>CM037852.1:181716182-182934200 GCA_021234595.1 Delia radicum | reverse complement strand
ATTTTGTGTTGTTAGTGTTGTCACTTCTGAGTATAATATACAATAACAGAAAAATCTAATAGGAAACAAAACTGTAATTTAGCTGCATTAGATTCGATGCCATACTTGGGTGTGATCGCTAAACGGTCATGACTTGGTATAGTTTACTGATTTAAAAATTAATAGTGTTTTTAATTTTTATAGAAAAACGTTTATTGTTCTTCTTAACCCCAACATTTCTAAATTTTAAAATTTCATTTAATTTTTACGCATTTGAATGTAATATTACACATTTTGTGTGCACTTCCTTACACGTAATGTGTGTATTTTTTTTATTTACGCACAAAGAGTAAATTTACCCACTTATAGTAGGAGTACAGTTTCCTACTATAAGTTGAGTAAATTTCAACAGAAATTAATTATAGTGTAATAAAAAAGTCCTTAATTATATATGTCCCTGCTTAGAAATAATATGTAGGTCAAGACCACTGCATATGTAGTAAAAAACAAGTGAAGGAAGGACGGCTTACGTTTCAGTGTATACAACTAACATTGTCATTTGTTTTTTACTGTTCAAAAAACGAACCACAACTGTAGTAAAATTAACCACATATGCAGTAAAAAAATAAACAAACATTTATTTGACTTATTTTTTAAATATAAAAATAAATACTGTATAAATGAATGTAAAATCATAATACAGTATTTGATGTGGTTGGTTTTTTAAATGAACAACCATTGTAGTCAAAACTGAAATTTCTTCTACAAATGTCTGTTTTTTTCACTTAGAAATAAAGATACTGTATTACAAATCAACAACTACAAATTTACAGCAGAAGTTTCCTGAGCTTAGTAACTTTCTAGAAAACTTTCTTCATAGTGTAGACTCAGATTTTAACTAAAATTTGGGGTTAAAAGAGATGATACAAAAACGTGTAAAAGTTCTTTGTTTTAAAAAAACTAAAACCAAGTTTTTTTAAATTCATTGGTTTTGCACATTTTTGTAATAAATTTTTTTTTTTTTTTTTTGCCGAATGTAATATTAATAGAGTTTTCAATAGATAGAGCTAACGGTTACCTTTCGTACCCATTTTGGTTAAGAGGTTAAAATTGAATATTTGTTGATGGTTTTATATGGAATGAGTCTACTTTTATACAAATTGCCATAACTTTGGTATTTGTCCATAAACTTTCTATTAAATGTATTTATTTCTTAGTTGAAGTTCTGCGTTTAATAAAACAGTAAATTTTTATTTTTTCATTGAAATACATTTTCCAATTTTAATTTTCTCAATTTTTAATTTCCTCTCAACTACTGAATTGATTTAAAAGCAATATTCAACGGACATTTTACACATTAAATTACACTTATTTTTGGAATTCAGCTACCACCACTGCGGGAAACGAAAGGTCGATTGATCCAAAGTGACAAATCTGTATATATGATTTGGGCGCACGTCACGAAACTGGTTAAACCAAAATTGTGGTACACCAAAAGTGTTAATTTTGGTGAAATGACCAATCACGTGACTATAGTTATGGTGAAAAAACATTCACTGGTTGCTACCAGATATAACATGTAACTGGAGAAAAAGTAACATAACATCAAAGTGTACTGAACCAACTAGAGCCGTTGCAGTTGAATTTATTATTGGTCATTGAACTGGCTCAAAACCGTTAGCAGTGGATGAAAACATGGCAATTAGTGTGGATGAAATTTTATCTGTACCGACTATGTGACAGTAGAAATGTAGACGTAACACTCCACTGGTTTAAATGACCTGACACTGAACTGTGACCAGGGCTGCCAGATATGACGATTTCTTGCCAAACGTCGCGATCTTAAACTTAGTTTTTTGTTGGGTATAGACAAAATAAGCTAATTATAAAATTAATTTTTGTGTGTATTTTTTTAAGTTCTTTTTGAACAGGGGGTAAGACACGCTGTTTTGGAAAAGTGCAGTGATTGGTTCCGGACGGGCTATTTAGCAACTCGGGCTTAATATGACATACGCTGAATAAAAACTGACAGGTTACTGCTAATTAGTTTTCCCATGGCCCGGCGACATGTACCCCTTAACCAGTGCAGTGGTACGTCTCAAAACTATTACAGTCAAACTACCCCTATTACAGAACACATTGCGCTTAATATGTGACCTAGTTTCCTTCAAAATTGTTCTCCAGTTCTAAGATCATTTTTTTCCCACTGGCTCTGTGCATATCACATAAATCCTAAAATGGTCTACTTTGACACTACCTGCTTCTAACTTGTCCCGTAGCATATTCATTTCAGTCTGTATGGTGATAGGTTACCTTGGGCAAGTTATTCGATACGTCAGACAGTGCTCCACAGGTAGCAAATGTCACCTCTATGACAAGCCCATGTTAAAAGTACCAGTCACTTTCATATAACAGAACTGAAACTGGGACAGGTTCATACACACAAAGTTCTAGTCACATCACCATACCAGTTGACTGGCCCATTTCCCGCAGGCACTTACTTGATGCTAAATCAAGGTATAATTAAAATGGACAAATTATTGCACAATTTAGTAATTTTTGCACAATTTAGTATTTCCTATAGGTTGGCTTCATTCTTTTAAGAATCCTTAATCCTTTTAAGAATATCTACTCAATTATCAAAAGTAGTACACATCCATTTCTCATTTTTTTTTTTTATTCTTTTGGTCTTCATACTTGACTGGATCGTCTTTAATTTTACAATAATCATATTTTTCTGTCTCTCGCCTTTCTGCCAATAGCTGTTTCTTTGTTTTTGCTTTATTTTTAGTCCCTGAGTGTTGGTCTAACGTAAATAGAGATATATTTTTGCAGGGAAATGACGAATCTCTACAAAACTTTTTCAAATATCAACTCAAGTACTTACCTTTAAAAAATTACATAAATCGGAAGTTAATATTTAACATAAACTTAAAAAATGCATACATAAAAAAGCTCATTATGGAAGACAAACCGAGTATGACTTCATTGTATTAATATTGTTGGTGGAAAAACCTGATACGTTTTTTAAACAGTAGATATAATGTTCGTTCAAATTTGAATTATTTGGAAAGTGCGTAATGATGGTGCGTCTTCAGGGACAAAAATAATCATTCATAAAATTTTAATTTATAATATTATACTAATTTTTGAATTAATTATATACTATTTTTGTTAGAAATTTTATGAAAATTTAAGTGAAGGCATGTTAGGTACCGCCAGGTTAATGATGTTTGAACACTTTGGCAGGGCAATTATTTAAAGAACAAACCAATTTTTGGAAAAAATGTGACTGCCAAGGACTTAAAAAAAGCTTTACTGTAAAGTAAATAATAAAGCGAAATATATTTGATTTTCGCAATTTAGAGTAACCAAGGACAGTTATTAAACTGGTTATCTCAAAATCGATCATGTATAAAACATAAAATTCTTTGAATTTTGTTAAAATTTGCTACCTTCAAAATCGCTTAAAAGTTTAAAAATCTGTTACAGGTCGATTATAAATTTTTACATTATCATATAAAAATTAAACCAAAAAATATAAAGTTGTTCTCGGAGTAGATCTCTTGTTAGAAATTTTTATATGATAAAAGAAGATTATTTAAAAAACGTCTAAAACGAAGATGGAAATTGTATAAAAGATAAAGAATCTTACTTTCCCTAATTTATTTTTTACTTTCTGTTATACTAAAGTTAGGAGTTCACTACCTACATTCTTTTTTGATTGTTTCATCTCCTATAGTTTTCTTTATTTTTCTTTACTTGGAATTGTTCGCATAGTTTTTTGTTTCTGGTGAAATATTAATGGTATATGTATGACGTTACAAAAAACAAAAAAAAACAACATTAACAACAACACATCAGCGGAAAAATTCATACATAGTTAGAAAGAATAAAAAAAAAAACTACAAAAAGAAAGTAACTGAGTTAAGCCTTAGTACTTTGAAATTATATGTACCGGAAGTTCATGTGTTTTGACTGTGTGTATGGTATGCCTTTATGTTAGTATGACTCGTATTAGCGTAGGGTATGTAATTGTATATGTGTATGAAACATGTATAGTTTATTTTCCGCCGTTCTATATAACCATTGATGCTTTATACAACATTACCTAACTCATTATGTCGTAAATAAGTACAAGAAAACAAAATAATGAAAAATAATGCATAAAGTTTTAAAGAAAAAACTAAACTAAACAAAAGATTGTTACTTTGTACAAAGAGATTATGAAAAATATTAACCCATTAATAATGGAATTTAATAAAATAAAATGCTTTAAATTATTTAAAATTCACTGTTGTGTATTTGTCAAACTTTAGTCCTAACATGATGGCCGTCCATTTTAGGAGGATACAATTCATTTATATACAATTTGAAACGTCACTGGTCAAAGGTTATGAATTATGTTGACATTTGTTAGAGCAGTGTCATATGGTTCGAATCTGCAAATTTCATTAGAAAATATCGTCTGAAAATGGACGATTTTTTGATGGTTTCAATTTCAAATTCAGAAATTTTCTTCAACAAATTCGAAAAATTTAGATGGAGATTTTTGCGGATTTCGAGAAAATTATGTTTTTTTGCTAATAGCAAGTCTTATTTGTTGTCATAAAATATTTAAAATAGAAAAATAGCTTATGTTGTAATCTTCGTTGATTTATTTTATTATCATGACTAAAGGTTAAAAAAAAATTGGAACATCATTATCCCATGTGCACCTGAGGCAACCAAATGGCCCCAAACTTATTAATTTCATTTATAAAAATGCTAAAGCATTGCTTACTACTATTGAATTTTCAGAAACGGGATTTGAAATATTATAACACAATATTTGAAGATACTGTGTCCAACAATTTTAAACAAATTGATCAATTGCCGATTTTGGAATTTTATACCTTTTTGAATTCATAATTTTATCGCACAAAAAAAAATTTTTTTTTAATTCCGCATTTTTATCGATGAATTTAACAGTGGCTAGTCATAGGAAGAAAACATTATAATTAATATTCTTTGGAAGTTTTCTGCCTAAGCAACTTCTTTGGAATATATTTAGGCATAAAATATTCATAGGAAGTTGTTTTTCATCATAATAAGAATCTATAGCAATGACCGAGTCTGTTTTTCTGGTTGCGGGTAAGGTACTTTTTAGAAAGAAGAGCGAAATTGTATTCCCCTTGGCAGACTGTTAGAAAGTTATAATCTTGAAATTTGCTATATAGGCTCTTGCTCCCTTTATAAACATACAGGAAATTTTTTAGGAAATTCCTACGTGACTGGGCATAAAGGCCTGACCAAGCCATTTGGCTAGATGTTTAAAGTTACAAAGTTGTTGTTCCTTTGAATGTAGTCAATATCATTTTTAAAGAACATTTTGCAATTTTCACCAGAAGAAAAGTTCAAAAGGATAAAACTTTCCCCCAATCGGCCTATCAGAACCACTGAAGTAAGAAATTTTAAATTTGTTTGTAGATTTCTTCTCCAGCGTAAAATTCCTACGGGAAGGGCCAAAAGTCTCCCCCTTAACATCCTGTCCATATCCTTCTGGCAAGATACATTGAATTTCAGATATGTGTACCCTTAGTAACAATGGAATTTCATGAAGCGAGAAGTCTGCTCTTTGATGGTCTGCCCAAACTGCTGAAGTTAAAAAATTGAAACAGTAAAAACCTAGTTAAAATAGAATTAAAAAGGGGAATATGTCTTCACATTAATTACCCAACCCAAGGAAAAAGTTCCTCAGAAATGAACTTACAAGAGGTTAGGCAAATTATTTTATTTAACAATTAGGAACTGAATTTAGTTTCCTTCTTAATATATTCCGATATTTAAAACTACTGGGACCTAAGTATCGGGGTTTTCAACTAGTTCTTGTATTAATATAGATGACCTTAAATTTAGCTTTTAAAAACATTGTTCAGATTATAAGAATTTCCTGTAAAAAAAATGTTGCAGGTTTTGACATATTTAAAAGAATTTTGTTTTAGATTGTGTGAAAAAGCAACATTCGAAGAATCTTTGAAATTATGACGGATTTAAATAATGGTTTTTAAGTGCTGTACAGATGGTAGGAGTTTATCTTCGAAAACAGTAGTTTTTTGAGATTTTTTTTTTACAAAATATTTGAGTTTTTCTATTGCAAATAGATATAAAAAGCCTTTCAAAAAATATGTAATTTATTGAACAAATATATGTTTTTTCGATTTAAATGGGTTAATTTGTATGTGTACGTACATGAATCTACCATAATTTACCTGATGTTCTTTTGTAGTTCGTAACTCGAGTAATAACTCATCATTTATTACAGAGCGAAAAGTAAAAAGTAATTAAAAATTCTTTAAGTTGTTTATATTTTATAAAGCAATAAAAAAAAAACTAAATTTAAGACAAAAATGAACTCATTTTATTATGACTTGAATTATAAAAATTACAAAAATATTTGTTTAATTTTTGTATTCCCCATTAAAAACGCATTTATAACATTATATAAAGACATATGTACCTTCGGTTTTTAAAAAATGTTTGATGTGGTCACATACACATTAACATCGTAGTATATACCGATTAGTATAACCGTAGATGTGGCATATAATACTATACTCAAAAAAATAGGTAAGTAGAAAAGTTAGTAAAACGTCTTGTAAATCAAGTATATTATTTTTCAGCAAATTTTTGCAGAAATTGTGTTTTTAGCTTAAATTTTAGTTAGACGTATTCAGCAGTTAAGTGTTAAAAACTAGTGTTTTACTAATATTTAACTAATGTTTTACTAATTTATTTTGCTAAAAAAAAATTGTGCTGATTTAAAGATATACGCGGAATGAAGCAGATGTCGCTGTAACTGTTTTTGTAACTGTTTTTCATATATAATAAAACAAAAGTACGCCAACAATGTGAATCGTATACATATAAATAGCGGATATAAAAAAAAACTTAAATATTGTATTGTCAGCGGCTTGTCAAAGTAATTAGCTATTAAATAAATTAAAGACAAAATTAAATATTTCAATTTAATAAAGATTAAATGTGTATTTGTAACTAAATGTTTATAGTGACTATTTATGTAGTGTGGTCAAATTGCAAATAAATATACTTTCAGGTAGACAGACTAAAGCGAAAGACAAGGACACACATCTTACTTAATTTTGTATGTTTCCATTTTTTTATTGCAAAAAAGGGTTGTATATTTCATATTTTGTTATTTCCTTTCTAGAAGATTCCATCATTTAGACAACCATTGATGTAAGTAGTTGAAAGATAATTTGTTTATGTTATATATAATTATATCTATATACATTTTTATATTTTGTAACGTATTGTAAATTATTTTTAATAATAACATGAAAATTTAAAGTTTTCAGCAAATAAATTAACTAAAGTATAATTTTTCTACAATTTTTTTGAGTTTTTTTTTAGTCTACTAATATTTAGCAATGATTTTATTAATTTTTAGCAAGTATTTTTTAATCTTCAATCAACGAAGTGTTAGCAAAAGTTTTGCTGAATCTACTAATTTTGTTGCTACAAATCAGATCACTAATTTTTAGCAAAAGAGTCTGCTGACATTAACAATATTTTTGCAAGCCCACTCGTGACTAAAATTTTTCTGACTTTACTAACTTTTTTTGTAGCAAAATTAATTAGTATGATTTCATATATAAGTGTATGTGACTTTATAGAATGGTACGTGTAATAATATATGGTATCATATTAATATTGAGCTTTACATCGAATGTAAAATATTTAATGAAAATTTTAAATTGAAAATAAAAAATAAAAAACTCCTGTATGGAGAATATTGAAAATTACAAATTAAATTGTTATTTGCAATTAAAAATTATAAAACTTTTAATTTAATTCAGTTAAACAAAATGATAACATGATATTTTCATTTGTAATTTGAATATTTAAAATTTCAGAAGGAAGCTTAAATTATGATCTGAAATTTATAAAATAAAAAACATGGTTTTGCATTATAACTGTCAAAAACTATATATTAAATTGAAACTAATTACCGTTGGTCACCATACTATTTCGTTCCCCAGAAATCAAACTGTATTTAATACAAGAAACGCTTTGAATCTGAGAGTAGCAAGATGTTGATTGGAAACAACGAAGCAGAGAGTGGACCACGTAGGTAGTTTGGAATATAATCAACTTCTCGAAATTTTAAAATGCACTGAAAGAATTTCAATTTTAAAAAAATATTAAAGAATATTTATTAGAAAACCTATAAATGCTTCTATTGTAAAATTTGTCACATTTTGAAATACATATTTATATCTAAACCTTTTTCATATAATTTTTAATTTTATTTCTCTCTTTTTTTTCTTGTTAATTTTTAAACATTAATTTTGTAATTTTTGCCAACTCGCCTCAATAATGTCCACGTGACGCTGAGGCACAATCTATTGTAATAACTAGTGTCCGACCGAACAGTTCGGCCAAAAACCTATATTTTGTCGGTTTTTTGATATCTAGAGGCAATGATGACAAATTTTGATATTGGAAACATGTTTGTTGAGCCGATTTAGTTCGATTTTGTGTATAAAGTTAAAAGTTCGGCCGCCGAACTATTTTCAATTTGGCCGAACTTTCTGAGGCCGAACAGTGAATTCATTGCTTAACTACAGACTTTTTTCCACATTTGGCACTCAAAATAGCATATAATCATCCCAATAATGCTTTAAAATACCGAATACAGACCAAATGCTTTTTATGGCCGAACTTTCCTTTTTTATGAAATAAAACTTAAACGAAAAAAAAAAAAATTTACATTGATAAAATTGTGTTTACTAACGCAAAAAATTTAGTTTCAATTATAATGTTTGTACTATCATTTAAAAAATTTAAAGAAATCCTTAACTAATTTATAACTTCTTAAACTACAAATGAAAATTTTCAATATCAATTACAAATTTTCTGCAATTCAAATAGAACACTTTAGAAAACTATAATACATTTTATGTTTAACATAGTTTTACCATATTTACAAGTATTAAATGTGTGGAGACCTTATATTAGTGCTTAGAAAATTCCAAGGAACCACATGATATTTATATTTAAAATAATATATAGACCATATTATATCCTATTATATTAAATTAAATGTAATCTCATATTATAACGTATACTTTGATGAGCACAAAACTCGGACAAAGATATATCAAATCACTTCTAATTGTATATAAATGTATCCAATATGATACAATTATATCGAATGTGATTCAGTTTAATCGTGCCATATTTCGGATAATATTTTATGTAGTTGAGTGTGTGGCCATATTAAATTAGATAAAATTCTATAAAACCCTCATCTCATTTTTTGTTTTAATCGGGTTATGTTTCTCATAACTGGCACCTTTTACAAAAACTATAATACAACGCCAAAAAGAAAATGCTATATCAGAATTACTAATAAAGTGTACGATTATTAGTTTTTCAGTTTTCATTTTCTTTAGTTGCAGTTAAAAAAAATAAAATACAAAAGATTGAAAAATTTTCATCATGTACAACAAGCTGCATGCAACTTATCTTAAACAAACCATTTGCCACTATAACAAGTTTTTCAGTTTTTGTTTTTTTTTTTTTTTTTGTGAAATCGTTTATATTCAATTCAATATCATACATTATTGTGATTTGTAGTTGAAATGTGAATTGAAAAGTATTCATGGTATTTTTCAGTTTTTGTAGTTAAATTTTTGCTACTGCTTTCAATTGAAATAGTGGCTACCATAAAAAATGGTTGGCTAATAAAAAAAAATTGTTCGCAATAAAGTTTGTACAACAAAGTGACGTTGAAAATTGAAATTGAATTCATTGAAAAATTTAACTGGATCGTTTTTTGTCGTTGTTATGCCCTTTAGAATATACATACATATTGAGAATTTGAAGTGGAAAAAAAACTTGCATACAGGAGATTCAATTTTATAACCACTATAAATTTATAAATATATATTCAATTGTGGGATATTGAAGAGTATATAAGGGAAGTCCAAAAATAACAATATTGCTGACGAGTAAAGTTATCGCAAACTTATAAATTATGAAATCTTTTTCGACCTTTAAATGAATGATTTTATTAAATAATTGAGCTCTAGTTCACGTTTGTATTTATAATATATCCTATATCATTTTATATATCTCCAATACTTGGGTCATTCTTTTAATGACATCCTCAGGGAGTATGAACAACAACAAACAATATTAAAAACAAAATTTACTGCCGCTGCCCTCCACTCTGGTCAAATGTTGTGTTGACCAGAGTGGATGGGAGCGGCAGAAAATTTGGTTTTTTAATATTGTTTGTTGTTGTTCATACTCCCTGAGGATGTCATTCAAAGAATGACGAAATATTGGAGATATATAATATAATAAAGAATATTTTATAAATATAAACGTGACCTAGATATCAATTATTTAATAAAGTCGTTATCGAAAACTCCTTAATAAATAATCCTACACATAAAGTGGTGAGCCCATAGACGTATGAGTGTTATTAATTCGGTAATAAATGAAATGATGCCCAAGCTTGTGTTAAGAGATATATTAAAAAATTGTAAAATAAATTTTAAAAAAATATTGTAAAAATGCAAAAACAAATAAATTAACCCATTTACTTTTGATACGATGGCGAGTAAAAAGTCGTCTGTGTTCTGGCCGGAACACATATGTGTTTTTGAGCTAGTATTCAAGAGAGCAAAAAAAAAGATGTCAAACGATGCTATCCATGTCAAAGGATGCTATCCATTTAGCATAATAACACCATTTTTTTTTATTATTTATTTCATTTAAAATTAATTACTAATGAATTACTAACTAAATACTAATTTATGTGTCGGACACTAATATTATCCGGACACGTTAATTCTGTGTCGACTAAGCGCTATATCATCAAAGTTTTAAGTTCAATTTTCTGTCCCTCAATGAATGCCTCATTTAGGCAAAAACATTGCTTCACAAAAATGTCTGTATCTCCCAAACTATTTCGAATTTATTAAAATACTAAACAAATGTGCAAAAAAAATCTAAAAATTTTTCCAAAACAGAAGACCCCCTAAAATCTAAAAAACATTTTGGGAAACAAATTTTTATCTAGTACATAGTGTAGAGCAGCATTTTTTTGTATGACGAAAAACTTTTTCTTAATTCATTTCAGATTATTGTAGGATTAGGACTAAAAGTTATTTGGTGGAAATTTGAGAAAAATCGGATAGCTTTAACCCGTGGCGTCCCTCTACCTATTAAAGAAAAATCGGATTACTTCACCCTTCTCACCATGCTTTAAAATAATTTTTAGTATAGAGGAAAAAACGAGGACGTTTTTTTGTGAAAATTAACAAAAACTGTTGACCCGATTTCAAAAATTTCAAAATGTTCGTGTTCAGTATGCCAAAATTAATAAACAATTATGTGTAGGTAGACAAATTTTTATTAAAGCAGTTTAAGAAAAATTTTCAAATTTCGAAAATTACTTTCGCGGGGAGCCACGGGTTATTGCAATCCGATTTGTCTCAAATTCGCTACACATAACTTTAATAATCGCAACAATAATTAATAAAAATCAAAAGTTGAGAAAAAAATGATGCTCTAATGTACATACATATAAGTAATTGGGAATATAATGTTTTATTATTAAATTAATAAAATATTTAGCTTATTTCCAGATTTTTTATTTAATTGCATCATCTTAACAATATGGAAGCCCTACAATTTGTTTATATATTTAAAAGAATCACAAAGCAAAATAAATTTAAGTTTGAATTGTAACGTCTTTTTCAGATAATTGCATTTAATACTATAATTAATATGCAATTTTATTTCCTTTTAATTGTGAAAGGCGTGGTATTTCTAAAAATCATAACTACATTGCAAATTTTTAGTTTTCTGAATCAGACTGCGCAGTTTCTGGTATTGAACCTTCGTCAGTGACCCTGTTTTTTTGAATTTTTTTTTGAATAATGTAATATTTGTTATGTTTTTATTTGTTCGATTGCGTCTATATGAAATTTTCTGTGCAATCACTGACCGTGGTATAGATAAACTGATTTCTAATGCCACATGCACAGGTCGAGTTTTGCTGTGATTAAAACTAGTTTTATTCAATACACGGTGATTTTGATCTTGCATACATAATCTCAAAAGTACAACTCCAACAACACAACAGTTCTATTTTTAGAAACTTACCTCACTCTAATGTCCACTGTTTTCCCATATATTGTAAGTGATGCCATATCTATGATACATTCTTTGTATATTCGATATATGGCGCTTAAGTAGTTAGGGAAGAATTGCCAGAGAGCAAAGTTTGATTTTTGTTTGAGTTTGAATTTTAACGTCTTTTTCAGACAATTGCAATTAATACTATAATTAATATGCAATTTTATTTAATTTTAATTGTAAAAGGCGTGGTAGAGTAAATTTAAATTGTAGAAAAAATAAATAGTAAAAATTGTCAACTAAGTGTTTTAGTTTTTATCAATCTACTAAGATCCAGCAAAAAATTAGTTGATTTGAACAAGTCAGCAACACTATTTGCTAAATTTTCATACTCATGGTTTAAATATGACAATTTTTGAAAATGGTTAAGTACCAAGGATAACTTAACAAAATTTAAATTTCATATATTTTTTTATATTAAGATTTGTCCATAAATACAGAATTCAAATTTTTAAAATATATTCAACCGTCTAAATTTAAAATAAATAGATGCTATTTTCTCCACCAGTGGACGCTTTAAAGCCACTAAATTACAAAAATTTCTATATACAAGTACAAAGTTTGGTTGATAAATGCCCACCTGGTCCTTAATGAGTTAACGCATTTTTTTTAAATTTTTTAAATCTTTTCCATTCCTCAACTTTCTTAACAAGTTAAAATAATTTATTTTCTTTACGATTTTTTTAAATCAAATTTTCAAATATTTTGCATACTTTTAGGCTTTAAACACTTTCTTCTCATCTCTATTGTAAACTACATAGCTCCTAATATTCACAATGTTTGTAAATTGTTCAAAGAACATATAAAATTTTTACTAGAAATTGTCAACTAAAACAAATTATAATCTCAGTTACAATGTCTACATAACCATAATTCATGAAAATCTTTCATTTAATATTTAATGATACAAATGTAGAAAGGACATGTTAAGAAACATCCACTCTCAAAAAATCAACGAAATTTTCTACTTATTAGACTAAAGTTAATGTATCGGGACTAAACGCCTAACTTTCTTGCGTTTACCGCTTATTTGGTAAAACTTATAAAGTATTAACGTATGCGGAATGAAATTGCAACAAAATGTAATATGTTGTAGTTTTTTTCTAAAACTAACGTAAATTTTATTTCACTTTTAAAAAAAACAATACATACAATTAATTTAATGTAAAAAAAAAGTTTTGTCCCATCCGATCCGCTTTGCGGCAGTTTTGGGGAACTTTTTCCATAGCTGTTGAAAATATCGATGTTGGCATTTTGAGGAGTTCCTTTTTAATTTTTTCGATCAGATTTTTTATATTTTTCGGTCTAAAGCCACCAGCATAAATTCTTCGCTTTAAATTAGCCCAAAAATCTTCGATTGGACGTAATTGAGGGACATTTGGTGGGTTTTCCTCTTTATGAACATATGGTATATGAAGTGTGTCCATAGCTTCTACGGTTTTTCGAGCGTAATGGCTAGATGTTATGTCTGGCCAGATTTAGGCCTCGATGCATCTTTTCTATGAAATCCTTCACTTTTGGCAAACAGCGCTCAATATATCGTTCAGAATTGACGGCCAATCCAGATTCAAAAAACACTGGTTCCGACATCCCTTGCGGACTAATTGCAAGCCATAGTAAAACTTTTTTATTGAACTTTGTATGCTCCAAATATTTTATTTTGTTATCAGTAGGTTTCTTTCCTTCAAAAAAGTGCCTTCCCTGCCATTCATTGCCATCTACAAAATGAGAAACAATTTCCGAAGTTTTCTCGACGTTGTTCTTCTTTTGTCGACATTTTAAAATAATTAAACGTCAATTTATCGATAAAATTGTCAAAGCAACATGAGAAAACATGTGGTTATTCAAATATAACGGTAACAAATTAATAGCTTTAGTACTTTTTTTTCCAGCATTGCAAAATTTGTTGCAATTTTTCCCGCATACGTTACAGTGAACCAGCATTGAAATAAATATTTAACTAAAAAAATATTTGTTTCAAGGTACACTCGAAAATCCTTTCAGGGTACACTTATGATAGTGTTTTGAAAAAATGTAAACTGTTACTCTTATTCACTAAAGAAGTTTGCCAATTTTGAATTCCCGCCTTTAATAAACTTTAATATTGTAATACTTAAATTACTTTACTTTTCTGAAAATTTACTTTTGGTGTTTCAAGGTACAGTAGCCCATTTTTGTTTCATCTATTTAACTTATGGATCCATATATATGGCAAATATGAGCGCAAGGCTAAATAAAACACCGTCTGGATGATCATTGTTGCAAAATGTACAAAATTGATTAAAAAAGTGGGTCGTTTCAAGGTACACTTGGTTCAATGAAAACTAGAATATAAAAAAAAAAAAAAGATTTTAGGACCATACAGTTTGTGTATAACTTTTTACTAATTTTTTTCTGTGTTAACATTTTTGCGAACGCCTCCCTTAGGATTTATATTTCAACTATGTCTTGAATTTGGTTGCTAAAATTTCAAGGCTAAAAAAGTTACAAAACTTTCTTAATGATGTTCGTTTGAAAATGTCCTGCGGATCTATGACATGTCCTTAATGCGTTAAAAGTCTCAAATCGTAATTAAAGTTTTGTGAATATTTGATTATTTCAGGGTAAAGAAACAATCACAACAAATTTAAATTTCACTTTTTTATTATTTGCGTGAAAACTACAAGTTTTATATAAATCTCATTAATATGAAAAATAACAATTTTTAATATAAATGGAGTAAAACGATTTCTTCACATGAACGCCTTACTATAATTTACTCCGCAAAAAAGTTTTTTTTTGTAAATTATAATGAAAAAGAGTTGAACAAGTTAGATATTGTAGTATGTAGCAAATCTAAATAGAAAAAACCGTTAGTAAAAATTATTTTCTTTTGCATTTCGCCTTTAGCTACACCCAAACTTCGATACACGGCTGATTTTCAGATTTTTATCAAAATTAAACGAAACATAGAATCGAAATTAAAAATTAAAACAGTCAAGTGTACAATCGGTGTATAGTAAAGTAAATAAACCATAGACAACAATTTTCGTCTATTACATACAAAACATATTCAAAATATTTTTTCTGTCACTTGCATAACAATTTCTACATATACATTAGGGTGACCAATAACATTTTATTTTTCAACCTCAAGAGAAGAGCAAGATTACAATTTTACATAATGTTCAAAAATAACTAAAGCAAATAATTTTTTTGCAAAAAAAAATAAAATTAAATGACACCCTATTTTACGCTTACAAGTGCATAGTAAGCACTGCTACATACACTGCAATTAATTTTTGTTGAAATTTACCCAACTCTAAATACACACATGGAGAGTAAGTTTGCACACACATAATGTGTAAATTTACACTGAAAAACGCGTAGGAATTAAATTTTACTAAATTCATGAGTAAAAAAGCTTGTTTTGAATGTAAATTTATGTATAAAGTGCCTAAAAATAATTTTTTTTTTATTTTATTTTTTTTATTTTATTAATTAATAATCATATAATTACAAATTATATACTATTACCCTAACCGAGAACTAGCTACTATGGCCTTCGGCGCGTTGTAGCGAAAACAGACCAGTGCCTCTGGTGGGAATCGAACCCACGACCCCCGCACTGATAAGCGAGCACGCTACCAACTAGCCTACCGGGGCGCACTAAATTTGTTAATGTTAATTTTTTTATGAAACAATCATTTTATTTGACAAAAAATTGAAAAAAAAAAATCACAGACAATTAAAAAATATATATAGGCCATTCCACCGAAGACCGACCAAAAAAGGCATTTTTTTTGACTTGGGTATTCCGATTTCAATTACATTTTTTATTCAGATACTTATGGAAAATCTTAAAGATTGACGTTTTTAGTTTTTCAAATTTCGAAAAGTCCACGATTCTATGCGCGATTTAGTTTTATTCAAAAATGAGAAATACGTAAAAAGTGTGTAAGTTTGAACAAATTTGTCCGCTCTCGATTTGAAAAAAAGATCTATATTTGTAAAATATGGTATTTTTACTATAAAACACCAATTCCATTTTTTGGGGTACCGGGGTTTATCTATTATTAATGAATTATTGAAAAAAGTTGGCTTCATGTTTCCACAGAAACATTTAGTAACGTCATGATGCTTGTTAGGAAAAGACCTAACCACGTGGTTGATTACTAAGAAGACAAGAATGGAGCAACATTGATTATTAATAGGTTTTTTGTTAAAGTTCTGCCTATTATATAGGCTCTAGCTTTTCTAAAACTTCGGGTTCTGATGAGATCTTTAGCCAGATCGAAATACTAGTATCAACCTAGCTAATATGTTTGATTTGCTTTATTTTTGTAAATATACGGAGGTTGAAAGCTCGTTATAAATTGAAAATAACATAAAAATAATCTCGATGTATATAAAAACAAAAAACTAATATAACTGTAAAAAATATTACTTGAGCCAGAGTACACACTAAAAATTTTTATATAAATAGAACATTTTTGGTCTTCAAAATTTAGTAACGTCATGATGCTTGTTAGGAAAAGACCTAACCACGTGGTTGATTACTAAGAAGACAAGAATGGAGCAACATTGATTATTAATAGGTTTTTTGTTAAAGTTCTGCCTATTATATAGGCTCTAGCTTTTCTAAAACTTCGGGTTCTGATGAGATCTTTAGCCAGATCGAAATACTAGTATCAACCTAGCTAATATGTTTGATTTGCTTTATTTTGTAAATATACGGAGGTTGAAAGCTCGTTATAAATTGAAAATAACATAAAAATAATCTCGATGTATATAAAAACAAAAAACTAATATAACTGTAAAAAATATTACTTGAGCCAGAGTACACACTAAAAAAATTTTTTATATAAATAGAACATTTTTGGTCTTCAAAATTTAGTAACGTCATGATGCTTGTTAGGAAAAGACCTAACCACGTGGTTGATTACTAAGAAGACAAAAATGGAGCAACATTGATTATTAATAGGTTTTTTGTTAAAGTTCTGCCTATTATATAGGCTCTAGCTTTTCTAAAACTTCGGGTTCTGATGAGATCTTTAGCCAGATCGAAATACTAGTATCAACCTAGCTAATATGTTTGATTTGCTTTATTTTTGTAAATATACGGAGGTTGAAAGCTCGTTATAAATTGAAAATAACATAAAAATAATCTCGATGTATATAAAAACAAAAAACTAATATAACTGTACTAAATTTTTTTTTTATTTTAGTTTATAAAAGTAAAAAAAAAAACTATACATTTAACCTTTAAAATTTTTTCTGTACTTGAAAAATATACGAATTTAATAAAACATTATGTTTTAAAAATAAAATTTTTAACCCTTCCAAACCCATGTTGTTTTCTTTATAATCTGATATTCGATAGCAAACGCGGGCTTGAAAGGGTTAAACATTTAACTTTATAAAACAGAACATTTTAGTAAATTTTGTTATCTTCCACGTATAGGAAAAATCTTAGAATTTAAATGTATAGTTTTTAAAGCAGAAACGTTTAAAGGGGCGCCTTAACAGTACATTTTAAAATAAATCTAAAAAATAAATCAAATAACAAATTGTAATTTTTTCTACTTAAAATTGCTGTAAGCTTATTTTAAAAAAATCATTAAAAATAATTAAACCCCGGGGTCCAAAACAGTGAAATTTTAGCTTTTTAGCAAAAAAAGCATGTTTTTTTAAATCAAGGGTGGCAAAATTTTAGAAAAATGCATTTTAAAAATAAATTGCGTAAAAAATGCATTTATTTTTGACGCTGGAAAATAATTTTAATCCGTTGTATAAAAATATAGGAGCGTACAATTCCAATGCATTTTAAATGACAATGATCCACAATAAAGAAAATCGCAAATAAAAACATGTTTTCTCAAATTTCAAGAAAATAGAAACGGCAATATTTAACTGTCTCCATAAAGTTTGTGCGTGCATAAAATAATTCAAATCGGAGGACCCGATGTCAGATTTTGGACGATCTAACCTGTAATTGCCGATATATATTTTCAAAATTATAGAGAAATTGGTACAATTTCTTGAAAATCGCAACAAAGAATTTTCATTTTCAAACAGGACAATGCCTCAGCGATGAAAAGGCTATCATCAACAAATATAAGAGTTTTGGAAATGATCAAAACCCCATTGAGAATATTTGAGCAGTATTAACCCGCCGAGTTTACGCAGAAAACCTTCAATATTAAACAATTTTCATCTAAACGAAGCAGTTATTGATTCGTGGAGATCTATAACGGAAGAAACATCGAATAAATCTGGTAGACAGTATATCCAAACGAATTTTCGAGTTGATTAAAAAAAAAAGATGCCTCACGTGTTATTAAAACTGCTGCTTTAAAATATTTTACTTAAATTTTTGTAAATTTTGATATATTAAGTTAAATGTGTTTATAGTTATGAAACTCTAATTGCCAGTTAAAATTCTACTTTTTATTAACTTAAGAAATTTCGTGAAATGTGCAATTATAGTTTTGTACTTCAGTGTATTAATGTTCGTAAATTTACACACATTATGTATAATATATTTATTTATTTTAATATTTAACACGAAATGTGATGTTTTAAATAAAATTTAAGCATTTTGTTTAATGTTACCTAAAGTTATACAAATGTTATAATAGTCAATTTTCAAGCATTTTTGAGAGTGTACCCTTTTATATAAATTTTCATGTAAATATCATTGCAAGTACTGCAATGAAATTATTGCAAATATTTGCATAATAATATGCATATATGAAAGTGTGAGAGTAAATAATATATAAAACTACCCAGCCAGAAACTGACAGCGCTACAAAAAATCAAGCACTGGTATACTACTTTCTAACCGAAGAATTGTAAATAAACTACTGGCAGAACACTTCTTTAAGACGCTTTTTCAGCATTTTGAAAAACCGTTTTGCCAGTATTTGTTTTACAATAATTTCAGTGGTCTACGGAAAAAATCATTCGCAAAGAATTAGCTGAGACCACTATGCAAAAGTTGGTAAAAATTGTTTTCCCAGTGCTATCCATTCAGAAATTACCAAGGGCCCAAATGTCTAACCACTAGTAAAGATTTTATTATATAAAAATTATGATGCTTTGTAAAAAAAAGTTTGTATTACGAAGTTAAAGAGTTCGAGCCCGGTTTCAGGCAACATTTTGTTTGGGATTTTTTTTTTATACTATTTAAATTTGTTTTCATATATAATTATTTTTTTTTTTTTTTTTTTCTGGAAAAGCTCTTTTAAAACCAACTTTTTAGTTGGTTTTCCCAACGTTGATAAGTTGTCTCCGTCTCACCTTATGGCAGTGCTGTCGTATTTGAGCAGCCAACTGTTACCCTGAAGTAATATATATAAGTATTATATGTCTCATTATCTCCGTGGTTGGAGCTGCCTGCGGCCAGAAATATACATGAACTTTTTTTAAATTTTATTTTGGAAAACAGTTATTTAGACCATTTATTTCATGATTTTGCCAACATTTTGCTAAGGTTGAAAATTTTGGTATTGGGAAAGCACTTTTTACCAGCACTTGTGCCACTTGCTAAAGTGCCTTGCCAGCGGCGGTTCCTTTTGTATTTTTCTGACTGGGTACCTTAACATATGGGGGTTGGTAGGCAGGTTCTATTCATAAATCTAAATGCAGTAGTTGCAGTAGAAATATACAATGCTTGTGTTAACACTGAATATACCAGACAAGCCAAATGGCTTCGTAGGTACTAAGATTAAAAATTTTAAATTATATTATATAATGTTAATGAATCAGCAACACTTTTGATATAATAAAGCTATATGGGAAAATCTACGGAACCGTACGATTCCATGTAAATCAGGCTTTAAACCATTTTTAGAACAATATATAAATATGTTTGATGGTATCAGCATTTTTGAGGCAACGAATTTATTTATTTCAATTTATTCAGTCTATGGATACATAAATCCTTACAGACTATGATATAACAATTTTATAATAATTTAAATATTTACATTATTTATTTAAATACCTAAATCCATCATAATGGAATATAATTGTTGTTTAAAGCTAGTTTTTGATATATCAAAAACGAGTTTTTGATATATCAAAAACGAATAAAACAGATTGCAGTAACCTACGAAATTCAAGGGTTTCTAAACCTATTAGTAGACCTCTAGATCTATAAGAGGGTATAGGATCAGTAAACCTAAACGACGAGGTTGCAAATTTGACAAATTTCCTTTGCACCCTTTCAATACGAGCGATGTGAGTACCACAATGAGGAGCCCATATTATGGCAGCATACTCCAGTTTTGATCTGACAAAGGCAGAATAAATTAGCTTTAATGTAGTTGGATCGGAAAAGTCAGCACAATTTCTTTTACAGGAAAGCTAACATAGAGTAAGCTTTTGGAACAATATAGTCCACATGAAGCCCAAACGACAACTTTGAGTCAAAAACAACACCCAGATCCAAGCGAACACATCCTAAATTTTAATATATATGTATATTGTTAATGTGCTCTACTCATTTAAAAACTACCCCAATTTACCCTAGTTTCTCTTGTAACTTTTAAAAGTTTCTTAACTCTTTTAGGCGTTTCTTTTCAGTGTAAAAGGAAATAGCCTAAAACTGATAATCCCGATGTTGCAAAATCTCTTCAATGTTAAAAAAAATGATGTGCCCTTAGTTAGGAATAAATGTAGCTCTCTCAAATCTGTAACTCTTTTTTTTTTTCTTTCAATAAATATAAATTTCAGAGATTTTTAATTGTTGGCATATAAATGACAAATAAACTAATAAATTTGGATCAAACTGGTTAGTGTGCCTTCAGAAATGAAGAAAATATAACAATACAAATCTCATTATGCCTACACTCACAAGAACTTTTCCATAATAATGCAACAGTTATTCAAAAATTTGAAGTTGTTTCAATTTAATATATTGTTAAATTACCAAAGAAATATATTTTTTACTTTTCTGTCTGTTATTCAATAAACAAAATAAGCCAAAAAAATTGACTTTCGGTAATAGTTAAAATATTCAGTTAAAATTTTCTATTTAAGACAATAGGTATTGAAAGCAACTAAAACAATCTATTGTTTTTATCGATTTTGTCACTTAATTTTTCAAAATTTGAAAATAAACTAAAAAAAAAATTGGTTTACACGAAAAGTAAGTAGTCCTGTTTTTAACTGAATTTCCGTTTATTTAATGTGTATATTCAGTACTTTTTACGGGAAAAATAATGTGAGTGTATGCGTGAAGATCTTAAAATTTTATATTTTTGAAGGACACATATGCAGTTTGAGAAATAATTAGTTGAAATAATGCGAGATCGGAAAATATGAGTGCTACTATTATTGTGTGTAAGTGCTAAATGGATCATACTATTATTTTGGTATCCAGAGTCAATTAAGTTTAAATTTTGTAACTTGTCATATTGCAAATAGGACAAACTCCATATAAAAAGAATCGATGGTAGAACAGAATTTAGAACCTAAAATACAGTATAAGTTGTTCTCCAACCTGTTATTTGGATTTTACTATTTTACTATTTTACATTAAAATAAAATTTGACCCAGTAGTTCTTTATACCGTGCATGTGCGATTTAATTTTAAGTTGAATTTTTCTTAACTTTGACCTCGATTTCCGCAAAAACCAGAGGTGTTAGAAAAATTTGGAAACCAAATTCGGTCTTAGCACGGAAACGTCCAAAGTTACTCGAAAACGTGTGGTTGAAATCCCGAAAAAATCCAAAAATTTTATAATTTTTGCGGTTTTTTGTTTATAACTTTTTCAGCACGCAGAAAAATTGTTTTACGCGATAGCATTATTGCTTCCTATATGTTTTAAAGAAGCTAATCCAGAAAAAAATTGCGTGCCACTAATTTGAAATTTTTAATTTTTAAAATCTGAAATAGTACGGCATAGTCCTATATTTTAATTCAACAAAAAATAAAGCCTAATTGCAGATTAGCTTCATAAATATAGAGTCGATTAATATATGTTGTCTCGAGTGAGGAGCGGTAGCATATTTATTGATAATATTATATTTACAAGCACCCTGTTTTAATACAGAGTGAGTTAAGGGGGCTTCAAACCCTATCCGTTTTTAAT
Organism: Delia radicum; assembly: GCA_021234595.1. Taxonomy (NCBI): domain Eukaryota; kingdom Metazoa; phylum Arthropoda; class Insecta; order Diptera; family Anthomyiidae; genus Delia; species Delia radicum. The sequence goes on along the minus strand of CM037852.1, from coordinate 182,911,926 downwards.
ACAGAGTTAGTTAAGGGGTTTTAAACTCCACTATCACGTGTAAAAAATTACTTTTAGAAATTACAGTTTTCACAAAATTCATAGATTAAGAAATTAATAGCTCGTTATAGAAGAGGTATTGAGCTTTTATGCAAATGTATCCTGATTTCTACCGGTTTAACACATAATATGGCGTAGAATGTCAAAATCCACCACTACAGCTGTAAAAATTCTTTCTAAACTATTGACTTTCGTAAATATTGACCAATTTTATTATTTTTTACAGTATATTTAGAAATACGCATGTTATACGCTAACACAGGGAATCATAGAAATCGTTAAATTTTTGTTACAAGAAGTTAATATTACACCCAAAACGTGTAATATTAACACCCAAGAAAGCAAACTTAGTAATTCATCATGTGTTGAAAGACGGTGTCATAGAATATAGTATTTTGAATTCACAACTCCTCATCTAAAATCCCTCCATACATACATAGAAAAAATTATAAACCTGAAATATCTAATAAAATATTTGATTTGAATTAAATTTGTTTCTAAACAAATATTTAATTGAATCAATTAATATTTTAATTGGCTTGTAAATCTATAATAACTTATTTTATTTCAAACATAATTCTCAAATTATTTTTCATACACTGTAGCTTAAATAGAAAATTTTTAGTATAAAATACCAAATGCATTTGCAGTTTACAAACAAAACAAGCACACACACAAACAAACAAACAGACTCAACATTGACAAAAACACACATACCAACGTATCGCTCACACAATTTTGTTTTTTGAGTATCACAATTTTTTTTTTGTAGATAGTTATTTATAGCTTTTTTTCTTTTTAATTTTCAATAAAAGTTTTAATTAACATTATCATTGCCGTGATAGGTGCAAAATCAATTAAAATTTTACTTGATTCAATAACTTTTTTAATTAAAACCCGTTTTTAGTTTTTTCTGTGTAGTTATTCAATCGGTCTTGTATCATGAAAGCTACACAATAACTCTACTGAGTTCGAGTTTGACACTCTCTGGCGAATATTGTATTAAATCAGGGAAGATCAAAATACATTCTTCTGAAAGCTCATCAGCTCTTGTATGACCAGCTTTTGAAATCAATCAACTTTTGGAAAAACTTTAATCTCGAAAAGCCGTTTTGTACCCGAAATTGGCAAATTTGAAATTCTGTGACGTACCATATAATCCCCCCAAATAAAATATTAACATTAAAATCCGATACTTCGCTACCGGTTATTTTAAATATCGGAATATATTTAGAAGTTTTCTCGTTGAATTAATTTTGCTTAACCTGTTGTAGCGGATGTTTCAATTTCAAGCTTAAAATTTCAGATTTAAATTCTTAGCAGGCTCTTTTAAAAACCAGGTGTAACAAGTTTTTATCAAAAATCCAAAAAGTATATCTTTAACAAATTAGCCCAAATCTCACGAGTTTCTAAATTTCAATTTTCAAACAAAGCTGTTTGGGAAGGACGTCGAGGATAAGACTTTTGCCGTTCCCGTTAGAGTTTTTAAATATTCCATCTTTGCGGATGTTTTCACGGTACTCCTAGAAAACAGACTCGATAGTAGCAACCGTATTTGTAACCAACCGAAAGGTTCAGTTGTAGCTATCGAATTTTTACGTTATTAACGCTGAATTTCTGTTAATTCATCGTGCCAGAATTTCTGTTATTTCAATAGAATTATTGTTATCACAATGGAAAAATTCAGTCTCAGCAAACAAAATATTCGATTGGCCACAAATACGGTCTGTTTTATGGCTGTAGGAGGAACCTTAATAACATATTTCAAATTCCTAATTTCAGCGGTTTAGACAGAGTTTAGGGAGGAGATTTTTTTTTTTTTTTTTGAACCTAAATTTATTCTACGAGCCTGGTGATAGTTTAACATTTAATTTTTCTACCTAAAACAGTATAAGTATGCCGGCAAGGGCTCTTCCTTCGATAAGAATTTCCAAAAATTCCGTCTTAGCCGACTTTTACGCTTTTACCTGGTAGTTTGGTTGTCATAACCGAATTCGGTAGGGACAACCGAATTTACGATGTTTCGTCAACCTAATAAATTTCTTTGGATGAAATTTTTGAATTTTTATAAGAAAGTATTTCGTTAAATTAAAATGTGTTATTAAAAATTATTGGTCTTATAGCATCTGAATGTGAATATTTTCGTCATCAATTAAATTGGCTTAATTTAGTTTTAGTTCAACATATAAACATAACATTTCCAGTTGTATGGCGCAATAATTTTCTACTTTATATTAACTTTTTGTAATTAAAATCAGATTTTTTAATGTATTAATATTTCGAAGGTTAATGTTGTAGTACACACAAACCGCAATCATTTATATAATGAAAAACAGTCACAGAATAATATTTAAATTTATATTGTGTAGCAGTCACTAGTGCAATAATTAATTTATAGCATCAAGAGTTGCAATGTTTAAATGGGTTTTATAGTTATTTATGCAATACATACATAACTATTAAAGTATATATGTATATGTAGCTGTTTCGAACTTATAATATTCATAAACATAATATTAAAATTGAAACATAAAACATAAAACATAAGAGCAATTCCATTTAATATCACCGTGAAATTAATCGATGTTTTCCGATTTTGATAAAAATTTTGTGAGTGTGTGCGGTAGTGAACGCAAGTATTAAAAAAAATTTTTTTTTTTTTTTGGAAAACTATGGCAACCCTATTGCATCAAATTGTGGGGTAGGGACTTCAATTAAAAGGTCATAACTTTTGATGAGTAAAAAATATCGACAAATTTATTTTTGCATAAGAACGGCTAGGTTTTGAGGTATAAAAAAAATAAACAAAATATATTAAACATGAAAATTTTTGAAAAAAAAAAACTTTAAAACCAATGTTTGGAAATAAAATCCATTTTTAAAATTTTTAAAATTTTTATACAAATAGCTACACATACTTAAACAATGTAGAAGTATGTACACAAGAATATGTGTTTTTTTTCAATAGTAATAATACAGTAGAATCTCAGAAATTAGAACCACTTTGTACATCAAGCAGTTCTAATTTTTGAAAAGTTCTAATTTCTGGACATCAATTGTACATCAAGCAGTTCTAATTTTTGAAAAGTTTTAATTTCTGGACATTTTTTTTTACAGAAAATTATAATAAAACTAGTTATGTAAGCTTTATTTTAACACAAAACAATTTTTATTTAATAATATTTAATTAATTGAACATATTAAATTCATAGAAAAAGTTTAAATTTTTTTTTTTATTATTAGGTATTTAGTTTTGTACAATCATATCAAATTTCACATGCATATGACCGAATTGTACTCACCACGAATAACTTGGGGATTCCCCGTTTTATTTTTACTTCAATGAGCAAAAAAATAATTTGTAGTGAAAATACAAAACAAAATAAAAAAAAACTTCCAGAAATTAGAACCACAGGTTCTAATTTCAGAGCGTACAATACATTGGAATGGCCGGTTCTAATTTATGGACGGTTCTAATTTGTGAGAGTTCTAATTTGTGAGATTCTACAGTAATAGTAGTTTTTCAATAGCAACATTAAAAAAATACTTGCGTTCACTACCACACACACTCACAAAATTTTATCAAAATTGGAAACCATTGATTAATTTCACGGTGATATTAAATGGAATTGCTCATAAAACATTAGCATGCGTATATTTAACATAATAAACATTAAACCAAGCACTCTACACAATTACCACAAATGTAACAGATTTTCTGTACGTAATGAACATTAATAATTTTGGAATTTCGTAAATGTTTAAGGGATTGATCCCATTTATTTACTACATATTTCAGAAAAAAATAAAAAAAAAATTTGCATTGGATTTTATTTTTATATTTGAAAAATATAAAAAAAAAAATACTAACATTGAAATTTCATTACACAGAAAAAATTATGGGCCAAAAATATCTAATTAATCGATTGTTTGAATATCAATGGCAATTTAAACAATTTTTTTAATTGATTCAATTAAAAAATTTATTGAATTTTCTAATATATCCATACAGTGTTGACAACATGTAAACAAAATTTTTAAAAATTTGGCAAACTATTTTTTTTTTTTATTTTATTTAGATTAAATAATCAAACAAAGGTTTAATTATATCAATATATATTATTTAATTTGTAAATAAAAAGAAAAAAAATCGCAAATGATTAACTTTTAATAAATTGAATAGTTTACCGATTTCAAATACACGCAAAATCGTAGTTATTTCACTAGAGTTTGCAACACTCTTTTTGTTGAGATATTCGTGTACGCACGAAAACTTAATTTAGTTTCGTGTTTTATCTGTGTTAATAAAAGTGCACATGTGGATTTAAATAAACCTTATCGAAAAAGGAAAATTAAACTATTATTTTTGTAAATAATTAAATTTTCAATAAGTATAAGTGTCATTAAACTATCATTTTAAAGTTGTGTGTGATTTTTTTAAGAAAGCAAATCAATTACAAGAAAAAGTTCAAGACAAGACAAGCAAAACAAAAATGATGTCTTTACTTTTATTTGTTTTCTTATAATACATTTTTATATTAAAAAGCTTTAATTTTATTATAAATAAAATGTCAATTTAATTTACAAACCTACATTTCTTTTTTTATTTAATGGGGGGGCATATAACAAAAAATAAAAAAATACGAGTTTTCAATTAAAACTACCATTGTTTTCTTTTCAAGTTTTACTTAAAGTTTTTATCAATTTAACTAAACTTTTCAGTCTTGCACTATCATCTGATGTGTAAAGTCGTGTTTAACTTTGTTTCTTTGATTAATAGTAAAAGCTTACGGTTTATTTGTTTTTTTTTTTTTTATTTCGTCGTTGTTAGAGTTATTTTAACAATAGACAAATAGAAAAAAAAACTTACTCTCACAATTAAACGTAGTATAGAACATGTGGATACCTGTTCGGGGTATAACATGAGTCGAAAGAGATCAGATCCTAACGGTTCTCAGAGAACTGGAAGTTCAAATTATTATGGACCACTACAAACAATTGAAGATGAGGACAACGATGAAGTTGTTATTGAGCATACTGTTAAACAGAAAATGCCACCAATTACAATATTAAAATGTAACATGAAAAAAATACAAGAAGCATGCAGAATCACAAATGTAAAAGATTACTCCATGCGTAAAATATCAATTGGAATAAAATTATTCTTAACAAATAATGATGATTACAACAAAATGTGTGAAGTAATGTCTAAAATTTACAGCTTGAATATTTCTCATATGCTTCGAAATACGAAAAGCCTCTTAAGGCTGTTCTATTAGGTCTTGACAAAATGGACCCAACTGTTGTTAAATCCAAACTCCTTTTATTGGAGCTTAAATGCCTTGACGTCAAAATCGTGACCATAGATCGTGAAAATAGAAACCAGCAGATTATTTTTATTGTTTATTTTGAAAGAAAAACAATCACTATAAGAGAATTAAGACAAAACTACTTGGCCATAGATTATATTAAGGTGAGATGGGATGGGAGCACCAAAAACCCAATAAATCGAAAGTGACGCAATGTTACAATTGCCAAATGTTCGGACACGGTGCTAGTAAGTACAGGGTCAAAATGTATTGTGCTCTTTGCGCGGGAAATCATAAAACAACTGACTGCAAGGAAAAAAAAATTAAATGTGCAAACTGTAATGGTGACCACAAAGCTTTATCTCCCGAATGCCCTAAAAGGGAAGAATACAAACAAATACGGCAACGTACTCAGCCGAGAAATAGACTAAGAACTCAACAATTCAACACAACATCCAACTACGATGTTAACTTCCCAAATTCTTTAAACCAAAATCAGAGGTCTAATACAAATAGAATGGGTTATAATCAGCCACATTACCATAATACCAACAATAACACAGGTAATCTATTTTCATTTGAAGAAATCAAAAACCTTACGTTCGAACTTATTTCAAGTCTTAGAAATTGTAAGTCTCGTGAAGAGCAATTTGGGGTTATAACTAACCTAGCCTGTAAATTTTTATACCAATGAACAGTAACATAAAGATATTATCATGGAATGCCCGTGGCATTCGCTATAAAAAGGACGAATTATTCCATTTTTTGGAAAATTATGATATTGACATCTGCCTTGTATGTGAAACAGGGTTAAACAACAAAATTTCCATTAAAAAACCAAAACTTTTATTGCTACAGATTTGATCGACAAGGCAGAGGCGGAGGAGTAGCAATCCTAATAAGAAAAAATATTCAGCACCAGCTGTTACCGTTACAGAACACTACACTAATTGAAAATATTGGAGTTAAAATTTATAGTGGCAATGATTCCGTTAACATTTACTCATGCTATTTTCCTGGCGGATCTCCTGGCAGGGATCAAACCCGGAAAAATTTATTTAAGTCCGATCTTCGTAAATTAACTAGTTGTAATGATAAATATATTCTCGGAGGTGATTTTAACTGCAGGCACAGTTTCTGGGGTTGCCTTAGAGGAAACTGTTGGGGAAATATGTTATATGACAAACTGCAACTAAATCAAACGCAAATAGTTTTTCCTCACGAGCACACTTATATACCTACTGACTCAAATAGGCAGTCTTCAACGTTAGACATATTTTTAACAAATGTGTCACAAAATATGTCAGCGGTAAGGGTTATAAATGACCTAAGTTCTGACCACTTACCAATAAATAGCACATTAAATTTGTCTTATAATTTAGCAGAAAACCAATTTCACGATTTTAATAAAGCGAATTGGTCACTATTTTCCCAATTTATTAACAGGCATCTTCCTATAGCTCAATGTATTGGTCAAATTTCCAATAGTACTCAAATTGATAATATGGTCTATACTTTTAATAATATCATAAAAATGGCAATAGAAAATAGTGTGCCTAAACGAAATATAAGGCCTACTATAAAACCATTACCAAATAATATTAAATTCATGATCCAACTAAGAAACGTGTATCGCCGAAATTGGAAACGTTATAGAGACGATTATGACCACCAACAAATGACCCAATTAAACAAAAATATTACTAAAGAAATAAATTTATTTCGAAACAATTCCTGGAACGCTATGCTGTCTTCGTTGGACAAAGCTTCTTCACCCTTTTGGAAAGTTTCCAAAATTTTAAGGAAAAAATCTAAAACCATACCAATATTAAAGCACAACAGCAATGTATATTTTTCCCAGCAAGATAAATGTGAACTACTTGCACAAAGTTTTAGTTTAAATAACGGTATCTCATCACATCTCAGCGATGATGCTACTATAAATGTAGTAGATGATGCTGCTGAAATAATACGAACACTTAGTCCAAATGTTCAAGATTGTTACCTTATTTCTCGAGGAAAAATTACTGATATCATAAAAAAATTAAAAAATAAGAAATCTCCTGGGTTGGACGGAATTAACAATAAATGTTTAAAAAACCTACCAAATAAAGGAATTAATTATCTGACTACTATCATCAATGGTTGCCTTAAGAATGGAAAATTTCAAAAACTATTGCAATACCGAAACCAAATAAACCTCCCGAATCTCCACTTTCTTACAGACCGATTAGTCTACTTTCTTCTGTAAGTAAAATATTGGAAAAAATAATAAAGGAAAAACTAATACAGTTTATCGACTCGAATGACATTCTTCCATCACAACAATTTGGATTTAGAAGAGAACATAATACCACCCAACCACTAATAAAAATAAGAAATTTAGTTAAAAACAACTTTCAAAATGGCTGATCAACAGGAATGGTTCTATTAGACATAAAATCTGCCTTTGACTCTGTCTGGCATAATGGCCTTATATTTAAATTAAAAAACTTCAACTTTCCGGTAGAGATTGTTAAAATTATTCAAAGTTTCCTATCTAACAGACTATTTGCTGTTCACCTAGGAACAAGGTGTTCGCAACAAATGAATATTACTGCAGGATGCCCTCAAGGATCATGTCTCTCACCGGTTTTGTACAATATTTTTACTGCAGATATCCCAACATTTTCAAATTGCATTACATCAATTTTTGCAGATGACACCTCCATTCTCTGCTCAGATATTTACTCAAATGACGTCATCATGAATCTGCAATCAGCTCTAACGAATTTAAATTGTTATTTTAATAAATGGAACATTCTGGTAAATCCAGAGAAAACTCAGGCCATATAATTCACCAGGAAACGTAAAGATTGTTTTATTCCACAAACCCCTCTCCAATTTATAAACCACAACATCCCCTGGGAGAATAATGTTAAGTATTTGGGAATTATACTTGATACGAAGCTAAACTTTAAAGACCACATACCTTATCTGGTCGACAAAATAAACAAAATTACCAGAATAATGTACCCACTAATTAATAGGAACTCGGAGTTAAATATCGAAAACAAAAAGCTCATTATAAAAGCTATCTTTCACCCTATAATATTTTATTGTGCCCCTGTGTGGGCCACCTCCGAAAGATGTCATCTCAAAAAACTTCAGGTGGCTCAAAACAAGCTATTGAAAATGATATTTAGTTTGCCACGGCACTATTCAACACAACGCTTGCACACAATTTCCAACTTTGATCTCGTTAATGATAAAATAGTTATACTGACCGAAAATTTCAAGAGGAGATGCCATTTTTCCCAATATGCCCACATAAATGAGTTGATCTCAGCGTAATTTTAAATGAACTTATTTTTAAAAACTTTTTATCTTATACCCCTTGTTTCAAAAGGTTTTTGTTAAATTTTCTCCTTACGATTTTATAATAAACAAATATGTACTTATGCAAATTTTATTATATAAAATGTATTTCTAAGTAGAAAAGGAAGATAGTTCCTAAACTCTTTACTTTAATTAAATTAAAATCTAAAACATATTAATATTATATTGAATAAAGAAAATTGAAATTGAACTAAACTTTTTTATTGAGGTTGTAAAGAAAAACAATAACTCTTTTAATTGATGTTATTATTATTTTAATTGAAAGAGTTTTAATAAACTGTCTGCAAATTTGTTTAGTTAATACTATGATTTCAGTGGTAGTAGCAAAATCAATTAAAATATTAATTGATTCAATAAAATTTTCAATTGAAACCCGTTTTTAGTTTTTTCTGTGTACCATTAGTTAAACATAATACAAATAGCCAAAAAAATGTATTAACATTTATTGAAATATTTCGCAAAGCTATGCCTTGCTCTTAAGATTACTTTATAATCTATATATATAATTTACTATTGTTTGTGTGTATGTGTTTGTCTTTCCATAACTTTCTGGAGCCACCAGCAGATATAAATTTCGGTTGCCAACTTCGACATATATTGAAGTTAAAGTGTTTTTTTGAGCCCAATTCAGTACTTTCTTCAGTAAAAGCACAAAAAGTGCAATTCTTAGAGTGTAGTTATATCTTGGTATAGTTAATGACTCATTTATGATTTAGCCTATTCTTTTTTATGAATTAGTTTTTGAGATTCACCTTTAATTTATATATACATATATGTATTATTATGAATCTAATTGTATCAAATATATAATAATATATAATTAGATGTAATTATATCGGGAAAAAACTTAGATAGGATTGGATAATTTTTTATTAAATTTTATCTAATTAAAATTAAATTAGATCCAAAGTGATACAATTTAATAAAACCATTTTTCGGATCAAATTATATCCTCTTATATATGAGCACAATATCTCATCATATATAATTTTGTATAAACTTTTTTACTCGGAATAAGATAACAAATAATGCTTTTCGGCAGTAAATAAAAAAGTTTTAGTCAAGTTTTTGTGTATTTTTCTTTTTAAGTACAGTGGAGTATGGTTATAACGAACACCGTACGAACGATTTCTCTGGTCCCAAAGCATTGACTAACATAGTTCATACCAAATAAAAATAATACGGTTAAAGCGAACATCGTTTATAGCGAATCTTTTATATAACGATATAATTTTTTGGATCCTTTTTGCGAATTTTCATACAAATTTTTCGCTTATAAAGAACACATATAAAAATGAAATTATTAAAATGAAAAATGTGCTGCAAAGTTTTACTTAAAACGTCAATTAATAGCATTAACAGACGTAATTAAAACGTAATTTAATGGAAAATGGTTTCAATATTAACTGCAAACTAAAATTTAAAAATTATTAGAATTTAAGAAAAAATCCAATAATCTCATTAATTTTTGAAAACAGTTTATCACGCTTATAGCAAACTTCGCGAACTAAATTTTCATGTCCTTACTAGTTCGTTATAACCGTGTTCCAATGCACTTTCGAAATAAAATTTATTACAACTATTTAAAAAGTTTTGACAAAAATTAACTAAATTGATTAAGTTGATTCGAGAAAATAAAATTTGTTTAACAAAACTCATAAAAAAGAAAAAAACTGCATTACACTTTTGGCTTATAAAATTATTGAAATTGCAGATACCGTCTTTTGATTTTCGTTAATATAATTGGTATTTATGGACAAATACGTGTAATATTTTATGTGTAGATGTATTTTGCTAAACTATATTATAATCAATCAAAAGTAATTAAAAATTTTTGTGTAGTTTCGGCCTTTAAGATTTTAGGTGACCATATAAGTCATTTCTTTTGTGTCTGATAGTATTGTTCTATATAAATATGTAGTACTTGTATGTAATATGTTTTGCTTAACTCAATAAATGAGCACTTTGGGATATTTCCAGAAAAATCCAACTACATGTATTACACTCATATTCGTACAAATTCGATAAATATGCTAATGTTTAAGAAACATTGTTTAAATGCATCATTTATCTATAGCGTTTGGGGAAAATGATTTTTCTATTACTTATAAATTGTTATGAACAACATTTTACTAACGGTATTCACAATTGGCATAGAAAAAGAGAACAGAGCATGGAGTACTTTGTTGTCTTCTTTGAACATACAATTTTTTTTATCAGGCCATCTTTAAATTAGCAGACATCTCACTGCAGACTGGAGCACTACATAATTGTGAATCCTGCTGGAAACAGCCCTGCGGGAAATGAAGGGTCGATTGATCCAAAGTAACGATTTTGTGATATATGATCAGGTATATCATGTAACTGGAGAAAAAGTAAGATAACATTATAGTGTACTGAAGAAACTAGGGCCGATGCAGTTGAAGTTCTTACTAGGCATTGAACTGGTTCAATCCCGTTAGCAGTTGATGAAAACATGGCAATTAGTGCCAAAGGATTCAGTTCCTTGACTGCTACAAATAAAATAAACGTATTTTAAAATTGATTTTTGTTGTGCCTTTTTGAAGGTTTTGTGAACACTGTTTTGAGGAAGTTTAGTGACTGGTTCCGGACGGACAATTAAGCAACTCGTATATAATATGACACACGGTGAATAAAAAGTAAAAGGTTATTTGCTAATTACTTTTCGCATACCCGGCGACATGTACTCCCTAGACCAGTGCAGTGGTACTTCATAAATCTAATCCATTCAAACTACCTCAGTAACAGCAAACATTGCGCTTAATATGTGACTAGTTTTCCATCAAAAGCTGTTCTCCAGTTCTACGATACGTACACCTACTCCAGTCACGTGATAATTATTTTCCCACTGGTCCTGTTGCATGTCACATAAATCCTAACATTATCCTACTTTAACACTGCCTACTTCTAATTTGTCCAGGAGCTTATTAATTTCAGTCGGTACGGTGATAGGTACCCTTCGTCAAGTTATTCGCCACTTCACAAGGTGCTTCAAAGGTAGCAATTGCCACCTCCTATGACAAGCCTATGTGAAAGGTACCGGTCACCTTCATATAACAGAACCGAAACTAGGACAGGTTCATACACATAAAGCTCTAGTCACGTGACCATACCAGTGACTGGTTCATTTCCCGCAGGGAATTTTCTGAAATAGAACTTTTATACTACAGTGCCAGCCAGATTTTGGTATTACATCTAGATTATAAAAAACAGAGTTGTGTTTCAAAAGTAATAATACTTAATTAGTATTAGAAATGATTACAATAAACCAGATTAGCTGAAACATAAAGAACAAATATGATATGATCCTCATCATAATAAATATTATTACACCTGATCATATTATGATCACTTCTGCTGATATTATGATAATTAATAATCATGTTATGACAATTACCATCTTATTTATAAAAAGTCATTTTCATGAAAGGATCATACTATGAAAAATAAGAATTTAGACCCATTACATAATGCACTTAAACTGCCGTATTTGGAGTGATGATAGTCTTCAAGTGTATGTTGAGATCCGTTACATCCAGAAAAACTGCCTGTTTGGTGTGCTTAATGGGCTAGTGGAATCACTGGTCCGTACTTCTTTAAAAACAATGCTGGTCAGAACGTTACAGTCAATGGTGAACGCTATATAGCCATGATAACTGACTTGTTCGTTCAGCAATTAAACAACCATGATGTGCAGGAGCTGTGGTTTCAACAAGACGGCGCAAAATGTCACACAGCTCGTGCCATGAGTGTAGTCACTAGTCTACGCCGATAAGCCCGAAACGATTGACCACTTGGAGGACAACATTCGGCGCGTTATTGCCAATATACGGCCACAATTGTTGGAAAAGGTCATCTAAAATTGGACCTCCAGATTAGACTATGTCCGAGCCAGCCGTGGCGGTCATATGCCAGAAGTCATATTTAAATTATAATGCCAGAAGATTATCTTTCGAATAAAGTTAATTTCATGTCAATTTAAAAAATTCATCTTTGTTTTATTTTATAAGTAGTTATTTTTATCATTATTTCAATACAAAATATAATACGTTATCCAGAAGTACATAATTGCATAATTATTTAAAATCTATTTTTTTTTTAAATCTATTTTTAGACTCATTATTTTTCAACTTCAAAGTAATACTGTAATGACATTTTGTGCAAGACCTTATGTTTTATATATCAGGTATAATATGCCGGGATAGCTCAGATGTTAGAATGGTTGACTGACAACCTGGAGTCCCAGCCATGGGTAAATTATACAAGGTTTGTTATGTGAATATATTTTCGGTTGGCCTAGACCATTTCGACAAAATCCAAAACGTTATAAGAAAATAAATTTTTCCATAAATAACTCATTTTCTCACTAAAATATTTTTGTTTGAAAATTGTATAAGAGTTTTGAGTATTTTGCGTTGTTATTGCAAGAACTTAAATTGTGTTTCAATTTAAAAGCTAATAGATAACCTTTAATGACATTTTAAAACATTTGGTAAGATTAACTGAATCAAATGGTGTGTGTACTGTACAATGTTATCGTTCTCAGTAACGTCACAAATAACAGTCCTTGGTAATTGGTCTATGGTCACAGGTTCGAATCCCGTGTGATCACATTTTATTTACAAAAGAAACAAAAAAAAACATTTTTTTTATTGAATTTATTTTCAGAATCATTATTTTCGTCCATACTAGCAAGAATATAGCTAACCATATAGTTTGCTTTTCGTAAGGTATATAGTATTAATATATCAATATTTTGCGCGACATCCGCATATAAACGTTATGAGATTTGTAATAACAACTGTAAGTACTTGTATGGTAATTCTTTTCTACACTGGGTTGTAAAGTTTTTACTTTTTGCTTTAAATTATTATTTTTAACAAATTCAAGTTCATTTCTTTGAAGACATAAGAACTATAAAAAAAAAAAACGGTTTCTACCAATTTAACCAATTAACCAAATTCATTCCAAATGGTACCGAAATTATCACGTGAAATGCTGTGACAACATAAACCTTATGCAAGTTGCAAAAAATATATTATTTTTTGTTCATTTTATCGTTTTTTTTCAATGTAGCTTCCTACAAGACATGCATTTAGAATTTAATAAACTTTAATTAAATTCACCTTAAAAATTACTTGCCATTACAAAAAAATCCCAGTCAAGCATAGATTACATAGATCTCAAACTCTTTGACATTAGCTGCCAGAGCACGTAACTCATGACAATGTGTTGGACATAAGTGGTATGCCAATACAAAAAATATTTGAATGTGTATGAATAAAAGTGTTTGTTGATAAACGAAGCAGAAGAAGAATAGTGTGATATCTATGTAATCTATGCAGTCAAGAGTTGTTGCACAATATAACACAATATATAAGACAAAGTTCCAAAAGCATGACAGAATGTTTCAACAAATTGGACATATATCAGTATGAAATAATGGATATGGTCACTGAACGCCTTTCCTTCTACCTAGGTGATTATAATGCTGATGATTACAATGTTCCAAGTAGAGATTATAAATATGTTGACAGTTACATTAGCTCGAGTAGCAATTATGGTTATGAACATTTCAACCAATAACATTGCCAAAACGATGACAGTTGTATTAAAGCCCCAGAGATTTTGGCTAAAAATAAAATGTTAATATCCAGTAAATGAAACGTATATTTGTACCAAAAAACAAAAACAAGAAATAATTCAAAGAACTGAAGCCTTCAAATTTTTTGTCATTGTCAAATTTTGTTGAGTTTTGTTTTGCTTTAGTGAAGCCATTATTATTATAATTTATTGGAACATGTTATAATATTTTCCTGTTTTTTGTCTCCAGAATCATTATCTACCATTGTAAGTTTTCCTTACTTTTTTAGTTGTTTTATATGCTAATGAATGGTATATATTGTTTGGGGGGATGGTTGGTCATTCCAAACAAAATGACCACATAACTTGGAAATTATTTGCAATTCAAATCAGTTTGTAACAATAATGAGAAACACTTAACAACCAGAGATAACAATATTGCACAGTGGGTTAGAAAACCGAATGACAGATTAGATTATGAGGATATATTCCAACAAAATGCCTTTAACATGTAGGATTTGTTCCTTATTGGACAATTCTTTAATATTTACAAATCCTTTGAATCAATTTCCTATATAAAATACCCTAAATCTGGACTCTTTAACAGATTCTTTAAATTTTTATTTATTTAAAATAAATCATTAATTATTAATCAAATCCCATTCTCTAACGACATATTCCTATATATACAAATTTGAAAGTTGTAGATTCTGCACAGAGAGACTTATCTGCATGAAATTTATGAATTTTTGCATAAAAGCAACGATGTTGCAATGGAACTCGTAAATTTCATTACATTGTGTTTAAACTATTATTTCGTTAATTATTTTTTTCATTAACTCAACGAAGAATTTTTATTAAAAAATTATTTTTTTATAAAAACTAAGAAGCATTTCATTAATTTAAGAAATTTTCATGATGAAATGTTACATAAACTTATAAAACATTTTCATTATTTTTCGTTTACTAAAATTCTCTGGTATTCCTAGACCATAGTACATATTCTGCTCAAAAAAAGTAGTCGAGTATTTAAAAACATAACAACACCACAACAAATGACCTACCGATAGACGAACCAACTGACTAAACAAACAAAAAAAGAAAATCCCTCAATATTAACAAAGTTGTTAGCATAAACTTATATCGGTCATATGTTTGTATCCCCCTGTGGTTCTTGTTGTTTCTCGTCCTGCATCTATTGACGATTATAATCACATAACGAGACAGCAAAAATGACAAGAAAGTTGGACCTTTACGCACATCATTATGATTATTTTTTCAGTTATTTTTTTTTTTTTTTTTTGAATTTACAAACAAATATGCCACAATTAGGGAATGCAAAATCCTGCTCTTTTTCATATCCGTGGAAATCGGGACATTCCCGGGATCGCAGGATAACGCTACGTGTGATTTTTCAGTTAAATCCAAGGTTTTTCTCCGAATTTTAAGTTTTCCTTAAGTATGACTTTATAACAGTAACTCCTTGAAATCTTAAGAGTTTGTTAAAAAAATCAGTATAGCAAATTGTAAGACTCAAATAATGAAAAAAAAAGTTGAAGAAATATGTTAAAACTAGACAAAAAATAGTATTAATCGAGTCCGACCGAAGACTTCGACCCTGGCATTTGGACATTATATGGTAATTAATATTTTTTTTTTTTTTTTTTTTTTTTTTTTATTAATCAACAATTATATAATTACAAATTATATACTATTACCCTAACCGAGCACTAGCGACTATGGCCTTAGGCGCGTTGTAGCGAAAATAGACCAGTGCCTCTGGTGGGATACACAGATAAACCAGCACGCTACCAACTAGCCTACCGGGAAGCACTAGTAATTAATATATAATTAACATATAAAAAGAATATATTTTAAAAAAAGGTAAATATTCTATATTTATGCAGAAATTAAAAAAAAAAACTACAGAAAAAATTTATGTTAACTTCACCGCAAAAGTTAAGGTCACTGTTTAACTTAGATTTTGACCTTTAATTAGACAAACAAGTAGCTCCAAAGAGCATTTACAAATAGAGAGGCTACACTTCACACGGCCCTCAGCAACAAAATACCGAACTCGGCCAACAACTTAAAACATTTTTTTACATTAAAAACTGATTGCAACACGAAGATAAAAATTGTTGCTTAAAACACTCACTTTTTTAGTATTTGAAATAATTAATTAAAATTTTATTAAAATATAATTTAAAAACATGATAAAAATTAATTTGAACTTTTAAATTTCTGCAATATGTTTTCATTCGCTAGGTTAGAGCTTACGAACAAATAAAAAGAGAACAGATTGAGCGACACTGAGTGGTATGGAAACCCACTGGTCGCTCTTCTAAAATGCACCATTGCAAAAAAATTTTAAATTTAAAGTGTTTTGGAAATTTTAAAAGAGCGAATTATTTGTCTAATTAATGGTTTAAATCTAAGTTACCTTTTGCGGCGAACTTAACTTAATTTTTTACTTGAATTTTTTTTATTTGTTAATTTCTGCATAAATATAGAATATTTAATTTATTTTATTTTAAATTATATTCTTAAAATTCCACTTACCAAATTCTCGGTATTGCGTGAACAGAAAAATTGTAAGTTTCCCGGGAATCCGAGGATGAATTCCCTAACCACAATGTATACCAAACAGCCAACCAATACCAACGAGTATGTATGTATGTATGTATGTTGTGATAGAAACAACCCAATGGACCAAAACCCTTTAGAAAAATATTATATTAAGCTTGCAAGCATAAGCGTTAAGCTTTAAAAAGACTTTAGAAAGTATTGAAAAACGCTTTAATTTTATTGTAGAAAAATCAAAACGGAATCCTCGTGACAATATTACTGAAATAATATTTAAATAAGCTTATGCCGCTAATTTTAGAATAAGCTTATGTCAACAATTGTAGAATTAGCTTATGCTTACAAATTAAGAACAAGCTTATGCTACCAATTGTAGAATAAGCTTATGCCTACTTTTGTAATTTTTTTTATTATCGCCCCGATTTTCAGAAATTTTTGTGACTGTCTTACATTTTTGTGACTCTTACCTAGAATTTTTTTTTTCAATGTAAGATAGTCAGACAAATTTAGGACAATTACAAAAATGTGTAAGAATCGGGCCTAATGTTTGAATATAAGAAATTCACATTTTATTTAATTTTTTTTATTAAGAAATTTTTATTTAAGTTTTTGGAATTGAAAAACACTTAAAAAATAATTTTAAAAAAATCAATTCATTAAAAATTCAAGTTTTTTACATATTGTTTTCACTTATTGTTATTATTTATCAAATTATGACAACCGCACTATCTTCGATCAAAATTGACAATGACAATGCAAAGTAATCAACGACGTACATACAGAATTTAACGGGACTTTGCTGCAGCGACATGTTGTCAGCACGTTGTAAAGAATACTACTTTCTCAAACACAGTTGAAAAAGGCTTTAGTATTTTTTTTAAAAAAAAGCTTATTCTAAAATACTGTTATACTTTACTTATTTTGTGGTCCATTGGGAAGGACTTGTGATATAAAGATAAAGTTGGAGCGCAAGAATATAAAACCAACTTAATGAAGCTCAACGGTCAATATGAAAGTAATGTTAGTTGTTGTCATTATCAATGGCAAGTTAGGACATTCATATCAGACTAACTCCCCTCGTTATGATTAAAATGAAAAAAATTATAATCAAATAAGTATAACAACTATAGTTTTAAAACTTCTATATAATTCAAACTATACCCATTTCATATGATTTTGTGTAGAATAATTATAATAATAGGGTGTCCCAAAAGCAACGTTGATAGTCATCAGCTCGACCCCTTCCGATTTGCGTAAAACTTGGTTTATGTAATCTCCTTATTAGTATGACAAAACAATTTGTTTATTTTTTTTTTTTGGCATTTGCATTTTATCTACGCTGTTTAAATTTGGTATTTATTAAAAAATTTAAAAAACATATTGTGCGCCCCGGTAGGCTAGTTGGTAGCGTGCTGGCTTATCAGTGCGGGGGTCGTGGGTTCGATTCCCACCAGAGGCACTGGTCTGTTTTCGCTACAACGCGCCGAAGGCCATAGTAGCTAGTTCTCGGTTAGGGTAATAGTATATAATTTGTAATTATATGATTATTAATTAATAAAATAAAAAAAATAAAAAACATACTCTTCAAATGGTCGTATATATTAAATGCGTAGTGCTATTTTAAAAATTAATATATAATTTCAAAGCTTATTTTGTCTTCTTTAAGCCATGTAAAGCCTTGACTTATACGCCTTTCAAAAAGGATAAAAAACTTAAAAATGTTCTTCCACAAATATATCAAAATGCATCTCTTTTTTTTCTTAAATTTGGTATTTTTTTAAAGAATTTTAAAAATACTTACTGTTCAAATGGTCGTAATTAATGAACGCGTGGTCCGAACTTAAAAATTAATATCGCATATTAAAACTTGTTCTGTCTTCTCTGAAACCTTGTTATACATTGATTCGCGAATATCTCAAAATACACCTCTTCTTATTTATTTTTCTTTCCTCTAAAACATATAAAAAACTTTAGGTTGGAGAAACAATATGTTCTTAAGAAAAACGATTTTTCCGATATTAATTCAATTTTATTCAACATAAAACAACACAAATTTCCAAAACTTAAAAACAATATTAAATTTAAAAAAAAAGATTACAAGGAAACTAGACAATGGTGATGAAACTTGAATATTCTTGATGATAAAAAAATATTAGACACCTATTTTTAAGGTGCGCAACTGCACGTTTAGTTGTTAAAAGCATGTGAAAACATCATTAAAATTTAAGAAATTCCGATTTTTTTCTACGCAGTATTAAAGTACTAGAGATATTAAAAATGTTGATAGCCATATTGCCTATGCTGTGGCCCGCTTATTTGAAATATTTAAAATTTGGGTTAAAAAGCTCTTCGGGAAAAGTAGTGTTAAAGTTGAACGATTACGAAAATTGAAAAACTCCCAGCCACACCGTCGACTAAATTAAATATGCATTAAAATATGTTAATTTGCGCTCAAAAAACAAACAACTTCATTTAAAAATGTGGTATTCGAGAATTTTTTTTAATACGGACATGTTTTATATAATGTATGCGTCGTCAAAATAACTTTTTGATACCCAATTTGCATAAAGTTCAAAAAAATCTATAATATTTTTATTTTTTGTTCTAAAGAGTGTTTTTTATACAGGTATAGAACTTTAAGTTTGCAACACTTTTTTAACTGGCGGCCATTATGTCAGCTGTCAAGTGATTTATGTTTAGTTTGGTTTGGCATTTCAACATGAATAGACTGACGCCTGGACAACGCTTCCTAATTGTGCAAATTTATTTTGAAAACCATGGTTCTGTTCAAAATACCTATCGCGCACGAATTCTGCAAATTTTGTTTTGCGATTAAGCTCACTTTTGGTTAAATGGATATGTCAATAAACAAAAGTACCGTATTTGGAGTGATGATAATCTTCAAGTGTATGTTGAGTAACCGTTACATCCAGAAAAACTGACTTTTATTGTGATTTATGGGCTGGTGGAATCATTGGTCCGTACTTCTTTAAAAATGATGCTGGTCAGAACGTTAAAGTCAATGATGACCGCTATAGAGCCATGATTACTGACTTTTTCGTTCATCAATTGGACAACCATGATGTGCAGGAGCTGTGGACGGCGCTACATGTCACACAGCTCGTGCCACAATTGATTTATTGAATTATTTATTGAAGGAATTGGCCTCCAAAATCGTGCGATTTAACGCCGCTGGACTATTTTCTGTTTGGATATGTGAAGTCGCTAGTCTACGCCGATAATCCCGATACGATTGACCACTTGGAGGACAACTTTAGCCGTGTTATTGCCAATATACGGTCACAAATGTTGAAAAAAGTCATCGTAAAGCGGACCTCCAGATTAGACTACGTCCGAGCCAGCCGTGGCGGTCATATGCCAGAAGTCATATTTAAATTATAATGCCAGAAGATTATCTTTCGAATAAAGTAAATTTCTTGTAAACTCATCTTTGTTTTATTAAATTTTAAAGTTCTATACCTCTATAAAAAAACACCCTTAATAAAATAATAGTACTATCGGAAAAAATTTCAAAAGAACAAATTGTGTCTCCAATCTGAATTTTTTATATGTTTCAGAGGACATATCGTAGTGATCAATCGGCAAACTGAAATTTAAAGAAAAAAAGTGATGTATTTGCGAAACAATGACATTTTTAAGTTTTTTTTCCTCTTTCAAAAGCATATAAATCAAAGCTTCACATATCTCAGAGAAGACATAGAAAGCTTTGAAATGAAATATTAGTTTTAAAAATCGGACTTCATGTTGAATAACTACGACCATTCGAACAGCATGTATTTTTATAAACTTAAGAAAAAAACTGCTAACAATTGTTATAAAAAGAAAATGCTCACAAAAAATGGCTACCTGCAACGCTTTTGACCAGGAAAGTTATAATACATAATCAGTGTTGCCAGGTTTATTGGGCAAAAAGTCGTAAAACTTTACAGAAAACCCCATTAAAATCTTCATCAAATTTTGAAAAAATCGTCAAAAAAAAATTGTTAAAAATCTGCAAAATAAAAATTATTTGTTGTATGCGGGATATGGTGTTGACAAAAAAACAAAAGTCAACGAAGTAGTTCACAGTTTAAGTGCTATCGTGATATCGTTCTAAAAAACATGATAAATGATTAATAAGTGATTCTATCCAAAACAAAAATTTTTCGTGTTGCATTTTTCCTTAGATGCTGATATAAAAAATATTAAATTTTTCTTTAAAATTCACTCTACACTATTCATTCTTTACTAATATCTTAACTAATATCATATCTTAACTAAAAATGTACTTCTATTTTGGTCATTTTGAAGTTAGGGACAAAATGTTCGTAATATTTCGTATTACTTAGGTTTATTTAGTAATTTTAACTAATTTGAACTCAAAAAAATATTCAAATAGCCCAATAATTCCTATATCTATCAAGTTTTTTTCTAAAATTTAACTAGTCTTTTTTCAATTATCTAGTTAAAAAAATAAGTTATTTCTAGTATTTTTTAAGTCAGATTCAGCTACTTTTCTTAAACAAAAGTTGCTAACAGTGTTTGCAACCCCAAAATAAATTTAGCTTGCCATCTTCTTCGCATATGCTCTGTCTTCTTGAAAAATTTTGATTTTCTTTTTTCTGCTGCATACAAAATTCTTACGATTATAAGCTGCCGACGACACTTCTTCCCTCATAGCCGCGGCTGACCATATTTTGGAGTGTACAGACGATTAAGCCGCCGATTCCGACTGTTTTTGTTTTGTTTGTTTTGTCGCGGCTTTCATCTCTGGTATGCAATATGTATAATATTTTGACATGTAATAAAAATGGCTGCGTTTTTTTATAACATTTTATGGTGGTATCCCATATTTTTTATATATGGGGTATCCCATATTTTGTATAACTTCTTGAAGGCACGATTGCATTGAATCCACTAAACGTTGACTCCCAGAACTTTACATTTTCGCCCATTCTGCAATTATAGTACTTATGGGGTCATTCCTTCCTCTTACCTCCCTTGTATTTGACGACCAAGATGATCCCATTGGTGCTCCCATTGGAATACCTGGCGATTGAGGTGGAGTTTTAAGTTGCTTTGTATTGTACAATAGACATTCTTTGACAATTATAGCCTTATGTTTCGGAGCATTGTCCTTCTGAAATATGAAAGAATCCTCCAATCGTCATTGTGTGGAGCTTTCTATCAAGTTGTTTCACTTTAAAAAACTTAACGGCTTATTTCATTTATAATATATTGAAAAATATTAAACTTTGCACCCCTTTCAAATTTGTTCAAATTTGGCACAAGTATTGTTTTTATGCTACTAAGTTTGACACCAATTTTTGGCTCACTAAACACCTTGGTTCAAATTAAAGATGACAAAATTACCTTTAAAACGTCACATGATTCATTTTTTAAAAGTTCAAAAGAATATTTAAAAACAATAGTATTTTTAAAAATTTCAAAAAATGTATGTTAATGATGAACCCTTTCTTAATACTGTCCGCAAGTGTCTCGTGGAGAACGTATTAGTTTCTGATTTATTGAGAAAAATGCCACACCAAGTACAAAAAATAATTGAATATGATATTTGGTACGTCATTAAAATTAAATAGCATTATATAAAATGTTTTACTTTTGTTCTTTACAGTTTTATTAGTTTTTTATTCTTGTAAACATCGAGATAATTTTTCTGTTATTTTTAATTTATAAGGAGCTTTCAACCTACGATATTTGCAAAAATAAAGCATTTCAGCAAATATAACTTACATTGTCATTTGTTTTTTAATGTTCACAAAATGAACCACAATTGCAGTAAAATTAACCTAAATGCAGTAAAAAAAAACAATCATTTATTTGTTTTATTTTTTAAATAAAAAACTACTGTATAAAATGAATGTAAAATCATAATATAGTAATTTGATGTGGTTTGTTTTTTAAATGAACTACAATTGTAGTCAAAACTGAAATTTCTTATACAATTAACTGTTTTTTCACTAAAAAATACAGATACTTTACTTTCCAGGAACTACAAATATTTACAGCAGAAGTTCCCTGAGTGTTTGATTTTAAAAATATTAAATTATTTGGTAGACAATCACCAAGATTTCGCAAAGATTAATTTTCGAAAATATTGACTTTTTCATCTGAATTTTGGTACTCTTAAATGATCTTTTCTCGCTAATCTGGCAAATTAATTTTTAGTACATTTCGAGTTTTTTTTTCCATGAAAGGGACTTTTCATATTTTTCTTTTCTACAGGAAATAATTGTTCAGATTTGCCTTTTTGCTTATGCACAAACATTTTTCGACCAATTGCGGAATGACAAATTGTTCAAAAATAGTAAAATATAGTTAAAGCTGAGAAAAACCTCGGATTTACGAGTTAAATCTGTACACTATTTAACCAAATTTGATACCTGAAGCTCTTTTTTGTATTTACCATAAAAAACTAGGATAAAATATTTTATTTTTAAAATCGTATGTATTAAAAATCCTTGTTAAATCCGCCAAAGCTTTAATCCAATTTTTCACAAAATCTGGCACATTAGTGAAGAAACGGACATTAGTGTCAACCGTAGTTGCAAAAAAGACTATATTTGTGCCGAATTTGATCAAATTTGGAAGGAAAGAGGGAAATCAGTTAGTTGGTTTTATTTATTTCAACTCTAAAGGCTTATTTTTTATTCAAATATTAGTTTTTAAAGCTGTATACTTATTTTTGCGATACACTGTATGTATATCAACTCAATTTTATTTTGAAATTTCCTCCAAAGGCACTATTTTTATTATGATAATTTTTGAAACAAATACGTTACAGATTAAATACAAACAACACAGATTCCTATCCTATTAACTACCCAGCAACAACTTTCATTACCACGTAAGTGGTTATATAATGAAAATAAATATCTTAACATAATATAATTTCGCATCAGCACTAGTTATTTTTGTTTGATGAAGCCGTTTTTTATAAGCAGTCAAACTTACGCGTCTTGTTGAAGTCAACAAAACTTTTTGCTGAAGCTTAGTAGATTGAAAAAAAGAATATTTTTTTTGGAATTTAAAAAATGGCTGTAGAAAGATTTGTAAAAAAAGGACATAAATATTTTTTGTTTAAATATTTATAAATTCCCGTAGTATCTCATTTGATCTAAATGCAGCACGGCACGGGTTAACGTTGTTTAATTTGTTCAAAACTGTTGGCACAGAATCTTCAGACATAGTGTTATAATATTTTAGATCACGTTTCCTGAAATTCCATAGTAGTAAGCAAAGCTTTGACCTTTTTTGTAAACTAAAATATATAAGTCTGGGGTCATTTGGGGCCACATGACCACATTTGTTAATGATGTTCAAAAACATTTTTTTTTTCAACCTTGAGTTACTGTTATAAAATAAAATAACAAAAGTTACTAAAGTAGCAAATTTTCGTTCTCAAATATTTAATGACAACAAATAAGCCTTGTTATTACGAAAAAACAAAATTTCCTCGAAATCCGTAAAAATCAAATCGTTGCCCTACCCAAGTGTACCGGGGGATATTTTTAATTCTTTTCTTTTTATTTTTTAAGATGTTTTAAACAATTCCCTGGGGTGCAAATATTAATTTTTTCGCTTTTGTAAAAGAAAACATTTTAAAATATGAAATTAGAGATTTGAAAAGCTCCCCAAAAATGTTGCATTTTTGTCACCTTAAGACAGGTTAACGACATCCAAAAAAAAAACTTCTTCCATATCTCACAATTTTGAGTCTTTTGAATAAAAAAATTCTATTGTAGTAATCAATTTCTAAAATTTTTAAGATATGTGCTCGAATTTTTCGGTCAAGTAATAATTGGCACATTAGTGGTCTGGGGAGTATTTATTACTGGGCTAGTTATTAACCGATTATAGATTTGTATACCTTTTTGAATACATAATATTATTATTATGTCGAATAATTTATCATTTAGAATAAAAACTATTACAAAATTTAAAAAAAATTGCAAAAACTGAAAAAAGGTAATTTTTGCCCCATATAAACGCACGTTTCGCTAATTAAGGCCTTGTCGCTTAGGGTAGGCTGTGTCGTTGAGGCCTATAATTACACATGAGTTATATTCAAGTCAAATATAAAAAAAAATTAGAGGGCACCGCATTAAAATTTCCAATATTTAAACTTATGGAATTAGAGTGTTCCATAAGTTTAAACAATCTAGTGCAGGAGTGCCCAAAAGTTCCTTATGGAAGAGCAAACACCAATACATTTAAAGAAAAACTAATTTTTATTCAACATTTTTTGTTGTAAAAACCAATACATACAAAGAAAAAAGAAAAAAATATTTCAATGTTTACCAGCAAAGCATACGAAAGTGTTGTTGCTTTGCGCTTGCGTGTATAAAGTGAAGAACGACAAAAAAACTAATAAGACAAAGTTGTTTGTGTATTTCGTATTGCTAGTGCTGAGCGCTCTATATGTGTATTAAAACACACAGCCTATAGCTAAGTGTTTTTACAAAAACAATTGAGTACCAAGCGCATAGGCCGTGGGCACCCCTGCTCTAGTGTATATGTATGTACAATACAATTTTACATTTATCAAATGAAGATAATTCCAAAATACAAAAAATAAATATTAAAAATATCGCTAAATATCATAAAAACAATTTAGCATTTAAAACCAATTTCCTGGGACTGGCATTTATTGTTTTGTAACATCTCACCAAAGCGTATTTTGTATTTGCCTGTATCCTCAATTTATCAAAATATTGTTTTGTACAGTAACACCCAAGCGTATTTTATTTTTGCCTACATCTTCAATTTTCAAATTTGCCAAAATATTTAATTCATTTAGTAATGTTTTTACATTAGTCTATTTAATCTATTTATTGTTTTATTTACATGCGTTCCTTTGTTTGATGTGTTGTATACAAAAGAAAAAATTAAATGAACGAAATCAATCTCGCTTGCATTGTGTAAGTCTTTTAATGGTTGTGTTTGTTTGTATATTATCCTTTTTCTTTACTTCGTCTATACCAGACAGTGATGCATTTTGAGTTTTTTGTTTCGGGCCAAATTGACAATTTAATGGGCCAAAATATCTTTGAAAGGGCCAAAACTTTTTTTTTTAATACAATTGATTATTAGTTTTTTATTTAAATAAAAATAATATTAAAAAGTACATTAGAGTGCATCATTTTGATGCTTTATAAAAAAAATTAGACAAACCCCACTAAAAATAAAGATTAACATGTTTTATGAATATTCCTTAATTATTTCCGCTCTTGCGATAACATAATGTAAGCTAACAAATTTTTAAAAACCCGCAAAAATACATTTTTTTTTAATAAAACATTAATAACAGCACTTGTAAAATTTGGTCAAATATACAAAAGATTCAAAAACTTTTCCATTCAAACATTTTAAAACCCGATCTCTCTGTAGAGAAAAAAAAGTTTTTTTTTTTAATTTTTAATGCGATTTTTATAAAAAAATTAAACAATTCCTCGTTTCCCATTTAAATACATCTTTAAAAAGATGGTTTCAATGTAAAAACTGTTCTTAATGTTCAAGGATGTCTTTATGATTCTCTAAGGAACTAAAAAATTCTTTCATCGCAAAAAAAAAAAACCTCAACAAAATTCCATACAAATTTGGACTAATCGGTTTGAATTAGTTAGTTGAATTTTGAGCTGAAAGGGCCAAAATAGATAAGAGAGTACCACAGGGCCATCAAGTAGTCAAAAGTGCCACAAATGGCACAATTGTGCCACATTTTGCATCACTGATACCAGCTATGACATATACATCTAGTGTTTTTACTTGTTTTCCATGCTATCTGCACAATTTTGATAGCAACGTAAATTAGTTAAACATTAGTTAAAAGCTAGTTTTATTTGTTCTAATTATTATTTGTTCTAATTTAAATAAAGCGTTTAACTAAAATTTTAGCAGCAAAAAAATTTCTGAAAGTTAGTTAAATATTTTAAATAAACGTTTAACAAAATGTTCAACTAACTTTTTTTTTTTGAGTGTACTGCTTGTTATTTATAATGAGAGCCCATTACAGAGATTTTGCTGGGTATGGCTCAAGAGAAGGGAAGTTAAACAACTTAATGAAGCATAACATACTGTACATGTCTATACTTTGCTGCTGTCATCTATAATGATGGTTGGGAGTTGTGCGTAACGCCCCTCATTAAATGAAGAGTTTGACATGAAAACAAAATAAAAACTTGAGTATCTCAACCATCGAGCCATCAACACTTGATAAACAATTGCTGGACTTTCAATAGATTGTTTTCATTCTTAAACAAACATTGTATTAACTGCCTTGCCATACATCATTTCGAATTTGAAGGGAGTTTTTTCCGTTAGTTTAACAACTTGGAAAATATAAAAAAAAAAACTTTAACTCTTTTGAAGTGTTGGTCATTATGGTAATGTTTTAGCATAATCCACAGAATGTTGTGGAACCTTTAAAGCAGTTTTATACTTCAGTTAAGTACAAACCATATTTACTACAGCTTTAGGTTTTGCTATTTTAAATTAAAAGCAATAATTTACATTCCAATGGAAAACTTATTTAAATAAGAACAAATAATAACCTTTGGCTGTTTTGGGCCATTAAAAGTCAAAGTCAAATTTATATTTATTTATTATTATAACCCCTAACGATGGTATTAAAAGCGACAATGTTTTAATAGCAGAGGTTTATTTACAAAATTGATTTAATTATGGTCATTTGTTTTTTTGTATCATATTTTTAAGAAAGAAATATTTTTAATTTTGAATTACTAAGCTTTACATTTGTATTTATTTTCTATCAACTTAGAGCTGCTAAAAGATCTTAATTTGTAAGAGCTTTTTGCTTTAACCCTAGAATGACCGCACCAGTAGTTTCGACTGGTTTGACATCTTTGATTAAAAACTACAAATGTTTGTTCCAAATTATTCCAGATATTATTAAACACTAACCTATGCCAATTTAGTAGTTGGACAATTTTAAATTGTTTGTAGTTAAAAAAATAATTTTTTACATCCATATCTTTCGAATCCTGGATGTAAAGTTGTGATATACCTTTTGCCGAAATGACTAGTTATTATGGTTCAAACTTCGCTTTGGCCGAATACCGTACCTTTTCGGGAGTTTTTTTTTTAAATCATCAGAACAAAATCTTGAATTAATACTTAAGTTGCTGCAAGCAAAAGAAAATTATTTTTTATCATCCAAAATTTTTTGAACATTTTATTTTTCATGAAGTTTTTTCGTAGTTTTCTGTATTGGTTTTTCTGTAAATTGTTGTTGTACTAAATTTGGGTACTGTCTTTCTCTTTTAGTGTTTCACGTTCATTTGGAGTAAAGTTTTGCAAAGTATTTCCTTGGTAACTTGGAATGCCAAACTTGGTATGCCAAACTTAGTTGGCTTACATTAGAAATGTTGAGGTTAAGAAGAAGAATAAACGTTTTTTCTCTAAAAATTATAAACATTGTTAATTTTTAAATCAGACTAGACTAGTTTCTGCATTTTTATGGACAGACTCATCAGTGATTTTCCATTTAAATTGTATTATTATTTGTGTCTTATAATTGTCAGATTGTCTCTATATGATAAATTTTTAAACAACCTGCGGCTGTACGAATCAAACCTGCGCTCATCTTACATTACAAGCGTAACAATACCAAATCATGACCGTTTAGCGATCACACCCAAGTATGGACTCGAATCTAATGCAGCTTAATTGCAGTTTTTCTTTCTACTCAGAAGCGACAACACTAACAACACAAATTTTCTATTTTTTTGATTTTTGTTTATTTTTCTAATCTCCTTCGTCTCTATTGTTGGCTTACATTTATGGAAAATGTATGTTTTTTGCGTCTGAAATTCACAATTATATTTAAAATGGCTAGCGTATTGCGTAAACTGAGTTTCTTTGTAAAAAAAAAGGCACCTCCGAATCAAAATGCATTTTAAAAGTTTTAAAAGCTAACATTTTATGAACTTTTTGAGAATTTTACGAAAATTAGTTATTTATTTTTCACATTTTCCTTATAAAAACCATAGCTTGAGAACATACACTGCGTTGCATTACTATAATTACAAATGATTTTTGATATTTTTTCTAATATTATAAACATTTTCTTTAAACTTGTAACTGTTTTTAAGAGCCTGATAACTGATCTCATATTGTGTACAATTTAAGAGATTACTTAATTGATTACATATAACGGTAAACAAAGAAATATAGCAAATAAAGACAAGTTAAAAAATTATTTTTGTTTATTATACAATTTTAATCAATTGGCAATAAAATAGCACGCGGTGATTTTGAAAAATGGAAAATTTCAGCCTATTTAAAAAGTCTCTTAAGGTTTTGGTTAATTGCTAGAAAAATATGCATTTGGTTGTCACAAACGTTGCAAATAATCCAAGTGCCTATGGTAAAAAAAATCGGGAGGTCCGAAAAGGAAGCTTTCTGATTCGAAAAGCTTTCTTACCATCGTAAAGTAATCAACTGTGCCAGCAACTCAATGAAGAGTCTCAATCAGATTATCGATGAATGTAAGGAAATGTGTCCAAATCAACCATAAGTAAGCTCTTAAAGGATTCCCAAATAATTATTCGCAAAAAGCAGAAGTCTGTGCCAATGTTATTACCCAGCCACAAAACTGCTTGCATTGAATTCGCTAAAAGGGATTTAAAAATCTACTGGAGAAAGGTAGGTAGGTCTATTATCGCTGTTGTTGGTAGGTAGGACTGTTTGAACATACATTTTTTTTTTTCTGATGAGAAATAGTTCAATCTTGATGGTTCAGTTGACTTCAAAACGTCGAGTTTACGCAGAAAACCGTAATTATGAAAGCGTTTTCGTCTAAAAGAAGCAGTTACTGATGCGTGGAGATCTATAACGGAAGAACTTCGTATAAATCTGGTAGACCGTATGTCTGATCAAATTTTCGAGTTGATTCAAAAAAAAAAAGAAGACCTCACGCATTATTAAAACTGGTGCTTTAAAATATTTTTCTTAATTTTTTGTAAATTTTGATATTGTAACTTCTGAGTATAATATACAATAAGAGAAAAAGCTAATAGGAAATAAAACTGCAATTTTGCTGCATTACATTCGAGGCCATACTTGGGTGTGATCGCTAAACGGTCATGACTTGATATTGTTATGTTTGTAAAGTAAGAAAAGCACAGGTTTGATTCTTACGACACAGGTTGTTGAAACATTATGGAGACAATCTGACAATGATAAGAAACAAATAAAAATAATAATACAATTTACATGGAAAAATCACTGATGACGCCTGTCCATAAAAAGGCAGAAACGAGTCTAGTCTGATTTAAAAATAAATAGTGTTTATAATTTTTGGAGAAAAACGTTTATTAACCACAACATTAATTTGATATATTAAGTTAAGTGTATTTTTAGTTATGAAATCCGTGCTAAAAATAAAAATGAACAAATTTTCTTGTATTTTACGAAAGTTTTTGTTATTTTTAAATTTTTTAGTATTTTTATGCATGGGTTATTATCAGTGTACTGATTTTGATATTCTTTTTTAAGTAGTAAAATTAAAACAAATCAATTGTTCTGTTGTTAAATATTATTAATTTTTCATTGGTTTTATACTTATGTCGATTAAACTATTCCACTTTTTTTTTAACTTACAAAATTTAGTGAAATTAATGTGCAATTATAGTTTTGCAACGCAGTGTAGTTAGGTATCAAGAGTAAATCTTCAATACGGATTAACCTGATAAAGTGCAAAAAAGTTTAATTTGTTTCATTCCTAGAAGGTACTGCGGCAGTTTTTTCAAGAACATTGCGTTTTGTGACAACAAAAACGCTGTATCAATTCCGCGTTAAATTACATGAAATAAAACATTTTAATGAGCTATCGATAAGGCATCACAAATTTTTGAGGAGCAAACAAAATTTTCATAAAATCAAAAAGCATCCTATTATAAATATTTTAATTTTTGCCAATTTAAAAGTATTAATTATGATTTCCAGCAAATAAGTAACCCTAAACCCAACTAAATATCATTAAAGCGGCAGAAAATGCGTAATCGCGGTATTCTTTTAAATTCTGATATATGAAAAAAAAAAAATTTCTGAGTTTATTTTTATATTTTTTGGCGCTGTAACCCAGTAAAAAACTCTGCTTACATGCAAGCAGGTTTGGTAAGGGAGTAAGTCCAAAAGAATCCCTTACAAACCTGCTTACATATGCTATGATTTTTATATGGCGAATTCCCACTTGGAAGCATTACTTTTGGGCAAAATAAGCGCGGATTTTAGCGCTTACAACAAGCTGTGATTTCATGGCTTTCAGTAAAATCATTTTTCATGTCTTCATTATTACGATTAAAAGTAATAATATTAATATACATAATTTATTTTACATAAAATTCTACAGATATTAATTTTTTCTTGTTAAAATTTTTGATATATAATATAATCATTTTATTTTTTTTACCGCTCCACATGCTAGCTCTTCAGAAACAGTTAAATGACTAATTATTTTTTATTACATACTCGAAAATACCAAACCGAATCGGAAATCACTCGGGAAAATTGAAACAGATCGTTAATAATCCACGATATGAAACTTTCAGCATTACAACCTGCATCCTTATAAGGGATTAGGGTAAGCTGCTTACAACCTGCATCCTGGTTAGGGAATACAGAAAGCTCAAAATTTTTGTTTGTTTATTTTTATTCGAAGACTATTCGTTTATTTTGCTGCTTCTCAGTATTATGTAATAGTAAGCACTAACATCAGCCCATTTGTTATATCCTGCTTCTAAAAACACGAAAATTTTTTACTGGGAATATATATTTTGAAATGTGATACATACAATGAGATCTATAAATTGATATGCATTAAACTTAAAACCGCCATAATTTTTGCGTCGTTAATGATAAATGAACAATGCGGATGGATTTATCATGCTTAAACATTAGCAAACATATACCCTTGTCATACAATAAAAAATTTTGAAAACATTTAATCGCAAGTGTTAACAATTTTTGAAATTCCTCACATAATTTCCAACAATGATAAGCCCCTAAAAACTATTTATTTTTAAGAGCTTTTTGCTTTAACGCATCTCCGTTGGGCGCCATATTTATAAACATTACCTTAACTTTTATAATCCAATGGCCTTTAACTGTATATATTGTATAATTCCACAAATGTTATATACTATATTATATACACAATTTTGTATATATCTCTGTATGTATTGGTTTGTAAGCATAATACTATATGCCTATATGAGTTTAGTATCAATCTCTGCTATTGAGTTTTAGTAAATAGAAATAAAAACGAACAAAAAACAATAACAAAAAAGGCAATGAAAATCATATTTAAAATCGGTTAGGGTCAATTTGTGGTAAATAATCTCAATGCCTTCGTTAACATCGTCACAATACATACTTGTAGCTCTATACAGGCTGTATTGTTATTGGGTCGGTGATGTTGTTATAAAAATTCCATTGAATAAATTTGCATGAATAATTTCGAAAAATCTCAGTTTCAAAAGTATTATTGAAGAGTAATGCCATTTTTTCCAAACGCTTTATGAATATGAAATGAAGTTAACAAATAAAAAAGGGCGATGGTCACTTTGGCACAATTAACTCATTAAGGACACGTTGTATATCCGCCGGACTTGTTTTTTTAACTTAGGATATAATGAGTTCGATCAGTCAAACTACACTCAAAAAAAAAAGTTAGTAAAGTCAGCAAAAAATTTTGTTTGTGACAGCAAATTTTTGGTCAGGAGGGTGCTTTCAAAAAAATTGCTATTGTTTAGCAAGAAAATTAGTGGATTCAGCAGAAGTCTTGCTAACACTTAGTTGATTCAAAATTAAATTATGCTTGCAAAAAGTTAATGAAATTTTTACTGAATATTAGGAGACTGAAAAAATACAAAAAATTTGTAGAATAAATATATTTTAGCTACTTTATTTGCTGGAAATCTTAAAAAAAAATTGTGATTCTTTTAAAAATAATTTACAATACGTTACAAAATATGAAAATGTTCATACTCCCAAATTGACGACATGAATTAATTTAATATCTGAAAATATATAGAAATAATTATTAATAACATAAACAAAATTATCTTTCAACTACTTACATCAATGGTTGTCTAAATATACAACCCCTTTTTTGCAATAAGAAAAGGAAACATAAAAACTTATCTAAAACGTGTGTAATTGTCTTTCGCTTTAGTCTATCTGAGGATATTTGTTTGCAATTTGACCACACTACATAATAATCACTATAAACATTTTGTTTACAAATACACATTTAATGTTTATTAAGTTTAAATATTTCATTTATTTAATTAATAGACAATTACTTTGACAAGCCGGTGACAACACAAAACTAAAGTTTTTTTAAGCCACATATGTTTTCACATTGTTAGCGTCCTTTTGTATGAAAAACAGAAATCACACATGAAGATTCATGGTTGATTTTTGTATATGTCATACAAGAGTTGTATTTTTTAGTATCATTTTCCTCGTCTCTACTACATCTTCACATGCCGCGACATCTACTTGATTCTAAATATATCTTTCAATCTGGTTGTCGTCCACACTATCAATGTGCTTATCAGCACAATTTTTTTAGCAAAATAAATTAGTAAAATATTTGTAAAACATTAGTTCAAATCATGTAAGTGCTGAATAAGTATAACTAAAATCATAGCTGAAAACACAAGTTCAGCAAAAAATTAGTACAAGGTTAGTCCTTAAGAAAGTAGAGACCTCGTGTTCCCGATACAAATCGGTGTTATAGGGCCTGTTGATATGTTAAAAGTGCTCCTTTTGCCGCTAGTTTAGATGTAAACTTTGTTTGTTTTTTTTTTTTTTTTTTGTCCAAATTGTTTTCTCAACATCTCCTAATTTGTATATACTTTAATTGGAGTTCTTTTTGAAAATGACATAATCTACATTTCTACAATTTCCTTTCCAACGATATCAAACACTTATATGGCATGTTTATAACTTAACAGGATATCTTTAAAAGTTACTTCTGATGAAAATATTTCTTAAAAGAAATATCTTAATTTTTTGAATATCGGATAAGAAACCAAAAAATGGCGAGCACAAAATTGTTTATACAAGTTCCAAATTTCATTGCAATCGAACGACTAAGTAAGAAATGTCCGAATTATTTTCAATAATTTTGTGATATATCCCACTGTGCAAAATGAAAATTTTTTTGTCTCCTTTCTCGTTATTATTAGAATTTTGCTAATAAAGAGTTTTTTTTTATAGAGGTATAGAACTTTGAAATGGAATAAAACAAAGATGAATTTTTAAATTGACATGAAATTTACTTTATTCGAAAGATAATCTTCTGGCATTAGAATTTAAATATGACCGCCACAGCTGGCTCGGACGTAGTTTAATCTGGACGTCTAATTTTCGATGACTTTTCCAACATTTGTGTCCGTATATTGGCAATAACGCGGCGAATGTTGTCCTCCAAGTGGTCAATCGTTTCGGGCTTATCGGCGAAGACTACCGACTATGCGGTTATCAAACGTTTCCTTCAGTAAATCAATTGCGGCACGAGCTGTGTGACATGTTGCGCCGCACAGTGGCTGAAAATCATTTTTCATTTGCCAAAATTCTGTAACTTCTGAACCGATGAAAATATTTTAGTATTTTTTTTTAATTAGTTGAGCTTGGCTCAGTTTTAATTTCATTAAAATTGAATGAGCACTTCTTAAGAAATTCAAGGTCAAAGTTGAACTTTTGATTTTTTTTTTAAATTTAGCGTAAAATATAGGTTTTTTAATTTTTTTATTTATTAAAAAATGTCATATTTGGATTTTAATAATAATTATAAACATTTTTTGCGATAATGGGAGTTTTAAATGTTTACACTCAAAAAAACAAATAGTAAAATCAACTGAAAATTTTGCTATTATTACTTAAAAACTAAACATTTTTGCTGTCAAATTTGCAAATTTGTTTACATTAAAAAAAATATTGAATTCCTTAAGAAGTGCTCAATAAATGTTAATGAAATTAAAACTGAGCCAAGTTCAACTAATTACTTGTCCTTTAAAAAAAAATTACAAAAATATTTTGATCGGTTTAAAAGTTACAGAATTTTGGCCAATGAAAAATGATTTTCAGCCACTGTGCATCATTTGAATTTTTTTTTTGAGATATTTCATTAAAAAGAAAAACGTGTTCTACCGGCGGGTCGTGGCGGGTGCAAAAGTATATATAGGGTTAAAGAGGACACTTTCTCCGGGTGGTATACGTTTCTTGCCAACTTGTTTCTATTAGAAGTTCTATTCCACTGTAATTGAAATTTGACAAATATATAGTAGTTTAATAAATATTTCAGAACACCCTAATAATAAACGGTAGTGCTGTGACTACTTACAACAACTAAAGACTACAATCCTACCAACCTTATAAAAAACACCACAGGTCATTATCGATGATAACTTGATAGTAGGTAGGAACCATTTATTTTTGATAAAAAAAAAAACAAAAAAATCACCTTTTTCTGAAATTAAAAATAAAAAACAGTTAAGTTTGGCAGCATGCCATGCCCACAATTAGCAATAGTTTGACTTAATTTTTTGGCTACCTTAATTTGGACATACTAGCTACAAAATGACGTTAAAATTTTAAAAATTGGTGACAAAAGAAAATTGGACTTTTGGACAGTGAAATCAAATTTTCAGCCACTGTGCGCCGTTTTGTTGAAACCAGAGCTCCTGCACTGCATGGTTATTCAATTGATGGACGAAAAAGTTATTAATCATGGCTCCATAGCGGTCACCAGCGGACTGCGGACAGCGGACATACAGCGGACTGTAACGTTCTGGCCAGCATCGTTTTTAAAGAAGTACGGACCAATGATTCCACCAGCCCATAAAGCACACCAAACAGTCAGTTTTTCTGGATGTATCGGTGTCTCAACATACACTTGAGGATTATCATCACTCCAAATACGGCAATTTTGTTTATTGACGTATCCATGAAATATCATGAGCTTTAAGAAAAAATTATAAAAGTATTCCATATCTATGCCAATACTATGATATAAGGGGTTTAGTTTAGTTTATTGATTTCCAAAACAACAAGATTAAAAATCTTATAATTAAAGTAATGGATTTTTATATTGTAACATTATTTTTAAGGAACAATAATAGAAAAAAATGATTATTATTATTAAAATATAAAAAAAAAGAAAAATGTGGGCAGGTATGTAAAATTAAAAAAAAAAAAAAAAATATAAAAATAATAAAATAAAATTTTTTAAAATAAATAAATATTATAAAAAATAAATATAACCAAACAAATGATGACAATAAATAGGTACAATTTTTATTTAAATTTCAGAATCAAACACATTTTTAGGCTCGTTTATCTATAAAGTTCAAATATTTGTTTTTTTAAATGTAATGCGTTGCTTAAGAACTGAATGGATGATGGTAATGAGTTCCAAAGACGTATTGAGTTCACAAAAAATTGCCACTTTGATAAAGAGTTTTGAAACAATATGTGGGTAATGTCCTTATTCCTCTGGGAGTTTGAAAACTCAAGTCTATCAAACAAATACGATGGTTCCCGGGTATATATAATTTTATGCAAAAGAATCAGTGTTCTTATTTTCAAAAGATCTTTGAAAGTAACTCCATAAAGTTTTTTTGAATATAAAGAGATGGAGTCAAACTTCCTTAAATTAAAAACATATCTAAGAATAGCATTGTAAGTAGATGCAAGTTTCTTACTGCATTTAGTGTCACAGCTTGCAAATATTTCACATCCGTACAGTAGAGTAGGCAATAGGTAAGTTTTCGCCAACAATATGCGAACATTTAATGGAGTTATATACTGGGTGTGCCATAGAGTACGTAGCATTGAGTATACTTTTCCAGCAGCAACGTTTATATGGTTAGACCAGGTGAGTGTATCATTAAAAATAACACCAAGGTTTTTGGCAGTGGATACTATATCAATTTTCTGATTGTTTAGTAATATCGTCGGTTCAAAAGACAATTTTAGGGATTTTTTTTTAATAACTAAACATTTAGACTTCAATGGATTAAGACATAAACCATTTGCATTAGCCCATGTGTAAATGTGATCCAAATCAGCATTAAGTTTATCAATACAATCATTTATTTTACTTTTGTTGCTATTTATATAAAGTTGTACATCATCAGCATACATGTGGATTTTACAATGCGATAATTGTAAATTGTATCGACCCTTGCGGTACACCCTTTAAAACTGGTAGGGCACGTGAAGTTTTATTATCTGCAAAGACAGACTGGCAACGATCCGACAAGTATGAAGATATCAAACGAACAGACATTGGAGAGAAATTGAAGATTGTACTCAACTTTAGACAAAGAACGTTGTGATCCACCATATGAAATGCTTTTGAATGGTCTAATAACACCAATAAGGATACTTCACCCCCATCAATACTTCTACGTATTTCTTCCGACACATCCACGAGCGCAGTTATGCAGCTGTGTTTAGGCCGGAAACCTGATTGTCGATTTGTAAAAAGATCATTATTCTTTATGAATTCAGTTATCTGTTGATGTAGTATACGCTCAAAAACTTTAGATAAGTATGGTAATATGGCAATCGGGCGATAATCTTTGTTTGATTTTAGAGTTGGTATAATTTTGGCATATTTCCAATTTTTGGGATAAATACTCTTCGTAATAATATTATTGAAAATATATGTTATAAAAGGCAGCATGTATGGTAAAATAATTTTCAAAAAATTCGGATGAATGTTATCAAAACCGGATGCATTTGACTTTATAGATCGACAGCTTAATATAACATCTGCTTGATTTATACAATCAAAAGAAAATAAATTGCCTCGAAGTTCTGCGTTCTGATCATAGAAATTAGAATTTAAATGTACATTAGGCAGATTTATAAATGATTCATTAATACTATCCACATCTATTCCATTTTCAACTATTGATGAGGATTTACCAATACCAATTTCTTTTATGGTCTTCCAGGTTTTTTTAGATCCGACAGCAGATGAGAAACGATTAGAATAATAATTAGATTTTGCAACTCGGATAAATCTATTCACTTCTCTCCGGTCATCACAGTACGATACGTTAAAATCTTGGATTTTAAAGAGTTTCCATTGCTTATATGCAAAATCTCTTCGATTTATAGCCAATTTAATTTCAGAATTAAACCATGGTTTCTTTTTAGTATTTTGCTTTAAAATTTTAAGAGGCACAGATTTCTTAAAAACGTTTGATATGTTGTGTTCTAAAAAGTTTAACTGGTCATCAACTGAAGGCATGTAATAAATGGAATTCCAATCAATCAGGGATAGCTCAGACATCAAAATGTTATATTTTATATTTTTAAAATCATAAAAAGTGACATCATTACAAATATTGTGTAACCGAAAATCATAATCTAAGAATCATAATCTAAGAATAAAGTACATTGCTGTACTTAGTTTGAGTATATAATTCGTTATTCTGTGTCCTATAATTAAGAAAAATTATTGTGAAAACATGTTGTCTTTTTTATATTAAAATGGTTTTTTTTAAGTAAATTTATTTACTTACAATAAGTATAAAATATTGAATATTATTAATAGAAAATTTAGATATAAATAAAATTTACAATATTTGTTATTAAATCTACTATGGATTAAAAGAGTTGCTTGTTTTTAATTAGATGCAAACCTTAACAAAAGTCCTTTGTCTTCCGAATATTTTATAAGAACTTCGAATTGAGTTTGGCCTTTATGTGGAACCACCTTCATTTGGAGGTCTGAAACAAACAACGATGTTAGACGACGTTTTACCAAAGAACGGTATATTTGAAATTTAAACTTACCTTATCAAAACTATTATAACAACGTATTGAAATTGATATTAAAGCAAGATGAATAACAGCGGTTTAAAGACTGAAAAAATAAGGTATATTAAAGTATGTAATAAAAAACAAAACCAATTTTTCCATCATCATATATCTTTGCAATTCAAAGTTAATACAAAAATTCATCAGGGTCCATATCAGAAAAAAATAATTGAAGAAAAAGATATATGATTAAATTAGAATAAAACATTTTTTGAAATATTAATTTGATTTAGGATGTTTCAATAATTTTAATAATAAATTATAATAATAAATTATATCAGTATTTGTGCCTTTAATGACTTTTATAAGTGCTATTAAAATGTAAATGGAAACAAAATGACATTCTTAATCATCTCTTAGTGCCTGAATTGTTTAATTAGGCATTTTAAATCCAACCTTTCTACACAGTATTTTTTTAGTTTCCTAAAAGTTAAAACGATGTACTCGTACGTTATATTTCCCCAGAAGGTAATAAGTTGGGATAAGGGCCAGTTTAATGCTATCATATATTTACCATCCATATTTGTGACATTGGCTCATTGATATATTCAGATAACATTAATTCTTGAAAGATACTTTCACATGCCAGACTAAGCTAATCAAAATATTTCTCAAAAATAAATTAAGGATCCAAAAAAAATATATAAATTAAGATGCTCATGAGAGATTCTGGTTTACCCATCATTTCAGAAGCGAATGTTACTTTGTGCGCCGTCCTAAAACTAACCCCAAACTCAATAGGAGAATAGAAATTCTGGACCTTACAGTAAAGTGAGAAAATTTTAGGGACAAACAACATTATTACGCTGATGCCCAACAATTATATTTTTTAAACTTGTAGAATTTAAAAACCTTAATTAATATCTTTAAACCACCCTCTACAATTATTGAGTGTTTATGAACTCGTGCAAAAAGTGTATGTTTTTTTTTACATTTTTTATGTCACTAATTTAAAAGAGCAATTGAAAATCACCACTACTTTTTAAAATTGTCAACGGCAACGTAGTTGTCAAATAGATTTATTAAGCCCTAAATTCCCAACAGCGTTGATTTGATTCAAAAAAGATTTTTAAAATAATTTTAAAATTTCAAAATTTTGAATTGCCTGTTAGACAAAAATGAAGTGACTTTTTAACAAAAAAATATATCATTTAATAGCTTATATTTTCCTCTAAATACTTGAGTGTTTTATTTAGACTGTCTAAAATTATTTTTGACTTTTTCGATATCATAAAAACACATTTTTTGAGTCTTTAATTAATCTCGCACATTTTAATGTTTACGACTTTCATCATGATTAATAAACAGGCTCAATTCTAAATATTTTTTAAAAATTGTATTTTATTAAAGAGCACTTGGGTTTTCTTAACACACTAGTGAAGTTTTCATTTTAATTAAGCTCAAAATAAAGTCGTATGAATTTTTTAATGGTTGTACCTTTGAAGATATTGAGGGTATTTAAGGGTTAAGTAAATAAACCGGTAACATAGTATTGTCATTTTAAGCTATTTCACATCCTTAACTTGCTATACCTTATATAATTTATAATGAACATGATATATAAAATTTTATATTTAAATTTTAAACTTACCAACAAATATCTCCTTTTAGAGCAACCAGGACTTCTAACAGCTCATGATTTTCGCTCTCCATGAACTAAAACCAGTTACAGTTAAGGAACGAATTTACTTTTTAATAGAGGGTACTTGTTTAATAAAAGCTTCGTTTTAATAAAAGACACTTTTTTAATAAAAGGTGCTTTTATAATAAAAGATACTTTTATAATAAAAGGTACTTTTATAATAAAAGGTACTTTTATAATTAAAGGTACTTTTATAATAAAAGGTACTTTTATAATAAAAGGTACTTTTATAATAAAAGGTACTTTTATAATAAAAGGTACTTTTATAATAAAAGGTACTTTTATAATAAAATGTACTTTTGAATAAAAGGTACTTTTGAATAAAAGGTACTTTTATAATAAAAGGTACTTTTATAATAAAAGGTACTTTTATAATATAAGGTACTTTTTTAATAAAAGGCACTTTTATAATAAAAGGTACTTTTTTAATAAAAATGTACTTTTTTAATAAAAAGGTACTATTTTAATAAAAAGGTACTATTTTAGTAAAAAGGTACTTTTAACTATAAAGGCACTGTTTAATAATAGCAATTTTTTAATAAAAGGTGCTATTTAATAAAATTACCTTTTTAATAAAAAGGTACTTTTTTAATAAAATTGCCTTTATAATAAAAAGATACTTTTTTTAATAAAAAGATACTTTTTTAATAAAAAGATACTTTTTTAATAAAAAGATACTTTTTTAATAAAAAGGTACGTTTTTAATAAATAGGAATTTGTTAATTAAAAGTTCCTTTCTTATTTAGTTTTTTAATATTTTCATTTACTTACGTTTTTTTAATAGTTTCATTTTAATTATCACTTTAGAATTTTAATATTAATTTTATTTTTTATTGATTAGCGAAACATCCACGCACCTTGAATGATTTAAATCAACTGAAGAGGGAAATACAAATAATCAAAACAAGCAAGCAAGTATTGTCTTTGTTTTTAAATAAATGAGTGTTTATTTAAAAATAAAGACATAAAGGTGGTAAAAGGATTAAACCCGACATAAATTGTGCATCCTTATTTTAAAGACATTTTGTCTTCAATAAAAATTTATATTTTTTTTTTGAGTGTAGGACAAAAACTTTTGCAAATTATATGATGAACCAAAACCTTGGTCAAATCTATATTAGAATATATGTTTTTGAATTTATGAAGAGTTTGGCCTGGTATACCTTCCTTGTTAGAAAGTTATGTACATTAGTATAAACACTTAGAAACTGATATGCAAAGTTAAATTTTATCTCACCTTTGACTACATTTCTTGCAATTACAAACTCACACACAAAAACATACATAAGTATACATAAATTTAAGTATTTATTGTAAGGTTATAATATTTGATATGCATTCTTAATCCTATGGGAATTTAACAAAGATCTTAATTAAGATATGGCAACATATTAACTTTAAATTAAATTTATAATATAATTAAAAATAAAACCAAATTTCACATTTAGTCTTATATAATAGAAGCAGAATGTAGTTACTCGTTGTCTACATAATGTAATGGAATTAATAAAATTATGCATTTTACTTGCTTAATAAATTCAAACACTCAGAGAATTTCTGCTGTAGATATTTTTAGTTGTTTGAGTAAATAATACAGTATCTTCATATTCAAGTGAATAAGCACTCATTTGTAAAAGAATTTGCGGTTTTTACTTCATTTGAAGTTCATTAAAAAAAACAAACCACATCAAATGACTGTACTATGAATTTACTTTCATTTTATCAGTGTTTTTGTTTTATTTAAAAAAATAAAGAAAATAAACGATTGAAAATTTTTTACTACATTTGTGATTCGTTTTTACTACGTTTGTGGTTCATTTTATCAACAGTAAACAACAAACGACAATGAATTTATTGAAATGTTATTCGTCTTTTTTTCAACTCAAATTTCATTTGTTTTTAACTACATTTTCTACACTCAAAAAAATAAGTTAGTAGTAAAGTTAGTAAAACGTCTTGTAAATAAAGTATACTATTTTTCAGCAAATTT
The DNA here is from genome assembly GCA_021234595.1 of Delia radicum. Taxonomy (NCBI): domain Eukaryota; kingdom Metazoa; phylum Arthropoda; class Insecta; order Diptera; family Anthomyiidae; genus Delia; species Delia radicum. The sequence goes on along the minus strand of CM037852.1, from coordinate 182,869,490 downwards.
TTTGGCTGAAGTTATGTGTTCAGCTAAAATTTTAGTTATACTTATTCAGCACTTAACTGTTTTGAAATAATGTGTTACTTGTTATTTTACTAATGTTTTACTATTTTTTTTTTTTTTGCTAAACAAAATTGTGCTGATAAGTACATTAAAAGTGAGGACGACAACCAGATTGAAAGATATACGCAAAATGAATCAGATGTCGCTGCATGTCAAGATGTAGTAGAGACGAGCAAAATGATACTTAAAAGTACAACTCTTGTAAAACATAAAAAAATCAACCATAGAAGATTTGTGTAACTGTTTTTCATACATAACAAAACAAAAGGACGCCAACAATGTGTATCGTATACATATAAATTGCGGATTAAAAAGACTTGAATTGTGTGGTGTCACCGGCTTGTCAAAGTAATTGTATATTAATTAAAGACAAAAATATAAAATATTACAATTTAATAAAGATTAAATGTGTATTTGTAAACTAAATGATTATAGTGACTATTTATGTAGTGTGGTCAAATTGCAAACAAATATAAGTTTAGGTAGACAGACTGAAGTGAAAGACAAAGACACACATATTACGTAATTTTGTATGTTTCCATTTTCTTATTGCAAAACAATGGTTGTATATTTCATATTTTGTTATTTCATTTTGTTTCGTTTCTAGGAAGATTCCATCATTTAGACAACCATTGATGTAATTAGTTAAACGACAATTTTGTTTATGTTATATATAATTATTTCTATATATTAAATTAATTCGTGTCGTCAATGTGGGATTATGAATATGTTTATATTTTGTAACGTATTTGTAAATTAGTTTTAAAAGAGTAACAAAAAGAAATTAATATTTTCATCAAATAGTCAGTCTACTTATATTGAGCAATAATTTTATTAACTTTTATCAAGGATTTTTTAATTTTGAATCAACTAGCAAAATTTTTGCTGAATCTACTAATTTTAGTGGTTAAAATCTGCTAGCTAATTTTCAGCAAAAGAGTTAGCTTTTTTGCAAACACCGTCCTGACTAAAAGTTTGCAGTCTCAGCAAAATTTTTTGCTGACTACATTTTTTTTTTGTGAGTGTACTTAATATTCCAAGTGTATGAATAGTGTGTTTTAATATAAAAATATCCAATAATTTGGATAAGATTGGATATTTTAATAAACATGACCATTGCAATAAAACATGATTTAACATAGAATTGACACAAAAACCAAATAAGTGAGATATATTTGAAAAAGAAATAAAATGGGATGCAGTTTATGCTTTTCTTTGAAAAACAATTGTTTTATAAGGGAAAAAGTAATTTCTTAATATATTGTAATATGATATTAAAAATTATACTATCATCTTTTAGTTTTTAAATTTGCCTTTTTTTATCTGCAATTTTGTTCACATGTTTGGTTTACAAATGAGTTCACAACGCATGATTGATATTCATAATCAAATAATATTCATCATACGCCTAGGGGCCTGTAACTAAAAAAGTTAAATAAATTGAAAGGTAATGTTTTAATTTGAGTAATGAATTTAAAATTGTGATTTGATTTACAGTAAACAAAATTCCTTTCGGCACAGTAATATTTTTGAAATTTGTTGCATAAAAAACCCGAACTAAAGGTTAAATCTGTAACTTTGACACTGGAGTTTGATTTCCAAAAATGTTCAAACATGCACTAAGAGCAGCTGAAATTTTTAAATAGTACAAATTATTATGCAACAGTGTTTATCAGTCTGCACTAGGGTGGGGCGATTAGTATGGAAGGAAAAAATCTTAATGGGCGCTTCGCGTCTCTGATTCTTGGGATTGTACTGAGCAAAAAAGTCCACTAGACCATACGGCTACGGTGAAAATCGAGCTTCCAGATTTTGACTTGCTGTTTTTTCTCAGACTTTTGTCACGTTTTTTTATATTTTGGCCTATAACAGCCAAACCATTGAGATTTTCGATCCAATACTAAGACAAAAATTGTAGCCAAGACATTGGAACGCTCCTTCAGGCAGTTTTGGCCTTGTGAAAGTGCAAAGGGACAGAGTTACTTTCACAAAATACGGCTAAAAAGGCCTATATTGAAATTAAAAATTAAACCCTTAAACCCCAAACACAAATATGATTGATGCATTAATCTTCCAAAGAGAAGAGAATCTTCCAAAGAAGAGATTTATACCATAATCTTGGATAAGCTTCTCCTACTTCCTGAGATATGTCCATCCCACACATTGTTACTTTCACAAAATAAAATACGTCTTAAAAGTCAAAATCTGGAAGCTCGATTTTCACCGTAGTAGACTTTTTTGCTCAGTACAATCCCAAGAATCAGAAACGCGAAGCGCTCATTAAGATGTTGAAATCGCACCCCTCCCCCCCCCCCCCTTGCCAGTACACATTTAATTCAACAAATTTCTCTTGGGAATTTCATTAAAAATAAGAAAATATAATAAAGTTTCAATACCAGGTTTAAATTAAAATTTTTAGTTACGCCAAAAGTTTTTTTGTGAGCCGTAAAGTGTGTTCTGTACTAGTTTTTTTAATAAAACTAGTTTGAAATGGTTGCCTCATGCATGATATTTAATGAAAAAAATAATATAATGATACAAACTGAGGGAATTGGCTTCACTTCAGTAATTAAGTTTTTCATAGCTATAATGAAAATTGTCACTAGAACACATCCATTGAAACTTTTCATACATCCAGAAAAAGAATTGGTTAGAATTCGGTCAAAAGCATTAAAATTTATTTGATATGACGCTATTTTATTTGGAACTAGATGAATAAAGCAAAAATACTATACTAGAAATAAAAAAGAGAGAAAAGGAACTAAAAAACAATCTATTTATTCAATTATTTTTATTTCCAATCAACTTTTTAAATAAAATTCGGTTAGTAATTGTGTACGATAGAAGGAACAATTTATTTTGTGATATCACAAGAGAATTGGTACCATCTATCAAATTTTTTAAAAAATTGTCAATAATCAAACACGGTATTCGCAATCAAATATGCCACTAAATTAGATGTTCACTAGTACCAACCGAATAGTGGATTGCATTGTTAATAGATGTAACTACCCAGGAAAAAAAACACATTACCAAAACAAGGTATTGCCATATAATCGATTACGTTTCTGATTGCCAAATTTCTGAACTGCATTACCAAACACATTGCAATGAGTCAGTAAAAAAAGGAAACAGTTGTGTAACTTATTCTTAAAGTAAGAAAGCGAACACATAATGGGTTTTTAAATATAATTAGTTCTTTTACGAACTAACAAACTATTTGTAACTTATATTTGTGATAATTTTAGTTCAATTTGTAACCAATTGCCATTTTGTTATAAAAACTCTTATTAGAATTATTTACCCAATAATAAATGAGAAATTATTATAATTAACAAAATGCTCATTAATATTTTAGCCAAAAATACTTAGTTTTGTAATAAAAGAAGTGCTTCTTAAAAAAAATACTTACAAATTTTTTAATAAAAGAACTCCTTCTTTTTTTAACAAACGAAGTAGTTCTGAAAAAAATAAGGTAACTGGTTCTTGTAAAGAAAAATATAATCAAATCTAAAGAATCAATTCTTTTCAGTCTCACGCCCTGTTAAAAGAATCAGGTTGGTAATCAGGTTGGGAAGGCATTCTAACCAAAATTCCTGATTACAAAACCGATTACCTTTTTGAAAATTTTTTGCTGGGTAATGATTGGTATTGGTAAACGAATCTGAGACAATGTTTGTTTTCCTAACAAAATATTTAAATTCAAATTTAGCACTCAACATTTATAAGTGTTTGTGGTGTAGTGGGTAGAGAGTTAGCCTAGCATTTCGAACTTCCCAGTTCAAATCTCGGAAAAAAAGTTTTTTTAATACAAGTTTCACCACTTTTAGGAATGTGTTGATAGATCTATTTCGGGAATTTTCTACGCTCCCATCATCAGAACACGTTTTGAAAGAAGTGACAATCCCATGCAAAACATCAAACATTCATATAAACTAGTTTTCTTACTAAATGAGAACTAATATATGAGCTCGAAGTTAAAGATTATCACCATTGATCAAAAAATAAATGGAAAAGTTTTTTTTAATTAAAATATAATATACAAATATTTAAATAGCAAATAAGGCAATGAAAATTAAAAATGATTGTGGTGCAATCAGTGGGACAGAAGACTATTAATCTGAAGACCTCTTTTCAATACCAGAAAAATCAATAAAGTTTATTTCATTTCACTAAAATTTTGTGTAACGTAATAATATTTATTTGGAATGTAATATTGGGTTAGGCAATTGAATACCAGCTTCCACGACTAAAAATATGATTTAACTTTATGATAGTGGCCGTAACCGCTAGAATTCGCTTGGCAACAAATTCGGTGGCCACAACTGAGACTGTGTTCAGGGTATAGAATCTATGAAACACGTTTCATTAAAGCCAATGTTTATGAAATGTTTGTAGAATTGATGCAAATCTTCATAAATCTAAGGAATTATTCTCACAATAAAGCGTTTATAGAATTTATGAAACAGTTTCATAAAATTTTTTAATATTAAGAAGTTTTTTGATTTAATAAAACTCTTAATGAATGCCCTGAAGAACGCATTTTAACTAAGCCAATGAACAGCATGAATATTAACACTAAAGTTTGAAATTTAGGAAAATTAAAGAAATTATAAAACTTTATGAAACATTAAGTCTTTGAAATAATTTCATAGATCTAAAGAAAATTTTTATTAAACTTATGAAGAGATAATTTATTAAACCGAATGTTTTTTTTTTAACTACGAAATTTTGTGATAAAAAGATTATGAAAAATTTCTTAATATTAATATATTTTGGATTTAATGAAATTCTTAATTGTATCTACACTCAAAAAAATAAGTTTGTAGAAAAGTTAGTAAAACATCTTGTAAATCAGGTATACTATTTTCCAGCAAATTTTTTGCTAAAATTATGTTTTAAACTAAAATTCTAGTTATACTTATTCAGCACTTAACTGTTCTGAACTTATGTCTTACTAATATTTTACTAATGTTTTACTAATTTATTTTGCTAAAGAAATTGTGTTGATTAGCACATCAACCAGACTGAAAGATATACGCAGAATGAATTAGATGTCGCGGCATGTCACGATGTAGTAGTGACGAGGAAAATTATACTAAAGTACTGTTTTTCATTCGTAAAAAAATTGTGGATTAAAACAACTTAATCTATTAATTAAATAAAAGACAAAATAAAATATTTAAATTTAATAAAGATTAAATGTGTATTTGTAAACTAAATGTTTATATATATTAATAATCTTGTGTGGTCAAATTGCAAACAAATATGCAATAAGTAGACCGACTAAAGCGAAAGACAAAGACATGCATCTTAGGTAGATTTTTCTGTTTCCTTTTTCTTATTGCAAAAAAGGGTTTTATATGTTATATTTTGTTAGTTTCTCGTTTCGTTTCTATAATTCTCTGCGGCATTTGCGTTCCTTTAAAAGATAGCATTATTTTGACAATAATTGATGTAAATAGTTCAATATATGTTATATATAATTATAGTCTTTTCATTATTATATTTTGAGTCTTTTCAGTCTACTAATATTCATATTTTAATAATATTTAGAAAGGTTTTTTTTAATTTTTAAGTTCAGCTCGCTGATTTTCAGCAAAAGATTTTGCTGACATTAGCAATGTTTTGCAAGCACCCTCCTGACTAAAATTGTTCTGACTCAGCAAAATTTTTTGCTGACTTTACTAACCTTTTTATTTGAGTGTAGGAAAAAAATTCCATGAAATTGCTTCATTAATATCATGAAGAATAATTCTCTCAGTGTTGCGAAATTCGATAATTGATAAATGCCAATTTTTTAATTTTGTTTTTAATTATATTAAAGTCGCCCATATGAATTCCGATCTAATTTCTATGTTTTTACAAATTTATATCAAAAATATTAATCGATTAAAAAGTTAAGTGTTAATATTTTAATTTCTTCGAATATGGATTATTTTTTCGTTTTTAGATTTGTCTAGTTTTTCCGGTTTTTTTTTTTTTTTGTTTTTTCATAAAAATATTAGTGTAAGGAATTTCGTTAAGTGTAGAATTTGAATTGCGATAAGTTCCTACAATTTATTTAAATATCTCATACAGTCCCAAATTGCCGAATTTCCATGCTAATGTCCCTAGTTTACCTGAGCACTTGGGCTTAAATTAAAGTTTGCTGTTCTGTTTTAACCGAAACCGAAAAACCGTCAAAAAAAGTCGGTTTCCAATAAATTCTTTAACCAATTAAAAAAAAATAAACTGTAGAATAATTAGGTACGGGCACTTTATAATTTTTTATTGTGCTAATTTTAAAGTTTTTCATAAATTCTTCAAATTTAATTTTGCGTTAACTCCAAAAATACATCTTAAAATGCATGTTATTGAATCATAAATATCTAAGAGAGCTCTGCTTCAATTTTTTAAAACATTGGTGTGAATAACTATTTCCTGTATAATCAGGGTGACCAGGGTGCTGTTTTTAATGTACCGATTTTTGTGCACGTGCAACAAAATTTTTGTAGTTTTAACAGATTGTTTTTTTTTTTTTTTTTTGCTATTCTTAATTACAAATGTAGATTGTACAATTAGAGCTATTTTAAAACTGCATGTTTCCACAAAAATTTGTTTTTCATTAAAAAAAAAAGTCATTTTGCATTTAAGTTGACCGTATATGAAGTATAGATAAAATATTTTCTATATTTATGTACTCGTATATCATAAATAAATGATAGCTTCCTCTTTTACTACACGTTGCTTAGAAACAAATTGCGATGACTTCATGTACTACATACATTAGGGGGTTTCATTTTCCCAAAGATGTGATATTGATATAACTTTGATATCGCCCGGAGTCTAAGTGCTGTAAAGGATATATGTGCCAAATTTCAGGAAGATTGGATAACTGTTTGAATACTTTTTTCACAAACTACACTGAGAGAAGTATCTTCACGTCTGTAATGAATTTCTTCATAGCTTTAATGAAAATTGTAAGTGGGACACTTAAATTGAAACTTTTCATAGAATCTATGAAACTGATTTCATTAAAGTCTATGTTAATGAAATGTTTATAGAATTAATGAAAATTAAGTTTGATATAATTTTCATTAAAAATAAAAATTATGTTTTTTTCGACCTTTAATTGTGCAATGAAAATGAAAATTATTCAAGTTCGACGCCATACTCTATATTTCTTTATTAGGATATTGTCTTAACAAATCTATATTGTCTATATAATCTATAGAGTTTTTGTTTTCAAATTTATTAATTGACCACTTTCAGGAATGTGTTGATAGATCTATTTCGGGAATTTTCTAGGTTCCCATCACCATGCAAAACGTCAAGCATTCACATAAACTAGTTTTCTCACTACATGAGAGCTAATATATGAACTCGAAGTTAACGATTATCACCATTGATCAAAAATTAATTGTTTACTCCCCCTGTTTTTGTTTTTAAACAAAAAATAAATAAAAAGGAGGAAAAAAAATAAAAAACGTGTATTGAACATCTACCACAGGTAGACCCTGCACATAACAAACAAGTTTTCAATTTATTTTTGATCAATGGTGATAATCTTTAACTTCGAGCTCATATATTAGTTCTCATTTATTGAGAAAACTAGGTTATATGATTTTTTGATCTTTTGCATTGTCAATTCTTTCAAAACGTGTTCTGATGATGGGAACCTAGAAAATTCCCGAAATAGATCTATCAACCCATTCCTGCAAGTGGTCAATTAATAAATTTGAAAACAAAAACTCTATAGATTATTTGTTAGGACAATATCCTAATAAAGAAATGTAGAGTATGGCCTCGAACTTGAATAATGAAAATCTTCATAAAACTAATGACTCATTACCACAATGACATAATGCATCTTATAGAATTTATAAACCAGTTTCATAAAAAATTTTAATATTAAGAAGTTTTTTGAATTAATAAAACTGTTCATGACAGAGAGAATTTCTTGGACAACTAGTCAACTAGTTATTGAAATTTGTTCACTAAAGTTTTCTTCACAATATAAATGAAAAATTTCTTAAACTTCATGAAAAAACTTCATAGTTTTAATGAATCTTTTTTATTAGTCGTAAGAAATTTTTAATAAATAAAATGAAGTTTTTCATTAAACTATATGAAAAACTGCATAAATTTAATGAAACGTTTCGATCTAATGCAAAAAGTCATTGATATTATGCAGAAATTTCTCTCAGTGTGAATGTCTTGAAAAATGCATTGGAACTAAGTCAATGAACCGCTTCATATGAGTTTTTAAACAATTTCATAGAAGTCTACATTAAAATAATAAAACACTTTATAAAATATATTGTACACTTGAGAATTAAATCTTAAACTAAAGTTTGAAATTTATGAAATTTTATGAAAAAATAAAAAATTTAAGTCTTTCATAACTCTAAAGTGCAAAATAATGAGTTACTGGTAATTGGTTAAATAAGTATCGATTTCATATTTTTGCTTCTAATATTTTATTAATTTGTTTTAAAATTGCTACAAGTAAATTTTCCAAGCTTAAGTTATTTTTAAATTTTTTTCAAGATATCTTAAAAAAATAACTTAAAGATAACCACTTATTTTGTAGCTCCTTGGGAATCAGGTATTCTATCATTGTGAGTAACCACTTATTCATACTATGAAAGTAATTAATTATTCTTTTTTTTTTTTTTATAAGCGAGAGGGTTTGGGGTCATCGCGAACAAAAGTAATCAGACGAGTAAAGAACTTGGTATCCAGTGAATTCTTTTGTGCGCTACATACACGCTGTTTTTATCGGGTAACATTGAATTTTGCCAACTTTTGCAAAAGTGGTCAAAGTGTACAACCTCTAAATGTTTTTCAAGGGTTTCACTAGTTACATTTCTATTGACACGCTTAATTACTTTTGTTCGCGATGTGGAAAAACTCATGTGTGATCATTACCATCTCGCTTACAAAATAAGTGAGAATAGTGAGTTACCTGATTAGTTACTCATAGTGAAAGCATAAGTGGTTACTTTAAGTTATGAAATGAGTGGTTACTCACAATGATAGAATAAGTGGTTACCTAGAAGTTAGAAAATAAGTGTTTTTTAAATAAACTTTACCACAAAAAATGAACTTGTAAAAAATATTCAAAACAAATTAATAATTATAATTTAGAATAAAAAATACGAAATCGGTACTTATGTAACAAATTGCCAGTAACCCATTATTTTGAAATTACATATAAGTACTTATATAACCAATTATACGAAAGTCATTATTTCCTATTTCAAAGTAATACAACAGGTAATAACCTGTCATTACTTGGTAATATATACGGTAATGACCTGTCATTGTAATGTTTTTGCTTGCAAATATTTTACATTTTATATTTTGCTTTACAAAATGAAACACCCTAACATATATATGAGTCATTCCATACCAACGGTCATGCTACATTAAAAAGTCTTCCGATTAAGGCAAAAAATAATACGATTAAAATATGGAAAAGCATTTATTTTTTTTTTCAAAGTGGACGAATTTGATTTGGTAAAATATTAACAAATTAAGATTTGTTTTAATACATTGTTATTATTAATGGAAATGCTCAATGCATAAATTAAATATTTTTTTTATTTTCTAAAAGAGTTGGAATGCTATTCTCTAGACGCAGAAAGTTTCAGCGTGTTACTAACTTTGGAGAAAGTATACGTTGAATATTGGGCATCGCCAATATTCAATTTAAATTTAAATAATTGCGCTAATGCCACTATACGTATGTGTATTATTATAAATATTATTGTTAATAATACGTATACATTTAAGGCTCAGTTATGCGATCGTTGCTGTATCCGTATCTGTACTGTATGAAACAGCTGTTCGTTTTTGGTATACGAAAAGCAATGCAAAGGCTTACCGAAATTTAATGAACCGTAGTTGTAACGTATTGTAATGTAACATTCTGTATAAAATAGAATTTTATTCCGTTGTTACGTGACATATGTAAAGCAGTGATGGCCTGCTTTTGTGTTAAATTAAATGCGGGTATTTTCGCCCCTTTTTTTTGGTACTTCTTTTAGTAATAATATCTTATAATAACTTATAATACATCATATTTCCATATATGTATATATAAATAAACATATACACATACATTAGAAATGTGATATATATAAAAGGTATCAAAACCTTGTACACAAAGTATGCACATTTACAAAATAATATATGTATGTACATGTGAATGTATATGTTAAAATACATATGTATCTGTTTATTATAAAACTACAATTAAAATATCAATTATTTAATTATTAATGTTTATATACACACACAAAATACTGTTTTAATACCATTTAAATCACTTGGTACTTTTTCTGCACAGCGGTCACCATTTGAACATTTTGGATATCAATCACTGTGTTGTAAACAGCTGTTTGCTTTTCATAAAAAAAGAAACAAACAAAATAAAGAGAAGTGAATGTGGTTTAGAATATATTTTAATTAATTCAATTAAAGTGATTTAAAAATTTAAACCAACTACCTGAAAATGGATGAAAAAAATCTTAGACACAACAAGCTTGAAAAATATTTTGTATTTGTTTTATGTATGTATATGAACGCCGTGTTGGTTACGTATGTCAAAAACATATGACACGTTTTCAATTGTTCTATAAGTGCACCAACGTGCTTACATTACGATACGGTTCGTTACGGATACAGCAACGTTCGCATAACTGAAGCTTTAGTTTCACTTTAAAAAGTATTTGAATTTGAAATAAATATTCTCGATACACAATATTCAACGAATGTTTTCTTAAAAATGATCCGGAGTAAAGCGATGGAAATTTCTGACTCTATTCAAAGTTTGAATTGTTTTGAATTCTGTCCAAATATTCTATGAAATTATAACAAATACTCTGTTTAAAAAATACCAATATGTTGAATATATAAACACGCCTCTGCGAACAATTATTTTCGAAAAATTAAGAAGGTTGTTCCATTTTTTATTCATATCATATGGGACAATCATATCATATGGGACAATACCAGTTTTTTAGCTTGATAGTAGGTATGGAAAGCCTTATAAATGAGACATTAATACATTTTCTATGTAAATGTCCTTCTTTTTTTCTGTATATTTTACAACCTTTTCCAACACTCTAGTGTTTTAATACTCTACTGGTCTTTATTATTACAAATAATAATAATAATAATACATACACACCATAATGTATGTATATAAAAGCCCTGTGATTTTGTGTTGCCATGTTCTTAGCTGGCCACACATTAGCATTTTTGTTTTTGCCATTTTCTACGCAAAAGGATGTTAAGGATGCCATGTTTGTGCTGTTGTTTTATAATCGCACAAAATATGAGTGTGTGTTTGGGTATGTGTAGATTTGTTTGAGTAACAAGCCAAAGCCAAACGTTATGAAAACTTTAAACACCACAACTTTGTAGCCATAGTAACCATGTATCACCTGCTCCTCCTCCCCCCTTCACTTTGTGTTGGTAAATGTTTATTGACATTAAGTCAAATCACATTCAAGTACAACTTTCTATATACGGACTTCTCTACACAAAAGTCTGTATGCCAAGTAAATATTTTACTTAACATGAAAGACAAAGTTGTTTAATGGTCAACGATGCGAATAAATTAGAAATTGACATTTTTTATACATGCTCTCAAAAAAATTAGGTAGTTGAACGTTTTGTAAATCATGTATACTATTTTTCAGAAATTTTTTTCTCAAATTGCGTTATATTTAATTTTAGCAAGGATTTTTTTTAATTTTTAATCAACTAAGTGTTAGCAAAACTTTTGCTAAATCTACTAATTTTGTTTTTTTTTCTGACACTAGCAATTTTTTTGCTATCACTCTCTTGACTAAAATTTTGTTGAATCAGCCAAAATTTTTGCTGACTTCACTAAATTTTTTTTTGAGTGTACATTTAATAACACTGAATGAACACTACTTTATTTTAAATATGGTTGCTATATCATTATTAATAGAACGGGAACATGTATATTTAATATTCATATCTGCAAAGTTTTTCTATTAAGTAATATTTGAATTTTTACAAAAAAAAATTATAGTTTCTTATACACATCTTTTCCCATAAATTACATAGATCGCTTACTCTTTGACATTTTGTGTCAGTACACGTAAATCGTGAAAATGTCCTGTACCTACAAAAAATATATAGAGTATATCCAATACATAAAATATATAAATGTGTGTGTCCCTTATAAAAATTATATTTTAATTTAACGGAATATATTGCTGACATATTGGCATGATGGCAATGCTGTCAATCACTAAATAGCATTGCCAAATATATATAATAATTCAATTTTGGTGATGCCAGATTTTGTGTTTTAAAATAAGACATTTTTGTTGGGCACACTCAAAGATCACATTCATTTAAACTACAAGAATTCATTCAAATTTGGGATGAATTCCCTAAAATTGAGATCAATTTTTAAATTCAAGGAATGAATGCTTTAATAAGAAAATACTAAGAATGAATTCCTGAGAATGAATTCAAAAAAGTCAAATTTAGAGAATGAATTCCATGACTATGACTTTAAGCATTAATATTAAGGTATTCATTCGACAATAATTAATTAATTGAATGGACTAATTAATTTATGATTTCATTACAATTTCATTGATATCAATTGTAATGAAATTATTTTCCTTAGCATTTTTTTAATTAGTGGTAATGAATTTCATTGATTTGATTTCATTGATTAAAGGTAATGATTATAAATTGCATTACCATTAGTAATGAATTAATTAAAGGAAGCAAACTACAATTGACTGAATGCAAATATGCTAGTTATCGGAAAGACTCCGATAGATTCATATTTTATGAAAAAACCACAGGGTTTCTCAATTATTTGTTTACCCAAAAACGTACGTAAAAATAAAAATTTAATCACTCCGATAGTAAAATGGAACTTTGGACCAAAATGGAACGATATGGAATGAAATGGGGAACGATTGGAAACGGAACACTGTACATATTTGTGTTGTCGGAAGCGGCGGTTTTCGTTAAGGTTTGCAAATATCTTGGTTAGTTTTGCGTTTTGCGATATCTTGCTTAGTTTTCGAGATACAAACCATTTTACAAAATGGCGATATTTTAAATTATCCAGTATCTCCAAAACTAAGCGAGATAGATCAAAACGGACAATCCCGAGTAATCAATTTTTTTAAAATCTGCCGCAGGGTGATTTTATTATTTTACTTAATTACACGATAATACAAACATTAACATATGTTATCGGATAATAGAAAGTTATTTGCTCGTTCTATTCCGTTTCCCGTATTCATGCCTGTAATTTCAAGCAATATTTACCTACCGGTGCTTAGATACCTACCCGATTTTGTTCGTGTATACGGGTAGATATCTAAGCACCGGTAGGTATCTATTGCTTGAAATTACGGGCATAAGTGTTACAATTTACACTCCATTTTTTTTTTTTTTTTGTAAACAAATGCTTTTTTTGCTCAATTGTAATTATTTTTTCAGGTATTAGTGTAATTTAATTAGCATTAGTAGAACAAATACTAATGCCAAAAAATTGCATTACAATTAAATGGTAATGAAATATGTTTGGCATTAGCATTAGTTAACTAATGCTAATGAAATTCCAATGCTAATGAAAAAATCACAAGTATGATTCAAATTCACATAAATCAACTATTGGTCAGGGCATTCATTCCCTAAGGAATTAATTCCTTAGGGGACTTTTAACTTTTTTGATTAATACCCTGAAATAAGCTTTTCACTTAATGCCCAAAAAATAACTTTTCCCATGAGACTATAAAAGGAAAAATAATATATTTCAGTTGAAATTAGAGATGGTCATACTATTGCACTAAAGTAAAAAATACACAAATACTGTCCAAAACCGGTTCCCACCAAATACAGACCCAATTTCCTTGCTTTTGAATGACTCCCAATGCTTTTAAACGTAGGGAAATGGCTGGTTGTGTGACTCCCAATGATAATGCAAGTCCTTCTTCCGTTTGACAACAATCTTCGTGGAGTAATGCTTCCAATTCCTTATCTTCAAACTTTTTCGGCTGACCAGGCCTCTACTTGCCTTCTGTGCCGAAATTACCCCTTTTGAATAGCACAAACCATCGTTCACAAGTTTTTTGAGTTGGTGCATGTTGACCGTAAGCTTCCAGCAACAATCGATAACTTTCAGCAGCCGTTTTCTTCAAATGAAAGAAGGTTATCAGACTTCCCTGCAAACATCCTTTTTAGGCACAAAATTCCACATTGTTTTAGCGATTGAAAAAAATGTGTGATTAGACTTTGGCGAATACTGAATTATAATGACAGATGTTTACCACATGTGTTATTATTGACACAAACCGTATGTGATAGTCATGCCATATATTGTCCAAATCGGCATTATTAACTTGTATAGCCAATAGAACCGATTCTGACACAACCTGTTCTTGTTTGGAGGTAAAGAACCTATTGCAAATAGGACAAACTCCATATAAAAAGAACAAGTTGCAGAACATAAATTAGAACCCGTATAAGTTGTCCTGCAACCAGTTATTTGGATTTCACTATTTCACTGGCTACTACCGAACTTTAGAACTAAATCAGAACTCACAGAAGAAACATACAGTTTAAGTGCTAACCTGTTATTTTGTAAAATTTGCATGATTTTAAAAGTTTTTCCCATAGAAAATTGTCAAATTTACAATAAATACTTATTTTCATACAAAGCTTAAACGCACTGCAAATGGAGCAATTTTGTTCAATTTAATTGATTTGTAGTTTTCATTAAACTAATGCAAGTTGTCATCAAATTTTATGAAACATAATTTTATTTATTAAAATATCCATTCACTCAACAAAGATGTTTCTTTAAAAAAAATGTTTCATAAAAAGTCTAAAGCTTTTCAATGATATTAAGAAATTTCTCATCCACTCTGTGAAGAAAAGTTTCATTAGTTTACTAAAAATGTTCATTAAGTTATATTTTAATGTCGACTTTGTGTACACTCAAAAAAATAAGTTAGTAGAAAAAACGTAAAACGTCTTGTAAATCAAATATACTATTTTTCAGCAAATATTTTGCTAAAATTATGTTTTCAACTAAAATTTTAGTTAATACTTATTCAGCACTTAACTGTTTTGAACTAATGTTTCACTAATATTATGCTAATATTTTACTAATTTATTTTGCTAAACAAATTGTGCTGATTAGCACATTAATGAATGAATTACATGTCGCGGCATGTGAAGATGTAGTATTGACTAGGAAAATGATACTAAAAAGAACAACTCTAATAAGACATATAAAAAAATCAAACATGGAAGATTTTTGTATCTGTTTTTCAGACATAAAACAAAATTGTGGATCGAAACAACTTAAATTGTGCGTTGTCTCCGGCTTGTGAAAGTAATTGTCTATTTATTAAATAAAAGACAAAATAAAATATTTTAATTTATAATGATTAAATGTGTATTTGTAAATCAAATGTTTATAGAGATTAATAATCTAGTGTGGTCAAATTGCAAACAAATATACAGCAGGTAGACAGACTAAAGCGAAATACAAAGACAAAGACACACATCTTAGTTAGATTTTTATGTTTCGTTTTTCTTATTGCAAAAAAACTATTCCAAAACGTGAACAAATTTCATTAGCTCTAAAACGTGAACACATTTTTTTTATAAGAAATGTTTCTATTTCTTCTATATTTTAGTAATTTGGGGAATGCCCGAATAATAATTTAACCACGTTCTTATAGTAAACAACTTTTCTAACGTGAACAGAAAAACTCTTTAACTCTTTTCCTGCATCTCCGAATTTAAGAATTTTTTATATCAAAATTAATTAATTAACGTATAGAATAAAATTTAAATATAATTAGCAGTAATTGTTTTAGTAAATGCATTAGAAATTAAGAACTGTTAAATATCAAAAACGTATTAAAATCAATAATTTGGGTATGCAAAAATTGTCTTAGATTCTGAATTTGGTCTATTTAAAAAAGTCCCAGAATTAGAAAGTTTTCTAATACGAAAAATATCTTAAAATGTTAATATTTTTCTAAGGCAAGTGTCTGAATATTTAAAAAAAAATTTCTAAAAATGTCAGGAGAAAAATATTCAAAATCTTTGCATATTTTATTTTTTTGTTAAATAATCAACATAATGATTGATTCTGAAGTACTTGGAATAGAATTTATTCTAAGTGGATCAATTCTATAGTAAAATCAAAAACGCGAACACCCCTTGCAAAAATTAGTTCACGTTTTTGAGAGTTCACTGTATGTATATGAAATATTGTTATTTTTCTTTCCTTTCTATAATTATCTGCAGCATTTGCGTTCCTTTAAAATATAGCATCATTTAGACAACCATTGATGTAAGTAGTTAAAACATAATTTTGTTTATGTCATATATAATTATTTCTATTTTTTTAGATATTAAATAAATTCATGTCGTTAATTCGGGAGTATGAACATTTTTATATTTTGTAACGAAATGCAAATTATTTTTAAAAGAATCACAAAAATATGTTTTTATGATTTTCAGCAAATAAATTAACTAATAATTTTTCTACAAATTTTTTGAGTTTTTTTCAGTCTACTAATATTCAGCAAAAAATTTATTAATTTTTAGCAAGGGTATTTTAATTTCCAATCCACTAAGTGTTATCAAAACTTTTGCTGAATCTACTAATTTTGTTACTAAAAATCAGCTCGCTGATTTTCAGCAAAAGATTTTGCTGACATTAGCAACTTTTTTGCAATCATCCTCCTGACAAAAATTTTGCTGACTCAGCAAAATTTTTCGCTGACTTTACTCACTATTTTTTTTTTACTTTGTGTAAGTTTATCGTCAATACAATAATAAAATAGGTATTTCACATAACACGAACTTGCTCTATATATATATATTTGGAAAAATAAATATTTATTTCCATTACCTATTTAAAATTCTTCCAATAAAACAATATTTATTTTTTTTTTTTTTTTAATAATTCAATTGGTTTTTTATTTTGAGTACATAATGTTCTTTTAAGTTTATTTTTTCGTTATTACTTCATTATTATTATATTCAAATCAAGTAAAAAGTTCAGTTCCACAAGAGATATAAAGCGAAATCTCTTCATATACGTTTCAGCCATACAGAAATTTAAAATAAAAGTAATAATTTAAAGTTTAGTTAATATTTAAAAAGTTGTTTGTTCATTTTTTTGTTTTATTTATTAAGTAAACACGACTATATTTTTAAAGTTATAAATTTTCAATATATTTTTAATTAAAAATCAAGAGCTAGGTGATAGAGGAAAATAATATTAAAACATAATTCGTTGATTTTTTTTTTTTTTATAAAATTAAAAAGAATTTGGTTTTAAACTCATACTATTCACAGAAAAAAATAAAAAAAAAAAAAAATAAAATTATAAAATATAATTAAAACTGTTTTTATTTAAAATATATATTAAGTTAAATAGTGCGGATTGTGCGCTAAGCCCACAATAATCAAAATTATAAACTTTTAAAAATACGCTTGCTTTTTGTAAAAAAAAAAAAAATTATATTTAAACGCTTAAAATTATTTAGTATTTTATTTAAAGTTAAGAGTAAAATTTGTTTAAAAAAATATTTTTTTTTGAAAATTTTAATTTTTAACTTAGCTACGCTTTTTTTTTTAAGAAACAATTTAAAATTGTAAATAAAAATTACAGTAAATTATAGTTGTATTAAAGAGGAGAAGTTTTTTTTTTTTAAATCTATAGAATTTAAACAAAAAATAAAAAGTTTAGCAAGCGTTAATTAAAAAAAATAAAGATAGATTTAAGAGAACGATAGAGAAGATTCTATATTTCAACAGAATTAGGAAAAACTGAGAGATTCAGCAATCAATGGCAGATGAATATTATTAATATTTTTTTTTTTTTTTTTTTTTTTTTTTAGAGGGGGAGGAGGGGGAGGAGGGGGAGTGTCTTTCTAAATAGTAAATTATACAAATGTTCTATATATTTATAATTAATATTAACAATATAAATCCAAAGACAAGACGAAAAAAATCTATAGGTCATATCAGTGATCACTTTGGGTGGGGTGAGAGAATATGGGTCAACAATCCCTAGAATAATGAGGAGGGGTAATCTTCCAAGACACCTACTTATATTTATAGAAAGACTATTTTATAATATTATGAATTTTCTTCTTGATTACACTGGGGGAGATTTTGAAATTTTAATTTCTCATTTAAATTAATTTCCAAATTTAATGACGATGATTTCTTCGTCTTTGTTGCTGCTGTTGTTGTGAATATTGTTGCTGATGTTGTTTGCAGGCATCTGCTCGTCTTAATACCTCAGCATATGATAAGTCAAGTTTCTTTAATTTGTGCAAATCTTGGGATACAGTACTGGGGCGGTATGGTAAATTGGTGATATCAACATCCCCCGAAGAGCTACGTCCTCTTACTGAACGATTATAGATAACCATAGATGTACCATTCCATTCATATTTAGGCTGACCACCTCTAGAGGAACCTCTTGATGTTGCCGAAGTATTGGCATATTCTGGTGTAGCTGCCATGGGTGAGTCCACATAAGGACGTACATCTTTACGTTTCTTGCCACTGGCTACAAAAATACGTGGTGGTGTTGGTAAAGCCAATGGTGATTCAGAACGATCACTTGAGAAATTGCGATTCTTACGACGATTTTTCTTTTTAATACCTACACCCACGGCCAAATAATCTAAAGGTTCTCTCTTTAGCGGGGTCAATACTCGGCCATTTTCTATGATTTGTTTACCACTTGGTGAAGCCAATTGAGCAATTGAGGCTGCAATGCTGGGAGGCTTATTTTCTTGATTCTTTTCAATTATATGTTTCTTGGCGGTTTTACGTTCCAGTTTAGTGATACATTCAGACATGGCAAACGATTGTTCAGATACAGCCGATGAAATAACACTTTGAGTATCATCACCAAAATCAGAGGGCAGTTCTTCATTGGCAGGAGTTACAGGTGGCACTTTTTGAGCATTTACACCATTGGGATGAGTATCATCCAATAAAGGTAACTTATCACCTTCTTCTTTGTTTTCAGCGGCCTTTTTCAATACAGCGAAAATTTCCTTAAACAACTCACGATATTCCGGACGATTGCGGAATCGAGAATCAATTGGACTGGCATCATCATAAATGCTAAATTTACAATCTTCACCATCACCAATGGAACAAAGGAAATAACCAGGTCTTTCATCAGTTTGTGTGCCCTTATTGCTGGTCTCATCCGAAAAGCCAGAGGA
The DNA here is from genome assembly GCA_021234595.1 of Delia radicum. NCBI lineage: Eukaryota > Metazoa > Arthropoda > Insecta > Diptera > Anthomyiidae > Delia > Delia radicum. The sequence continues at coordinate 182,850,159 of CM037852.1, read as the reverse complement.
AGAAGTTTCAGCCTCTGAAAACTCCGTAGGAGTACGACCACGATTTTTATCATTTTTGGTATTAGACGAAGAGTTATTATCATTATTCATGCTGCCATTACAAGAACTTGCCTCATCACCATTAGTAGAAGTATTACAATTTCCGGTGTTAGTTTCCCCATGGGCTGCCTGGAACATTAACTTCTGTGTTTGGGTAAATTCTCCCGAAGACTGAAATTCTTCAGCCAATGACATGCCACCCCCACCGCCATTGCCATGTGTGCTCTTTCGAGCTATAGATGATCGTTGTACTTCCAACAAGGCTTCATATTTTTCCACTAAATCACGATAAGGATTAGGACTGCCAGGTATATTCAAATCCAAAGAATCGGGATGTTGTGATGTAACCTGGAAATTATGGGCATAATTTGGATTGAGTTTTAAATTTAAAGAGAAAGAGAGAGAGAGAGAGTAGAGAAATCGGCTTTATGGCATGAAGTGTAAAATAGTAAATTTTAACTATGTTCAGTTTGAATTGCTCAGGATTGGTATTTGTATACATGAGAGAGTTTTGAAGAGAGTTAAAAAATTCCATAAAATATTATAAAACTATAAAAATATATTAAAAAAATTAAAAATAATAATACAAACTTTAAAAAACCATGCTTTCTTCAAAATAAAATCAAAATCAATCACTAATGAGAAATTTTTCAAAAAATTTATTAAACTTATAAAAAAACTTAAATATCACACAAAAAACCGTCTTTTTTAAACAAAATTTGTTAAACAAATTAAATACAACATTATTAAAAACAATAAAACAAAACTTTTAAGAAAAACAATTAAGACTTTAAAAAAAATAGGAAGGGAAAATGAAGGGAAATTGTGGGAAAAGAAATATGAATGTGATGTTTAACAAAAAATGAAAATATAAAACTTTAAAGCCCTTTAAAAACCATAATTTTTGAGAACTTATAAAAGGTATATAAAGATATAAAACACAAACAACATTTTTTTTAAAAGGAATAAGCGAAAATTAAACTTTAATGATTTACCATTAATATGGGGGAAATAATACCGGGAATGTAAATTATTAGAGAGCATTTAAAAATGTGTGAAACAGTTTGAAATTACGGAATTATAGAAATGTTAAGAAAGAAAAATTTGTATTTACAGAAATTAAATAAATATATTTAAAAATTTAAGATAGAAGAGGAAATACTGGGAAAAAAACTAGTAAATCAGTTAAACTGTAAATTATATAGGGAATATAATTTTAATTTAACATGTATGAAAGAGTAAAAAAATTGTGAATTAAATAAAACTATTTAAAAATATCAAAATAAAAAGGAAATGATGGGAAAAAACAATAAATCAGCTATATCAGATATATCAGATATACTGTAAATAATATCGGAAATGAAAATTTTTATTACAAATATGTGATGCAGTAAAAATTATGAAACTAAAGAAATGCTAATAAAGAAAAATTTGTATTTGCATAAATTAAAAAAAGTTTTTTTTTAAATATGAAGATAAAAAAGAAAATACTGAGAAAAAATTTGTGAATCTGATATAACTATATCAGATAAACTGTAATTAATATCGGGAATGGAATTTTATAGAGAGCATTTAAAAATGTGTGAAGCAGTAAAAAATTCTGGTTTTTTTAAAAACGTAAATAAATCTATTTAAATAATGGGGAAAAACGACTAAATCAGACATAAAAGTTTGTTTTAAGATTTTGTAGTACAAAATTATGCAATACGATTTGATATAATAGTTTCAAGTCTAAATTTGCATTTACAGAAATTAAATAAAAATATGAAAATAAAAACAAAAATACTGGGGAAAAAAATAAATCAGATTTAACTGCATCAGATGAACTGTAAATACTATCGGGAATCGAAATTTATACAGAACGTTTAAAAGTGCGTGAAGCAGTAAAAATTTCTGGATTTTTGGGACCGTTAATTACAAAAAATTTGTATTTGCAGAAATTAAATAAATCCGTTTAAAAATATCAAGTTAAAAGAGGAATTACTGGAGGAAAACGAGTAAATCAGCTGTGAAAAAGTTTGTTTTAAGATTTTGTAGTAAAAAATTATGCAATAAGTTGGATATAATATCTTAAGCAGGGTGTGAAGTCTAAATTTGAATTTATAGAAATTAAACAAAAATATGAAGATAAAATACTGGGAAAAAAGTAAATCTGTACCAGATGAACTGTAAATAATATCTGCAATGGAAATTTTTAGAGAGCTTTTAAACATGTGCGAAGCAGCAAAAAATTACGGATTTTTACCAACATTAATAACGAAAATTTTGTATTTACTAAAATTAAGAATTTTAAAATCAAAAAAGGAAATACTGGGGGAAAAACAAGTTAATAGTGTCCGACCGAACGTTCGGCTTCGGAGTTCAGCCAAAAAGTGATGTTCGGCCAAGTTCGGTGTTCGGCCAAATTTTGGCCGAATAAAGTATATTTGAAGAAGAACAGTTCATTTTTGATTTATTTCAAGTAAAAAACAAAATTTTCAAATTTATTTCACGTAAAAAACAAAATTTTCAATTAAATTCGTCATATACTTTAGTTAAAATAATAAAGTTCAGGTATTTCCATATATTTGTTGAAAACTTCAATCAAATAATTGAACTGACTTTATAATATTTTTGAAAAAATATTCTAAATTTGCTTTTTTACAAATTTATTGATGTTTGAATATTTTGTAATATACTTTAATGATGCTTTTTGTAGTCAAAATCAACGAAAATTTAAATTTTATTTAAACTAAAAAAAAATTAAAAAGTTCGGCTTCGGCTACGGCTTCGGCCAAATATTAAAAATTTGGCCGAAGTTCAGCTACGGCTTCGGCTTTGGCCAAAAAAAAGTGACTTCGGTCGGACACTACAAGTTAAACAGTTATACAAAAATTTGTTTTAAGGTTTTGTAGTAGAAAATTATGCAATTATGTTTGCAATAATATATTATATAGGCTTTGAAGTCCAAAACTTAAATTTTTTTTCAAAATTATATTAAGTATAGTTAAAAAAAAATATCAGAAAAATTATAAAAACTAATGAGAAAATTTTGAAACAATATGTAAAAAAAACAAAAAGAAACAATATGTAAAAAAACAAAAAAACTTAAAAAGCGTATATCTACTAGATAAAAAGAAATATCAGAAAATACTGGTAAAATAGTGGGATTATGAGTATTTGAATGAGATAGTGTTTTAATTTTCGTGTGTATGTAAATGTTAATGGGAAAACATGATAAAATGGCAAGAATATGTATGTTTTTGAGGATATTATGAGAATTTATTATGGAAGATTGTCTTAATGTTTTTCCAAAAATTGACTTACTTAACTAAGACAATATAAATAATAATTTTTTGTTTTTTTTTTTTATACATTATAAAATAAAAAATAAATTATCCACACATAAAAAACACACTGTTAACAACTAAAAAATTAGTCTAAATTTCAAAGTAAAAAAAGTCTTGGCACATTTAAAATGTTAAAATTACTAAACGTTTATAACGTTTTTTTTTTTTTGTCTTTTTTTAAGATTTGTGACCCTAATTTCATAAAAAAAATCTACATTCTTGAAAATGGAATGTTAATTTGTTAAACAAAAAAAAAAAACGTTAAATTCAGGTGGTTTAAACAAATAAAAATTGGTAAGTACAAATAAACTAATTTTAAAAATGCACTTTTTAAAAAAAAACGTATTTTTTTCCAAATTGTCAGAAGAGTAATGAAAAATCTTCATCATCTGGTATGGAACTAATCATACGGCTTATAACTATGGCCGGCCATTGCAGCATTTTCGCCACCCATGTCATTAAACTGAAACGTTTTACGGTTTTCTGCCAAAGTTCTAACAAAACCGTATCTAGAGATATGGGTATTTGTTCATGCAGGTACTTAAAGTTGACATTTGAACAAATTGGACAAGTAGTTGTTACTTGCTTTTTAGCCTAATAAAATTATATAGAAAAAAATTATAAGAAATCATAAAAAGAAATTTAAAAAAAATTATGGTGTTTTTTGTAATTTAAAGGAAACAATTAAAAGTGGAAACGGAAACAGTGTGTGGATAAAATAATTATTAAAACGGTTAACAGACACAAGTAAAATATATTAGATTTTAGACGAAAAACAAAACACAAAATTAACACCATAGTATCATCATTCGGCTAATAGATAATTAAAAATGAATTTAATGCAGTTTTTAACATAGGATGGACGAGGTATGGAAATGGTATGGATTAATACTGTTTAAGTTAGCTTGAAAAAAAAACCACCATTAGTTTACTTATGATAAAATATAAGAAAAGGGTTTTACGAACTATTATGAGGGAGTGCTTTAGCATTTTTTTTTTTTTTTTTTAGATGAGTTTTGTTTTTGGTATGGAAATAAAATGTTGTCACTGTCAACCACGCATTAAGCCATATAACAGTGTTTTGAAATAAAAACAATTTCTCACCTTAATCGACATACTGCTACGATAGGCTGCTTGAGAATGTTCGCTGGCATTATCATCACGATTACCATCTAAATCCAACAAACTACGTTCCTCATCATCTTCACAACATTCTTCTGTTGGTGCCAAAGACGACTGTTCATCATTATTAATACGATCATCCATGGAACGTAAACAACGGCTACACATTTGTCCTTGTCTGAAGAGAAAAATTAAAAAAAATTTAATTTTTTTCTGCGTGGAAAAAATTAAAACATTAAAAACTTACCGAACTTCATCTAATATAGAAAGTTCATCATGCATGGATTTCATTTCTTCAGTGGCACTAGTTTGAGCAATACGGCTTTGTAATGTTTGATTTTCTTGAACTGGATAGAGAGAAAGAATAAAAAAAAATTATAAAAAGGAAGTAAAGAGAAGAAATTTATGAAAAAATAAAATTATTGGCAATGAAACAAGCTTAACTATTATACTTCGTTTTAACGGTTTCCAATTTATATAAGTTATAATTTATATTGCCTACTTTAGGGCACTAATTATTTTTTAGTAACAAGTGATGCCATATTTTACAAAACTTAGTTCCAGGTTATGTCATTTTAAATATGAAGTTTTAGGTATTTAAAAAAGTAAATTAATTGATTGTTTAAAATAATTTTTAATATATTATTTTTGCTCGTTTTTCTAATATTACAAACATTTTTTTAAAACTTATAACTGTTTTTAAGAGTTTGACAACTGATCTCGTATTGTGTAAAATTTAAGAGATTATTTAATTGTTTTAAGAGAAAAATTGTGTAATAATATTTTGTTATTATTACATAAGTATAATTACATATAACGGTAAACTAAGAAGAATAGCAAATGAAGAAAAATTAAAGAATTATTTTTGTATTTTTATGCAATTTTAATCAATTTGCAATAAAATGCCGCATGGTTCATATCTAAGTGATTTTGAAAAAAAAAAAACAAATTTCACCCGATTTAAAAAGTGTCTTAAGTTTTCGGGAAATTGCTTCAAAAATAAACCGTTCACATGTGGTGGTCACAAATTTTGCAAATAATGAGAGTGCTTATGGTAAAAAGAATACAAAAAAATAGTCCACTGTTCCAGCAAATCAATAAAGCGTCTCAATCAGATAATCGATGAATATAAAGCAAATGTGTCCAAGCAACCTATAAAAAAGCTGTTAAAGGATTCCTAGAGAATTTCGCTCCAAAAGCTGATGTATGTGCTCGACTTGAATTCGCTAAAATGAAACCAACTGGAGAAAAGTAAGTCAATAATCGCATTTGTTGGTTGGACTGCTTAAACATAAATTTCTTTCATAGTTGATATTTTGTGTTGAGACAAAGTTAAATACAGCTATTGCAGAGAATTACCTAAGGAACCACGATATTTTTCAAAAAGAATTTTCGGAGTCAGATCCTTAATAGTTTTGGGCTCTTTTTGTTTCAACGGTATGGTTGATTTGGCATTTCCAAGCAGCAGAATGTATTCTTCTGAGTAGCGCTGGTAAATTCGGTTATCTTTCAATAATTAATACTATTCGATATTTTTAATATGGATGCTCGAGACTACTCCATACTTTTAACGGGTTTTAAATTTTAAATTCACTATAGTCTTTTACAAACATTTTATGAAAATGTTTACTTTAATTGAAAGTTGAAATTTTAAAAATATATTTTTAAACTTTTTTTTTACCAAAGTTTTCATTTTTCTTCTAGCAGAGTTATATTTTAGTAATAATTATTTTAGCGGAGCCGCATTTTTGTATTGTTTTTCTGTCCAAAATGCAATTCAGAAAATATTGAGTAGTTGCTTTTAATAATCGAGTACCCAAAAAAAAAACTAATACACGATACCCTCTGCTCATTATTTTACTAGCACTACTTTTGAGTAAATAATATTATTAGAAGAGAAATTGGTGTCATTTATTGAGAACAGTAACGAAAAAGAATTCATTTATTTGGGGAGTATTAACAATGTCGAATTTACGTAAAAAAACGTCAACATGAAAGCGTTTTTCAAAAATATTTTTTTTTTTTAATTTTTTGAGAGTACAGTGGGAGTTTTTTTCAAATTCATTTCTCTTTGTGTCAACTAAAGCGCTGTTTCAATTCCGCCAAAACGTGCATAAATGATTTTAATTAGCTTAATAAAGGGTCCGCCTTCTAACTTAGCTCATGTCTGATTTGACAGATAATTAGTTTTATCCTTACGCTGAACGAATATGGTTGTGTATACGCTTGAGCAACGCTGGGAAATATTGCGACATTACTTTGAAAATCATGGTAATGTTGCAGAATGTGTGCGAAAATTCAAATCAGCCGCAGAGCTGATGTCCTTTGGCCACCTTGGAGCTGCGATTTGACACCGTTGGACTATTATTTGTGGGGTACCGTCAAAGATAAATGTTACGCCAACAAGCCAGAGACAATTGACGCTTAAAAGGACAATATTCGTGAAGCCATTGGTGAAATACAGCTGCACACAATCGATAATTCGATAATGTGCTTAAAAATTGGACCGATCGTGTAGGCTACTGCATGGCCAGCCGAGACAGCAATTTGAATGAAATTATTTTCCATTATTAACCGGAAGGATTGTACTTTCAAATAAAAAAAGAAATTTAAGAAACTATTCAGTAGTTTTTTTTTTATAGCATTTTCAAAAAAAAAAAGTTATTTGGCGGACCCTTTACTAAAATCGAAAAGGCAAAACTAAATTTTAAGGACTTTCATGGAGCAAACAAAACAAAATATTCGTAACCATAAAAAGCAGCCTTAAATAAAATTTTTAATTTTGGAAATTTAAAAGTCAATTTAATGTAAGACGTACAAATAGTAATTTAAAAATTTCCGAAAAAAAAATAAAAAAAATTCACTACTTACTTATCGATACCAATTGTTCTTCCAATTCCCCACAACGTTGTTGTTCGGCCATAAATGCCCTCTTTGTGGTCTCTAAATCACTAACCAACTTAATGATTTCGTCATTGCCCTCCTGTCCACAAACCATGCTCAAATCAAATGAATTTTCATCCGCAATACCACTAATACCCGTGGAATTGGCATGATTTTTCGAAGCAGGAGAGGCAAAGTTAAAACTACAATTTTCGGGAGCCGTAGTATTAGCATCATAGCCAAGTAGCTGAGAATCGGCTGGTGATTCTGTCAAGTCCTTATTAAAAATAGGTTTCAATTTTACACCATTAGCATCTAAAGCTGATTTTGATTTTTCAGCCAACATGCGTTCATTTTTACGTCTTTCAACGGTTAAAGATTGGCGGCATTCTTCCAATTGTTTAGTCAATTCTTCACATCGTGTTTCCAAGGTTTCAATATTGTGACCAAGCCTTTAAATAAAAAGAAAAAATTAAGCGATTTTTTTAATAAAAATTTGTTTAGACATTAATTGTACTTACGTTTTAATATGCTTTTTATCGGCATTATTTTCAACGAGCAAACGATGATTGGCACGCTCTAAATCTTGTATACCAACTTCCAATTGTTCATAGACCTTTAAACGGGAATCATTCACTTCACGCAATGCAGTTGTATGTTTTTTCAAATACTATTAAAAAAAAAGACAAAAAAGATTATTTCAATTATTCATTTAGTTTCTATAATGCTAAAATTGTTTGTGCACGATTGATCACGAGATAGGGAAATATCACACATAGTACATTTAAGTGCATCTAGATCGGGTCATAGTTTTTAAAATAATGTAAATGCCAAGAATTAAAATTAGAACAATGAACTTTTTAGAAAATTTGAATACAATTTAAGAGTATATAGAAAACAGCTCAATTATTTTGAGATTGATTAGGCCAAAAGTAGCATTTAAATTTTAAATAACATATCTTTAACAAATTTTATTAAAAATAATATTCAAATGTTAGAATATCATGAGTTTGTTGAGAGGAATTTACCGAAGGTCTTTAAATTTTATTAACTTTTTGCATACTCATACTCTTTGGAGCCTATAAAACAAATTAGAAATCAGTTTTTCAAATTTTCAAAACATTGCGATTTTTTCACGATTTAAATTAAAATAAAATTCAAATAATCCCGAAAGTATGTAACTGTGAACACCCTCATATTCGAAAGTTGTTATAGAGATTTTTCTGATTCAAAATGCATTCCACTTCTATGGCTGTACTCTTTCACACATGGTTGTGCATGCGGTTAAAAAAGTTCATATATGTTCATATATCTTTTTTATATAATTATATATGGTCATCCATATTCGTACATGCCGAGTAAACAAGTTTATATAAATTCTATATGATGAGATATTTTCCGCATATAGTGACGTCATGATGCTTGTTTGGAAAAGTCCCATGTGTTCGATTACTAAGAAGACAAAAATGGAGCAAAATTGATAATTAATAGTTCTGATTATTCTGGAGGCTCTAGCTTTTCAAAAACGTTGGGTTCGTATGAGATCTTTAGCCATATCGAAATACTAGTATCAACATAGCTAATATGTTTGATTTGCTTTATTTTTGTAAATATACGGAGGTTGAAAGCTCGTTATAAACTAAAAATAACATAAAAATAATTTCGATGTATGTATATAAAAACAAAAAACTAATAAAACTGTTATAAGAGGATATAATTTGTTTCGAAAAATGGTTCCATTAAATTGTAACACTTTGGATCTAATTATATGTAACAATTTAATAAAAAAAAAACTATCCAATTCTATCTGAGTTTTGTCCCGATATAATTACATCTAATTATATTATATTTGATACAATTAGATATAATTAGATGCAATTAGATACATAGTAATCTATTTATTAAAAGATCCAAAAATTAAAAGTTATTAAGTTACATACATATATTTGACCACCATAAAACGGGTTCAAAGCACAAAATTTATGATTGAAATTTGTAAATAACTTACATAAATTTTATTTATATTTTTGTAGGACATCAAATTTTCGTTTTAAACCGAAATTGTTAATTTTAATTTAATTTAAAAAAAAATGTTTGTCAATAATTAAATGTTTTGAATTATATATGTATATAAGTATGTCTAAAATGGCCGAAGACATTTTTGATGTTTGTATTATATGTACTTATGTATTGGGTTATATCTAATTTCATAAAAATATTATCAAATTTATCAACCATATATTATCATATATAAAATTCAGAATAGTATTTTTTTTATACATGATTAATGTGCTCATACATGAATTGTTTTGGTAAAACATTTTGAAAATATTGTTATATATAAAAACATATTGATACATATGCTTTTTTATATGATCATATATTTTTATATTAAAAGTAATCTGTTCTAAAATATTTTACTGGAGGGTTTTTTATTTGTAATGGAAATCGATTTCGCAAAATTGTAAACTATTTTCGTAAAATATTTTCCAATTTTTGAATTATATATTGTTACATAAAAACTGATTTAGGAAATTTTTCAGTTTTGAATTTCAAAAATTGACTGCACCTAGACATTTTTTTTTTAAGTTTTTTTTTTTTTGTCTGACATCAATGTACGATTTGCGTGTCTATAAACCGATATTTAAGCAAGTGAAATCCGTTCGCGTTAATCATTTTTATTAAACGGATAACGCTTGTGGATAATACCGCTTAAGGGCTTTCATAGCACACTAAAATATTTGAATAAGCTTCAATACTTTTTAAAAAAACTGAAAAAAAAAAATAAAAAAATTTTTTTTTTGATCGTGTATGCATATTAAAATTTATATAAAATTGTTAAACACTTTACACAATTACGGCTAGTACAAGACATAATTTGCAATATTTTGGGAAAAAAACTATTTGCCTATCGCTAATGGTTTAAGAGATATGACCATTTAAACTTTACCACTCATGATTTTTTTACTGTTTCAATTGTTTTGTTGAAATTTGTTAAGGTGGTTTTTTTTGCAAATATTAATATGGGACCGATTATAAAATACTTTTGGGATTCTGGGTTACTTATTAACCCGAATTCAAAAATAATTCTTTTAAATTTTCAAAATCAAATATTTCATACAAGGATGCTTTTTGAGGTTAGAAACATTTTGTTTCCTCCATAAAATTTTAAATCCTAAAAACTTTTTGGTGCGTTTTCGATTTTAGTATCAAACACAGTAAAGTCTTAAATTCGATGTACGTTTGAGCGGAATTGATACAGCGCTTTAGTTGTCACAAAGCGAAATGATGTTTGGAAAAAACTGCCGCTGCACGCGTCAGGATTGAAAAAAATTAATTTTTGTTGCACTTTATCAGTTTAGTCCGTCGCGAAGAATCTATTTAGATACCTAAACAAGTTCCCATGCCATATTTTGATATAAAAAAAAGCTTAAAAAAAATTGTTTTTTTTTGCAAAAATTTTCAAAATTTCATAAAATTTTTCCGTTTAAAAATTTTAAAGTGCGTTTTCGCCTCGGAGGTGCACTTTACGAAGTTACTCACATCACGCAATACACTAGCCAACTTATAAGACAATTCAGATTGTCAGACGCAAAAAAGATAAATTTTGAAAAAATTTACGCTAATTTCTTTTAAGTTTGTGATGTCCGTGATACGTTATTGGTGCGCTGACACCAACTTGATATACCTCAAACTTTATAAAATTACACCGTTTTTTTAATTCTGCGCTTAAAACTCATTTTTATTAAATGGCGCAAAATCCCTATTTTAAATCTTCAAAAAGTTCAAAATTCGGTAAATTTTGGTTTCATTTGTAAACCACCATTAATCTTTTCACCTAGCAGCGATATCAAAATTTTTTTTTTGTGGATATATCCTCCAAGTCTAGTGACTGTATTTTGTATTGGTCTGGATCTGAAAGCTAAAAACTATTCAAGTCGTTTTTTTAATTTTTCGAATTTTAGATGACCACCAATTCTGAAGGTGAAAACTTTTCAACGTAAAATTTTGCAGGTCATATCCTTCAAGTATATTCATTCAAACCCTGTACAACGTTTTATTCAATTCATAAAATTTAACGAAATAAGAGCCATAGTATGTCGGTTTCAGCAGATGCTCAAAAAATTGTAAATAGCCCATATTAGTATGTCTAAAATGCCAGAAGACATTTTTGATGTTTGTATTATATGTAATTATGTATTGGGTTATATCTAATTTTATAAATGTTGAATCAAATTTATTAACCATGTACTATCATATATAAAATTCAGAATAGCATTTTTTTTATACATGATTGGATGTGCTAATACATGAATTGTTTTAGTAAAACATTTTGCAAATATTATTGTATATAAAAATATATGCTATTTTATATGATCATGTATTTTTATATTGAAGAATATATCGTTATATATAATTTTTTTCACTCGTGATACTAGAAAAATTAACCTACATTACCATATATGGACAAATATGGACAAGTATGTTCATTTATTATTTTATATGGTCATTCATATATAGAATATTTTTGGTTATTTTTTTTTTAGATAACTTTGTATTTTAAAAAACTCTTTTAATAAAAAGGCATTATTATTTAAAAGTTATTTTAAATTTTAAATTTCTAACAACTACTTTTTCAATATTGCCCACAAACTTTTCAATATTATGGATTTGAAAAACAAAAATGTTTTCTTCTTCTTCTTCCTGTAAAGAGACTAACTAAAGAAATATTATACAGTAATTAATATAAAATAATTAATTACGATTGTCATTGTCTGACGGTTGCAAAACACTTTCTAACATAAAATTTGAATAAACTTGCTTAACGGCGACTCAATCTCTAACCTACACTTGGTATCCAACTATTGTATGTGAATAAAGCGCATCATAAAACGTGATAATTACTTGTGAAAAAGAGATAGGATTAAGAAGAAAAAGCATTCTAGTTGAGAAATGAATTGTGCATTGGTATTAGCTAATTCTGTCTCTTCTGATCAAAACAATACTTGTGTGTACGTAGTGTGACCAAACTCCAATTTAGTCGCAGTCAACGCTGTGTCGACCGTAGCTCAACTGGTTAAGAGGTGAGATTACGATGCATAGCTTTGATGCTAAGACTGTGAGTTCAAATCACAGTACGACACCAAAAAATAAAAAGTTTTTCATATAGAGCAAAATTAACAATATAAAATACTTTGTTCAATTGACACATAAATTAACCACTGACGAGTCCCAGGAGGGGGACGAAACTGCAGCAGTCTGGTGTATCCCTTGTGTCCGTAAAATTTTTCAATAAAAATGTTTTCTTCTTCTTCTTCCTGTAAAGAGACTAACTAAAGAAATATTCTACAGTAATTAATATAAAATAATTAATTACGATTGTCATTGTCTGACGGTTGCAAAACACTTTCTAACAAAAATTCAAATCATTTTGAATTTTTCTATTTAATTGAATAACTTTTAATATAGAGTGCACACAGTCTTTCTTTTGTAAACAAACTAAAATTGATTTATTCCATGTCAAACCGAACGATTTTTGACTTCACCATTTTATGTGACACATGTTTTAAACATTTTTTTTTAAAGAAGTTATTTCCGTTTAAAAATAAAAATAAAAAAAAAAACATGAAAAATGTTCCAACATGTCGATATTTAAGTTAGTGTATTTTAAAAACTAGTAGGCCGATTTTAATGGTTGATGGCTCAATTTAATAGTCTTGTACTCTACTTTAAAATGTGTTTAGAAATCAATAAATGTTTTTGAATTTTTTTTTTATTTTGGTTATTTTTATTCGTTTTGACACTTATATAATCAGCTAATAGATCAGCGTCTACACACACTTCTACTAAAAAAGCACTGAAATTTTCAGAGTGGGACGGCGTTTTTTTTTTTTAACCCTTATGTCAACGGGCAAATAGTTATACTTCAACATACACCCGATATACCCGGATATTCCATGTAATTTTAAAGGTTTTTTATATAAAGATATTTTATATAATGCCTAATGGGATTATATATTTTTACTAGTGCCTGTATTTTATACTATATGCCACTTAATGCCATCTTTGCCACTTTTACAATTATTTTGAAAAATTTTAATTTTTTCTGATCCTTGCCATTAAATGCCGTTTTGCTAATTTTTTAGAGTTTTCTTTCCATTTACGCTCATGAAATCAATATCAAGCCATATCTTTGCTTTTACACTCATAAAAAATAGATAGTTCAAAAGCCTGTTAAGCAGATTCTAATTCAGTTGAACTAATTTTTTCTGTTACTTAAGTTTAAAACAGTTATTTAGCTAAAGCTATAGTGAACTTACTTCACCACAAAAACAAACATTTATATTCCCGGAAATAAGTATGGACTTGTCTATGGTCAGACCTGGAGAGCACATTTTAGAGAAATTTTCAGTTTATTTAGCTTAAAAATTCTGTTGAGTTAGCTAAATTCTTAGTTAATTGAGCTACAACTGTCAAACAAATTTTAGTTCTTCTACAATTTAGGTCACTTAAATTTAGCAGACTGTGATTCTCAACTTCTGCGAAAACACTGCTGACGCAAATTCGGGTACCATTTTATGTTGTCGTAGACAAATTTGCATCTATTTGTACGATTTTTTTTATGAGTATATTTATGTTAAAAAGAGATTTTAGAACAACTACAGGAGCCAACGTCACTGTTTATATACAACATTATTCCTAAGCCTGCCAAAAATTCCAAAAGTGGGGTTGTGCTCAACGTTCAATGGACATCGCTCAATATAATCGTGTGCTACCTAAAATACCACTGTTTTCAATCAATTCTAATATTTTCATTCTTTTCTCTGTACAATACACTGAAGAAAGAAAAAGTTTTTATTCATTTCTTACTAACAATTTACATACATTTATTCAGGCATACCCGGGTATGTTGGGTGTAGATGTAAGGGGTAAATCTCAAAAACCACTTGTAAGTCTGGTGCCAAACAATTTTTAAGAAATTTTTCCTGGAAAATTATAGAAAACAACATTTTAGGAAGCCACCCAAAATGTCAAGGCAATACTGCACCTAGAATTGAATATATATCAATTTGATAATGAAGAACATACCGTGGTATGCGGGTGTAAACATAAAGGTTAAAACATTTATTTCAATAAATTCCACAAACATTTAAGGTTCCAATACATTCTTTATAAAAAAAGTGTTTTATTTAGGTTTATCTGTTTTATCTGTTCAAAAAATGCCTTTTTGATGCAAATACAATTACTTTTGCAAAATATATCCAAACATGCATATGAAATACTTCAAACATGTTCCACACCTGTTGAAACTTATTTTCGATGCCTCATATTTCTCAACGTTTTATGAATTAAGAGGAACGATGAACAGGGGTTAAGTTTGGCCATACTTAACATATATAACATGCAAAGTTTCACCATAGACTGAACCAGGCGCGGATAAAGTAAAAGATGTTGGGGAGGGAAGTTAGAATATTTTTGCTAAATTTTCTATTCTTTTTAATTTTTTGTACTGAAAATTTTTATTTTGGGGGAGGAAATGTCCCATTTTCCCTACACCTGGATTCGCGCCTGGATTAAACAGACCCGACACAAGTGGCAGATGCAAAAATTGTTTACAACAACCGTTTTTTTTAAAAAACTTTTTTTCCGAATGCAGTGAGAGAACGGGTAAGAACGTTGACTTAATTACCCATTAGTTATTATAGGCACTGTATTGTGTATATATTTGTTTCATTCTAACACGATATTTTCAAGAGTTGCAACCGATAATATTTTTGAGTTTGTCTGTGGTTTCACGTCGAAAAGTCTGCACCTAAAGAATTGATGGGCATTTAAAAGTCGAAAAATTAAAAAATTACTTGAAACGTATAAGAGTCTTTTTTAAATATATATATTTTTTTTTGCTCATAACTTTTAACTTTCAGATCCAAACCAATATCAAATGGAGTCACTACCCATTTTAGATTCATTCACCAAAAATACAATGTGTCACAAAAAAATTGTTTGTTTGTTGCTCCAGCATAATTAAAGTACTTATGGTATAAAGTATTTTCGATATTTTTTTCAGATCTTTTGGAAGAGGCGCAAAACGATTCTTTGGAAGAGGCGCAAATCGTTTTTTTCAAAAATTTCGGTTTCTGATTTATGAATTATAATTATTTATAACTTGGTCAATAACCAAAAAATTATTATCTTCTAAGTAAACATTTTTAAGAAAAATGTCCAAACTTTATTTTTATGTGCATAAACCATAAGTTTTGGTAATGCTTTTGTAGATTTACATTACGTGGTAATGCTTATGTAGATTCTAGCACACTCACTTACGCTAAAATTTGACTAACGCAAACTCACGAAGAATTTTTTCCTGCTCACACTCACTCACGTGAGAAAAACTGTCAAACAGCTTATAAAATGCTTAGTTTTATACAATGGGAACAAAGATTTTAATGGGTATAACTCGGGAACAGTAATAGCAAATTAAAATATTTTATTTACAAAACTATTTAGAACTAGCTGAAGTGCCCGGTGTTCTCATGTCAACTGTGCTTTTTGAATGCAGAAAAAATTTAAAGCTAGAAAATAGACGACTTAATTCTGTTGTGTTTTGTAGAATCAGTTAGGATTTTATTTGAAATTAAAGATTCCATTTGAAATTTATGAAATAAGGTTTTAGTTTTTGTTTTTCAATCGAATGTGTGCCGAATTTATTGTAAAGCATTAGAAGTAATTTTAAAGAAATCCGTTGAACATTATTTACAAAATTTATTCAAAAATTACGAAAAAAATAAAATATATGGGTACGCAAATGTACAAAATTGACGAAATATTTTTCTTTAAAATATTGACTTCGAAGATAAGAAAATTTGGGTTATTGACCGAGTTATAAATAAAATTCAAAAAACGTCCAAAAAATCCATTTGCGCGACCTCTAAACATCTTCATGTTATACTTTTTCTTTAACCATTTTTCTTAAAGTGTAACATTTTAAAAGATTTTGCGTCTCTATAATTTAGGTTAAGTTGCTGTACGTGCGTGAAGATAACAATGCAATTCAACCAAGACCGTTACTGTCGAATTCAAGTGTTACCATATAATTTTCTGGCCCTTAAAAGGTTATAAATGTTAGGCTTGATTAATTTTGCTCCCAAAGTGTTGGTAAGATCTGTTTCCCGTTTTGGAATTTAGGTGTTCTGCATTTGAAAGATGACTGCGCCCCGGTAGGCTAGTTGGTGAACAAATAAAAGAAAAAAGTGTGTCGCTGCAACACCAATCAGGCATAACACAAAAAAAAAAACAACACAAACAAAAGCTTTACAATAATTCCATATGGTAAAAGTTACATTCAGAAGCAGAAAAAACTTTAAAAATCTTTAGTTTCTTTCGAATAACGTTTTTGTATGGATTTTGTTATAGTGATCTATAAAAGCAATGAACTCTGACGATCATTAATTGATCTTGGCGCCAGTTATTAACTATTCTAATACTCCACTCAAGCATTGCAAGTAAATGATGCAGGAGTTGCAACAAAGTAAGAAGCAACAATTTGCATAAGCAACTTTAATGATCAAGAGGAGAAAAATCTATACTTCAAGCCAAAAAAAAAAAAATTGTTTAAATAAAGTCTAACATACCACAATTTCCTGTTCTTGTTCTTCTACAGTGTGTTTATGTTCCTTCAAAAGAGTTTCCAATTCTTTATTGCGTTCCAGTAAAGTTTTACCCAATTCAGCAGCCAATTGAAGATCTAAAATAAAGTAAATTAAAAACATAAATTAATAATATTGTCTAAAAAAAACACAATTAAACCTCCCCCTTGATCTAAATAAATGTTAAAAGTAAACACAATTTTAAATTTGTATGGAATTTGACAATCGAAAACTTGAAAAAAAAACGAAAATACGCCTTTTCATTTATTTCAAATTTGGACGTGTTTTGACACAAAACATGTTTTATACATGTTTTCCCATACATTTGTTTTCACCAAAACACATGTTTTGCTCAAAACATGAAAGTGGAAACAAAGTATAAAAATAAAAAAAATGTAAAACTTATTTTATTTTACAACAAAAAATTAATAGTTTTTGAAAACTTTTGGTTCTTCATTAAAAATATTTATGAAATTTAATAAGTAGTTTTTAAAAAATACTACTAGTGTTTGGTTGTATTATAAAGGGTGATTTTTTAGCAACTTTCTTTTTGGAAACACTGTTTTTGGCATCTAAGCTGTTTTTGTGATGTTGCTGTTAAACATGTTCAGTTTGGTCTATAATTTAACCATGAATCGACTTACAAACGAACAACGCTTTCAAATTATTCAATTTTCTTATCAAAATTCATGCTCGGTTAAGAAAGTTCATCGTGCACTTCTTCCAATTTATGGTCAGTATGGGTGACCTTCAGATGCGGCTATTCGGAATCTTGTGACTAAATTTCGCACCAAATTTACATTATTGGACATTAAACCATCAACACGCATACGTAGAGTGCGGACAGAGGAAAATGTCGCAGCTGCATCCTCCAGTGTTGTTGATGACCGTGAATTATCGATTCGGCGCCGTTCGCAGCAATTGGGACTCTGTTACTCCACTACGTGGAAAATTTTGCTGAAGGATTTGGGTGTAAAACCCTTTAAAATACAGCTGGTGCAAGAATTGAAGCCACACGACCTACCACAACTGCTACCTTTTGGTTAATGGGCGCTGTCAAAGTTGGATAAAGATCCACTTTTTTATCGGAAAATTGTGTTCAGCGACGAAGCTCATTTTTGGTTGAATGGATACGTGAACAAACAAAATTGACGTACTTGGTGTAAAGATCAGCTAGAAGCATAACAAGAACTGTCAATGCATCCCGAAAAATGCAGTTTGGTGTGGATTATGGGCCGGTGTAATCATTGGACAGTATTTTTTTAAAGACGACGAAGGCAGGAACGTTACTGTGCGATGATTACAAAATTTTTTTTGTCCAAAATGGAAGAGCTGGACTTGAGTGACATGTGGTTTCAACAAGACGATGCCACATGTCACACAGCACGGGAAACAATATTTCTTGGAGGGCTATATTAAGGCTCATATCTATAGGGACAAGCCCGCAACGGTTGACGCCAAAATTGGACACAGCGTATGATCCATTTGATGCGTAGCCGCGGTCAACATTTACATGAAATCATCTTTAAGTATTGAATTATATAGATCGTTCTATCGTCTCAAATAAAGATTTTATACACTTCTCTAAATTTCTTTTTTAATCAAATCCGAAAGCTCTTAAAATCACACTTTAAAAGTATTATAAAACTTACGTTCATCTATCGAAGTAAAATTTTCAATATCTTTTTCCAATTGATGGAAATTTACATCAATGTTCACCATTTTAATACGCGTATTTTATAAAAAAAATATTTTAAAATTTATATTAAATAGTTAAACTGTATTTAGCAATTTGATCACAAAAAGAAGATGTTTAGTTATAACGTTCGTAACGAATCGTAAGACTATACTGTGTCCTTTCGTGATTTAACCTTTAGTTTATATACTAATTTAACTATTTGCTTAGTTTAACAAACTACCTGTTGCTATCTTAGCATATCTAGTGCAGCTGTTTTTGTATTCAGGTATAAAATCGCGATATTTAAAATATTCGCCAAATAGAATTATGTTACACATGTCAAAAAGGTATGGGCAGATATTTAAAGAATACGTTTTTTCCACGGTTAAATAGGTAGTACGAAGAATTTTGTGCTTATGCAAAAATATTTGAATAAGGATTGAACTGAAAAGTCGAAATGCGTCAAACTGTACTAGTTTTGCAAATGTGGATTACCTTTTTCTTTTAAACTAAGTTAAAAATATTTAATGAATGGATTTTCCCAAAATATTGTCTATAAAAATTAGTAAGAAAAATACAGTCAGTTAATATTGACTATTAGGGTTATAACTATTTGCATTTTTTTTGCAAATATCATATACTATATCGCATAGCCGTATAGACCATGAAAAATATTAAGAAATGATACTGTACTTTTACGTGATCGTTAAAAAAGTTCACGCACCAAACTCTATGAAGTTTTGAACTTTTGTGTTTCTTTTAAGTATAAAAAAATAACATTTAATTGTAAAGTATTTAGTATTTTTTTATAATTTCATTAATATAAAAAAAATTGCGATATTATGACTATTTCGCGGTTTTTTTAATGAATTAAATTTTGGTGTCAACTGATAGCTCCCATGAGATATATTTTACAACATATTAGTCCTATTTTCATCCATACATGATCTAGAAGCTAAATCCGCTATCATATTAGAGTTACCACAAAATTGCATTTATATATATTCCAGTGCACCGTGTAAAATGCATCTAATTTGCAAAAATCTAAATTATTTACATACAAAGATGATGTACTTGGCAAAAGAAAAAATTTGATACCCATATTGCCCTATTTAAAACGAAGAGTTACCACCCCATTGCATTTTTGTCAAAACGCGAACTAGCACGAATTTCAAAAAAATCTGAGACCTGTATTTAATTAAATCGACTAAAGATTAATTTGGCATTTTTATTACAAACAACCCTGAACAAAAAATTCAAAAACCGGTTTTTTTACAGAATATCCTTAAAATAAGGACATAGATGATCGTCCTTGGTGAAATTGTATATACAGTTGGACGCGCCTTAAAAAAACCTTTCTTATGATACCCATATTGTATATGTGGGTAAGGAAACATATTCTCAAATTAACAAAACATGCAAAAAAATAGACCCATTTTCAAAATGGTCCAGCTCACGAGAGGTCAAAGCTGGAGCCGAAATATTTTAAATGTCATCTTAAAAAAGTCCAAGGTTCATTTTTAGGAGGGTATATCTAGCACTTTTTTTGGTGATATAAGTTTTTAATTATTAAAACAAGTTTTCCAATCAAATTATTATAATTGTTCACTGAAGAAGTCACCCAATGTGGAGACGAAATATTGGAAATAAATAATTATAAAATAAATGATCTTAAGCTCGTTTAAAATAAGAAGAATTAAATAAAAGAAGATCAAAGGAAACTTAACATTGTTAACAAAAAATATATTTATATGGTTAACAAATAAAAATAAATAAATTTTTTAAAAATAACAAAAAAAAATCTTCGGGGAGTTTTAGAAATTGCATTCGGTTCGTGAACTTTTTTCACCAAAATAAGCTAAACAAAATTTATTATTTTTATTATCAGTGTAACAGTGTCCATAGCGTGATGTGATGAAGAAATATTGTCAAAAAAAATGTTATACCCCTACTGACTACATTATGATTTAGCTCATATTCTAGGAAGTTACATTATTCCATGTAGATGTGGGAATTAATTAAGAGGACAGAACATGTCCTCCAATCTAAGTGAAATTGGCGAAAAAACAGTGTTGCCAATTTCTTTGCAATTACCAGGGACAGGCACTTCATGCACAAAAACAAGAGTGTTTTATGCGCCTATAATATGCATGCAAAATCTTAAATATGCACAGAAACCTAAAAAATTTGCACTTAAATTTTTTTCAATTAATTAATTTAATTTTTTAAAGCAAATTTAATTAAATTTTAAAGTTAATTTGTATTGTTTAATATATTCTCTGCACACGTTTTGCACGTTTTTTAATTACACTGTGCAACAGTCATTCTGGGGGTGAGAAATTCCAAGTCACGGTGAAAGTAATAAGCCAGTGCAGTAAAACCTATAAAAGATTTTGCGTTTTGTTTATGACCTTTTATATTTTTATATCCTTATATATGTGATGAGGGTATTCACGGCGCGAAAACTCAATAGAGGCTGCTCATTTTATGGGAAAATATGAAGTACCTCTAAATTTTCCATACAAAATTTGGTAAATTTTCCATATGAATCACCTCTAACCGTCTGATGAAATTTATATTTAACATTTACTGGCACCTTTACATCTTCAATATTAACTTTTGAGAACGCCAAAACCTTTGGAGGTTTTATTATACTGGCCTAGTACTTTCCCCCTGACTTTAAATTTCTCACCACCCAGCCAATGATCCCGAAAACGCTCAACAGTGTTATTTGAAATAAAAAATGCGCATTTAAAAAACCACTTAAACCTGTATCTCTTAATCACAGTTTGCAAATAAAATTTAAGAGAACACTTAAAAGGGATCTTTAAAAATCGATGCACTTTTGAAAAAAGTTTACGACTATAAAATATTGGTTGGCAGAGTTTATTATGGACCAAATGTTCCGTTTTTTACCAATTACTTTTAAAAGTGTATATTTTTATGAAAATATACAACTATTTATTAGCTTTTAGAGATCTGACCGATTGGAGAATGCATTTTTCACAATACCCTCTTTAGATTTTAGATGAATAACCAATTTTGCTTAAAAAAATATCTATAGTGCAATCGACACCAAGGTGTTTAAAAAAATATTAATAAATATTTTGTCTTTATATCGCAAAAACATATTTTTAATAAAATACTTCTTTATTTGTTTCAATTGAAGGGCTTGTTGTAAAAACTTGATAAGCCACATTTTAGTTTTGGTTCACTTTCGCCTTCTAAAGGTTTAACAGATGCAAAAAATATGACTTTTGTAGGAAGTTGTTAATGTTTAAGCGAGACTTCTATCAAATATTAATTAATGGATGGCTGGAAAATATCGAAAATCTATAAAACAATAAATGTAGCTTATCAAGTTTTTACAATAAGACCTTCAATTGTTTAAATATTGTTGTTTATATTGATTTTTAAAGAGGGTTAACCCTTAAATACGCTGACTTTTGTAAAATTCATTTAAATTGCTATAATTTAAAATTATAAATACCATATATAATTACCAGGAACCGGAAGTTTATGCATGTTTTTTTTTTCGCGAATCATAGAATTTGTGTAAAAATGGCATCGATTTGTTAGTGCATATTTTTGCTTATTTTGCTAAAAATGCATATTTTTGCATTTCTTGCTTAAATGCATATTTTTATAGCATATTTTTACTTATATTGCATTCAATGCATATTTTTATTGCAGTTTTTGCTTAAAATATATATTTTTATTGTATTTTTATTTTTAGCTTTTCGTAAAAAAGTCACTTTTAATTAAATTTTATTTTCTTAGGCCCGATTACTGAATTTCACGTTAGCTGCTAACTAGGACTTTAACTGACACATTTGTTATTGTTCCTCATATAAATTTTCCATTTAACTGTTTGTTAAATTTTATCTGGACATTCAATAATCGGGCCTTAAAGTGATTTTAACAACATATGCAGAGAATATATTAAACAAAAAAAATATTAAATTTAAAATTTATAACATGCGAAATAATCAATTTAAAGTGCTTTCTTTTCACGGCTTTAGTTAATTTTCTTCGAAACTATCAAAAGCCCATTTAAGACTTTTGAAAGAAAAGTTCGAAGAAAATTAATATTAAAAAAAAAAATAAGTGCACACAGAGAAATAAAGTGCCAACCGAATTGAAAAGTGCATTTTAATGGTAACAACCTATAAATTTAGTTAGTATAGGGTGTTTTTTATAGAGTGACACAAGTTTAAATCATAATAAAACAAGGAAATATATTTTTAATATCAATGAAACGGGCTTTATTGGAAAGAAAATTTTATGAAATTAATGTTTAAATATGATTTCTGCCATGTGGCCGCCACGGCTGGCTCGTAGAAGGCGCAATCTGGAACACCAATTGTTAACAACTTTTCGCAGCATTTGCGGCCGTATTTCGCCGATAACTCTTCGAATGTTGATTTCCAGGTGTTCAATTGTTTGTGGTTTATCGAAGTAGGAATGAGTTTGACGAATAGAACAATTATTTTGATTAAAAATTTCAACAATTTGCACGCGTTGCTCTGGTGTAAGTCGATTCATAATGAAATTTCAAAGGAAACTATACAAAAAGCAAAGCTGTTTAAAGCTGTTAAATGGGTGGTCAAATAAAGCAGTGATGCCAACTCAAAGTTGTGACACTATAAAAAAACACGCTTTACAACGATATTTACATTAGATTTCTGAATATTTTGGGTTTTGGAACAAAAATTCAGTTGAATAAACCGAACTTTGTTGTGAAAACTAATGTTAAGTTTTTCCAACCGACTGAAATTCGTAATAACCGAATTTCATTTGTCAAATAGCTATATTTTTAACTGTGTGTGCACATTTTTATAGCTTTTAGTGCATATTTTAAGAATTTTAAATGAAGTTCCTGTCCCTGATAATTATATACTTATCTAATTGCTTCACACGTCAAAGTATCTTTTTTTTTTATATAAATTATTATTACAAGTTTTATCAAAATTGCTGTAATAACATCTTAAAAATATTCTAAATCAAAGGTTAAAATAACAATAAAGTATGAGCAAGCAATTAAGTAATTGGATACTTTAATAACCTGACGCCATGATGCATTTTATTTCATTACGCAAAACTTTTAATTGCATATTACATTTTAGATGTGAAAGTTATTGTAACTCTTACAAGTGAATACTAATCTTGAGAATGTGAACCCACAATTAGAGAAAATCACACACTGCACAAAAATATGTTTTTGAATTTTTTCAAAACTAAAATTAATAAAGTCATGCAATTGTTAATAATTTTATATAAAATTGTTGATATCTTGTGCGTGTGTATAATTTTTAATTAAAATATGTAGAAATAAACACTTCTTCTGAGGAATGCACATGAGATATAGAGTTTTGTTGTAAAGAATTTATTTATTAATAGTTTTTATAAACTTTAAAGACAACAGAATGTTAACACTGCAACAAGCATTCTACTTAAGCAAGGTTGGCAAGCAATATATGTATATTTATAATAACGATATGTGTCTACACTAGGCTGAATTAAATTCGGAATTAGGAAAAATTTGGCTTAGGGAAAAGTTTAAAAAAAATATCTGAACATTTCCAACAAATCGGAACTGATATTCTAAGTATACACAAAAAATTTCAGGAGGGAATACGATGAAAGCATACTTAGTAAAATTTGTTTCATTAAAATTCTGTAGATTTTATTAAGTTTTGCTTATATCATAATTTTGTCTATGCATTTACACGATTTCCCTAAAATACTTCCATGCGACAAGTCATTTCATATATTATAAAAAATTACTTAACATTTTTATCTATGGATACAACTGTTCATATTTATTGAATGTCAAACGTATATTGGACTCCTCTAACATTTTGTGTACATATTTTAATCAAGCATTACTTGGTAATATGTATCAAAATAAATATGAAAGAACATAACATATAATAGCTAATTTCTTGTTAATGCTTGTTAAAAGTTATAATGGGTTTTTTTCATGAACATATACGTACATACATATTTCACAAAATAATTTAATTTAAGCTATTTTAAAAGCACCAAATTTTTTGAATTACCTACGTTATGCTAACGGTGGGAAGTTTGCTCAAACCAACGGTTGGCCACAGTTATCGGGTAACAGAACTATGATTATTACCCTACGTTCTGCTAACGCATAACCAACCGTCGCCGACGCTTTTCAACACTTTGCCGATTAAATTCTTCTGCCTGGTTAATTAAACAATATAAAACGGGATGAGCAACGAAGTAAGGAAAAACAGCAGTATTTTATTGCAAAAGTAATAAAATATAAGCTTCAGCAAAAATGTCCAAAGTACTTGAATTCACATATATTAGATAGTGTGTATTTATGAAATTTAATACGTGTTTTCTTGACAATTTGTGTAAGCGAATGCAATGAATATCTTAAGTTGTTTTGTTCAAAAAAGTGCCATTTGCATCGCTTACAAAACCTCATCATAAATACGCATAATTAAATATTAACTAATTTTGGGTTTTCTTTGCGTGTAGATATTGTGTTTTGTATTGGGCCACTATTGATGCGCTTAAAGTGCGTGAAAATATGAAGTGCCTCTAAATTTTCCATACAAATTTTTGAAATTTTACATATGAATCACCTCTAACCGTCTGATGAAATTTGTATTTAACATTTACATTCAACATGCGCTTAAAGTGACGGATGAATTTAAATGTTAAGATAAGGTTATATTTTCATAATATAATTATTAATAAATCTTAAAAAAACAGAAAAAATACCACTCAAAATAAATAAAAATTAGGTCAATGTAGGAAAATGTTAAAGTCCGTTTTTTGCTAAAAAAAAAAAACGTTACGAAAACGGACCGCCAACGGTATTCTAAAAACGAACTATATTCCGCTTTAAGCACTACAAAACGGTCCGTAAATGGTCCGTCGTTGACGGACTTTTAACGGATTCGAAGCAGTTTTGATATTCCTTATAATTTTCTGGTCGTATACGAATCCCGAAAACGGTACGTTTCGGGTTCCGTTTATGCCGTACAGTAAACGGTATGAAAACGCAACGTTTTGTTTGTTGGGGTTACTATTAAAATATTGTGAGTGTACGGATATCGTTAAGAATAAGCATATCGATATTCAACTTTCCTATGATATACATATGTACTGCATTAAGTTTTTAAAAACTCAGTGCAGTTCGCATTAAATAACGGTTCAAAGTTAAATATTTTTATTAAAACTGAGAAAAATACCTCATGTTTAAACCGCTTTAATTTTAAAGTTTTTATCCGATTTTAGCTTGTCTCATATGATAGACTGGATTTTCTATTTTAAGATATATGTAAGAAAACCATACAGTCACTTTGAAGAAAGTATGCAAAAGTAGAAAAACTGATTTTTTCCCCGAATATTTAAAAAACTACAACTCTTAGTTTTCTTAAACAATTTTTGTTAGTAGATCATGATGCTTATCAACGACAGTAGGGTTTCGAACTCTATTGACTCGTTGGAGCATCGTCGGAATATGGGTTGTGTGACTTTGTTCTATAGATATTACCATGGGAAGTGTTCTGCTGAGATAAGCCAACTCATCCCGAGGGACCGGGTCTCTGTTCGTACTACCCGCTTGTCAAGTAGATCTCATCCACTTGTTGTCTGTAGCCCGGCAAATCGCACAACGCATTACAGAGAAAATTCGTTTTTCAATCGCACTAGCCGTATGTGGAATTGTCTCCCTGCGGAAGTCTTCCCTGCAAATTACAATTTAGAAAAGTTCAAGTCAAATGTCCACAAACACTACTCCCTTTTTCCTCCTCCCCATAACCTTTTTTCCTGATATCAACACAATGGAATGCATTAGTAGGGGCATCCCCTGAGTGTTGGTTCAACATAAAAAAAAAGATGTTTTTATATTATTTTCTTTAAAAAGTACAAATTAATACTCGTAATTTTCAAAAAACTTTTTGAATCTATAAGATAAATCTATTTGTTTTCAAATAAGCCGATCGTTGAAAATTAATTTTAAAAATCATTTTAAAAATTAAGAGTACTGTTAACATATGTCGCAATGAGTTTTATATAACAAAATTCATTCGCGGTGAAGTAACGTTCCGAATATGACGGAAAATCGTGTTTTTGCACTTTTACACTAGGAAAAACAGCGCGTACAAATAGTTGAAAATTTAGCTTCGGCAACAGAAAATAGTGTCTGAATTTTCGCCAACAGAATTTTCAATGATGTTGTGAATAACAGTCTTCTAATTTTAGGTGAACTAAATTAAAGAAGAAGTTATATTTTGACAGTTTTTGTTATATTAACTAAGAATTTAGCTACATCAACAAAAAATGTCTGCTTTCCATATATAGTTAATATAAGACTACTCAATATGTACATAAGTACATATTGATCCATTTTGCTCTATCTCCCTTACTTTCCGAGATATAGCCCATTTTATGGTTATAAAATAAAATATATGAGAAAATAACGTTATCTACAAGTGAAACTGATAGCGGAGACACAAAAAAATAGTGGTTTGAAAACAATTGTGATTTAAATGAACCGGAATTACTAAATTTTAGGTCGAAAAATTAGTTCAAATACGAATGAAAATTGTTACTGAGGTAAAATTATATAACCAATAACTTTAGTTAAATAACTGATTTAAACGATTACTGCAGCAAAAATTAGCTCAACTGAATTAAAACAGGTTTTTTTAAGAGTTTAGTTTCGGATTCAGAGTGCAAAAAATCATTTAAAAAATATACTCCAACTATGAGTCTTCAGTTTTGCAAAATTTTAAATTCATTGTATTGAAAAAAATTAAATCTTTCACTTTTTTTAGAAAATACAATGAGAATTTTTCACTTAAATCTAAATATCGTTTGATCGCATGAAGAACCCAATTTGATTTTTTGACATGATATATATCAGCACAAAATGATTAAGAAAAATCAAAGATGGAGTTTTTAAATATTCGCGAAAATATTGTGTTTTAGGTTTTTTGCAAACTTTCTGGAGGGAGACTGTATAATTTTGTAACAAATATCTAAAAGTAGAATATCTTTGTAAAAATCGGAAAAAAAACTAAAAAAGTTACAGCAGTTTAAACATTAGGTATTTTCTTAGTTTTGCAAAAAATGACAAACTTTGAGATGCGATACAACGCGAACTACACCGAATTTCTAAAATTTTTTACAGCACATATATCAGAGGAACGTTAAATACCGATCTGTTTACTTTTAATAAAATCCAAAAGCGACCAAAATCGAATCGAAATTTTTTGGAATGACTCAGCTGTTATATCATCAGCTGTGTTACGAGATGTCGTTTATTTACATACAAGTGCACTGTTGCGAACTTTTTTGACCAAAAAAAGGTGAATGTCTTGAAAAGAGTAAGCAATCGCCATAAGGATGGAATTTTGTGGAAAAGGATCCTAGTTAACAACAGTAACAGCTTAACTTTTTCATTTAGGTTAGAAATATGTTTTTTTGGCGTTTGGGTGAAATAAAGTGCAAACCAAATTGAAAAGTGTATTTTAATGGTAACAACTTTTAAATTCAGTTCGTGCAACGATATTTACTCTAGTTTTCTGTATATTTTGGGTGTTGCAACTAAAATTCAATTGAATTATCCGAACTTTGTTGTGAAAACTAATGTCCTGTTGAACCAACCGAATGAAATTCGTAACAACCGAATTTGAGTCGGTTAAATTTTTCTCTGAGTGTACTTTTGTGTGCATTTGTGTCTTTGTGAGAGTTTTCTACGGTGCTTTACCCAAAAAGCTAGAAAACATAGCTCACGTTTCAATTTATTAAAATTTATAAAATTTTTGTTATAATACAAATTTTAAGCAATTTAAATGTGACAAATATTTTATTAAAAAACCTTGACAAAACTCCTTAAACACAAAATGTATGCTTTAATACATAAAAATCAATTTAAACTTTTTATATATTATTTCAAAAAACATTAAAATTTAACAAACAAGACATAAATCAGTCAAATTAACACAGCATAATAATACTTAAAACAGCATTTAGCCACGTTAATGTTACCACATTTTAACAAACCTCAACAAATTGAACAAATAAAAATTAAAACTTTGCAATTTCTATTAAATAAACAATTATCCAATAAAAAAGTAAGTAAACAAGATATTTTAACCCTTTACTGCATTAAACTCCAGATCCTAATGAAAGTTGTATATTTTTATAATAAATGGAAAAGAAGTGAAGACCTATTTCGACGTTTTAGCAAAAAACCATAAAGAGACAAAATTTCTGAACACCCAATAACCGAAAATATAGCGAATATGCCAAAATATGTGTGTTGGAAATTTTGTCTTAATACCTAATTAGTTTAATAAGTTGTAAAAAATGAATGCCTATAAATTGGAATTATTTCAAAATTATAAAAAGAGTCATCCCGAATTACGGCATTCGTGATGGTAATTTTAATTAATAAATTAATTTTCTATTTTCGAAAGTAAAACATTTTAACGAAAATTTTTTGATCAGGGATGTTGCAGTTCGGCCCTTGATTAGAAATAAATTAAAAACTTTGTGTTTTCATTATTAGTATTTTTGTAGTTACACATCAAAAAAAACAGTTTTCAAACGATTTCACTCCATCACGAATGCCGTAATTCGACCCCAGATTTGAAATTTGGTATATTCGCCTTATTAGTAAGACAAAACCTACTTTTTATTTATTTTATTCGTTGTCGTTTGTGTTTTCTCGCTGCTTATATTTAAAAAAATTATAAAAACACAAAATGATCAAAAGTCGTAATGCGTAGTCCCATTTTAAAAATTAATATCTCATTTCAAAGCTTATTTTATCACCTGAAAAAAAATATGTTTTAATTGGCATATTGATCAATCTGCAAACAAAACCTTGTGGAAAAAAGAGATGTATTTTAAGATATTTTTTTTATCTTTTTGTAAAGTGTATATATTCTTCGCATGCCACAGAGAAGACAAAATAAGCTTTGAAATGAGATATTACTTTTTAAAATCGGACTATGCGTTCAATAATTACGACCATTTGAACAGAATGTAATTTTATAATTTTTTTAAAAAAATACCAACTTTAAGCAGCGATAAAACTCGAACGACAACGAATTTTAAAAAATAAATTTACTGTTTTGTCATACTAATTAGGAGACTTATTGCAAATCGGAATGGGTGGAGCTGATGACCGTCAACATTGCTTTTGGAACGACACAAAAGTATTTTTTTTTAATTCACCGTTTTTTAATTTTTGAAATTTTATCGAAATAAAACACATACACTGCGTTACAAAACTATAATTAGACATTAATTTCCCTAAATTTCGTAAGTTCAAAAAAGTCGAAGAGTTTAACCGGCATAAAAGTAAAATCAATGGAAAATTAATAATATTTAACAAAATAACAATTCATTTTTTTTTTTATTTTACTGTTTTAAAAGAAATAACAAAATCAATTAGTGTTTCATAACTTAACTTAATATATTCATATTTACAAAAATTTTAGAAAAATATTTTAAGGCACCATTTTTAATAATGCGTGAGACGTCCTTTTTTTAATCAACTCTAGAATTCGATCAGACAGACTGTGGAACAGATTTATTCGAAGTTCTTCCGTTATAGATCTACACGTATCAATAACTGCTTCTTTTAGATTAAAAACGCTTTCATGTTGACAGTTTTCTGCGTAAACTCTCATTTATTTTTTGATGATACCCATTCCATCGTCTGATGACTTACATGTACTGAGGCACTGCCTTGTTGGAAAATGACTTCTTCTTCGTTACTATTTTCAATAAATGGCACGAATTTCTCTTCTAATACTGTAATGTACTCAGAAGAATTAATTCTGGAGATTGGAAATGCCAACAACCATACCGTCGAAACAAAAAGCGCCCCAAGCCCGCTCTCGAAATTTCTTTTTAAAAAAAATTCGTGGTTCCTTACGTAGGTCTCTCCAATCCTGTAAGATCCCACTTTTACCATATTTACCTTACACAGAAAAAATTAATTCAATTAAACCTTTGTTTGATTTCAAACTCATTTTCAATAAAAAGTTTAATAATATGTATTAAATGTTTAGGTGAAAATGTATTTGGTGCACACATTTCCAGTTTTTATAACCCATAATGATAAAAAAAAATTACAAAGTTTAAAAAACACCAAAATTTAAAAAAAAAATCAATTATATTAAAATATTCGCTATAGACAGACGTTTTTAAATTGTAATTAAGTGCTTTATTTTAGCTATTTTTCTAATTTGGAGGTTTTTTTCCACTTTGAGCGTTTTTAAATTTTGCGTTTTTTTTATTTTGAAAATTGTTATCAATTTCATCAATTTGAAGGATTTAATTTTGGCAATTTTCTTTTTCAAATTTTGGAGATTTTTTTTAAATTTCATATATTTTGGCGAATATTTGCGATTATCCGTGTTTAGGAAATTTTTTAAATTTTAGCAACTTTTTTAAATTTTACAAAAAACCTTTTTTCATATTTTTTGCGATTTTTCATCCAACTTTTGATTTTTTTTTTTTTTAATTTTCATGACTTTTAATTTTGGAGATTTTTTTACAATTTTGGTGATTTTTCTAATTTTGACATTTTTTAAAATTTTACCGGTTTATTCCAAAATTTTTGGCGATCTTTTTCAAATTTTAATTAAAATTTCTATAATATCTACTTAAAATTTATTTGGAGTTAAAACCAAGTAAAGTTTTAATAGCCAAGTAAAGTTTTAATAGATTATTTTACGCCGGTCCCGATTAGAAACACTTTTTTTCGGGCCACCTGTTTTCTTTTTACCATAAGCACTCGCATTATTTGCAACATTTGTGACAACCACATGTGATCGTTTTATTTTTCAAAAAATTTCCCGAAAACTTAGGCTGAAATTTGCTCTTTTTCAAAATCACTAATATATGAACCACGCGGCATTTTATTGCAAATTGATTAAAATTGCGTAAAAAAGTAAAATAATTCTTTAATTTAATTTATGAAACACTAACAAAAAATTATTACATGATTTTTCTCTTAAATCAATTAAGTAATCTCTTAAATTGTACACAATAAGAGATCAGTTATCACACACCTAAAAACAGTTATATAAGTTTTACAAAATATTGGCAATATAAAAAAATAGCAAAAATCCTTTGCAAAGCAGTGTATAAGCTTTTGAATAATCGTTTCCGTTTTTTGGAACTGGTGGATCTGGCGCCTCTAATTTTTAATTTCGGTTTTTTCTTTTTTTTATTCCAGAGGGGGTTAATTTTCTTTATTTTTTACGTGTGCCGGCTAAAGTGAACTTTTGACAAAACATGAGTATTGGTGCCTTATATCAGGCACTGCATTCATCAAAATTATTCGTTACATATATGTAACATCATGCAGTAAAGGGTTAAAAGCAACAATGCAACATAACATCAACAATAATACAAAATTTTGTAAAAATGAAATCGAAAACATGTCAACATGATTGACAATTAAACACAAAATGGCTATTAATGGTTAAGCAAAAGTGGCAGACTGCAGAAATCATGATGCATTCAAATGCAGAGATGGAATTGAATGAATTATAACATTTGTTAAGATATTTTGAAAAACTGTATGTTACCAACATGCGACTATTTTTTAATTATGTATTTAGGCCTCCTCAGCTCGAAAAACGAAGTTTTTATGGAGTAGTTTTTGAAATATATATTTGTTTTAATTGTTGAGCAATTTGATTATTTCGTCTATATCTTGATTTAAGATCAATCAACTGTGGTAGTCAAATTGCACAACAAATATAATTTAATGCACAAAATATCTTTAGAACACTGTTTTTATTTTTAAATCGGTTCAGTAGTTAGGATCTACACACATTAAAAATAATCCTGGTTATCAATTATGTATCTTTTTTACGACACACGACAATGAAATGACACCTAAATCAATCTCGTTTTAACAACGTAAATACAACAATTTTTGTTGCATCAGTTTCATATGACATTTATAAGCCGTGAGATGAATAAACAAAATTAGTTCCATTCCCGAAACGATAACGATTTAGGTGTCATTTCATTGTAGTGTGTCTTAAAAAAGATACCATGTTAAATTTGCAGAAAAATCTACCAAAAATTAATTAAAAATAATGGTGTACAAAAAAACTTAAATAAGAACAGCAAAAATAAAACTGTTAACTTTACAAAATTTTAGTTATTTTTTGCGAGTTGAATTTTTAAAATTTAAAATAGCAATTTACTCTGCTAAAGTTAACAAATATTTGTAGACTTACAATAGCAAATGGAATATCAACTAAATTTTTGCTATATTTTCCTTAAATTTAGTAGAATGGATATAACAGTATATTTTGCTAAACACAACAAAAATATTTGCTAAAAAATTGTATATATGTGATTTCAGAAGGTCAGATTTTTAATTGCATTAAAATAAATGATTTTAGCAGATTATGTTACTTTTAATTAACTAAAATTAAGCTCAAATATAACTAAATATTTGTAGATTCAACAGATTTATTTTTGCTATTCTTATTCCACACTCAAAAAAATAAGTTAGTAGAAAAGTTAGTAAAACGTCTTGTAAATCAGGTATACTATTTTTTAGCAAATTTTTTTGCTAAAATCGTGGTTGCTAGAAGCTCCAATGGGAGTAATGTAATTATATTAATTATAAGTACATTAACTAAAATAAAAAAAAAAAAAAAAAAATATACTAATGTTTTACTAATTAATTTTGCTAAAAAAATTTGCTAAATGAAGCAGATGTCGTGGCATGTCAAGAAGTAGTAGAGAAGAGGAAAATGATATTAAAAAGTACAACTCTAATAAGACATATAAAAAAATCAACCATGGAAGACTTTTGTTTTTCATACATAAAACAAAATTGAGGATTAAAACAACTTAAATTTTGCGTTGTCACCGGCTTGTGAAAATAATTGTCTATTAATAAAATAAAAGACAAAAGAAAATATTTAAATTTAACATGTATTTCTATAATAAATGTTAATAGATTAATAATCTAGTGTGGTCAAATTGCAAACAAACATATACAGACATGTAGACAGAGTAAAGCGAAAGACAAACCAACACATCTTAGGTAGATTTTTATGGTTCCTTTTTCTTATTGCAAAAAAAAAGGGTTGTTTTTTCGTTTCGTTTGTTTTTGTTTATTTTTTCGTTTCGTTTCTATAATTATCTTCGGCAGTTGCGTCCTTTAAAAGAAAGCATCATTTAGACTACCATTGATGTAAGTAGTTGAAAGAAAATTTTTGTTATGTTATATATATTTATTTCTATATATTTTCAGATATTAAATTAATTCATCTCGTCAATGTGGGAAAATGAAAATTTTTATAATTCGTAATTATTGTAAATTATTTTTAAAAGAATCACAAAAATATGTTTTACAAATTTTTTGCGTTTTTTTTTAGTCTACTAATATTTAGCAAACAATTTATTAATTTTTACCAAGGCTTTTTTATTTCTAATCTACTGAGTGTTAGCAAAACTTTTTCTGAATCTACTAATTTTGTTGCAAAAAAATCAGCTCGCTGATTTTCAGCAAAAGATTTTGCTGACATTAGCAATTTTTTTGCTAGCACCCTCCTGACTAAAATTTTGCTGACTCAGCAAAATTTTTTGATGACTTTACAAACTTTTTTTTTGAGTATACTATATGAGTGTTATATTTATCAAAAAAAATACTGATTTTAGAAGTTTTTTCTGCAACGTCAGTTTTAACTAATTTTAGTAGTTTTAGCAAAAATTGTTTACTAATTTTTTAAGTGTATGTATGGGTTAAAATTATACGGAGTAATTTATTTTTTCGACAAAAATTAAAAATTTAAAATTTTGAAAAAATTTAAAATACATTCGTCTTGCAATGAAATTATAAATGTTGTACTTAGGTACAGAAAAAAAAATTTCCAAAAAATGTACACTGAGAGAATTGTCTGAAATACGTCGATTACAAATTTGCATTAAATTGATGCAGTTTTTTTATAAAATTTTTAAAAAAATTTCATTTTATTTATTACATAAATATGTTATACATCTGTGTAATGTAAATAGTTTCACTAAAATCTTGTTCATTGAGTTTAAGAAAATTTTCATTCGCATTGTGAAGAAAACTTCATTAGTCAAGTGAAAACTTTCATTATAACTAGTCTAAGAAAATTCTAACTGTGTGATACAAATATATTCTTGTTTGTAAAATTTTTGCTTTAAACTAGTGTAATGAGCAGGGATGGGAAGTTCATGCAAATGCATGTTTTTTTCCTTAAGTCTGACAACGAAGAAAACAATATCTTTCCGAATCAAAGAATTGGTCTCAAAATGGCATCGATTTAATAATGCATATTTTCGTATGTTTTGCTAAAAATGCATATTTTTGCATATTTTGCTTAAAATATATCAAACAATACAAACTTACTTTAAAATTTAATTAAAATTACCTAAAACATGAAAAATATTAATTTAAAGCGACTTTCGTTTTCACGTTTTTTGTTATTTGTTATTTTGCTTCGAAACTTCATATTTTTGGTTTTACAAAAAATTTAAGTGCATATTTTTTTAATTATTAGTGCATATTTTAAGATGTCTATCTTAAGTATTAAAATATTTGTGTGTTAAAACTACAGGAATATTATTATATGGTTTGTTAATTCTTTAAACGCCATGAAGTTTTAACATACAAATATTTAAAAAGTACAAAATCTAACGAATATTTTCTGCAAAACTAATCCGAGTAACAAAAACGCGGAAAATTTATCTTTATTTTTTCCAAATTCTCAATAAAGAAAATCTATTGATGCATCAAAATTTCTAATATTTTCCAAATTCAGTTAAATTATTATAGATAATATTCTAGAAATACGCGTAAAAATATTTAATCAGGCCCGCTTCCTCAACTTTTTAGAAAAATTGTTCCCTTCAAATTATATAGGATAAGATATACTGTAAGTTTGTCATTTATACAATAAACGTTTTCCTATAGCGGTGCAGTTGGCTTGGAAACCGTCATATGTTTTTTGGTAAAGTTTGTTTGCAGCTGCATTTATTAAAAAACAAAAAATTATAAAAAATAGTTAAAAACAAAAATTCCAACATAAACAAATTTAATTTAACAAGGACTTCTTGTATTTTTTTTCGGATTTTTTATATTAAATAATAAAAATTTGATTATAATTTAAGAAAAGTGGTTGTAACATCATCACTTGTACAAATTGTCTGCTAATTAGCAACGAACATGATGTTGTGATCATAAAATATGATTTATAGCTTTTATAATTAAATAAAGTTTTTCAAATTTGATATGGATAGCACATATTGTTGGCAATTTTCCATTAGATATTTAAAGAAAGAAAATTTCTTTACATTATATAAATACACGTACTATGTCTAAAGATTTTCTTCAGATTTCCTTGAATTTGTAAAAAGATGTTTCGAAGGTAAAGTTTTGAAAACAAGAGTTTGGAATTCATAAATGGAAAAATTTTTATATAATTTTCCATTTTTAATACAAATTTTCTAAAATTTTCCAAAATTCTTAAAATTTTTTTAAATTTAAACCTATTTAACCCTATCACACCGAAATTCTTTCCTAAATTTATAGTTTTTAATAAATTCAAGGAAATTTAAAGAAAATATGTAAAATTTTAGAAAATTTGTATTATAAATGGAAAATTATATAAAAATTTGTATCTGGGACTGTAAATAACAGATCATCTTTAGCAAGTTTGAATTAACAGATGTATTGAATTAAAAACAAACTCTTTTATATAACTACTTTCATACAAAAAATTTAATTTTTATAAACTCGATTTTAGATTGTGACTGGCCATGACTGTCCTCATACTATTTTAAAAACTGGAAGTCACAACTTTTTATACAGAACCATAGATTACATAGATATCGAACTTGGGCGACGTCAATTACATTTCACCATCATTCGCTTTTGAAATTTTTCTATATCATTAATAATTTCAGAACTAAGTTTAAACGCTTTCTTGGAAGATTTGTAAAATTTGTAATGCCAAACATGGGGATTAGTAACAGCGTATGGGTATCTTATTACAGGGCAATTACACAATTACATCCAATTACATGTAATTAGACATAAAAAAGTAATTGCCCTGTAATTAACCCTAACCATACTAAAATGGGTAACCCGAACGTACTTTGAAGTCAAATTTTTCTTAAACTAAATAAAACACAAATTTGAGGCTCCACAAGTTCCTTCAGCTAACCATTTTCTAAAGTTTTTTCCCATCTAAAGCACTCTTGATTCTTTTGGATTGACTCTGGAGCCACCCAAAGTCGAATAGTCCTTTCCCTCCTGATAAGGGTACCCGGGTACCGGGGTACCCTTGTATAACTTTTTACATTTTGTATGAAAAAAGTAAAAATTATAGAATTTTTTTGTTTATTGGTTATTTAATTCAAAAATATTTTACATCAAACTTTGTACATGTATAAAAAATAAATAAAACTGTTTACTAATATTGTTGCAAAAAAGAAAAAATAAAAAAAATTAACATCTAGTGCAGCGTGGAGCAATAGTTTTGCTATGCGTATTGCACATTAGTCGTTTACAGCCATCGCATATTTTGCGTGTTTTTCGATCAGATTTTGGATCAGTAGTCACGCATAGGTAGCAGCGACCCTTTATTGGCAACCGTCCAGTTTTATCTCGTTTGGTTGTATCTGATGGGACCGCAGCATCCTGGAAAACTTCTTTAGGGATGGTTTTATTTGTCATAAGCCCTAGAGCTGCCCGGACGTTATAGTGTCGTGTTATTTGATTATCATTAGCTCTTTTGTTCATATTTTTAGTTGCCAACTCCACGCCAAGTGATGTTAAAAATCCTCGACGAGAGCTTCGTTTTATTTTTGCGCTTGGATCGAGGCTGGAGTATACACAAAATGTACCCAATGCAGGGACGTCAATCATGATGAAAAAAACTACCAATGGCCATCTATTTGTTTTGCGTTTGGTGGCATATTTAGACACCATCTGGTCCATAACATATACTCCGCCTTTTGTATTGTTATAGAAGTCATTAATCTCCTCTTTTCCATTAATAGCTGGCTCCCCTCGAGTATAATGCATTGTTGACAGAAGGAAAACACACTTCTTCTTTTTGGTCACAACAGACAAAAGTGTTCCGTTTTTGTTGAA
Organism: Delia radicum; assembly: GCA_021234595.1. NCBI lineage: Eukaryota > Metazoa > Arthropoda > Insecta > Diptera > Anthomyiidae > Delia > Delia radicum. The sequence goes on along the minus strand of CM037852.1, from coordinate 182,812,290 downwards.
ACCATATCGGGGTGTACCTATATCGTCCGTTGGGTTTGGACGTAGCTCTTTTGGAATATAGGCTTTGTTTTGTCGAAGGGTACCGACGAGACTTATTCCTCTAACTTGTAGCCGATTGGCCAAAGGAAGTGAAGTAAAAAAATTGTCGGTTGTTACATTTATTCCAGATTGTTTGTAGAAATCCACCAGATCTAGAACGATGTTTTCTCCTACATTTACCTGTCGTTGACCACCAGGTGGCTTGCCTGTGTAAATGATTCCATTCAAAGGATAGCTATTGGCTGTGTTACACAACCAAAATATTTTTATTCCGGCATAAATTTAAATAATTGCATAAATTTAAATAATAACGGACAAATAAACACACACGGGTACCCGGGTACCTTTGTCAGGAGTCTACGTGTGTAAATGTTGTCAGTACGGTTAGGGTTAAATAAACAAATATTAGTATTATGTCCCATGTCTGGTGTTGACAAAATTGAAAATTTTGCAAGCAAGCGTTTAAGCATATAAGTGTGAGCGTAGGCCTGAAATTATTAACGATATAGTAACATTTCGCAAGTGAATGATTTTGAAATGTAATTGACAAAAAACGCTTGGGGAATACAGTCATAACTAGAGTCACATCAAGAATACAGTCATAACTAGAGTCACAGACATTCTGGTACGAATAGGCTTTAAAAATTGTCTAATGGAGTCCAAAAATTTTTCAATTAAATTTTTTAATACATATTTTGAAATATTAAAAATATAAAATCCGCGGACCCCCATTTGGGAACCGTTGCTCTAGAAAGTTACCATTACGATTATCAGCAAACACAAAAAAGAAGTTATCGCCAATTCCTAAAGGACAAACTACATTTTGTTTATATTTTCTGTGACCGCTTAAGCGTTTGGCAAATTTAAAATACATGTTCCTTGGAATATGGCCTAACAAAATCTTCCTTTTAACCGTTGGGCCATAATGCTGAAGCTACATAAAGAGAATTCCTTGTACGAGTTTTGATGAAATTTTTTCACTAAACTAATGAAGTTTTCTTCACAATGTGAATGAAAAATTTCTTAAACTTCATTAAAAAGCTTCATAGTTTTAATGAATTTTGAAAGAAACTTTTTCATAAGACGTATGAAATTTTAATAAATAATATGAAATTTTTCATTAAATTTTATAAAACACTGCATTAATTTAATGAAATGTCGCAATGGACGAGTTCCAGTGACAATTCACAGATCTGAACCAAAAATGCATTGATATCATGCAGACAGTTCTGCTGGTGTAAAAACTAAATAAATAAATTAATTTTATTAATAGTGGGTGAATAAAACCACTGTCTTAAAATTTTATCGCCTCCATAACTGCCTTTGTGCGCGATGGCATGTTGGCTAAAATAGGATAGACTATGTGGAGACAAAAAATGGAAGCCATCGTTTTGAATAGATATAAAGGGCCCGCCAAATAACTTTTTTTTTTTTGAAAATGCTATAAAAAAAAAACTACTGAATATTTTCTCAAATTTTTTTTTATTTGAAAGAACAATCCTTCCGGTTAATAATGGAAAATAATTTCATTCAAATGGCTGCCTCGGCTGGCCATGCAGTATGAGCTTCATCTGAAAAGACGATTTTTTTGGCAAAATCGGCATCGAAAAAAAAACGTTAGATGGCGGACCCTATAGTAAATTTGAATATTTTTTCTGGGATATGTATTCATTCATAGATAAGATAGTGTTTGGATAAGATAGTGTTTTACAGGTACGTAGAATAAACAGAGGATTAATGGAGAAAGTCTCACTCTTACCGGCCTGTACAAGTCCTAGAAGTTTGGAATATAAAATTAGGCACGAAGTTTCCTTTACTCAGGGAACTTCGGCTGTAAATATTTGTAGTTGTTTGAGTAGTAATACAGTATCTTTATTTTTAAGTGAAAAAGCAACCATTTGTAGAATAAATTTCAGTTTCGAATACATTTGTAGCTCATTTAGAAAAACAAACCACATCAAATGACTGTACTATTTATTTAGTCATTTTTTTTTTTTGTTTTTATTTAAAAAAAATATAACAAATAAACGATTGTGGATATTTTACTACATTTTGGTTAATTTTTACTACATTTATGGCTCATTTTAACAAAGGTAAAAAAAAAAACAAATGACAATGTTAGTTGCATTTAATGATATGTAAGTCGTACTTTTCTCAAGTGAAATTTCATTTGTTTTTATCTACATAATATTTTAAGTGTTCTCATACATTAGAGATTTTCGAAAATTCCTACGGGATTTTTGGAAATTCCTAATTGTCAGGGTATGAAGGGTAAAATACCCACGCATGACTGCCTGCCTAAACCCCTTTGGCTAGAAGTTTGAAGTTTAATATGTAAGTGTTGCTTTGAAAATGGTTTTAACACATTGATAAGATAAATTTGGCATTTTCATAGGGAACTTGGTTAAAATGGAGGTACAAAGGAAAAAAGTTTCCACCTTAACCAGGAGAAAACTCAAACAAATCACATCAAAAGACTGTACTATGTACATTCATTTTATCAGTTTTTTGTTTTTATTTAAAAAAATAAAACAAATAAACTATTGTTTATTTTTTGGTTAATTGTTACTACATTTGTGGTTCATTTTATCAAAGGTAAAAAAGCAAATGACAATGTTAGTTGAATTTAATCAAATGTAAGTCGTCTTTTTCTCAAGCGAAATTTTGATTTTATTTTTAACTACATTTGCAGTGGTCTTTACATACATAATATTTTAAGTGTTCTCATGCATAAGAGATTTTCGAAAATTCCTACGGGATTTTCGGAAATTCCTACTGGGCAGGGCATGAAGGGTAAAAGGCTACCTCATGATTGCCTGCCTAAACCCCTTTGGCTAGAAGTTTGAAGTTTTAATATGTAAGTGTTGCTTTGAAAATTGTTTAACACATTGATAAGGAAAATTTCGCATTTCCATAGGGAACTTGGTTAAATGTTGGTTAAAATGTAGGTACAAAGGGAAAAAGTTTCCTCCTTAACCAAAAGAAAACTCTATAATTAGGAACTTTAAACTTGATACGTAGGTTCCTTCATGATTTCGGAAATTCCTGCTGGGAGGAACTAAAATGGTAAAGTATCCCGCTTGACTTGATTATACCTCTTAGTTAGTATTGACGTAAAATATGTATTTAAATCATTTGTCAAATTCACTGGAGTAAAAGACTGAAATTTTGGTTTTTAGATGTCCCGTTGAGTTGCAAATAATATTTTTTTATATATGCCTTAAATTTTGCATTTTTCGTTTTTTAATAATGTTTAATTTTCAACACCTAAAAAGTTGAAAATGTTATTGTTTTATTTAACAATAAATTTCCTGACTTTCCAGGCAATAAAACATAAAAAATACTTTCAAATTATATTTTATGACAATATGCGTTTTTTATTATATTCAATTTTTCATAATGTATTATTTTATTATAGACAGTATGAGAAAATCCTTTCATTTCAACATGACTAGCGTAAGTGTTATCAATTTTATGCGTTTCTTTGAATTAACAGTTTTTAAGAGGGTTTTTTCAAACAAAATTTTCCTACTCCACAAGATGTTAAATAATTTTTTTTTTTTTTTTTTGGTAAATTTTCATAGATGTCGACTTTCACTTTCAAAAAAATATACAAAAATAACGCAACATCTTATAAAAAAAAGCTCCAAAAAAAATCTACACATATTGTGTATGTGCAACGTTTTGTAGCATCATCTATAAATTATAAACAAAATAATAAAAATATTAAAATCATGGAAATTTATATTTTTAATGTCATCATATGAAACAAAAACAGTGGATGTGTTTTGTAACTTGTTTAAAGATTTCGTTTTTTTACATCTTATTAGCCATGTACAGTGGGATATAACAGAACATTTTTCGAAATAATGCGTAAATTTAATGCTCAGTAGTCCGTATGTTTTGACATTGAACCTCGCTGACGCTCCGGGAGTGGTCATATGACCCCCAAAGTAGTATTTGTTCTGTTCTTGTTATTGCAAAACCTTGTTCCAATCAAAACGTTTATTCGTTAAAAAAAGTGTTTGTTAACCTCCAGATAAATATTTTCTCTTTAAAAATATAAACTATGCATACAATTAGATTAGACTAGAGTGGCACTATGCACAGCGACAAGAAGTTGGTATTTTGTGCTGCCAACGAATACACCCTATATACACCCAAACGTCCGATGGCGTCACTATTCGACCACCAAAATAACGCACCCTCCTGTCGGAGAGCCTCGGACATTTGCAGAGAACATGCTCTGAGGTCTCGGGTTCCAATTCACAAAACCTGCGATCTGGCCCAATAGGCCCCAAACTCCGACTCCCTCGTTTTTTTTTAATAAAAAAAAAACTACTGTATAAAATAAATGTAAAATCAGAATACAGTAATAATAATACAGTTTTTTTAAATGAGCTACATATGTAGTCAAAAATGAAATTTCTTCAACAAATGACTGTTTTTAAACTTAAAAATAAAAATATTGTATTACAACTCAAACAACAACAACTATTTACAGCAGAAGTTATCTGAGTGTACCTTTCTGAAAGGTATTTTCATGTCAAATCGAGTTCAGTTAAAAAATCTTTGATTTGTTCCAAATACCATTTCAATCAGACCACTAAATAAGAAATGGCCAAATTATTTCCAAAATATTTGTGAAATACCCCACTGTGTCATTTTTGTATGGCATTAATAGGAAAAGAAAATAAAAATGCATTCAACTTTAAAGTTGAAAAACAATTCATTACGCACAAAATTTGCAAAAAAAAAAGCAACATTTGTTAACAATTGTTGTTGTTTTATGACCAACAATTGAATCAATTGATTGGTGCACAATAAATATTAAGCTTAAACATTTTGCACGAGTCTTTCGTTGTCTCCACTCAAACAAATAAGCATTTGAGTTGTGGCAGACTTAAACATCTAAATTAGGCACAATAACTGAACAACACAGGTCGTTTGGAAAAGAAGATTGAAAGAGAAAAAAACGTGAAAATTAAAAAAAATATTTATTATTAGGGCAAGGAATTTTATGCAAATGCATGAAAAATCGATTTTGATAAAAAAAGTTTTCCGAATTTGCAACAAAATCGCATCGATTTTTTGTTGCATATTTTTGCATAATTTTTATAAATGCATATTTTATGGCATATTTTGTCGTTTTATGTTGCATATTTCCCACATTTTCAGTTAAATTTTACATTTTTGCATATTTTTTAAAAGTTAAAATAGAGTTTTAATTAAAAGAAACATTTGTAACCCTGAACATAAGTAGTATCAAGCTGCCATTTGTTGGGACTTTTATATTGGATTTAATTCGTAAACCAACAACGCTCTCGAGTAATAAATTGATTTTTAAAAACCCACAAATTTAAGTGCATATTTTTTAATTTTTTTATGCATATTTTGAGATTTGTATCTATATCGATTTAAATGCATAATATAAGCGTATATTTTGTATGTTTACTGCCTATTTTCCTTTTTTAGTTGCTTGAAATTCCTTGCCCTAGTAATTATCATTTCAAAACCAACGTATTACACATTATTATCAAATAACATAATTATTGTTCACACTGGAATAGAGTTATTTTTATAGTGCGTGAGAAAAGAAACGTGCGTGATTAACAATTAATTCAGTGGCATTGGAATCAAATAATTGTTAATATATAGTGAACAAACATAACCACGACTAAATCAAGTTAAGCCCACTTAGTTTAACCCTTTGACGGTCCAAAGGTTTTTAGAATTATAGTAGCCCACGTTAGAGAGTTTAAGTTTAAGGGGCACCGATAATTATACTTGCTAAGCGAAATGAAGAGCAATTAGGGGTCTATGTACTGTGGGAAAAACTACCAATCTAGCACACACAAATTAATTAATTTTAAACTATTATATCTATCTTAAAAAAATTTGTGTGATATTACTCAGATGGATCACACCTTCCAAAAAAATTGGAGTGCACAGTGGGATATCTCACCACAATTTTTGAAATAATTTGGCCATTTCTTACTTAGTAGACCGATTGCAATGAAATTTGGAACAGGTGTAAGTGACGATTTCATTTGAACCTTCTAGACCCCCCTGGGGCGGCAATATGACCATCCAATATAGTTAACTTTTTGAGTATAAAATTCGATTTTTAAAAAAAAATAACATATTTGTAATCTGTTAGTAGAGACTAACAGAAAATGTTCTTACATGTGTGGATTATCTAAAATAGTTCCCGAGATATTCCCATTTGAAAATGTGAAATTCCAAATTTGGCATGAAAAATTACTTACAACCTACACGACTTTTCTCATTCATACAAAATGGAGCCAAACCAATACAGTATGGAGTCAATAGACTTGAAAGATACATTAACTTAAAAAGTAATTTCAGTATCGGTGAAACCAGAATTTCCCGATTTTTAAACTTTTGCATACACTCTAAAACAAAAGTCTGTAAAGTCAGCTACATTTTTGGTGGGAGAATCGTTACAAAAAAATTACTAATTTCAGCAAAAAAAATTAGTAAATTCAGAAATTTTTCAGAAATTTTGGTAAAATTTAGCAAAATTTTTGCTGATATTAGTAATTTTTCTGCAAGGATGCTTCCAGCAAAAATGTTGCTGACTCAGGTCTAGTTTTTTGCGAATAGCAGAACGAAATCGAGACCACCTTCTTTTTAAAAATATTGGTTATTTAACTAAATAAATTCTTTAATAAATAAAAAATAATGAATGCAACATCTTGATTCAAAAACTACATTCGCTTAAAATAGAAATTAAAAAAAAACAAATTTTTGCGATTTTTTTTAACAAAAAAGCACCAACAGTATTTTACCTGTAGATACTGTTTTTTACCTGTGCATACTATTCTGAAAGGTCTTTTTAAATAAAAGCGAGTTGTGTTAAAAACATTTTTAATTTGCATATATTTTATTGAATACTGAAAATCTACATTTTCATTTACGTACCTTACGCCTGTTTAAAATTTCATTGCAATCGAACCGCTAAGTTAGAAATGGCCGAATTAAACCAAAAACTTTGTGATATATCCCACTGTGCTGTGCTATGGCGCCAATTTTTTTTGTCATATCAATTATTTTGTTGCAGATCACAAAAATTATCAATAAATCAAAAATGAATGGTCGTCTTAGGTTAGGAAGAAGAGTCGTATTGTAACAAATTAGTAAAATCAACGAATATATTTGGAAATTTAAATTTGGAATACTTTAAAAGTAACACAGGACAACAAAATCATAACTTTTAAAAACGAATAAGGTTATGGCGTATTTTAATTTTTAATATATGGTACAGTTTTTCCACAAAATGACTTAAAAATTTGGCTCTTGTAAATGCAGTTTTTTATATATAACGTTTTTTAAAATTCGATCAGCGTGACTTCTTTTTAAAAAACGCTTAACAGCAAGTTTGATTTTAAGAAAAGTAAATAAAATATGCACAGTAAATTTTATTACTGGCATAGATGGGCACTCTGCAGTACCAGTAAAATTTCAGTAAAAAAAATGTTTACTGGTTACTGCAACGAAATTTTCAGTAACCAGTAATGTTTACTGATTACTGAAAAAAAATTGCAGTAACCAGTATTTTTACTGATTACTAAATTTTTTTCTGATTACTAATTTTTTCAGTAATCAGTTCCGTTTACTGATTACTGGCAGTATGCATGTATGATTACTGGTATGGTTCTTAGATTTCAATTTGTGCCGTGAAGTCCAGTTTTTTATATATTTTTTAAATTTTCAAAACGATGTGAAAGGAAAATAAACGTGAGTTAACTGTGATACTAGGATTAATAATAAAACACTAATTTATTTTGTAATTTATTTCTATTTGTCAGAATTTATTTAATAAATATTCTCCTGAGGAAGTCGGAAACAAACCCGACGAAACGTTGAGAAAAAAGATGAAATAGATTGTTTTATTTACATCAAAAATACAACCTGACCATAAGTAGCCCGTAAACAAGTGCAGAAATCAGATTTTGTTATTGCATTTGCAAAATTTTTTATGTAAAAAACAGCTCGAAGATGCGTCAAACTTTAAAGTAATTTTGACATCACCATGCCCGAAATACAGTGGATCAAAAAAAAAAAGAAGTCGGGTGCACATAACCTACACTCACAATATTTTTTCCGTAAAGAATATACACATTAAATTAATTGAAAATCAGTTAGAAAAAGGACAACTTACTTTTCGTTTAAAACAATTGTATTTTTTAGTTTATTTTCAACGGTTATACAATTAATTGACAAAATCTGTAAAAACAATAGATTTTTGTGGTTTATTTCAATACTAAAAAACAACATTTTGTTTTAAATAAAAAAATTTCAACTGAATATTTTAACTAATATCGAAAGTCCGAAAAAAGCGTTTATAAATGCGTGGAACTATGTACTAAACGTAAAAGTAAATCTGAAGTGGATGCAACAATGTTTTGTTAAAAGGTAACATTTTTTTTTTTTTTTTTTTGAAAAATCTTAACTTTTATTATTTGTTCTGTCTAGGCTTACGGAATTGGACACTAGTGAATGGAAAAGTATAATTGGTAGTGGATAGGTGTCTTATTAAAATCTTTTGACAATATATTGGTATGATGAAAGATGTATTTTCCTTTCAAAACTGTACCCTTTGAATCTGAACAATTTTCGTATATAAAAATCATCAGGTTATGAGTATTTCTTTCCCATTGATTTTGGGCAATTTATCCTTTGCAAAAGCACTGAGAACTTCTTCTCACATTACACCAACTCTTTCCCTGGATTTTTTGGGACTTTTCTCAAAAGAAATTAGAGTGTATATAACAACATAGAATAACCCTTAGATTAGTAAGACAATAGAATCTTAAACTTTTTCTATAAAAACAGATTACAAAATCTGAGATTTTTCTATTCAAAAAAGTGTTTAGATCTGTTGACTTTTCTATAAAAAGCTTAAAATCCAAGGCTTTTACTATAGAAAAAAAACGCATAGCAAAAAAATACTCAAAACCTACGGCTTTTATCTTGGGGAAATGTTTTAAGAATTGAAAAATTGTATTCCTAATTATTATAACATTTTGTAGTAACAAATTATTCTTAAAATTATTGTTATTTTATTTTTCGGAAATAGATCGTATTTTTGGTAAATTTTCACAAAAGAATTGTCAGGTTCCACATATTTTAAGAAAAATGGCTACGCATTTTCAATGTAAATTTACGCATTTAATTTGTAATTTAATTACGCATGTGTGTAATTTTTTTTTTCATTTACGCACTTGTAGTAAATTTACCCAATTTATAGTAGGAGTATAGTTTCCTACTATAAGTTGGGTAAATTTAAACAAAAATTAATTAGAGTGTAGTCCCCAAAGAAAGTTTTATTGAATTAATGAAATATTTTTCATTAAATGAATTATAATGGAAAAAAAATAATTTTCCTGTTTCACATTTATTTTGATTTCATATTTTTTTTAATATCTATTATTTTATTTTTCCGTTTTTTATTACATCTCCCTGAAGACGACAGGAACCCGCAACCACCAACATGTTAACAGTACGAAGTCACCGATTTATCTAAAGAACAAAAACAAAATGATGTGCTTATATATTAAAATAATTTGTTCCAATAGTTGAAGCGCGTCCTGTAGAAAACTGATGGAACTAAATGTTTGGTGCACAAAAAAAAAAAAATTATATAAAAATTATTGCATATTTTAAGGATCAACCAAAAACATTTTATGAAAATTTCTTTTCCTTAATGAATTTTTCATTTCTTTAATGTAAATTATTCATTAACCCAATGACTTCAACTTAATGAAAGGCATTCATTAGTAGTACGAATTAAAATTCTATCAGTGCATAATGTGTTCTTAATGAGTTTAACAATTGGAGAAATGTGATTATTTCGGTATTGTCTTTTATGTTCAAGATTTAATTGTTTGATAGATACATATATCCCAGACTATTAGTGTATTGAGTGAAGTGTATGGTATAAAAATAGCAATTATAAAAATTTGCATATTTTTCCATCTAATCAACGCTCAAGTATATGTAAACGTTTGTTTTATTGTTGTAATGTTGATTTTATTACATAAATTTTTCTAAAAAAAAATCTCTTCAAGCAACCAACAACCCACGCATTTAACAAAAATGTAAGAAATCTAGTTACATGTAAAGTAGAGTGGGCCGAAACTTAACCAAAGTCGAATATTTTTAATGTTTCTTTCAAAAGTAGTTTTTCTAGAAAATCTTTTTCAAAAAATTTATGTTTGCCAGTCGTAAACTTATTAGTAAAGATTACACTATTTACCCCATTAACGGATAACCCCTGATGGCACAGATAATGTCTAGGGAATATTGATATGTTATTCTTATTTTTTTTGGATTGGCCATACGTTAGACTTAATAATGAAATGCTGGTATTAAATTGTTCCTTCATATTTTATTAAATTAAAAAATTAGGTATTTAAGTGCTGAAATCGAGTTTCAAAGTTGTTCGAAATTTTTTTGTTTCGAACAACTAGATAAAGTCTGCTTTAAATTAGCGGATAGACATTTTTTAATTAACAAATAAACATTGCACGGTTTTTTGTTTAACAAAAAACATATGATCTTGAACTTCAATAACCTTGCTCACATCATAAATTAAAAACTTTATCATATTTTAGTACATCATCCAGTGATCCTCAAAGTATCTTTTATTTGATATTTGCCTATATTTCTTTGGAAAAAAACATTAAAAATCCAGAAAGCGAAAAAATTGCATAATTTGTTTACCCTAATTGTTAAAACCGTAGTTTCTCTGTCTCTTTTATCGCTTATTTAAATTTTATATAATTCGAAGTTAAAATTGTAAAATTGTTAGATAGCCAGAAAAATTTTGGATTTTTCAATGCTCCTATTTTTGGGCATTCATCGGTAAAGAGTTAAAAAAAACTTAGCTATTAGAAATAGTAAGAAATTTTAGAAAATCCAAAACTGTTAAAGCGATTTTTTTTAATTTTTTTTTTCTAAACTACTCCTTTTTTGAATAGTTTTATTGAGTTTCGGCCCATTATACGTAGATAAAGAGCTTTGGTCGTTTTGTATAGTGGGCCAACTTGAAACTAGATGGAATAGTTAACAATAGTCAGATACAGACAACAATTAGAGGCAACAGTATATAAATTTAATTCATTTTACAAACAAATATAAAAACTCAATTTACCATAAAAACAGCTGTAATAAATATAATATCTGCACATACATGCATGTGTGTTTTATACATACATCATTTTTCAAATGGGTCATAGATTTACAGAATATCTCAAAACTATAGTCATTTGGTAGGGCAAACTAGAATATTCCGATAAAAACTAATTCTAACGGCATTACAATCGAAACTGCATAACTCCTCTATTCTAAAGTCCTGCATTCTGGTTTGTCGTGAACGACACACACACAACAAACCCAAAATGTCAATTCAAGATTAGCCCTCTGGAGCCACTTTTATCACACATCAATTTAGATTTTTTAACAGGATATGCATTATATATCTTTCTTACAACACACGACAATAAAAAGACACCCAAATCATAATCGCTTCGAAGATCGAACTTATTTTATTTATTCACCTTACACTCAAAGGAAAAGCTTTATCATATTCGAGAAATCTTTCATAGATTTTCGTCCAATGTAACGTTTCATAGTATTTATAAAGCATTTCATAAAAAACAAAAACAACTTCATTATATTTATGATATGCTATACATACAAAAAATATGCTATACATACAAAAAATTAACTAGTGTCAGAATATCGAAGTCAACTTTGTAATCTTTTTTTTTATATATAAAGTTGATGGACATTTACGTTGTTAATGATATAGGTGTAATTTCACTGTCGTACGTCGTTAAAAAGATACAAAATGCATACTCAGTTTTGCATTTAACAGTTTAATAGTGCTTAATTTTTACCCATCACTGTTTAGCAAAGAATGCCGGTAAAAATGTGCTTTGTTCAACCTACGCACTCATACATCATATTATACATGCAATTTTCATGGAAATGCAACAATTATGTGTTGCATTCAAACGTTTTTCCACTTTTTTTTAAATAAATTCTTGTGCAAGGTTTTTTCCCAGCTCATTGTGAGTTTGCGAGTTTAAATATGCAATATTAGAAGTACTCATTAATGTTAAACTAAATTTATGATATTTAAAATGTAAGTAATGTACAAGTAATGATGTGATAACTGGGTGTATGATTCGAAGTGTAACCCTGGATAAAAATAGTTACATTTAGTCATATATAATATGATTAAGTCATATCTGACTTTGAATGAAGTCACATTACGTCGAATATCATTATATAGAAACACTTCTAATCATTTTTGTTGAGAGATTTTTTATATGGTATTTGATATTATTATATGTCTCTAAACCTTACTCCATATATAACTACATTGAGAGAATTATCGTTCATGATATTAATGAAACAATTTTAATGATTTTTTTTAGTAGATTCATTGAAGAATTTCATTATATCCAAGAAATGTTTTCATAAAATTTCATAGTTTCATAAAAAAAACTTCATTCGATTTCATAAATTATCTTTTCAGAAATTTAATGAAAATTTTCCTTAAAACTATGAAATTATTTTAACGACTTAATTTTTTATTTTTTCACAAAATTTCATAATTTCATTAATTTTCATACATTTCAAAATTTAGTTAAAAAATTTTATAAAGTGCTTTATTATTTCAATGTAGCCTCTTATTCTTTTGGATTTCTATAAAATTATTTAAAAAATCATATGAAGCGGTTCATTGACTTAGTTTCAATACATTTTAAACACATTCATGAATAGTTTTATTAATTCAGAGAACTTCTTAATATTAAAACATTTAATGAAACTGTTTCATAAATTCTATAAACGCTTCATTGTCGGAATGATTTATTAGTTTTATAAAGATTTTCATTAATTCTCCAAATATTTGACTTTAATAAAACCTGTTTCATAGATTCTATGAAGAGTTTCAATGGACGAGTTCCAGTGGCAATTTTCATTAAACTTATGAAGAAATTCATTACTGAAGTGAAGATAATTCTCTAAGTGTACATAAGCCATTAATAATAATCCAAATATATGTAGTGATCGATATGATTACATATGGTCCCATTCTAAGTCTTATTAAACTATATGTGACGCCATACTGAAAATATTTTCTTTATAATTTTATATAGCATTGGTTATAATTCCATACATATCTTGGTAAAGTTCAATATCAAAATATACTTTATTATATATGGCTTCACATATAACCATATTAATTTTATAGCGAAATCATTTGCAAGTGATTTATTTTATATAATTTCAAAAAAAAAAAAAAAAAAAAAAAGACAATTAAATACTTACAATATATTTTTGAAACACCAAATTTGTTCTTGATAATTTTTAATCATTTCGTTGTTCCACTTCTAGAAATTTTAATTTTAAACTTAAATACTTTTAAGCATAACTCAATTTACAAAAAGCATGCCTACTATCGGCTAAAATTTTATAAAATCAGATATATATTTATACCTAATAATATATAATTTAAGGTTGCGGATATGGACAAATCTCGGATAAAATTGTATCAAATTATATATAATTTGATATAATTAGATACGTAGAGAACGAATGAAGTAAGCCGGGATTTTATGGATATTTATCGATTTGAACTAATTTTTATAGATTATTTTTATTTCAGCGAGATTTCTACATTCTTAGGGGAGTGTGATGTACCTTGAACCGTTAAGTTTTTCACTACATTACCAACGTTTTTTAAAAAAGTTTTCTTCTACAAGGTATTTTGTTTTTCTTAATGCCCATTTTAAGCTTATTATGCTTGCATGTATTGAGTTTGTAATTCCTAAAGAAAATTGTGGTTGTACCTTGAAACACAAAAAGTAATTATTTTTAAAAAGTTAGAGGTGAATTAATATTCTCTAGAAGAATTCCCATTTATTACTTTAACAACAGTTTTAGTAAATACGATGTATGTTTCATATTTTGTTAATATTAGCATATCTTAGTTTGAAAGTAACGGACATAACATTAAATTATTAAAAAATACTATAATATACAGTTTTTGGTTGTAGCTTGAAACAATTTTTAATATTGATTTCCCACTAAAACTTTATATTATAATAACTTTAAATACAAATTTGATTGTTTAAATTGAATGATAAATTGATTTGCTTGACTTAAACCCTGATAAAACACAATATTTGACACTATTGTAAATTTTCCTTAAATCAGGTTTTGGTCGTACCTTGAAACACTGTTTGGTTGAACTTTGAAACATTTTCCAATATTGGCTTTCCAGTAAAAAATTGAATCGTATTCATTTTTGTTTTTATTACTAACATTTTAATTGAACCACGATATTTCCATTACTTTGTGCATCGTTTCAAGGTACTAACTATTGGTTTCAAGATACAACCAAAGTTGTAGCTTGATACCATATTACAAATTTTTAAAATTTAGCATTTATTTAGCTATTATAAACAACATTAATGCAGCAGATCTATATGCCCCAAAATATAATCCTATTTCAATTTAAAGATATATGCTATTTTCATTTACCAAAGAGATACACTCAGGGAACTTCTGCTTTAAAAATATGTAGTTGTTTGGGTTGTAATACAGTTTCTTTATTTTTAATGTAAATGTCAGTCATTTGTAGAACAAATTCATATATTTACTAACCTTGTAGTTCATTTAAAAAAACAACCCTCATCAAATGACTGTTTTAAGATTTTACATTCATTTTTTACAGTTGTTTTTTGTTATTTAAAAAAATAAAAAATATAAATTATTATTTTTTACTAGCATGTGGTTCATTTTTACTACAATTGTTAGTCATTTTTTGAACATTAAAAAACAAATGACAATGTTAGTTGATTTTAATGAAATGTAAGTCGTCCTTTCTTTAAGTGAAATATCATTTGTTTTCAACTACAATTGCAGTGCTCTTTACCTATATATGTTTCAATTTTAATCTTTTCAATGTACAATACATTCCCCTACGCTTTTTGAGTCACATTTTTTAATTGTAATTACTTTTTGTATTTGAAGAGCTTATGGTAAAAACTTGATAAGCCACATTTATTGTTTTATGGATTTTCGCTGTTTTCTAGACATCCATTGATTAAGATTTAATATGTCTTGCTTAAACACTTATTGCAAGTACCTAGAGTATAAAAGTCCTGCAAAAGTCATATTTTCTTCATCTTTTTAACCTTTAAAAGGCAAAAACCAACTAAAAATTAAATGTGGCTTATCAAGTTTTTACAATAAGCCCTTCAATTGATGAATTATTAATTGCAATACCATTAATTAATAAAATCTGAGTTTAAAAATTATAATCATTAATTTAAGATTATGTTATGAAAATAATTTTATTACAATTGATATCAAGACAACGCTAATGGAGTCTTCAATTCATTAGTCTGCTTAATTTATTACTCCCATGTAAGTGTAGCCCTTACCGTATTGCCTGGTGACAATTTCGCTGGCCTATTGCCTCTTTAGTTGAAACGAAAGCTACGCTTGCAATGAGAACTAACAGGGACCGAATTTCGGCATTCGTGATCGTAGTTTTTCGATCGAAATTAATTTTCTATTACCGAAAACAAAAAAAAAAAAAAAATTATCAGAGGTGTTCTATTTTTGTAAAACTTTGTATTTTCATTATTATTATTATTTCTGAAGTTACTCATTAAAAAAACAGCTTTCGAACGATTTCACTCGATCACGAATGCCGTAATTCGACCCCAGAACGATAAAATCACTCTACTCACAATATGGCGCCCAACTAATAGGCTATACTGAAACATAGCGTTTTCTGAGAGAAAATTTTTAAATTTTTAAAGTTTTCGTTATAGATAATGTACAAATAATATAAATTTACGTCTAATAATTTGCGAAAATAGTAACTCTTTAAATTACCATCAGAGTGAACATAAAGTTTCCATTTAATTAAAAGACAATTCCAGTTGAATTGAATCTGTTATTTAAAAGAATTGGTATTGTAAGATTTCCTATCGGAAAATTAAAACAATGTTTGCGACAGCCTTCATATTGTTTAGCTTTATTGTGTCTTGTAAATAATATCCGCTTTAAAGACTATATGAATACCTTAATTATGCGTATTTATTTAACCAGTTACAAAAATTATGTAAAGTTAAACAAACTCATAATTAGGGCAATCAAAAATAAGCTAGAGCTTGATTTTTATTTAAACCAATGGAACTACTTAGACTAATGAAATTATGAACATTTTAAGCAATATATGTTAGAGCTTATTTTGTGAGTATAAGCTACTGTTTGACTTTTTTCATTAAAAAAAGGCTTATTTTAGCTTTTTTCTTTTAAAAATTATCTTTTTTTTGCAATTTTTTCGCAATCTATAAATTGTAGTATTTTCTTTAATTGAAAATTTAATGTTACAAGTTGTTAGTTTATCAAAAAAATATTTTGATAAACCAATTTAAACTTTGAAGCTTAGGAAAAACAATTTCTCTATTGCATCTTTGTTTAACTGACAAGGAACAAATTTTATTTGTAGTAACAATTTTAATAAAGTATAATGAAATTAACGGTTTATTTTTAAAATTTAACGGCTTATTTTGTTTTTTGAACTATTTTTTGGTTGCCCTACTCATATTATAACATGTAATAAAATTATAATCTATGTGAATTGCCCTCATCATAAAGCTATTTATTTAATAAACAAAAGTGTGTGAATTTTATAAAAGAGTTTATTTCAGAAACATATCATTTAAAAAAAAGCAATTAATTAAAATTTTATATTAAAGATTAAATATTAAATATATTCAAATCTGCCACAATTTATTAAAACTATTTTGACATTTCAAAGTTCACAAAAACTAATTTGAAGTATAATCGTATAAGGGTTTGATAGGAAATAGTTTACAAAAGAAAGTGAAATTCACGCAGTTTTGTTATGTTTTTGTGATTTTTTTTGGCAAATGAGTAGGTCGATCGGTTAAAATTCGCAAGATCAACTCTTAAATAGAAGAAAAGGTATGAATACAAAAAAAAAATACTTCGCTTTCTTCTATAGCAAATTAATGAATTATTGATTGTGTTATGGATAGATTTTTGTTACAATAGATTCAAAAAATGTTACTTAACACAGAGATTTTTGGTTATTTAATTTTTTCTTTTTTGTAGAGATTTGGTTAGATATAAAACCTCAAAGATTTCATGTTTAGAGTTTAGTCAATTGTGTAACGTAGTCATAATCATAATGATATTTAAGAAATTTTTAATGCTGCTGGCCATAAGTCTAACGATATTAAGGGTACAGGCTGAAAGCGAATTAGTACAAGAAAATGGTGAATTAAAAGAAGATTTTAAAGAACTTAAAACAAGTGATTTAAGTGAAATAGCTAAAGATCAACGAAATTTTGTATTTAAACCAGAAATGGATATAATTCAACCGAAAGAAAGTCCTCAAAGTGTTAAAGAATTATTGCAAAATGAAGAAGGGCCACAAATTATGGAATTAAATTCAAAAGAAGCCGAGAAAGAAGACAAAATTATAAGTGATCCACCACTGAGGGACATAAAGACTCAATTAATGGAATTACATTTAAATAAAAAATTAGATAGTGAACTAAAATCAG
This sequence comes from Delia radicum, assembly GCA_021234595.1. NCBI lineage: Eukaryota > Metazoa > Arthropoda > Insecta > Diptera > Anthomyiidae > Delia > Delia radicum. Next base: position 182,794,600 of record CM037852.1, on the reverse strand, counting down.
ACGATAAACTGAAATCGGAACATGTAATTAAAAAAGAAATTAAAAATTTCGACCAGAAAGTTTTGCCAAATAAACCTGATGTTATGGACTTATCTGTAACTGAAGATTTTGTGCAAAATATAGATGATAAAATTAACAAAGAATCGGTTGTTCAAACGGTTGTTAAATCCTCAAATGAACCCAAAATTAAAAGTGATAAAATGGAGGTTATGAATCCTCAAATTTTGGAAGTGAATTCAAATGAAGATGATATTGCAATGAAATTGTTGAAAAATTCAGATAAGGATAAGCCGAAAGTGCAAGAAATAAATCAAGAAGTTGTTCAAAATTCTGAAGATCAACTTGCTTTTGAAACTGAGCCTGAAATGATGGAGTTAATATTTAAGGACGCTTTAATGAAAACTTTTGATAGCAAAATTGACAAGGAACCAGTTGTTCAATTAGAAAAGGATCAAATAAAGATTATTAATGACCCTCAAATTATGAAACTAAATTTAAATAACGAAGATATGACCATGGAAATTTTGAAAATTCAGGGCGACAAAATTAAAGAAGAGTCCGTTACTACACCGATAACGAAATCCAAAAATAAAGCAGCAATTAAATATATTGAAGATCCAACAATGTTGGTAACTAAACCAGAAATTATGGAACTACCTTTAAATGATGACGATATGAACTTATTACAAAATTTGAATAATGAAATTGAAAAAATACCGCAATCAAATTTAGTGGATTTAAATCGTGAAGGAAAATCGTTAAAAGATGAAAATTTAAAAAGAGCAGCCGAAGCTTTAACTGATGAAGAGATAACAGAAATCATAAAATCCATATCTTTCCCCAATGACGACGATATTACCGAAGATAAAGAAGCCGTAGCGCCTAAATCAGAATCCGAAATTGAACCTCGTTCTCCAGGACAGCGTAGATCTAGGTCTTCCAAAGGTCATGGTTACTATATAGTAGCCTTTACACCCGTTGATGAAGAAGCCGATCAATCTATACGACAATCTGTACCTTACACAAGATTACAAATTCTTCCTGCCGAACGTTCAGTGGATGGTGATTTTAACTCGGATTCCCGTATGGTTAGTCGTAAAACTTGGAATAAATATATACGTCGTTTAATGCGTCAAATACGTAAGGGCACTCGTAAAATTCAACGTAAAACTCGTGTTAAAAAATTGAAATCGGAACCTACAGTGGAAAGTTTTCTAAAACGAATGTATAAAATATCTCAAGACCAAAGATTAAAGCAACTAAAGAAAAAATCTTCTTGGTTTGATTGGTGATTTGAAATGCAACTGAAAATGATAGTATGTAGTGTTCTATTAGTTAAGTTATAATTAGTTATTTTAGAATTCCTCAAAGAATTGTGTAAAGATTTTTATTTTCTTCTTGAATGTGATTTGTTTTCGTTTTTTTTTTTCAAATAAATTAATTTTAATTAACTTTCTCTTCCGACTTAAAGAGATTTTTTATTTATTTTCTAAATAAAAAATGAAAACAAAAATATAAATTCTTTTTGCTTTAAGTCATGTCTAAAACCAGTTGACAACATATATATAACATGTTATAGCCAAATTTGCCTTAGCTTGACAGCGTTTGAGATAAGTAATAAAAGAAAAAATAAAAAAAGCTTAAGGAGAAGATAGATTAAACCTCTAAAGAGCAAAATTTAGTTTTCCAAAAGTTTTGAAATTTTATAAAAAAATTTAAACTAATGGAGTTTTTGACACTTATAAACAATTGGAAATTTTATGTTTTCATAAACGCCTATTTATGTCGAAATTTACAACTGCATGCAAAATCAAATAGGCGTTTTAAATAAAGTCCAAACAAAGTGTAGCATACCTTAAGGCTTTTGATATTAACTCTTTAAGCGGTGTTCGCTTTTATGCTGTATTATTGATGTAGGGGATATTCTAAAAAATATTTAAAATTGGGTTAAAATTTTTTTTATAACATTATGGCACATTAACACGATTTTACACGATAATAAATCACTATTTATGCACGTCAAATCCGTTTGCATGAATTACTTTTTGCGAGGGCCGCAAAAGTTATTGCGGTTTAAAGTTAAAAATTTTAAAGAGAATCTAAAATTAATTTTTTTTACTGATTTCAAAATGTTACTCCGTTTTTTTTTTTTGCTTTCCAAATAAATTTGTCAAACTCTGTGCTTTCCAAAAATATTTGTCAAAAAATTTAATTTTTGACTTAAATACGCGGTTTACGAGATATTAAAAACTGATAACTTGTTTTAGAAGATATATTTGAATTTAGCGTCATTAGTTAAAGAGAAAATGCATTTTCTATCAAGGAACGAAAACAATAGTTATTTTTAAACAAAAAAGCATATAGCGTCAAGTGTCGGAGAACTAAATCAAGTATACCATATTGATCATTGTAAAGAAGCCCAGCAAAACCACACATTACCAAATCATGGGTAAAGTAATGTATCGCCATAGGGCTTCATGCATTACTTTACACGTTACTTCACTAATGAATTATACAGGCGATGAGCCTCAAAGTAACTCATTACCTTGTAGGGGGTAAAGTAACTGGTTACTTATATGGTTACATGGTGGAAAAAAGTAAGGTGTCTATAAATAGATTTTCATAAAAAAATGCATAAAATTTTTTTTACAGATATTTTTTTTTAAATTAAATAAATAACTTTTTTTTATTAAATAAATACATGGTCATGCTGGGATTCAAACCTGGGGTATCTGGTATTTAACAATTAGTAAGGCGAGAACTCTACCAACTGAGCTATCGATACATACAATATTTTATTGCTTAAAATGTAGATGAGTTGTTGTGCTTCGTGTTTTCGTTCCTGATATCAAAAATATACACCTTACAATTATGCTTACAAAAAATCACAAAGTAATATGTCTATAAATAGATTTTCAAAAATATATATTAATTATTACTTTACGTTTATAATTCACGCATTATGTAATTGATGATCGGTAAGTCATTATTTTATGTTTTGAAGTAATGTAAAATGTAATGAGGTCTCATTACAAGGTAATCCATGAGTGTTCAATTATCGGTAACTCATTACTTCTTGTTGGAAAATAATGATACAGGTAAGGAGTACACATTACAAGGTAATGCATTACTTTATCGCACCCATTACCAAAGTTTTGCTTGAAGTCTCTTATAATCTGCTCTGCTTTGTAAATTTGGATTTTTATTTTTTCCAGCAATAATAAAAGTTATTTTTTGACTTTTATTTTTTTTATAAACAATAAAAGTTATTTTATGACAATGAAATGACACCAAGATCATTATCGTTTCGGAGATGGAACTAATTTTGTTTATTCATCTCATGGTTTATAAATGTCATATGAAACAGATGCAACAACAAGTTTTACATTTACGCTGTAAACCGAGAATGATTTAGGTGTCATTTTATTGTCTTGTGTCGTAAAAAAGATACATAATTGATACATAAATGGGAATTTCTAACTGCCATAAATATAAAAAGAAGAACAAAAAGTTGCTTGAAAAATAAAAATCAGAAAATAACTTTTATTTTTGGCCAAAAAACTAAAAGTCAAAAAATTAAACTACACAGTGGGGAATCCGCACATTTAAATGAAACTTGGACACGTATATTTTTATGTGCGTAATCTCAAGTGTAGGTGTTAAAAAGTGATATCAAAAATTACCCAAATTAACGTTTTTTTAATATATTTCTTATACAAGCTATTAAAATATATCCAATGAAAGGTATTTTAAAAACGCATACACTGGTATGTAAAACCTGTTCGTGCATGTCCGAATATTTTTGTTATTCAAATTTGAATTCTACATTTGTATGGGAAATTGTTGTTGGGTGGAGTTAAAATTAGCATATAATAATGTTAATTTTATTTTATCGAGGGGTGGTCTGGGCATTTTTAAATTTTCGCAATCGTTCGGCATTAACACGACCTTTTATAACCCATATTTTAAATATTTCAAATAAGTGCCAATCCACACCACAGCATTGGCAAGTATCAAAATTTGTGGCGAGTATCAAAATTTTTAATTTTTTTAATGCGTACAAAAAAAAATTTGAATTTCTTAAATTTTAGACTCAAAAATGTTATGATTTTTGACTGCACTATTTAACCAATAAACGTGCGATTGCGCACCTAAAAAAAGAGTGTCTAATAAATATTGTCCTTAAAAACAAATCAGAGTTTCATTAAAATCAGCGGATTCACCACTGTGTAGTTTCATTGTAAGTGTAGTTTTTGAACATGATGCTTTTTGAAACTAACTAAATTTCATTTGGTCCATAAAATCGTTATTTCTTACAGTTTTTTAATGCTTCTAAGGTTTTGCTATATAAAAAAGCAAAAGCAAATTAAGCAATTTTTGCCCAATTTTCAAAAAGTCTATATAATGTTTGCATTTAAATTTTTGTACATGCTCCTCTGATTTTATTCACTCGGCAAACTCGCTTATTTAAAACTAGACAGTGATGTGTCATGCAAAAAACTAATATTTTAACAAAATTCACGCTCATGTTTTTCAACTTTTGTGGCGAGCGTACTATATATCTGTTAAGAGCACATCCAACTGTGCAGAACTACAACATTAACGAACCGTTGTTTTCAAATTTTAAGTCCATGAAGGCGCGTTAGTGCACAAACAACCAAACATTTTAAAACTTAAAAAAAAGCTGGTTTCGATTTTCGACTACTATGTATTTATTTGTTAGGTGGTGGAAAGCCAATAAGTTACGTTTTGCATTTATCTATCAAGTTTGGGAGATATTTGTAATACCAAATTGAAACCGACACGCAGAGAAAAAAAATGTCTGACATGATTGGGAACAAGAAATTATCATGTTATGATATTACAATCATAAATATGATTCTGACTGATCATATTAAGATCACTGAGGACGATTTATCATCATCTAGGATCATAATATGATTATGAGGAGCATATAATAATTGTTACGAGTTTCAATCATAACATGATGCTCTTAAACTTTCATAGTATGATGAGCTTTTCTCTGCGTGTAAAGTTGAAAACGACAAACAAAAAAATAAAAATAACAAAAAAATGTGAGATTATTTCAAAAGATTTTTTTTAATTTCTAAAATTTGCGTAACGATAACAATAAGAAATATAGACCTATGGCCTAAAATTTTGCACTTCTAAGATATGAGCTTCAAAGGATTTAAAAATTTTTGTCATACGCCCATATAGGGTTGCCATTCGTACTGTTTTAAACAGTACATGTACTGTTTTTTTAAAAATGTACTAGTTTATTTACAACACCTAAAACAGTACGCAAAAGTACTGTTTTTTGGACTTGTACTGTTTTTGTACTGTTTTTGTACTGTTTTTTGTTTTTGTATATTTTACATATTTTTATATAAACAGGTTTTTTTGCGTGTACAAAGAATATATATTTTTTTAACCATGTTTTTTTTTGTGTGTACAATAGTTTTTTATATAAATTTTTTGAATCTCCCTGTATTAATTCCACTTCGTTTCTTTGTACATATATCAGTTTGGTTTGTTTACTTTTCAAGCAATGGATGTTTGTAAACACAATTTTTTTCATGACACTACCCAATGCAAAAAGTAATGGCGTCCAAACTAATAATTTTAGCCAATTTGATGAAATGTAGTCAATTTGATGAAATTTAGTCAATTTTACTTCTTCAGAGGATGTAAACTTGACGAAATTTTGTTGATTTGAATAAAGTTTGTTTAATCTTAAAAAAAAAAATTGACAAAATTTCGTTAAAGATCTACAAAAATTTTTTTGTTGATTTTATCTACGCTATTTGGTTCGGTGTATTAACTTATTTTAAGTAAATATGTGATGTATTGAAGTAAAAGTTATGTTAACAATAAATACAAAAATGTACTGTTTTTTTTTTTGAAAAGTACTGTTTTTTTTCATCAATGTACTTTTTTTTCACTTTTCAAATATGGCAACCCTACGCCCATATATAATCTCTAATTTAAGGAGTGGAATTACATAGTGTAGAAACTCATTACCATATAAGTAATTATATAAGTACATATTTCGTAATGGCAAGTACTTAGAAATGTGATTACAAATCCCATTACTTTTATGACATGTCATTACTAAACACCTTAACAAAAAACACAAAATATATGCTTACTAGTATGAACAAAAATAATGGCCCCAAAAATAAATTTTCAAAAAAACTGAATTTAATAAAAAAAAAAATGTTTTTTTATGGAAAGTTGTTTTTTTAAAAATAATTATTTTCAATAAATTAATTTTATCAATAAAAATAATTCGCTTGTTTTTTTTTTAGCACAAAAAGTTACTTTTTTTGGCTTGAAATAAAATCCGTTAAATGTCTAGTTTTTTTAGTTAAAAAAATTTTTAATAAATTTTATTAGAATATCTTAACTGTAAGAGTTTAGTTATTAATATAAAAATAATCAAAATGCCTAAAAATAAGGTGAACATTGTCAATATTTCCTAAAATTTCAAAAGCATCTCCTCGAACATCTCTTTCCAAACATAAGCTGAAAGCCTCACTTTGGTACCTAATCCCCATATCCGGCAACACTGTTAGTGAAAGGTATAAAACAGGAATGTAAAATATAGTATTTCAGTATGTTTTACATGAAAAACTGATTTTGTAAACCTCCTCTAGCTTTAATAAATGATTATAAATTAACACTTTAAACAATACCTATTAAATGTTTCTATATTTTTTAAATTTTAATTGATTTCAATTTTAATTGTGTGTTCCTTAATAAATAAGTCATGTGACCTCTAAGGACCTATTTTGTGACATATTAGCATGATCACTGCCATTACATTATGTTTTTATAATGTTATTGTTTTGTTTAATTTTGTTCATTTGTATTTAATCACACAAGCAAAACATATAACTTTGCTGATAGCCAGCTAATATGCACAAGCAATACTAGCTCAGATGGTAAATCGTTTGCCGTATAAGCAGATCGTTCTATGATCGTTAATTTATTCAAAAATCAATTTTTAGACTCATTATCTAACACGTTACATCATGTCCAAAATGTATCATTCCAACCTCTCTCTTTCATATAAAAAATCCGACCAAGGACCGAAGCCCCGGTGCTCAATGTTTGCAATATTTTCCACTTTGTATATTTGGAAAATTCATGCTCCGATCATTTTATAAATTAAATACAAATTTTAAATGATTCTTGGAAAAGGTCACATCAAAAAAAGAGCAAAAACTATTTTTTTCTAAAAAAAAATGCAGTTTTCGTGATTAAAATTAGTTTTTACTATTTTGTGTATTTTTAAATAAATTCAATAAATAAATGATTTTTAGAAAATACACTCATTCTTCTCTACCACGCCTTTCACAATTAAATTAAATAAAATTGCATATTAATTATAGTATTAATTGCAATTGTCTGAAAAAGACGTTAAAATTCAAACTCAAACAAAAATCAAACTTTGCTCTCTGGCAATTCTTCCCTAACTACGTAAGCGCCACCTATCGAATGTACAAAGAATATATCATAGATATGGCATCACTTACAACATATGGGAAAACAGTGGACATTAGAGTGAGGTAAGTTTCTAAAAATAGAACTGTTGTGTTGTTGGAGTTGTACTTTTGAGATTATGTATGCAAGAACAAAAACACCGTGTATTGAATAAAACTAGTTTTAATCACAACAAAACTCGACCTGTGCATGTGGCATTAGAAATCAGTTTATCTATACCACGGTCAGTGATTGCACAGAAAATTTCATATAGACGCAATCGAACAAATAAAAACATAACAAATATTACATTATTCAAAAAAAATTCAAAAAAACAGGGTCACTGACGAAGGTTCAATACCAGAAACTGCGCAGTATGATTCAGAAAAAATTGAAAAATTTACAATGTAGTTATGATTTTTAGAAAATACACTCATTCTTCTCTACCACGCCTTTCACAATAAATGTCCCGTTTATATTACATTGCACTTTTATTGGTTAACAAATCGAATACACAGGTGTTTTTCCCTAAGAGCCATGTTATTGTTGATCGTGATGATGATGTGTTAAACATCAGTAAGCCTGCTGAGAGCCTGTGGCAACTTTCTCGCTACGCATGTTTAGTTTTGGCAAATTTTTCTGTAAAGTTTTTTTTTTCGTGGTAAGGAAGTCACAGTTAAAGCTTCTCCGTTAATTTTAGATTCTTGTATTTGTTTTTTTTTTTATTTTCTAAAAGATTAACTATAAAATTTAAACACACCTTAGGTTTAGAAATACATTGGAAATAATAAGTAGTCATGAATAAAAACTTTCCTCTTCATTATTGTTATAATGATCGTAAAAAAAGAAAAATAATGAGAAATTCTTGAGGCTGGTTAGAAAGTAATTGAGGGCTTGTTGCAACATGCAAGATCTTAAAATACGAAATAATGCAAATGATACTGATATATTTTTTTTTAAGAAAAAATTATTATATCTGGTTTCTATTAAAATATGTAAATTTATGATTTTTGTGCTTTGGAATTTAATTGAAACGAAAGTTTGAGATAAGCAGTGTTTTGAAAAACAAATTTAAATTGGTGTGGTAGGTGGAATGGATAGGTCACAGATGTTTATTAGTTGCATTATTACTTTAATTCATTTAAAAATCTAATTGCAGAGTAGGCATAGCATTGCCAGACTGGCTGTTGAAATGCCTAATACTACGCCAGTATAGAAGCAAAATTGCTAATTCTTAGTCAAATTTTTTGTTGATGTTATAAGCAGTTTGGTATTGAAGATGAGCAAAATCGGTTCGCGGGATCAAAAGTTGTGAGGAAAGATATAAAATCACCTTAAAATGTTTTATACATTTTGCCATTACCAATTAACTCGCGGTTTTTTAAAATATGACTTTATAAGTAATGACAATAAACAGTTTGACCACAAACTAGCAGCCCTGCTTCTTTATTGTCACTGTAAGTAGCGGCAAGTCGGCTTCACTATTCGTGCTGATCAAGCATATCCTTGGTTTATGGGGTACCAGATGTATTTTTCGATGAATTACAAATGAAATGACAAAGTCATATATGAGCTACTTCAAAAATTATAGACACATGTTGACACAGACTTTAGATGTCTCATATTTCTCAAGGTTTTGGAATTGAAAGGAACTATGGACACTTGATGTATTCTGAATTTCAATTGACGTGTTTCTGAATTTTAAGTAGTATTTTCTGAAATTCAAATGATATTTTCAGAATATCAATTGATATTTTCTAAATTTCAAATGATGTTTTCTGAATTTCAATTGATATTTCCTAAATTTCAAGTGGAAAATCTGAAGTTAAATTGATGTTTTCTAAATTTCACATAGTAATACTGAAATTCTATTGATGTTTTCTGAATTTCAAATGGAATTTCTGAATTTTAACTGATATTTTCTAAATACAGTTGCAAAAGGCGTAGAAAAAATTAACAAACAAACAATTTTATTAATTAAAAATTTTAAATTACCGGCAAAATTGAACTGTGATTGATTTAAAACGTTACATTTAGCACATGTACCGAAATTTAATTTTAAAATTAAACCGGTCCGAGAATTTTAAATTATAAGTGTCCAAAACATAACATTTAATTTAAGAGCAAAAATTTACCACATTCCGCAACGAGTCGCGAAAAAAAGTATGGGCAAAAACTTTAAAGTATTGTTTTTAATTTGTGATATCAAATTTGTTTAATTTTTTTTTTTTTGAGTTAATAATATTCGTATTTCGTATCTACACACAGCGAATAAATTGGTTGGAATTACATTATAAACAACAAAATTTAATCATTATTCAATAATTTTAATTGTAAGTACTTAAAATTCACCATCAGAAAAAAAATATCATAACAGAAAATATATAAAATTAACCAAAACACAGTCACATCATTCAAAATATTGATTTTCCTTACCTATATTGAACAAATATTATCAACCAATTTTCGTAGATTGTGTCCCCTGAATAAAATATTTGTAGTTAAAATCAAATATTATTTTATATAAAGTATTTTATAATATAAAGTATTTTAATAGCTTTGGTAACTTTAATAAAATATTAAGATTAGCATTCTGTTGTACATGCAAATCTATTTTTAGACATTCATGTTTAAACTTGAATATTCAAGGTGGAAATTTGTAAATACAAATTCAAATTGAGTTCAGGCTAGAGGTTAAGTAATTGGCTGACAAGCAGAAAGTCACCAGTTCGACTCCAGTTAGCGGCATAAGAATTTTTTAATTAAATAATTTTAAAATAATATATTGATTTTTTATAGTTTTGGTAACTCTAATAAAATATTGAGATTAACAACCGAATTTCTGTTGTACATACAAATCTATTTTTAGACATACATATTTAAATTTGAAACAAAAAACATTCAAGGTTGAAATTGGAAAATACAAATTCAAATTGAGCTTAGGCTAGAGGTAAAGTAATGGCATGGCAAGCAGGAGGTCGCCGGTTCGAGCCCAGTTCGAGCCATTAGAATTTTTTATTAATAAAATAATTTTAAAATAATATAACATTTTTTATAGTTTTGGTAACTCTAATAAAATATTGAGATTAACAACCGAATTTCTGTTGTACATACAAATCTATTTTTAGACAAATATTTAAATTTGAAACTAGAAAATATTTAAGGTTTAAATTGGAAAATACAAATTCAAATTGAGTTTAGGCTAGAGGAAAAGTAATTGCCTGACAAGCAGAAGGTCACCGGTTCCACTCCAGCTAGTGGCATAAGAATTATTTTAATAAAATAATTTTAAAATAATATATTGATTTTTTTATAGTTTTGGTATTGAGATCAGCAACCGAATTTCTGTTGTACATACAAATCTATTTTTAGACATACATATTTAAATTTGAAACCAAAAAACATTCAAGGTTGAAATTGGAAAACACAAAATTCAAATTGAGTTTAGGCCATAGGTAAAGTAATTGCCTGACAAGCAGAAGGTCAACGGTTCGACTCCAGTTAGCGGCATAAGAATTTTTTTAATAAAATAATTTAAAATAATATATTGATTTTTTTATAGTTTTGGTAACTCTAATAAAATATTGAGATCAGCAACCGAATTTCGGTTGTACATACAAATCTATTTTTAGAAATACATATTTAAATTTGAAACCAAAAAACATTCAAGGTTGAAATTGGATAATACAAATTCAAATTGAGTTTAGGCCATAGGTAAAGTAATTGTCTGGCAAGTAGGAGGTAGCCTGTTCGAGCCCAGTTCGAGGCATAAGAATTTTTTATTAATAAAATAATTTTAAAATAATATAAAATTTTTTTATAGTTTTGGTAACTCTAATAAAATATTGAGATTAACAACCGAATTTCTGTTGTACATAAAAAAAAATTTTTAGACAAATATTTAAATTTGAAACTAGAAAATACTCAAGGTTGAAATTTAAAAAAAAAAAAAACATATTTAAAGTGGGTTTAGGCTAGAGCTAAAGTACTTGCCTGTCAAACTGAAAATGGCCGGTTCGAGCCCAGTCTGAGGAACAACATTTTTATTAATAAAATAAATTTTGTTGAATGCATGTGAATCTATTTATAGAATATTCATAGTCCATAAACATAAAATATTCAATTGTACAATGCAATAAAAATTCGAAATTTGTAATTAAATGTTGGTTGTTACAACCGAACCACTAAAATTCAGTTGCAACTACAAAACTGTTTTCTGTGTGTAGTATTTAATAAAGATAGGAAATCCAGATCATAAAAACTTTTCTTTTGCATATTTTATACATATTTTTTCTATTAAAACACTTCAGATTCTGGGGACTTAGAGGTGATTTAGAATCTGATATTATTTCTATAAAAAAAACACCTCAATAGCCGTTTAATTAAAAATCTCGTTTGCTGTTAATGTTTAAAATATTTAACCTAAATTTTAAAATGGTTGTTTCTTTTATTGAATACACATACTTCAAGTTAACCAATTTCCCACACAAAAAACAAAAAAAAACTTGGGTTACTATACACAAAAGAATAACCTTTGAAGACCTCACTTAAAATTGAATGAATGCACTTCTTAAAATGTGTACAACACTCATAAAAAATTGTTGAACATTTTTTTTTTTTTGTGTTGAAAACCTAAATTAACAACAATAAAATTGAGAAAAAAAAAATGCTTTAAGGCCAATGGCATAAAATCGAAAAGTTACAGTTACTCGTATCTCGTATACTCGTATCTACAAAGTTTTTCCAACTGCTACGCATTTATTTTTTTCATTTCTTCATTAATGTCAACTGAAAATAAATTTACAACCCACGTGCATAACTGCATCATAAGAAAAAGAACTGTAGAATTGCATGCGGAACAAAAAAAAACTGCTTATACAATTGACTTAAGAGGAAAAAAAAATGGACAAGATTAATGTTTAGTTAAGAAAAATCTGTAAAAAAAAAAAAAACTTAAAAAATTTACCAAATTTAATGAAATTTATTAACTCAACTCAATACAATTAATATAAATTCCTATTAAAAAAAATTCAATAAAGGAATCGAGTTCACCAAAAAAACAAATAACTAAATGTTGTTTGCTACTTGCCACAAAATGCTGCAACATTTACAAGAAAAGACACATTTTTTTGAACAGAGTCTATTCCACTGGCGGTAGTGCCAAGTTATATCAATGTTTAAAGTTATTTTTTTTTTGTTGAGATTTCTAGAGCAAATTTGTTACTTTGGCTAATTCATTTTATGATTTCCAATATATGTATGTACGAGTATAAGCGCCAGGAGTGTTTAAAATCAGTTACCAATAAACATTTGAGAAGAAAAAAAAAACTTGATTAAATATAGAAAATACTTATGTTTGTCTTTTTACAATGTTTAACATTTAGTCTAACAAAATATTGTATTGCATTGACGTGAAAATATGTACAAGGAAAATTACAACAAAATAACACCACCTGAAAGACCTTACCCGTTGGTTAATTTATAATAATTTTTTTGGAAAGTGGGGATTTTTTTTTTTTATCAAACACAAGAAACCGCTCTTGTTATAAGAAACAAAAAAAAAAAAAAAACAAAACGTGTATGTAATGGTAAAATTTTTTTAGGTTAAAGCGGTTATAGGTTGCAAACAAGGAAGTCACCAGAGTGCATTATTGGTTGTTGTTAACAATATGGCTAATAAAATTTTCCATTATTATATTTAAAAGGGTTTAACAGGTTTATGTTAAGCCATTGTTAATAGTTTTAAAATAAAATTTCTTTTTGGCGACTAAGGCAACAATTACAATGACATTGCGGTTTTAAACCTTCATTCTAGTTATTAAAAAAAAAAAAATGCACACTTTCCTCCCTCGGGGTCAATATTGACCCATAGGAAAATAAAAAAACATTTATTGCGCATTAAAAAGACGAACTTTTGTTAAATAAGAAATCGTGTCACATAATTTAGATTCTATTTTATACACACAAAAAGAAAAAAAAAACCTGAAAAAATTTAAAGGGTGTTTTTTTATGGAGGTATAGAACTTTGAAATGGAATAAAACAAAAATGAATTTTTTAAATTGGCATGAAATAACCTTTATTTGAAGGATAATCTTCTGGCATTATATTATAAATATGCCTTCTGGCTTATGATGGACACGACTGGCTCGGACGTAGTCTACTCTGGCGGTCCAATTTTCGATTACTTTTGTCAACATTTATGGCCGTATATTGGCAATAACGCGGCGAATGTTGTCCTCCAAGTGTTCAATCGTTTCGGGCTTATTGGCGTAGACTAGCGACTTCACATATCCCCCATATCCCCACAGAAAATGGTCCAGCGGCCTTAAATCACACGATCTTGGAGGCCAATTCACTGGTCCGAAACGTGGAACTATGCGGTTACCAAACATTTCCTTCAATAAATCAATTGTGTCACTAGCTGTATGACATGTTGCGACGTCTTGTTGAAACCACAGCTTCTGCACATCAGGGTTGTTCAATTTATGAACGAAAAAGTCAGTAATCATGGCTCTATAGCGGTCACCATTGACTGTAACGTTCTGAGCCGCATCGTTTTTTAAGAAGTACGGAGCACTGATTCCACCAGCCCAAAAAGCACATCAAACAGTCAGTTTTTCTGGATGTAACGGTGTCTCAACATAAACTTGAGGACTATCATCACACCAAATACGGTAGTTTTATTAATTGACGTATCCATTTAACCAAAAGTGAGCTTCATCGCTAAACAAAATTCGAATGCGAAACGTATTTTGACCAGAACCATGAACCCTATGCTCCATTGAGGAGTAAAGAAGGACAACGAAAAATGATTTTCAAAATAAATTTCCACAATTTGGAAGCGTTGTTCAGGCGTCAGTCTATTTATGTTGAAATGCCAAACCAAACTAAACATAAATCACTTGACAGCTGACAAAATGTCAGCCAGTTAAAAAAGTATTGCCAACTTAAAGTTCTATACCTGTATAAAAAACACCCTGTACTAACATTTTTATTTGAGTGCTGTCAATTAACAGAAATTATAATCATATAAATATTTATGTTTGACCTAATGCTAAAGGTGTGGCTTCTTTTTTTGAACAATATTAAACAAAAACTAAATAAATATGACATTCAAACTAAAAAGAAATATAATCAATAAAAATATATTTATACACCCAAAACCTCAATGATATGCCTAATTAAAAACCAGTCTCAGTGAGTATTTCAAGTCGTATTTACAAGTTTCAATATGATTTTAAAATTTTCTTTTTTTTTTCTTCTTTTTCAAGTTAAGGATGGAATATGGGATGGTATGATGAGTGCTGCTAAAAAGTGGATATGATTACTTTATCATAACATCATTATAATTCAACTTTCCTGTCTTGATGTGAACAAAAAAGAAAAAAAAAACTTTTAAAAAAATTAAGTTTAATTTTAAATGAATCATGCATGTCAAAACAAATGCAACATGAAAATGCCATAAAATAAAACCTTCACTCACTTACATGTGATACACAACATGCAGCATGCAATAATTACTTGATCATGTGAATGTTCAAATTATAGAAGAAGGGAGAAAATTTTATGAGGAGAGCAAGTTTTTACTAGAGAATGTTGTTTATTAATTAAAAAAAATAATAATTATAAAAATTATGAAATGAATTAAAATTAGTTTTAAAACTTTTTCAAATTTAATAGAAAATTGTTCTTACAAGGAAGAAACTCTAAGCTAAAAACTTCGATTTTAATAAAACTTGGGTATGTTGCAAAAAAATGTTCTTACAAGAGATTTTTCGATATTTCTCCGGTCTTTTTCGATAGTAGTTCTACTTCCAGGTTTATCCTATTTTTACGAATGTGGCAGAGATTGGTCCTTAGTCGAACTTTTCATATAAAATAGACTGGTCACTTTAACATGGCGTCATCTTAGAAGGGTATCAATTGAAATCTTGAGACCTGTTAGGTAAAGTGGCTAGAAAAAGGCAAATGCACTACCGTCTTAGCTAATATTGCTTATGAATATTGGTTGGCTAACAGCAAAGTTATATTTTTTGCATGTGTTTTTAAATACAAAAGAAGAAATTAAAACAAAATAAACACTTCAAAAAAATAAAAGAAACTAACACTAAAACTGCAAAAACAAAATATAAGAAGTGATATCGAATACAACCCGACAGATTTTCAATTACAACTGCTTTTGTATACGACATTGAACTTTTTACTTATCCAGTTATTTTTAAGAATTTTGTCAGATTATGTGTGCAAAATATTTAATCTGTCGGCATATTATTTCACTCACAAAAGGAGTCTGAACAAAAAGTGAATAATATAGTATCCTAAATGCTAGGAGCAGTATCCTTAATGCTAGGAGCAGACTATTTAAAAAAAAGCGATAAAACGGAAACTTTTTTGTAGCCTTCATCAATATTTTAAAAATAATTTTAATATTATTTGATTGTTCGGAGTTCAGGACAATTAAGCAAAATTTTTATTGTGAGAAATTTACGGGTTTTTCGTAAAAATTTAATTTGTTTTTTTTTTTACTTCACTTTTTGTGCAAAGTCCATTTGTAAAAAAAGTTCAGTTTTAAACATAAAAAAGTTATACGTGATTATGTGCGTCGGAAATTTGTCGAACTCCTTAGTTGAAATGCTGTTATATGCTCTTGGTTGAACTGTCACAAGATGTGACCCTTATGGCCTTAAGGGTCACATCTTATGACAGTTCAACCGAGGGCATATAACAACAAAAATTGAAGTAAAAAAACAAATTAAATTTTTGACTTATTTTGTAGCTCTTTTTTATTTTCAATTGTGGCCTGTTTCCTAAAGTTTATATTTTGCTTTTTCGTGTTGTTGCATTATTATGTCAAAACTGTCATCGAGTTAAATTTTCGCTGTCACTATTTTCATTTCAAAAACCTCAATATAAAGTATATTTTTTGGTAAACATAAAAAGTGAATAACAAACAAGTTTAAATGAATTTTTCATGTCGTATTTTTGCTAACGGTAAGAATTTTATTCAAGTTTTTAATAAAACTATGTAATTGATTCCATAAACAAATATAATAAATTAAATAAAAATGTGATATATAAAATTTTCATAATGTTACCACTTTAGGACGGACCTTTAATATATTTTTTGATTTTTTTCCAAGTTTTAGTCTATTTTAATGGCACACGCATCACTTTAATTGTTTTTATCTATTTTGTAGAATTTTCCACATGTTTCACAAACAAATTATTTGTTAACGCAATTAAAAAATTGCTCAGTACATACACAGATAAAATTTCTTGGGCGAGTTTAATAACATTTTTTCATTAAACTATTGAAGTTCTCTACACAACGTGAATGAAAAAATTTTCAAACTTTATGAACAATCATAGTTTTGGTGAAACTACTTTTAATGAAACTTTTTCATTGTCGTATGAAATATTTAGTAAGTTAAATTAATTTTGTCATTAAATTTCATAATGAACTTCATTAATTTAATGAAAATTTTCAATGAACGAATTCCAGTGACACTTTTTTAAATAAGCCCACTTTAGGGTAGATGTTCCCCAATGTAGACCTTCTCAGTTGTTTGGAAAATTGTTGCATAACTTTTTTAAATTAGTTGCCACGAACAAATGATCTATACCAGGTGTAGATCCCGAACATATTTTCATAATTTGCTTTTAAGCGCACATTTTATGATTTTTATTGCAAATTTCTAAAACTTAATAGAGAATAATATATGTGCACCGCCCTTACCTACTTACAAAACGCAACATATGTATGTGATTTTTGGAATGCCACGAAAAGTTGAGCATGCTCGGACATGCTACTACATACATGTGATGCGCATTTCAAATATTGTTCATCATTTTTTCTTTGGAAGAAATGTGAAAAAACCCAAAAATCAGAAACTTTATAACCTCTTAATGTGAGATTGAGCATCTAAAAAAAACAAGGGTATCTTAATTTTTGATTATTTATAAATAGGGCTCGAAACTTCATGTAAATACATGTTTGTTGTCGTTAGCTGAAGAACAATTTTAACCAAATATCTTTGCGAATCAACAAATTTGTAATAAAATGCCATCGATTTGTTAATGCATATTTTTGCACATATTGCTATAAATGCAGATTATTGCATATTTTGCTATAAATGCATATTTTAATGCATTTTTTTTAATTTTTCGTTGCATATTTTGCTATAAATACATATTTTTGCATATTTTGATGTTTTACTAAAAATAAATTTTATACAATTTATAAATTTTTTTTCATCACGAAATGAAAAATAACAGAAAAATGCAATTACTAACTTTCTGACGATGTTTATTCATAATTTTCAATTTCTCGACCACATTTTAAAACAAACATTTTTTGAAAACGTTAAAATAATAAATCTTAAGTCCATATTTTACGTTTTTAAATACATATTTTATTCAAAAAACAAGAATATAAATACACAAAACACGAATATAAATGCATTAACTTCCGAGCTCTATTTATAACATATCCAAATTTCAACGCAATCTGCGGGAGCTCATGAACGGGCTCTCCTTGTTAGACTAGTTCCTAGCACTACTTATCAGAACCTACTTGGCGTATGAGTGATATTACATTTTAAATTAAAATTACTTATACGTATACGTATACTTAAAGAGGAAATATAATTAAGGTTAAGTAACTAGAGTAAGTTTAAAAAAAAATACTTACTAGAGACTACATTGGAAAAGTAGGGGAAATCGGGGTGAAATAGTAACACACACTTTAAAAGATAAACCTATGTAAATTTTTTTTTAATTTTTAACAAAAAATATAAAAAACACGGCCAATTTTGAATGATAAAATCATTGATTACGGGTAATTATGTATTTTTTTAGTGCTTTTAGGCGACTACTAGCTCTTTATGCTTGAAATTGGTTGAAACTAGTTTCGTTTTATATACACGCCCTGCGCTTCCTTACTTTTGTAATACGAATGATTGAAAAACACTTGAAATTTAAATTTGATGTTTTCTTATCCCATTAAACGTATAAAATTTCAAACTAACATTCGATAAATGTCGAAATATTTTCCAAAACAGAGGGTCGTTCCAAAGTCAACATTGGTAGTCATAAGCTCGACCCCTTCCTATTTGCATGAAGTTTAGTATGAGTAATCTCTTAATTAGTATGATAAAAGAGTAATTTATTTTTTAAAAATTTGTTGCCGTTCGCGTTTTATCGCTGCTTAAAGTCGGTGTTTTTTTTTTATTTTTACACGTACGTTACATGTAGGTACAGATAACAGCAATTGTAGTCAAAAACAAATGAAATTTCACTTAAAGAAAGCACGACTAACATTTCATTAAATTCAACTAGCATTTGTCATTTGTTTTTACTGTTCAAAAAATTACTAAAGGTGTTATGATACTTGCTATTTTTTGTATTGGATTTTTTTAGGATTGACTGAAAGAAACAACAAATGCGAGAAAGAACAAGAAATACTTTTTTGTTATTTCAAAATAAAATGTAAACAAAACAAACAATATTGCCCACGTTTTGTTCCCACAAAAAGCTAAAAATCGCAAAAAAAAAGTTAATACCCGCTACTTTCGATCAAAAACTAAAAAAGTTGGCAGCAGTGCTAACATTTAATCTGGAAATGTCAATTTTAAGCTAAAAATTTTTATATTTTTTTTGACAGTCTAAGATTATTTATCGATAACACACGTATATTTCTTTGACATATCAAGATTTTTATGGTATAATCATACTCTTTACACTAAGGGCCATTATTACAACTTGCCACTAGCTAAAGTTAGGATGTTATATGACAGATTATTAGTTTTTCGTTATTATAAGTATACTTTAAGCTAAAAGTGACCGATAAGCTAAAGGGAAGATATTGTTGCCTTTAACTTTAAACGTAAGGTTTATGTGTTTAAAGTTACCACATTTTCTGCTCTATAAAGAAAAAGAAGAAAATACCGAATTTCACAACCGAATTTCACAAATTATTGTTTGTTTGTAAACAAATAAATAAAAGTACGTTGCCACTACATATTTTTATAAGCCAATTCATAAACCAATAATCGGCTTTTAGTTTGTTGCTGCCACATTATCAAAAATATTAATTTTATTTTATTGGGAAGTTGTAATAACGAAAAACATTATAGCTCACTTTATTCCTCACTTTAGCTAAAGTTACTTTTTACTAACATTTACTTTAAAGGCAAGTTGTAATAACGGCCCTTAGTCAGTTTTCCTATGCAAATATATTTGCACTGTTCTCCAATATAGAAAAAATACAAAAAATAGCAAGTATCATAACACCTTAACAATTGTAGTAAAAAATAAACAAAAATTCATTTTTTTATTTTTTTAAATAACAAAAAACAACTGTAAAAAAATAATGTAAAATCACATAAAACAGTCATTTGATGTGGGTTGTTTTTTTTTTTAAATAAACTACAAGGTTAGTAAAAGATTAAATTTGTTCTACAAATGACTGACATTTACATTAAAAATAAAGAAACTGTATTACAATCCAAACAACTATATACATATTTTTAAAGCAGAAGTTCCCTGAGTGTAAAAATACATACTGCTCAAATGGTCGTAATTATTGAACGCGTAGTAAAATTTTAAAAACTAATATCTAATTTCAAAGTTCATTCCTTCTTCTCTTAGATATGTGATATATACGATTTAGAGAAAGAAAAACAAAACCTAATAATTCGCGAATATTTAAAAATTCACCTCTTTTATATTTTATATTTAAAAAAAAAAGTTTAAAAATCGGTTAATTAAAAAAAATTAAAAATTTATTTTACTTTTGTATAAATATTTTTCTATAAAAATATACTACCCAGCCCCCAAATTTCAGAGCGGTCAGAAGCTATGAAAAAAATTGTTTCAAATATAGGATATATATATAGTAGAGCGAATCAAAAAAAGAAATTGATTTTGTTACCCCTCTGAAAACAAAGCTTGATATGTTTTATGATGATTCCCAAAATATTTTGGTTCTAGCGTTGACCATCCGTGAACTGGAGCATTTTTAAAAAAGGTCTTTTCAGTTTTTCGAATTTTTTTGTATCAAAATTTTTCATTTTTCAATTATAATAACCCGGTGATAAGCAAAAGATCTGTTTTCAAACCTAGGATGCGGTGAGATATATTAAAGTTTTCAAATATAAATTTTTTAGTTTAAAACATTTTAATCTATTAATGACACGTGCACCATAAATTTATAATATTAGATTTGTTAAGGTAGTAAGCCAATCATGTTTTCCGTTATCGAAAGTAATCGACCAGGTCATATTGCAAACAGAATGGAATCGTGCAAACTTTATACAAAGATAGAATCGCGAAAAGATTTTTATAAATTTTATATTTTTTATTGTAATTGTATTTTTCACATTTTGATAAATTTTTTAATTTGTAGTTTAGTTAACTAATTTAATTTGTTCTGTTAGTAACTATTTTTCACATTTCATATATGTATTCAATTAAAAAATTAATATTTGAAAACTTAACTATATCTCACAGCATCCTAGATTTGAACACAGATCTTTTGCATATCACCAGATTATTATAATTGAAAAATGAAAAAATTTGATATTAAAAAAAGATAAAATATATCGCGATTTTCGCGTTTTATGTGAATAATTACAAAAAAAAAAAATTAACTTTATTTTAAAACAGATTCAATTTGAAAAGCAGAACATTATTGCCAAATATGTAGAATTTGTATGAAGCCCCAAAACAAAAATATGTATTTAATTAAATATTTCAATTTCAATAGTAGGTCGCAAGTGGTCAAGTTTTATATACCATTGGATGCTGCTTCAAAACCTTCGATGATACCAAATTTTATTTATGTCGTCTTGGAGCAAAGTACAAAAAAATTCGAAAAACTGAAAAAAGACCTTTTTAAAAATGGTCCAGCTTACGGATGGTCAACGCTAGAACCAAAATATTTTGGGAATCATCATGAAACATATCAAGCTTTATTTTCGAAAGGGGTAACAAAAATCACTTTTTTCTCTTCGATACAAGTTGAGGAGCTCTATTATATAGGAGGGTTTGTTTTTTGGAGCCGAAAAAGATTCAAATTAGACACATTTATTTGTGGTTTCAAATTTTTTTTTCCAAAGACATCCATATTCTGGACGAAAGTATAAGCATTCCAAAAATAGTCCAAAAAGACACCAAAGTTTGAGGGAAATTAATAAATTCAAAACATGACTCAAAAAAATATTGTAACTACATTATTTCTCTGAGTGTGTCTAACATTATTAAAATTGATCACTAACACTTAATATAAGTTTGCAAGTAGGTGGCGTTACTATCACTTGTTGTCATAATATTAATAATAGCAATGATCATCATCATTATAAGCTGTTACTTTACTAATGCCGCTGGGAGAAAATTGTAAACTGCCAACATATGAGTTGTATTTTTTACAATTGCTACTGCAAGTCCCAGATAATGTTACAATTTTTTAAAGGTGTTTTTGTTAGCTGTTGGTACATTTCTTTTCACTTTCTAGCTGACGTTATGTTTTTTTTTTGTGTATTTCGTTAAAAAAAAAAACAATCATTTGATTTAATTTCATTTCTTACTGCCTCTTTGTTGCATGCTACACAAGATGCATAGGGACGACATACAGTCCATATATTGTTGTATGCATTATTTATTAATGTTACATGTCTTTAAGTGAATAAAACAAAATGAAAAAAAAACACCAAAATAAACAGCAAAAATTTACAATTTAATTAGAAATGCATTTGTTACATGTAGTTTGATGTATTTTTATCTTCTGTTTGTGATTTTTTATAAATTCGACACAATGGGCCAAGCAATTAACATTTGATAAAAATATTATATATTTGGGACTATATGAAAGTAAGTAAAGTATTTCATCACAAACTATCATGCCGAAATCTTAGAGAGTTAATATCGAAAAAAAAGTACTGCCACTCTAACAAAGGAGATAATATCATAGGAGGGGTAATCCGTTTCAAACACAACATCAAACAAAACATTTCATTACCGGGGATAAAGCCATTCGATGTACAGAAGAACAACACCATATTTTGGATAAATAAAGGGTCCGCCATCTAACGTTTTTTTTTTCAACTAGTGCTTATTTCGTGAATGGTAACACTTAGCTCATGTCTGATTTGACAGATAATTAGTTTCATCCTTCCGTTGAACGAATATGGTCCGTATGTTCGTTATCTTGTGAAAAAAGTGAAAGAAACTGGCATCCTCATCGATAAACCAAAGCGTGAAAAGCCAAAAACAGTGCGTACACCCGAGAATATTGCTGCTGTGGCAGAAAGTGTGCGTGAAGCGCCATCAACATCAATTCACCGTCGTTCTCAACAATTGAACATTTCGGAGACATCATTGAGACGAATTTTGCATAAAGACCTTGGTATGACGCCATACAAAGTCCAATTGGTTCAGGAGTTCAAAAAAAAAAAAAAGTTATTTGGCGGACCCTTTAATAAGTAAAGCTTACTAGCTTTTATATATAAAGGACAAAAGTTACATTAATAATACGGTGTATTTTATCTGTTCATCGCATCCCTTTATCGCCGAGGTAACGAAATGTTTTGTTTGATGTTATGTTTGAAACGGATTGTCCTTCCTTGTTCTAGCCTTCTTGAAGTTGCAAATAAAGCTATTACAATTTGTCTTACATTTTCAATTTATAACGAAATAATTTTTGAGTAATTTCAAAAGTTTTTCATTAGTTTTAACTCTACAAAAATTACACACAGAGAATAAATTGGTTGGAATTCCATTGTAACCAACAAAATTTAATCATTATTCAATAATTTTAATTGTAAGTACTTAAAATTTATCATCAGAATAATTAAACTATATTGTAAACAGAAATTATATAAAATTAATCAAAACACAGTCACATAATTCACCTTAAAAGTCCTTATCAATATTGATAAGGAATTATCAATTATTTTCTACATTACCTTTAATACCAACAAACAACCACTTTTCGGAGATGTTATCCCTTGAATAAAATTTTTGCAGTTGAGATCGAATATTCGTTTCGCCTGCAAAAAACAATCACGCTATCTAAAACAGGAGTGCCCAAAAGTTCCTTATGGAAGAGCAAACACCAATACATTTAAAGAAAAACTAATTTTTATTCAATCCCAGCATACCATATGCGCTCTAAATGAGCTCATAAAGACTCTTTTGTCGGAACGCTGACGCTCATAATGAGTTCATAAAATAATCATAAACAGTCATAAAACGCTCATATTTGAGTGGCTTTTTCCACTAAACTGGTCACTCATGAAAGAGCTCTAAATTTATGCATAAAAGAGTATTTTCCCAGCTTACCATATGCGCTCTAAATGGGCTCATAAAGACTCTTTTGTTGGAGCGCTGACGCTCATAATGAGTTCATAAAATAATCATAAACAGTCATAAAACGCTCATTTTTGAGTGGCTTTTTCCACTAAACTGGTCACTCATGAAAGAGCTCTAAATTTTATGCATAAAAGAGTATTTTATGACTCTTTTTTTAAAACGCATTTTGAGCTCTTATTCCAGTGCATAAAATAACATTTTTTAAAACTTCATTGCAGTTAATAAAAACATTATTATTTTCGTTAAAAAAAAAAAATTGACTTCAAAAACTTTTGATCCAACTGTGTAAAAATTATCGGGCTCATTTGACGATAAAAATATATTTTTATAATACACAGAGTATTTAGTCGAAACCAACTCATCTTTTGAAGTATTTTTGCCGACTATGTTAATGCTATGTTCTACAAGACGATTGTATATTTATTGTATTTATTATAAAATAACTCACAATTTTGTCTTTACGCTTCCAAAAATATTCACTAATGAATCAATTTGTGTAACTTCTTTCTTCTGCTTAGCTGGAATTTACCGTTATCTGTCAGCGTGCAGAAATTACTCATAAAAAGCACATAAAATCTATCGTTTATGAGCTCAGAAATATGCGCGCAGAAACCACGCACAAAAAACTCATAAAATTTACCGTTTATGAGCTCAGAAATTTACACGCAAGAAACACTCATAGAAAGTCATAAAATCGATCGTTTATGAGCCCAGAAATATGCACGCAGGAAACACTCACAGAAGCTCATAAAATCGCTCATATATGAGCTCATATATAAGAGCGCTCCGATAATGGTATGCTGGGATATTTTTTGTTGTAAAAACCAATACATACAAAGAAAAAAGAAAAAAATATTTCAAAGTTTACCAGCAAAGCATACGAAAGTGTTGTTGCTTTGCGCTTGCGTGTACACAGTGAAGAACGACAAAAAAACTAATAAGACAAAGTTGTTTGTGTATTTCGTATTGCTAGTGCTGAGCGCTCTATATGTGTATTAAAACACACAGCCTATAGCTAAGTGTTTTTACAAAAACAAATGAGCACCAAGCGCATAGGCCTTGGGCACCCCTGATCTAAAATATAAGTTTCCGTTGCCAATTTTTTTAATAGTTCCGGTAACTCTAATAAAATATTAAGATTAGCAACCCAATTTATGTTGTACATACAAATGAAGGCCTTATTGTAATAACTTGATAAGCCACATTTTATTTCTAGTTTCTTTTCGCCTTTTAAAGGTTGAAAAACTTTACAAAATATAATTTTTATGGGACGTTTATCTACTATGTACTTCTAATAAAAGTTTAAGCAAGACATCTATTAATCAATGGTTTTCTGTAAAACAGCGAAAATCCACAAAACAAAAAATATGGCATATCAAGTTTTTGCAATAAGCCCTTCAAATCTATTTTTAGACATTAATATTTAAACTTGAAAGAAAAAAAATATTCAAAGTAGAAATTTGAAAACTGAAATTCCAATTGAGTTTAGGCTAGAGGTAAAGTAATTGCCTGACAAGCAGAAGGTCGCCGGTTCGAGTCCAATTCGCGGAGAAGAATTTTTTATTAATAAAATAATTTAAATAAGAATATAAATTTTTTTACAGTTTTCGTAACTCTAATAAAATATTTTAATTTAAAACTAGAAAATATTCAAGTTTGAAATTTAAAAAAACTTATTTCAATTGGGTTTAGGCTAGAGCTAAAGTACTTGCCTGACAAACGGAAGATCGCCGGTTCGAGCCCAGTTCGAAGCATATAATTTTTTATTAATAAAATAAATTTTGTTGATCGCATCTATTTACAGAATATTATAGTCCATAAACATAAGTATTCAATTATTACAATAAAAATTCGAAATTTGTAAAAAAATTTCTGTTCTTAATTGTGGCCACCTTTCTGATTTCCTAACCCATAGTACCAATAAAAAAGTGGATATCTTTTTTGCATTTTCTTTAAATACTTTTATAAAACAAATATGATAATGGCAGCGAGAGAAAATTTTATAAACGTTATGATAAACAGTGGGGCGTTTGAATATTGAGAGAAGCAACTGAAATGAAAAGTGAACATTGTCGTATAATTATAATTTTTCAGCATTTTAAATATTTTATAATTTGTCAAAAAAAAAAAAAAGAAAAGAAAATGATAGAAACATGTTACTATTTTTTTGCCGGTTACATTGTTTTAAGCTGGTGACTGACTGTTGTAAATGGGACCTTGACTTAGGTAGTAAACAATACCATAAAAAATATTTGTCGTAAAAGTGAAAACTTATCTTTTTTCTCACATATCACATCACTACCGCTTTTTTGGGAATTAAATCCCAAAACTATAATGTTAAATAGTTTATTGTAATTTTTTGAAAAATGTTTTATCGTCATTGTTTAATAAATTTGTCGTATCACATAGCAGGGCACAGTGGTTTTAAATGGAATTTAATTCATCAATGTAAATATTGATCAAGTAATTAGTGCTACACTAAAACTTAAAATTTAAAACCACTTTTCCTTTCAAAATTTAAGTCAACTATCAAATTTCTTAATCCTCGCACCGACCTAAGCTTCTATGCAATGAAATTTATACTACTTGTTCGGCACGATAAAAAAAATATATTCTTCTACCAAAATTTGCTTCGTTGCCTAATTTAGGCGATATGGGCCAAAATATGTTTAGAGCGAATATCAAAAACTAATTCATAAAACTGAATAAGTGTAGGAATAAATTATTAATCTTACCAAGATATACACAGAAGAAATGATCAACCTAAAATATCGAATAAAAGATTTGATTTGAATTAAATTTGTTTCTAAACAAATATTTAATTGAGTCAATTAATATTTTAATTGCCTTTTAAATATACAAATACATATATTATTTTAGACATAATTCTCAAATTGCTTTTTCATAAACTGTACGGTTAAATAGAAAAGTTTCAGTATAAAATACCAAATGCATTCGAAGTTTACAAACAAAATAAGAACACACACATACAGATACAGCATTAAATACATATACAAACGTGTCGTTCACACACTTTTTTATGAGCATCATAATCTTTTTTATAGATAGTTATTTATAGCTTTTTTATTTTTATTAATTGCCGTGCAAAATCAATTAAAATATTAATTGATTCAATAAATTTTTTTTATTAAAATCTGGGGTTTTACTTGAGAAGATATGACGATTTTCTTTTTTCGAAAAACGTGAAATTGAGCGAAAGCGCACATAAACTTCAACGTATATTAAATAGAAAAGTTTCAGTATAAAATACCAAATGCATTCGAAGTTTAGAAACAAAATAAGAACACACACATACCGATACAGCATTATATACATATACAAACGTGTCGTTCACACACTTTTTTGTGAGCATCATAATCTTTTTTTATAGATAGTTATTTATAGCTTTTTTATTTTTATTAATTGCCGTGCATTAAAATATTAATTGATTTAATAATTTTTTTTTATTGAAATCTGGGGTTTTACTTGAGAAGATATGGCGATTTGTTTTTTTCGAAAAACGTGAAATTGAGCGAAAACGCACATAAACTTCAACGTATATTAATTAAACTT
This sequence comes from Delia radicum, assembly GCA_021234595.1. Lineage (NCBI taxonomy): Eukaryota > Metazoa > Arthropoda > Insecta > Diptera > Anthomyiidae > Delia > Delia radicum. The sequence continues at coordinate 182,767,170 of CM037852.1, read as the reverse complement.
CAACGTATATTTATTAAACTTATAAACATTCGTACCATACGTTTTCAAGTTATGACGATGTGATTTACATGTATGCTATTTAAATCCTGTATGTCCTTGGGCCAAAATTATAGCTTTTTTGAAAATTATAAGCTTAAAACTTACTTTGTGCTAAGTATCAACGGTTTCTAGTCAAGATTTTTGAAAATTGTGTTAATTTAAACATATTTATTATTTGAAATTTTCGAAATTTTAACTTTAACGCTTCCTAGCTTTCAAGCCGTGCCATGTACACAAACTATTTTGCAAAATTGGGTTTCTATTGAAATAGCTTAAGTTCTTGTTATAAAACTCTTATTTGGACCACTTATGGCCAATTTCAGAGAGGGGTAAACAAAAGTTTTGTTTGTACACAGAGGAAATTTTATTGTATGAAAAATAATGAACATTTTTTGTAAAGTAACGAAAATTTTCTTAAAATTAACAAAAAGCTCCAAATGTTTTATGAAACTAGTTTTTAGTTAAAATAATTTTTTATTTTTTTTTTTTTTAAATAATGTCATATGGCAACCCTGACATTATTTTTATAAGTGTAATAATATTTCAATTAAAGCTAGCTATTATTTATGTTTTGAGTGAAAATTATATAAATTTTTTCATATTTTCGACTTTGTGTATTTGGGAAATTCATGTTCCGATCGGATAGATTTTAAAAAATGTTTCTATTTTTAGCATAGAAATAATTTTGCGTATTTTCCCATCAACTAAACAATCAAAAATATATGGTTTATTATAATCCTTTAAATCCTATTTAAATTGAAACTGGCTGATTCAATATGGCGAATTAAAATTGTTTTAAAAGATTTTTTATGTTGTCTGATTGATTTAAAATTGTCACAATAGGCTATTTTGATGTTAATAAGAAAGAATATGGAATTAAAAAATTCGAAATCCAAAGCGGTCATAATTTTTTAAAATCTTTATATTTTGAATTTCATTTAATTGCTTTTAAAGTATTTAGAATCGCTGATTATGAATCTGAACTCAAACATTTTGACCGAACATATTTTTCATAATATTTAGAAAATATTCGTTTAATATTCTTTAGATTTTTTTAGTTGTTGATCTTTGAATTTCACACTTTGAAATTTGGAACTTTTTTCTATGGTCTGTAAAAATTTTAGCGCAGAGTAAAAAGTTATGTCTTTTTAACCAAATTCCTTACGCTATATGTTATTACAATTTGTTGTAAGTATAAAATGGCACAAAAAAGATAAAAATGGTTGGCAAAATGGCACGAAAGAAAGCAACGAAATTGGAACGAAAAAAGGGGGAAAAAGACTCCAATAAATTCGGTTAGTATAATTTTAATCACATGTGATTTAAGTATATTTTGGGTGTTGCAACATAAATTAAGTTCCGTGAACTGAATTTTGTTGTCAAAACCAATATTCAGTTGTACTAACCGATTTCAGCAGTAGTAACTGAATTTTAGTTGGCAACTGGCTTAATGTTCTCTGTGTGTAGTAAAATATATACACTAGGGTAGTAAATTTTTTTCTTAAAAATGTTTACCTATTACCACCTGATGGGCAATAATGTATTAATAATAAAAATCACTTTTCCGGGTAACTTTAAAACAAAAACCTCTAGCATAAAGTACATTAATAAAAAAATGCAGTTTAACACCTTTTTACCATGAAAGTTACATTAGTGGACCAACATTACTGCACAGCATATTTTAAATTAATTTTAATGTAATATGTTTGTAGTTTCATTAATGTTTACTGAATTGTTACCGCATTGGAATGGTACAAAGCGCTTCTTTTATGTTGTTGAACACAATTTTTAGCTTCAAAAATTAAATGAATTTTTTATTCAATATATTTTTTTAATGCATTTTTCTATAATTTTGTCACTCTCTATTTAAAAAAAAAAGAATGCATATTTGCAAAATATGCAATTTTTACTAAAAAGTTGTACTTTCACTTTTTAGGATACTATTTTAATTTATTTTTACTATTTTTAATGATTTTTTGAAAAAAAAGGTTATAGCATTTTTATATAAAAAAAAACAAATTTTAAAAACAATTGCATTCCACAATATAAAAGTAGAGATGTGTACCATTCCAATGCAATTTAAATGGCAATGATCCGATACATTTTAAAGAGACTACGAATGTGTAAACTTACACACTTTTGTAAAAAAAAAAAATATCGCGAATGAAACCGTATTTTTTTTTTTGAATTTCGAGGAAATAATAAAAACATCAGTCTTTAAGTGGCTCCATAGAGTTTGTGCGCGCAAAATATAATTAAATCGGAAGACTCAAGGTCTGATTTTCCCGACCTATCGTGGAATGTTCGATATGTATTTTTTTACAAATATATATTTCATACAAATGATGCGATTAATCGTACGAACAAAGAGACAATTTTAACGAACAATTAAAACATCATGATCTTCGAACTAAGAATAATTCGAATAACTTTTGATGATTAATCGAATAAAAAGAATATTTTAAAACTTACATTTTTAATAAAACTTGTTTGAAAATTTACCAAAACACATTTCTGTGTTTTTTTTTTTAATAGTCAAAGTAAATTATCATATAAAAATTATAATTTTTCTGTTAATTTAGAGAAACATTTGTCATGATCTAAAACCGAACGAATAAAATCTCACACATAAACTTATAGATCAACTTTTTAATTGACCACTTTCAAGAATTTGTTGATGGTTCCATTTCGGGGATTTTCTAGGTCCCCATCATCAGAACAAGTTTAGAAAGCAGTGGCAACCTCATTTACAAACTCAAACACTTATATATTCCATTTGTTAAAGCAAATGAGAATTAAGTTGAGACTGAAAATAAAATTTCCACTAACAATTAAAAAATTGAAAAACATTTGATTTTGTATACACTCTGTCTTTGACAGAGATAATTTATACATTTTTCGTTTATATTCCATCTTCGTTACTTTTATTTTAAAATAAAATACAATGATTGCGAGGGGATACAAACTAAGACTATACTAAGATATAAACTAAGACTATACTTTGTCTTTTTTTTATTTTACAAGTTACTCAAAATGATAATGTAATGATATTTTATGTAATGTGGAATATATTACTACTCGCATTCAGACGATAATTGAGAAATTTCGGAACTCATGTAGTCATTCAGAAAATGATTACATCTCAAGCCTATATATATAGGCTTAAATCGTATCTAGATAATTCACATGCTTTCTTTTGTTCAGAAAATTCTACCACCCTACCTTTTTAAAGCTCCTTGTCTCTCCTTGCCTATTTAAAAATTATTTAAAGTTACCGCCATGTTGACAAGTTAAAGTACCTAAATCTTTACTTTAAATCTTTTATTGAAGGTTTTTTTTCTATATAAACTTTCCTTCTTCCAAGCGTTTTACATTATTTTAATAACTGCTTTTTTATAAACCGCAATTATTGTTATAGATGTAAGGTAGATTAAACCAAATCTCTTAAAACAAATAGTTTAAGCTTTTTATGAGAAATGATTTTGAAATAAAGACATTAATAATTAAATACTGATATTTTACAACGATAACACGTTAACTATCACTTAAACTCTGAATTTCCTTTATATAATTTCTGCGGTAATTAATAAAAGATAGCTCTATACGAGTATACTAAACTATCACCGATATGTAACTTTTAAGGATTTTTCAATTTTTTTGACATCATGAGATATCTTGACTAAATGATGTACACTCACATTATTTTGTCGCTAAAATCCAAGAAATATATACTTTAAAACTACTAAACAAAACCGGTCTACTCACTTATCTTTTAAATCAAATGTTTTTTCGTTTATTTTGAACTATTAAAAAATTACCTCAAACTCGGTCAAAAAAAAAGATTTTCTTTTATTTTTACTATCAAAAATAAAATAAAAAATTGTAAACAACTCCCAAATCTGTAAAAATAAACGATTTTATTTTAAATACCCTATTAAAAATCATATGCATATGCTTCATACATGATTCATGTGTGTTCATAAACCATTCTTATATGTTCATATGAGGAATCATATATGTTTCATCTGAGTGCATTTACGAATATTCAGATATTATTTACATATATAATCATACATGTCCATACATGGCCGTATGTGTACACTAACGAAATTAAGGTAATATTTTCACAAATGAACTCTTATGAACACATATGAATCATATATGGTGGTATATGAACATGTGTGACCTCGAATCACGTCATATATGATCACGAATTAGTTCGTGCATGTTCATAAATGGATGCATCGAGTTTTAATCGGATTTCAAAAACTAACTTCCAAGTTATTAAAAACAACAATTTTTCTTTAATTTTTACTATCATTAACTTTTTGGTTAAAAAAAAGGATTTTTTGTAAAAAGAAAATTTTAAATGAAAATAATAACTGGTGCACAAAAACAGTATTTATGTGTAGTTTGTTTTTTAATAAAAATAAGTTAAAAAAAATATTTCTTTGTAGTTTAAATGTATGTATATTCCTTAAAAAACAAAGTTTACGGATTACTTTTTAAATAAACCACAATCAGTTACTGTTAAAATATTGTGAGTGTATGATTGAGAATCTTTTTCAATAGTGATTACATTTGAGAATTCATTAGTTACTGTTAAAATATTGTGAGTGTATGATTGAGAAATCTTTCTCTATAGTGAATATTGTAGTATTCAAACTGGTACAAGAAATCTTTTAATTTTCGGATGATAGACTGAAAAGTTAATCTAGTAAAAGTGGACTAACTGCAAATGTTTACATTAAAATAAAGCAGTTAATTCACTTTTTACTATATTAACTTTTAAGTCTAAAAGGCAGCAAAACACTTAAATTTTTAACATATTTTTAAAACTATTTTATTCGTTTGATTAATCGAATAATTTTAAAAAATTAATCGCTTAATCGTTCGATCAAAAAATTATTTGATATTTGATTCGAACAAAAAAAAAAAACACCGAAAAAATCACAACCCTAATTACCAATAGATTCTTATTTTTTTTAAGCAGTAAATTTACCATATTTCTAATTCTGTGTGATTTAGAAAATCTATACACTAGAATACTATGTAGGAAAAAACCACTGCAAATGAAGTTAAAAATATTTAAAAAAAAATACGACTTACATTTCAGTAAATTCTACCAACATTGTAATTTGTTCAATAAATTAGCCACATATGTTCCCATAGCCCTTTACCCCACCGAAGTAAAATAATGAACCAGGGCTATGAACCAAAAAGCTTCAATAAGTTCGCCAACCCTCCACCAGGTGGCGAGCAACAACTGTTCTAAGACTTATCATCAATTACAGTGTTGCCATGTTTGAATCCCTTCATATTCGCCACCTTTCATCTCTCTTCAAAGAAATCAACACATTAATGAATAGAAAGAATTTCCTGCTGCTCTTAAAAATTTGATGTGGTTTGTTTTTTTAAATGAACTACATATCTAGTCAAAAACTAAACTTCTTCTACAAATTACTGTTTTTTTTACTTAGAAATATAGATACAACTCAAACCACTACAAATATTTACAGCAGTTTCCCTGAGTGTAATTATAATTTTTAGAAAAAATAATACTAAGGTAAATTTCTATTAGAAAAATAACTTTTTTTTAATTATTCCTTTATTTTTTATGATTGTTTAAATATTGTTGTTTTTATAGATTTCCAAAGAGGGTAAACCAGTTAATAACTCAAATAAATACCTGAAATTTTGCGATTATTTGATATTATACATAAAAACTGTTATATCTTACCTGAAAAGAAAAAAAGAAAATATTAATTAGTTAAATGTTTTAATTACAAGGATACTGTGTAATATTATTGAATGTTTTATTATTTAAATCATAATATTTATGGAGGCCTATGATTATTATCAGTGACTGACTTTTATTGCTCATACGTAATAAAAAATCTTTAACACAGAAAAAAACATTTCCCTACTTTTTTCAATTAAACCAATTTGTTGAAAATTTTAAAAGCTGTCAATTAAAAATTAATTGAATCAATTAAATATTTGCTCAAATTCGGAACTTGGTTGACATTTTTTTTATACTATCGCTCAAAATATATTGTTATTATTTTTGTAATATTTATACAAGGTGGCGCAAAAGTAATCCTCCTATCAGAAAATGCTATAAATTTTGCGATTGGCCCCTAATGTCAGTTCTGTTTTGACATTTGTGTAATAAACACATGCGAAATACACGTTAATAAACAATGTTACGCTACACTGCTCCAGAACGCGGTATATTGGTGACTATTTATTTGACCAATAATCGGTCGGTGACTTTGGCACAACGTGAATTTCGTCGCAGATTTCCTGGCTGTCCAACGCCTACTGGTGAAAACACTGCGACGTTTAGGCCGCTCGCCTCGAAGAGACTGGCACAACACGAGATGCTGCCAGGCGTGGCAGACCCCGGAGTAGCCGTTCTGCAGAGAATATTGCTGCTGTAGCCGAGGATGTCATGGAAGCGCCGTCGACATCGACCAGACGACGTGCCACGCAAATGGGTATCAGTCGACGGTCTTTACAGCGAATTTTGGTACAACATTTGAAGATGTTTCCGTACAAAGTCCAGACGGTGCATCAGCTGTTAGCTGCTGACCGCCAATCGCGTGTACATACGCTCAAGCCATCCTTAATCACCACCAAGAGGAAGATGATTTTTCATCAAAAATAATCATAAGTGATGAGGCCCATTTCCATCTTAGCGGGTACGTAAATAAGCAAAAATTTACGCTTCTGGGGCACTGAAAATCCGCGTGTAACCCACGAAGAGCCATTACACCCGCTCAAAGTCACTGTATGGTGTGCTGTTTTCGCTGGAGGAGTCATCGGACCTTTTTTTCTTCGAAGACTTCGCGGGCCAAAACGGTTACTGTGAATGGTGAGCGCTACAGAGCAATGATCAACGAGTTCTTTTTTGCCGCAACTTGATGAATTGGGATTGGTAAACATGTGGTTCCAACAGGACGGTGCAACGGCACACACTGCACGTGCCACAACCGATATGCTGAAGGATGCATTTCCCGGGCGCCTAATCTCCCGTTTTGGCGATTTGCACTGGCCAGCAAGATCGCCTGATTTGACCGCTTCAGACTTCTTTTTGTGGGGCTTTTTGAAGTCGCGGGTTTATGTCAACAAGCCTCAGACTCTTGCAGCTCTTAAAGACAATATCCGTCAAGAATGTGAGGACCTATCGCCGGAAGTTTTGGCCAAAGTGATGGAAAATGCCATAAAAAGGGCTCAAATGACAATCAACTGTGGCGGCGGCCATTTACATGACATCATATTCTCGACTTGATGTAAAAAAAATTTAAATAACAAATAAAAATAATCCACAAGAAGAATCAAAGTTTTTCATTTTTTTTTAATTACAGCCAAAAAACATCGGAAGGTTATTTTTGCGCCACCTTGTATATGTAGTTGTTTTTTTTTGTTATAAATGTTTATGTAGTAGTTATAAATATTTTAAATCAATTTAAATTAGATCTTATTAATCCTCATTCGGTTTATTACTTCATACAGTTAAATGATTTAATTTCAGTTGTTTAAATGTAATTATTAATTTATTCTAAAACAGTATCATAAAATTGTTAATCGCATGGGTTCTACATTCCGAAAATGAAGTGAAAGTGGAACTTACGCTCAATTTGAGTTCCCAATTCCACATAAGTGATTTGAAAAGAAAAATTTTATTTGTTTCTAGTGGAATTGAAGTGATTTGATGTGTTCTATAAAACAATTTCACTACAAAAAAAGTAATTGTAAAACGGTATTAGTTAACTGAGTGAAAAACCAAACTTTTAGAAAATAAAATTATTTTAAATATTAAAAGTAAAAAAAAAAATCAAACAATGTAAGCAAATGTGATATGTTGTTAATATACGTTTATTTAACTGAAAAAGTGTTGTATTTTTTACGGGAAAACACATGAATCTGGAACAAGAGGCCCCATTTTTAACATTCATGGAAAAAAAATCTGGTTTGGCCAAAGGTTTTAAGAGGGGCGACAAAACAGTTGAAGACCAGTTGTGGAAGGACTTAGCAAGTACATTAAACAGCTTAGGACCTCCAGAAAGGGATGCAACTGGTTGGAAAAAGGCTTGGGCTGATTGGAAGGCTACCATTCGTAAAAAATTGGCCGAAAATAGAGCAGAGGTAACGGCAACCGGTGGAGGACCCAACAATATCCAACACATATCATCCAAAGAAGATTAAGTTGCCAAACTTTCTGGCCTTTATACAGCAGTCGAAGGTCTTCCAGCTGCTAAATCATTCGGGACGACTAGCAAAGGGTAAACATCTAATGAATTGTCAAACTTAGATGGCACCAGTTCCGACAATGTAGTAAACGTGATTTTACAAAAATGAAATATAAATGACGAAGGTACTGAAAATATAGAAAATGAAGAACCGCAACCGATGATTTCCCTTTTTGATTTCTCTTTTTGATTTCTCAATTTTTTCGCGACTTCTTTCAAATCTAATCCATTTTGGGCATATGACAGTTTTCAAAACATTAAACATATTTGTTAAAATTTTTGATGCTGTACTTCTTCCCACTGCTAGATTGAAATCTTTTGCGATCATTTGTTGGTAACTTCCTTGTCCGAAATAGCGTAGTGATGTGGCCAATTGCAAAATAATTCGAATGCTTGTCTTTTTAGCAATTGGTGATACTTCTTCTAAAACCGTCATAAATGCATACTTATTTAATTTAAAATATGCAATAAAACTATTTTTTTTTTTTTATTAATTTTAAACATTTTCGACCCAGTTTTAATTATTTTCTTACGATTTTTCTGGTAGTTCCAAAGGATTTGAACAGTCACGAAGCCTTTTTCTATTTAGATTTTCCGTTCTTTGTTTTTCTTTTTCAATTAAATACCAGGAAATCACAATTGCGCCACTCATTTTATATTATTTTAAAATAAGTATTTTTTGTTTAATTTTTATTTTTGTTTAAAAATGCACTCTTCTTTATTGCAATTTCATTCACTTTAAAGTGATTATTTCGTTTTTTCCCGCATTTTTTTATGTTGTTGCTAAAAACAAAATGAAAATGAAATCGTCGTGAAAAAACGATTCCCTCGTTTTTCAGAACACAGCGGAATTGAAAATGTGGAATTAAAAACGATTCCACTTTCACTTCGTAGTGGAATATAGAACTCAGGCCAATGTAATTTTTGAAGTTAAAATGCTAAAAATAAATTAAAAATTATTAAAAAAAAATAATCCCTTGTTTTTCAGAACACAGCGGAATTGAAAATGTGGAATTAAAAACGATTCCACTTTCACTGCGTAGTTTAATATAGAACCAAGGCCAATGTAATTTTTGAAGTTAAAATGCTGAAAATAAATTAAAAATTATTAAAAAAAAATAATCCCTTGGTTTAAACAAAAAAAAAAAACAGACTCAATTTCAACAAGAGACCAAATTATTAATTTAATGCTTCTATTTATTTTTTGCATTTAAATTATAATTTCCAAAACTTTCAAATCTTAATTTATTTGTTAAAAATTATTTCAAAATTATTTTAAGCATAAAAATCTTATAAATTTCCCCATTTACTTCCTCACACATCTTTTACTACACATTAGTTAATGAATTTATTGACATTAATGCAATGAAAATAAAATTAAAAATACATAAAATATTTCCAAAATTTAATTATAATTATCTTATATTCCAAAAATTAACACCATTTAAAAATGAGTTTCCTTATTAACATCGACATTTGTGTAGTCTTTAGGATGCCTGCTAAAATAGACATTGATCTCATGCCGCTATTTTAAATGCATGTTGTGTCATTTGAATTTGAACAGAAACAAACAAAAATCTTACACAACACTGGAAATAAAGATGAAATATCTTTACTACTAGATATCCCATTCATTCATATTCATTCATACGATACTTTGTATCTTGAAAACATCCAACATATGACAAAAAAAAAAAAAGCTAATGAATGTTAAAATGTAATAAAATGTCATTCATTCGTATACCAGAAGATCTACTTATACATACAATGAGTCTGAAGTTGTTGAGCACAATGACATGATGATGATCATTGTGATATTATTATCGTTGTGGAATTGTTGCTTAAAATAAAAATTTAAACTAAAAACACAAAAAATTTCAAAATGCAGCATCTTCAGTCAATCAAAAAAAGGGAAATAAACTTGAAATATTTATTTTTGTTAAAATGTTTTTATTGTTAGTTTTATTATTGTTTGTGTGAGAATTAATGGCAAAGTCTTAGAAAAATGTCATATAACAATTATTTATTTTAGTTATAAATTCATCTTAAAACTTAGTTGTATAACATTTGATTTTGTTTTTTTTTTTTTTGGTATGACATTTATATTTTTATTGCATAAAATTTTTAATTTTTAAATATAACATAATACTGCTATTTTATTTTTAGTAGAGCATTGAACTGTTTAAACACATTTCATACAATTTATAAAACAAATTTAAATTTATTCAGTCAGGTTTTTTGTTTTTTAATATTTTTTAAAAAGGGGAAGTTAAATAATCATGCACAGTAGTTTATCTGAGATTTTTTAATGAAAATCCAGTAAAAGTATAGAATTCGGTTTTAACGAATTTGTTTATACCCTTTTAGCGTGCTTCAAATAATAAATATAAAAATGGAATGACAAAAAATTATGGAGATGAAAAAAAAATTTCTTGGTGAAAAGATATGAAAAAACATTTTAGAGGTGAAAAGCATTTTTATTTCCACACATTCCTGAAAGTGGTCAATTAATAAATTTGAATACAAAAACTCTATAGATTATTTGTTAGGACAATGTCCTAATAAAGAAATATAGAGTATGGCCTCAACTTGAATAATTTCCATTTTCATTGCAAAATTAAAGGTCGAAAAAAACATAATTTTTATTTTAAATAAAAAATATATGAAATTTGTATAAAAGACAAAGTACGGTCTTGTTTAATACTCCCCCTGACATTTTGTTTTAAGCAAAACAAGTGTACAAATAAAAAGGAAAGAAAACAAAAAACGCGTATTGAATATCTACCAAAGGTAGACCTTGCCCACAACACACAACACACAAGTTTTCAATTTATGTTTTGATCAATAGTGATAATCTTTAACTTCGAGCTCATATATTAGTTCTCATTAAGTGAGAAAACTAGTTTATATGTATTTTGCATTACTTCTTTCAAAACGTGTTCTGATGATGGGAACCTAGAAAACACATTTCTGAAAGTGGTCAATTAATAAATTGAAAACAAAAACTCGATAGATTATTCGTTAGGACAATATCCTAATAAAGAAATATAGAGTATGTCCTCGGACTTGAATAATTTTAATTTTCATTGCACAATTAAAGGTCGAAAAAACATAATTTTTTTTTAATAAAAATTATATCAAACTTGTATAAAAGACAAAGTACGGTCTTATTTACTACTCCCCCTGTACATTTTGTTTTTAAACAAAACAAGTGTACAAATAAAAAGGAAAAAAAAAACAAAAAACCTGTATTGAATATCTACCAAAGGTAGACCTTGTACACAACAAACAATTTTTCAATTTACTAGTAAGAAAACTAGTTTATATGAATGCTTGATGTTTTGCATGGGATTGTAAAGGTAGACCTTGCACACAATTTTTCAATTTATTTTTTGATCAATAGTGATAATCTTTAACTTCGAGCTCATATATTAGTTCGCATTAAGTGAGAAAACTAGTTCTGAACTATTTCAAAACGTGTTCTGATGATGGGAACCTAGAAAATTCCCGAAATAGATCTATCAACACATTCCTGAAAGTGGTCAATTAATAAATTTGAAAACAAAAACTCTATAGATTATTTGTTAGGACAATATCCTAATAAAGAAATGTAGAGTATAGACTCGAACTTGACCTACCCACGTGGTTGATTACTAAGAAGACAAGAATGGAGCAAAATTGATTATTAATAGGTTTTTTGTTAAAGTTCTGCCTATTATATAGGCTCTAGCTTTTCTAAAACTTCGGGTTCTGATGAGATCTTTAGCCAGATCGAAATACTAGTATCAACCTAGCTAATATGTTTGATTTGCTTTATTTTTGTAAATATACGGAGGTTGAAAGCTCGTTATAAATTGAAAAATAACATAAAAATAATCTCGATGTATATAAAAACAAAAAACTAATATAACTGTAAAAAATGTTACTTGAGCCAGAGTACACACTAAAAATTTTTTATATAAATAGAACATTTTTGGTCTTCAAAGTTTAGTAACGTCATGATGCTTGTTAGGAAAAGACCTACCCACGTGGTTGATTACTAAGAAGACAAGAATGGAGCAAAATTGATTATTAATAGGTTTTTTGTTAAAGTTCTGCCTATTATATAGGCTCTAGCTTTTCTAAAACTTCGGGTTCTGATGAGATCTTTAGCCAGATCGAAATACTAGTATCAACCTAGCTAATATGTTTGATTTGCTTTATTTTTGTAAATATACGGAGGTTGAAAGCTCGTTATAAATTGAAAATAACATAAAAATAATCTCGATGTATATAAAAACAAAAAACTAATATAACTGTAAAAAATGTTACTTGAGCCAGAGTACACACTAAAAATTTTTTATATAAATAGAACATTTTTGGTCTTCAAAGTTTAGTAACGTCATGATGCTTGTTAGGAAAAGACCCTACCCACGTGGTTGATTACTAAGAAGACAAGAATGGAGCAAAATTGATTATTAATAGGTTTTTTGTTAAAGTTCTGCCTATTATATAGGCTCTAGCTTTTCTAAAACTTCGGGTTCTGATGAGATCTTTAGCCAGATCGAAATACTAGTATCAACCTAGCTAATATGTTTGATTTGCTTTATTTTTGTAAATATACGGAGGTTGAAAGCTCGTTATAAATTGAAAATAACATAAAAATAATCTCGATGTATATAAAAACAAAAAACTAATATAACTGTAAAAAATGTTACTTGAGCCAGAGTACACACTAAAAATTTTTTATATAAATAGAACATTTTTCGTCTTCAAAGTTTAGTAACGTCATGATGCTTGTTAGGAAAAGACCTACCCACGTGGTTGATTACTAAGAAGACAAGAATGGAGCAAAATTGATTATTAATAGGTTTTTTGTTAAAGTTCTGCCTATTATATAGGCTCTAGCTTTTCTAAAACTTCGGGTTCTGATGAAATCTTTAGCCAGATCGAAATACTAGTATCAACCTAGCTAATATGTTTGATTTGCTTTATTTTTGTAAATATACGGAGGTTGAAAGCTCGTTATAAATTGAAAATAACATAAAAATAATCTCGATGTATATAAAAACAAAAAACTAATATAACTGAATAATTTTCATTTTCAAAAAAAAAAAAAATTGTGGTGGAAAAATTTTTGAGGTGAATATAAAATATTATTTCACCTCTAGGCGTCTGAAGAAAACATATTGCATACACCAGATGCTACCAGGGTTGTCAGATTTTTTTTGAGCTCCATCGCCAAACCGGATGTCAAAAATCGCCAAAAGTCGCCAAAAGTCAACTTTGTTCAGTTTTTGTTAATTTTTTTATTTAAAAAAATAAAATTTTGTTTACACAAAAAAAAAAAAGCTAGTATAATATTTAAGTCAAAAATCGCCAAAAAACTGATAAAAAAAAACTAAAAAATCGCCAAAAGTAAATTTAGTTTAGTTTTTGTTAATTTTTTTTATTTAATTAATAAATATTGGGAACTTTGCATACTTATTCTAATTTAGCAAAATATAAACGCATTTACATATATATGTATATATATATACATTTTGTTGAGTTAGTGTTATATATTTTTAAATTACATAAAAATGGAGATCATATGATCTGTTAAAAAAAAGTAAAATTAAGTACATAAGTAAATAAGATCGTAAACTTCAGCCTCATCGATTTCATTACTTGTGTCTTGACTTTTATACATATTATTTGAATTGAATTTTTTTATCATTTCATTAGTCGGTGTAAAAAAATTGCAGCACAATTTGTTAACGTTCATGTGATTTATTATTCCCAATAGAGCGTCTAAAAGCTCATATTGAATTTTATTTCTTAATTTAGTTTTTGGTATAATTCATTATGGAAAATACCCTTTCAACGCAGGCATTACTGGTTGGAACAACCAACATATTAAGAACGGCCAAAGATAATTCTTTAAAATGGTGCGTACCTGCTGCATCACGATAATCAAACACTTTTGGCCAAAAATCAAGTAAATTTGTTGGAATTTCGTTATTAAAATAACTATTCCAATTTATGAACGGAAGTTCACATGTCATACGACATGACATGACTTTTGATGTCGTTTTGACACTAAATATGAAATTCACTTAAAATGATAACAAACCAAAAATCATGCAGACTATTTTTTTTTTTAATTAGTAATGGTAACAAAAAAATACAAACTATTAAAAAAATCACTGAAATAATATAAATGGTGAAAATAGCCAAGAAAATCGCCAGTTACATCATAAATCGCCAAAAAATCGCCATGTCGCCATATGGAAAATCTCGACGCCAAACACGTTTCAAAATCGCCATGTTTGGCGAGAAATCGCCATATCTGACAGCCCTGGATGCTACTATTGTAAGCAGTGTTGCCAGGTTTATTAGGAAAACATCGTCATCACATTTAAAAAAAATCGTTAAAAATCAACAAAATGGTTTTTTTTTGTTGTTAAAGGCCTAACTAAAACCGGCAAAAATTATCGGTATTTTATAACCTTTCTGTTCTTTGTTGAATATATTTTTCCTAATTTGTTTCCACAACAATTTTCAGAGATTTTCTAAATTTTTAAGAACTTAAAAGTAAAAATAACTTTTGGTTTAGGGAATATTTATTTTTTGTTTTTTAAAAAAAACTGTGTTTCATTAATAAAGTCACGGACTTAATGATCCGCCCTCGTATCATGTTTTTATTAACACCGCAAAATTCATTTTATTTGTAGAAATATTTAAAAATATTTGCGCTTAATTTAAAAGTTTAAAAAATATTATTACTTTTTTTTGAACTTTGTTATTTAACAATAATTTTTTTATGAAAGTTTTTTATAGTTGAAAAAAAAAAAATACATATTTCGTTTTTATACAGTTATAATCAAACTAATATTTATTTTTGTTGAAAACCAAAAATAAAAACGTTTTCCGGTGTGCTTTAATTACAAATAAAGCTTTCAAAAAATACTATTTTGTAAATACAATTAATTGGTTTTGTTAATATGGCAAAAGTTTAATTGAGAATGACCGAACAATACAAAAATTGTAATATTTGCCTTCGCAATAAGTAGAAAATGCTTTGGTGGGTAAAACGGATACTTCTGTATGTAGAGTAGAAAAATAGGTTAGAAACTTAAAATTTGTCTAACCCAGCAAAACTTGGTAATGGGTGCGATAGAGTAATGCATTACCTTGTAATGTGTACTCCTTACCCGTATCATTATTTTCCAACAAGAAGTAATGAGTTACCGATAATTGGACACTCATGGATTACCTTGTAATGAGACCTCATTACATTTTACATTACTTCAAAACATAAATAATGACTTACCGATCATCAATTACATAATGCAAGAATTATAAACGTAAAGTAATTATTAATTTATATTTTTGAAAATCTATTTATATACACATTACTTTGTAATTTTTTGTAAGCATAATGGTAAGGTGTATATTCACGAACGAAAACACGAAGCACAACAACTCATCTACATGTTAAGCAATAAAATATTGTATGTAGCTATAGCTCAGTTGGTAGTGTTCTCGCCTAACTAATTGTTAAATACCAGAGACCCCAGGTTCGAATCCCAGCATGACCAAGTTATTTATTTAATAAAAAAAAAGTTATTTATTTAATTAAAAAAATAATATCTGTAAAAAAAATGTTTATGTATTTTTTTTTATGAAAATCTATTTATAGACACATTACTTTTTCCCACCATGTAACCATATAAGTAACCAGTTACTTTACCCACTACAAGGTAATGAGTTACCTTGAGGCTCATCGCCTGTAAAATTCATCAATGAAGTAACGTGTAAAGTAATGCATGAGGCCCTATGGCGATACATTACTTTGCCCATGATTTGGTAATGTGTGGTTTTGCTGGGAAGTAGAGTTGGAAAGAAGCGTACTTTACTGTATACCCAAAACCGTTTACATTTGATCACAATTTAAAGAGGATGTTGAAATTAGGCCATTATTTTTTAAAAATTAACAGCTTTTTGTTTTAAGAAAAGCAAAATGTTCTGTTAATGAAAACTATAAATAAAATTCTTTAAAAAAAAATATCTACTTTAACCATTATTCATGTTAAACCATAATAATTTGTTACGTTAAAAACAAGCTACAGATAAATGAGAAAATGTTAGAACGTAAAACAACAGCAAAAAAAAAAAGTCGAAGTAATTACAAACATGGTCGTTGACCTAACATGGCCCCCACTTATAACACAACAACAACTTTAAAGATCGGTAGTTCAAAAATACATGAACATCTTTTTTTAAAAAAATAAACATAACGAAAATTTGTTAAACATTTATACAATTAAACGTAAATTATATTTTATGTTTTAAGAGGAAACTACCGAAAAATATATACATAAAAAAAGCCTCTGGCACGCGTGAGCATAAAGCAATTAAATTATAATTTAGGAAAATAATAAAAAAAAATTTTCAAATTAACCAAACCAACGAAGCTTTAAATTTAAAAGTTTTACATGTTAGACCAGCCAAATATGACAAAATAAAAAACAAAACTTGTTAAAATACATAAACAAACTAAAATGTAATGAAAGCGGTAAGCTAAAATGGAAAGATAGCATTTACATATTGACTTGTATTTTCTAAACATCTCGACTAATTTTATTAATTTTCAGTTATAATGTAAAAATGAAATTGATAAACATTTTTGGGAAAATTCCGGTAATTCATGCCACTTACTGCAGGCTTGGCTAATAATTCCATAGTCTGTGCGCCCGGTAGGCTAGTTGGTAGCGTGCTGGCTTATCATTGCGGGGGTTGTGGGTTCGATTCCCACCAGAGGCACTGGTCTGTTTTCGCTACAACTCGCCGAAGGCCATATTAGCTAGTGCTCGGTTAGGGTAATAGTAAATAATTTGTAATTATATGATTATTAATTAATAAAAAAACAAAAAATAAAAAAATTCCATAGTCACAGGGTCAAATTGTTTTAATAATTTGAATAAACATCTCTACTAATTTTATTAATTTTCAATTATAATGTAAAAATAAAATGAATAAACATTTTTGGGAAAATACCGGTAGTCAGTCAAATTGTTTTAATAATTTGAATAAATATCTGGACTAGTTTTATTAATTTTCAGTTATAATGTAAAATTAAAATTGTTAAAATTTTTGGGAAAATTCCGGTAATTCATTCCACTTACTGCAGGCTTAGCTAAGAATTCCATAGTCACAGGGTCAAATTGTTTCAATATTTTAGTTAGTTCTATTGATATTGTTTTATTGTCAAAAAAACTTTTAGGGCTAGTAACTTTAATCTATAATTAACCAGATTTAAGCTTTAATTCCTTATTTAATTTGTTATTTGACATTCATAACTATAGTTAAGCCCTAAACCTTGGTTATTTTGAGATAAGTTAGCAGGTATAAAGTTGTTTTTATCAAGGGTTTTCCAATAGGTATTTGAAAACTTTGAATTTAATTTGTGAACGCACTATTTCACTGCTCATCTAACTGTTACTTTCCTTCTTTTCAGTAGACTCAACATTTTCATCACGGTAAAGTACACGAACGAACAACGTATGTAAATTATAAAAATGTACTACCGAAATTCGGATTCGGTGACCGCAATTTTAAGAACGTTAACTCCAATTTTCGGTCGTTATTCTCGCCCTAGTAGACAAGCAATAACTAGTTTAGTGCAAAAATTTGAGTCTACATATTCATTGTGTGATGCTGCCGTTCCAGTAAGACAACGCGTTGGTGGAAGTGTTGAAAATATCGCTGCCGTTCAGGCGTCCGTAGCAAACGATCCAAATCAGTCGATTCCGCTGCGTTCTCAAGAACTGGGCATCGCCAAGACCACTTTATGGCGAATTTTGCGTAAGGATCTTGGTTTACACTCATACAAGATCAATCTGACTCAAGAATTGAAGCCGATGAAACCATTTGACGATACGTACGTTCTCCGATTGGGCTCTGGAGAAGATGCGCCAAGATGATGAATTTCATCTCAAAATCATCCTCAGTGACGAAGCTCATTTTTAGCTCAATGGGTTCGTCAATAAGCAAAATATGCGTTATTGGTTTGGTGAAAATCCACATGTGCTTCATGAATCACCACTTCATCCACACAAAAATAACTGTTTAGTGCGGTTTGCATTCCGGCGGCGTCATTGGGCCATATTTTTTAGTCGACAATAACGATCGTCACGTTACTGTGAATGGCGATCGTTATCGCGCCATGATTACCGATTATTTTTGGCCCGAATTGGAAAACATGGACTTGGACGACATGTGGTTTCAAGAGGACGGTGGTTCCACAAGCCGCACAGAACACGTTACAATCGTTTTATTGAAGAGTAAGTTTGGTGAGCCGACGTCATTGAAAGAACTCAGAGCCAACATTGAACGCGAAATAGCGGCCGTTACGGCCGAAATGTGTGACCGAGTTACGAAAATTGGTTCCAACGAATAGACCGCTGCCGACGTACCCGCGGAGGCCATATGAACGAAGTCGAGTTTCATTCATAAATGTTTCGATTGTGTTTCAAGTCGATAATAAAGTTTTGGAAATATCGCAAATGGTTTGCGTGTCATTTCAAAAAAAGTTGTCAAGTCCTTATTGCAAATATATAAAAAAAGCGCCTATCGCTTCAATTGAATTTCAACTTAGAGCACATATTACATTTGCAAAACATTTGTAATTTAAACGATAATAATCATTGTAATGTTGACTTAGAAACAACAAAATCAACAATACAGTCACTAAATTTTATGCAAACATATTTAGTAAAAGTGGTTTTCAGATTAGTTGTCAAAATATACAGCGCGCTATATGATAATGTTTTGATAACCGTCATCAGCGTCACCGTCACTATCATCATCATAAAAAAAGAAATAAAAATACACTTGCTGTGTTTATTTGGATTTTGTTCATATACAAATTTGGTGGTCATTCATTCATTTATCATCCCATCATGATCGCATTCGGAAATAATCAAAAAAAAAAAAAAAAAAAAAAAACACCGAAATGCAAAATTGCTTTGGGGGATAATCAAAAATAACCACTCATTGATGAGTTGGTTGGTTTTTCTACTATAGATATTTTCATTAATTTTATGAATCAATGAAATTATTATTATTAAACATGTTTAGTGTTTTGTATTTAATGTTATGCATGAAATAATTAATGTTTGGGTATTTTTTGCTGTAATAATAATTACCAACAAAAAAAAAAAATTCAAGGTCATATCGTGACGATAAGTGTTTTTTGAACAAAAAATGTTATTTACCAAAAAAAAAAAAAAAAAAAAAAAAAAAAACATCTGTATTGAACACTTTTTTTGTAATACACCATCTAAATTCATTCAACCAATTAGAAAAATATTTTATGAGATAATTAATGAAAATTTGTTAAGAGAGATATTCTACGCACGATATTCGGTTACGGCGGGATTACACAGTTACAAATCATAGTTAAATTACTTAAATTAATATTTTATTTTTTTTTTCAAATATTTTTAAATTAAGTTAATGAAATTGTAGCATCAATTAACTGCCCGGTTAAAAAAGTTAATATATGATCATATATATATTTTATGTGATCATATATATTTTTTATATGATCATATATGGTCATCCATATTAGTACACTGAGAAAATTTCAATGAATTTTTTCATTAGATCTATGAATTGTAACTGGAATTCGTCAATTAAAACTTTTCATTAAATTAATGAAAAAGTTCATAATAATTATTAAAAATTTCATACGACTAATGAAAAAGTTTCATTAAAAATTGCTTCAATATAACTATGCAGATTTTTCATAAAGCTTAAGAAATTTATCGTTCACAGTGTAAAGAAAACTTCATTGAAAATGAAAATTATTCAAGTTCGAGGCCATACTCTATATTTCTTCATTAGGATATTGTCCTAACAAATAATCTATAGTTTTTTGTTTTCAAATTTATTATTTGACCCTTTCAGGAATGTGTTGATAGATCTATTTCGGGAATTTTCTAGGTTCCCATCATCAGAACACGTTTTGAAAGCGGTAACAATCCCATGCCAAACATCAAACATACATATGAACTAGTTTACTCACTACATGAGAACTAATATACATATGAGTTTGAAGTTAAAGATTATAACCATTGATCAAAAAATAAATTGAAAACTTGTTTGATGTGTAAGATCCACCTCTGGTGGATATTCAATACACGTTTTTTTGTTTCTCTCTCCTTTTTATATTTTGTTTACTTTGTAAGCAAAACAGATTATTTGTTAGGACAATATCCTAATGAAGAAATATAGATTAGATTTTTTTTTTAGATTAGATTAGTTTTCTTTATTTTTTCATAAAATTTGTTTACAATAGTTTTTAGTTTGTATTACTAGTTTACATCTTATATAAAGAAAAGTGGCTTGGTTTTATATAAAAAACCGTTTGCCAGAGTGTTAGGCCGTTACCTATTTAAAATTTTAACGTTCTATCCTGTTTAGTTTTATTTAAAAATTTAATTCATTTATAAGCATTCTCCTATAACTAGTTGCCTCTTTAACATAACCGTATAGATTTAACCAACTTGCATCTTCACCATTTAATATGTTCACTATGCTACTATCTGAAAGCCGTATATTACCAAAATGTTTCATTCTTAATTCGTTTAGAATAGGGCATCTTCCCAAAAAATGTTGCATTGTCTCTATTTCTCTTAGGTTGCACATTGAGCATAATCTTTGACTACCTATCCTGTATTTGTTGCCATTTAACCAAAGTAAATCACCTCTGGCCTTCATAATAAAACTTATTTGCACCATATTATAACTCTGATTACAATAAGTAGGACTTTTGGTGGGGTCGAGTAGTCTGTAAATTCTCTGTTGACTTTTCTGAGAATTCTCAATATATTCTTGACGTTTTGACCATTTCATCACCGCTATTAAATTTAAACAAGAATTATTAAATGATAGTTTGTCATGGGTGTGATCGATGTAGCCGACGTGATATTCCAACATTTTATTTTTAAGGTCACTGTGCCAAAAAATATCTCTGCATTATCTTCGTTGAAAGTATGTGTGGTAATCTGTTAGTTTCATAATCATAAATGGTCCTGGAAATGTACTGTAAGTGTAGGCTATATGTGTAGAAGTGACCGTCTTCTTGCCCAGTTTCCAGCATTACAACGTAAGTAGGAGCACTTTCCCCAAGCCTTAAAACTCGTTTTGTAAAATACCGATGTAACTTATCCACATCGTCGAACCAAGAGTTGCCCCAAACTTGTGAACCATATGACTGTATGGATCTACATACAGCGAGAAACATTTTCCACTTAGCCTTTAATGATATTTCATTTTTGCCAATTAAGTTTTTCCACGTTGCGTTTATACAATTTTTTCCAGCTTCATTTTTGGCCAAAACATGTTTTGAAAATGACATTGTTGGTGTTAGTATGACTCCTAAATATTTATATTCATTTACAACATTAACAAGTACACCATTAAACGTCCATCTTTCTGTTCTTGCGATCCTACCTCCTCTTCTGAATATCATTATATCTGATTTCATTAGATTGACCTCCAGACCCCATGTACTGCAATATTTTTCTAAGTTATAAATCATTTTTTGTAAAATATCTACGTTTTCTGACAAAATGACAATGTCGTCAGCATACATCAGCACTCTTATATTAATGTCAACTATAAATAAGCCACCACCTAAGTGGTCATGCATTTCATTTAAGTATAGCGCGAAAAGAAGAGGCGACAACAAGCATCCTTGTTTTACGCCAGATCGTGTATCGAACCAGTCAGACAAATCTTCACCTGTCCATACTGCAGATGATGTGTTTTGGTATAAGTTTTCAATAAACGTGATTACCTTAGTAGACAGGCCAATTTTATTTAGTTTGTAGATTAAAAGCTTTCTGGGTATACAGTCAAAGGCCGCCTTGAAATCTACGAAGAAAGCGTATACTTTTTTCTTCTCGGAGAATTTAATATTAACAATTGAGGCCAAGTTATATATATTGTCTATGGTTGAGTATCTTTTACGAAAACCCGCTTGAAATTCATTTAATATTTGATAATTGTTCACCCATTCACTTATTCTTTTATTTATTATACCAATCATTACTTTTCCTATGCAGTTCAGGAAAGAGATGCCCCTATAATTGCTTTCTTGATTCGCATCACCTTTTTTGTGAATTGGAAAAATTATACTTTTTCGAAATGTTTCAAAGCTTCCGCACCCGTTTAGTAACTGAGAATAGACACCTGCCAATACCTTCAAAAATTCATCATTTGCGTGAATAAAAAACTCGTAGGGAATTCTATCCTCTCCAGGCGCTTTATTTGTCTTAAAATTTGACAGCTGTTGTTTTATTTCTTGAACTGAAAACGGTTTGTCCAAATCATCGATTTTGATTAAATTTGCGGCATAATGTATTTCTAAAAAATTAACTGTGGGGTTAAGCAGATTTTTAAAATATTGGCCAAATTTGTTTGCTGTTATATTGCCCATGACGAAATCGCTTTGCTGCCTTATTTCCTTTGCCAGAGACCACCACTGTTTACTATCTGTTATTATATTTAGTTTATTTTCAATTTGTTCAAAATATTCTTTCTTCTTTTTCTTACAGAGTTTTTGATAGAAGTTTCTTTTCTCAGTGTATTTTATCTTATCTTGGGCATTTTGTGTCTTTTGGAAATCTTGCAATAGTTTCATCGATTCATCTCTTGCCAGTTTGCATTGATAATCAAACCATTTATTTTTAAAAGTAGTGGCTTTGTTATTGGCATTTGGCCTTTTGTAAGAAGTGATAACCAAATTACTTAAATCTTGGAGCTCAATACTTGGATTCCCGTCTTGTAAACTTTTTAGATTGGTTTTTAATTTTTCATTAAAAGATTCTTCGTATCTAGGATTCCATTTTAACTTTGGGGGCAATTTCATTTTTCCTGTGTTGTTAGGGGTTGCATCAATCGTTATTCCAAGCTTTATGGGCAAATGATCAGACCAAATTTGATTTTCTACGGAAAACTTAGTAACCAACTTAAGTAAATCCAGATCGATGGCGCAAAAATCAATCACCGAGTTCCCACTGCTACTTATAAAGGTGTGAGACCCATTTTCATCTCCAAATGTTCTTCCATTTGTAATCACTAACCCGTAATTTTTTTTTTTTTTTTTTTTTTTTATTTATTTCATTCATTTGCAATACAATAAGCCTTAAAGGCCAAAGACGTATTGCTAGTGTGCTACATAAATTCAAGAATATATTTACAAATAGCTTATATTAAATTCAATAAACAGTATATATATATATAAAAAAAATACGAAAATATCCTTAGAACAGGATAGCAATAGCTATAAAATTGTACACTTTATTTTTGGATATGGTTCAGCTGTTTCAACATAACTAGGAAAATGTAAAAAGTCCATACTGGAGAAAGCCTGACCTAAAACAATTTAAAAACACTCATTCATACAGTGTCCCGGAAATGTGACAAAAGTCTGTTCCTAAAAACATTATACGATAATGTAAAAGTACGTAAATTCAAAGGCAAAAAATTCCAGCTTCTAGCAGTTCTAATAAGTAAAGATCGTTCAAAGATTGTATAGTTTATAAGAGGTTCAACTATCTGAGGGTTTCTCTCAGACCTAGAAAATATAAATTCAGAACGTAAGTAATTGGGTACACCAGATCTAATGACCTTATAAAAGAACAATAAATTGCGAAGTTCTATATACTGTGTTAGGGGGCAACCGAGAAAGTTAATAACTGCACTAGATACGTGATCACGAAATCTAATTCCATATACAAACCGCACAATTCTTTTCACAATTAGCTCAAGCCGCACTATATTATACCCAAAAGTACCAGAATCAACCTCAAGGCAGTAATTAACATGCGACATCAACAAGGTGTGAGCAAGAATATATTTCACCCTTACAGGCAAATACAAGCCACAATTGTAAAGTTTTCTGAGTCCCAAAGTTACCCTAGATGAAACAACATCAATTTGTTCACTAAAATTTAGATATTGGTCAATTACAACACCCAAACATTTAAGCGATTCAACATATTCTATATCGGTTCCACAAATTCCTATCCGAGGGTAAGCAATTCTGCGATAACCCGTTCGAAACATTATTGCCTTTGTCTTAGTAGCATTTATCGAAAAATCGTTTAATATTATCCAATCATGCAATCTATCCAGTGTAAAATTCACAACCGTCTCCAAAACAGCAGGGAAATCCCTGCAATTGCCAAATAAAAGCTGAATGTCATCAGCAAAAATGAACGGTTTTACCAAGTGCAAATCCAAAGAATCAGCACAATCATTTAAATACAGCAAAAACAAAATTGGCCCAATAACGGACCCTTGCGGGACACCAGAAAAGACAGAGGCGATACTAGAATTAATACCACGCACACTTACAAATTGTGACCTTCCTTGCAAATAAGAGTATATTAACCTACAAGCCATAACTGAAAAGCCAAATTGCTGTTTCAGTTTACCAATAAGAATGTTATGATTAAGGCGGTCAAAAGCCTTTGCAAGATCCAGAGATACCAATATGCAATCCCTATTTTCATTTAAATGTTTTCTAACAGTCTCGGTAATACCCAAAAGCATAGACGAAGTGTTGTAATTTTCCCTATATGCATATTGTACGTCCCTGATAAGATTATTTTCCGCAACATAATCTAAGATTTGGAGTTTTAAAATGTGCTCCATTATCTTAGAAAGAGCAGGAAGAATACTAATAGGTCGAAAATCAGTTTCAGAACCCTTCTTCGGTATAGGAACTACACGGGCAAGCTTCCATTTATCAGGATATGAAGAGGTGGTTATTATCATATTAAACAAATGTAAAAGTGGTTTCAAGATATATGGAAAAACCAGTTTTATAAATTTAATTGGGAATCCGTCAATCCCCATAGCGTTTGACTTAACTTTCAACAAGGCATTCCACAAATCCTCACCGCTTATGTTCATAAAAGAAAACCCTTCAATATCCCCGTTAAAAGATTCAAAATCGAACGTACTATTGCGCAAATTACCGTTATCAAAAATAAATGAGTTGTTCAAAGTATTAACGTCTAAGTTCGAAAGACGTAAATCATCTGTAACAGATGACCCTGAGCCATTTAATATCCTCCACATTTTCCTATTTCCAGCATTATCAAACATTTTCGTATGATATTGTCTTCGAAACTTTCGAATTAGAGACTTTAGTTTGTTTCTTAATTTACAAAAAACTTTGCGATTCTGATCATTCTTATCAGCCTGAAAAGTTGCGTAAGCACAATCTCTAAGATATCTAGTATCAATAATTTCCCTTTCATTCATCCAAGGATCTTTTTTATTCCTAGGCTTGAATCTAACTAGTGGCACAAAAGCAAACAATTCAGTTAGAAGAGTGTTCAAAATAGCAAGCTTATCGTTAACGCAGTTATTACTATAAAACAAAGAGAAGTCAAATTGATCTACGTGAGATCTAACAATGTCCTGATCAACATTTCCAAAATCCCTGTATTCGATGTATTCCTCATCACTTAAAGCCACGAACGGCAAAGACATATAAATTAATGCATGATGAGAGTGAAGAAACGGTAGTTGACCCTGACCTGACATATGAATACCAGATGAAGCACTTACAAGAAATAAGTCAATTAATGATGTAGTGTTACGACCAACATCCCAATGTGTTGGCAATGAATTATGCACATAGGATAGACTTAGTCTATTGCACAAAGATCTCAGTTCGGATGCTTTATTAGAGTTGAATAAATTACAATTAAAATCCCCCATTACAATCACATTATCATACTGTGTAAAAATCTCACCCAATAACTCCTCCATTATGTCCAAGTCACCCGAGGGAAGATATACTACACCCACCAATATTGTGGTATTACGGCATAGAACTTCAATTAAGACCGATTCACAAATATTATAATTACGAGAGAAAAATACCTTCTTGTATCTTATGCCTTTGGCAACTAAAATGCCAACACCACCAGCTCTACATGTAGGAGGGCGATCACTTCTACATAGTGAATAGCCAGGTATCTGGACAGACGCATCAGACATAGCCGGCTTAAGCCATGTTTCTGAGAGGCCCATAATATGAATGCCCGAGTCACGTACTATGTCCCTAAGCTCACTTAGTTTAGCAAACTGTGCCTGAGGGTTTATACTCTGGCAATTTGCGTGCGCAATATTAATATTATTCTCATAATTTGAGAAAACCTGTCTTAGAGCCAAACCGTCACCAATAATTGGACCCATATTTCCATTATGGAACATCATAATGATGTAGTTCCAAAAACAGCTGCCAAATCAAAAAAAAAGTGTACAAATTATAGCATAACGGTGAAAACATTTTGATTAGAAAAAAAAAAAAAATACGTATAAATATCAGTTAAGTTAGCATTTAAACAACAAAGTTACTCAAAAGAACCATATATGTATATAAAAAACCATTTATCAACAATATATACCATATAAGATATGAATACTAACAATTGTGAGATCAATCAGAAAAACAATCCCTATAGCATTCTAAAACTCTAAATAAATTTAGTAGTTAAGAAAACTAACAAGGACCGCTAAAAGCATAAAAAAGCAGCCAGAGGCCAACAACAACCGATAGCTATAAATGCAAAATTTTATACAAATCAAACATTCACAACACAGTCATCTGTTAACCCATGACCACTTCCCACCATTAAACGGCCCAAAAAAGTTTATCTAGTTCAAAACATAGTTCATAAGTTTCAAAGTATAAATACAAAAAAAGATCAACTATAATTGCCAAACACAACCATAAATTGGTCCTAGATAAACTTTAGGGGATAATGTTAGATTATGTCACATATTTCTGTTTAAAAAAAACAGAAATATAGACAAAGAAAAATTTTATAAATAGATAACAACCCAATCAACTACATTTCCTAACCAACTGAAATAAAAGAAAAAACTTCAACGATCAAATTTCTCATTTAAAGAAATTCCTCAGTTGAGAACAAAAAAAGAAAATCAGTTAGAAAAATCAATTAATATTAAATTAACTAAGTTGAAAACTTAGTTGCAAAATAACTTAAAAATCTTCTCGGTGTATAATACATCATCTATCAGAGACCCTAACACTTGTAAATTAAATTTTGCAGAATCACAAAGCAGATTTCAAAAAAAAAAAAACATTCATTAACAGATGTTATTCTTGATTTATCAAATTACGTTTGAAAAAAAAAAACTATTTTAATTTTATTAAATTAATGCATGAAAAAGACACTAGTTGATACTTTAAAATTGTAAATTAGTGGAGATATTATTTACTTATGACCAGTGTTAATATTTCATTCATTAATAAAAGATTCCTTACTTAGCTTAAATTGGATTCATACAAATAGCAGCCATTTTATAGCACCTGCAAAAGCACTGTTGTTTTTCCTTAGACAAAAACTAAATAAGGATATTTTAAGAATACATCTTTGAAAGTCAACATGTTTATATAACATCATGAAAAGAAGCATCAGTTAATCGATTTTTTGTAAACTAAAATTAACGACTAATAGTTATTAAGGGTCTCTGTAGAAAATGGAAAAAACCAAAGACAAAAATTATGACAACGGAAGCAGGCTGGGTTGGTATCTATTTATAAAAGAGCTTAATTAAAAATAATATTAGATAATAAGATATTTATAAAAGTTAGCTTATCAGTCACTGTCCTCCGAAGAATTGTTGGAAGCAATTGAGATATTATTAAAAACGTCATTGGCATCATTTGGATTTAAAGGTACATCAGAAACTTGAATATTCCCATTAGATTTTTGTCCCATCTGCTCCTCGAAAAACGAAAAGCATTCCTCATATTCGAATATTTTCTCAGACGAATCTTTGAAATGTATTTTAACTCTTGGTAGATCAGAGTTTAGTATTCTGAATTTGGCAATTACATCATCCTTTCTTAAATCACGACACAATCGACACAGTTTACCACCCTTTTCAGTGAGATGGTCATTCAAATAAATGCGTGTTTGCTTATCGTTGTTCATATAATCAGCTTCAAAAAGTTTACCCTTTTTGAAGTAGCTTTGCATGACTGCATCTCTTTTAACGAGGGAGTTAAACTTTAATAAAACACATTTTCTGTTATTTATGTAGCAGCAGATGTTGAGGTCGTGATCCGTTACATTAACACCAAGGAACTTAAAAATTTTAAAGACTACCCCTCTAAGTTTGATATCTTTTCTTGGCAATCCATTTATGACAATATCAGGTCGATTAAAACGCTTTTGGAGGATTTCATTTTTGTCCTCAAGCTGCTTTATTTTGTACGAGCTCGTTTTATCAACATGTTTAATCAACTTGTTGCAATTAACTACATCCTCACTGATGGTTTTTATTTGTACATCATAATTTCCAATTTTTGACAGCAGAGCATCAAAATTCTGCTGAATACTGGTACTAAGGTTACGAACTTCCGTCCTTAGTTGGGCCACTTCGGAACCAGAAGAGGAGCAATCATTGCACTCAAAAAACAATTTTCCCTTTGATTTAGACAACAAATTCAGTTCATCGGTTGAAATCTTAGCACAATTTGTGTGGAACCATTTGTTACATCGGCCACAAGCAACACCACCAGTCTTTTTCGTAACATTTTTGCCACACGAAGAAAGTCCACAAGTAGCTGTATCATTATGCGACATATTAAAAGGTGTAGTTGGCAATTTAAATAAACAAATAATGTTACAGAGAAATCAATTAATTTCCACAAATAAAACGCTTTGATAGGACAAGCAAGATCACTTTAGCAAAATAAAAATATTTTGAGGTTATGTTTGCAGCTGCTAATAAAATTACTTGTTTTGTATTTTAACAAGCATAAAATAATAATCCAACACAATTCTCCACTAGAAGATAGTTTATTCGTTAATTGTTTATACAGTTAATAATGATCTTTCTATTTTTTCTTATTTTAATTAAAATTCATTTGACGATAACTTTGTAGTGTAGAAAAAACTTATTCTGCCATCACGGTGTTGCCAGATTTTTTGGTGAAAACATCGCAAAAATCTAAAACTTTTCTTCCATAGGAACATACTTTTTTGTCCATAGATTTTCTTTGGTCATACCCCGCTGGAAACGTATCTTGTATTGCTTCTTCTAACATCTGTTGTTCTTCTCCTATTCTCGCATTAAAATCACCCATAATGATTGGATTTACCACTTCAGTGCTTTCAAAGAGATTTTTAACAAGATCAAATTCCTGATGCCAGTTTGCCTTTCGAATATAAACCGGAATAATTGAAAACCTTAGATCTTTTACTTTAACCTCAATACCATCAATTCCACAATATGACTTGAAATAGTGCTTAATACCACTGTCAATCAGGTCTTTTTTCACTCCACAGACATAACCACCTATAGCCCTACCATAATTACTGATCCGAGAGGCCGATTTCCACATTAGGTTAAACTTTCCAAATCTCTTCTCATATTTTGGAATATTTATAGCTTCAACATGGGTTTCTAGCAATATAAAGATTTCAGATTGATCTATGTACTCAAAATATATAGAGTATGGCCTCGAACTTGAATAATTTTCATTTTCATTGCACAATTAAAGGTCGAAAAAAAACATAATTTTTATTTTTAATAAAAATTATAACAAACTTGTATAAAAGGCAGAGTACCGCCAAGTTTACTTCCCCTGTTTTGCTTACAAAGTAAACAAAATATAAAAGGACAGAGAAACAAAAAAAACGTGTATTGAATATCCACCAGAGGTGGATCTTACACATCAAACAAGTTTTCAATTTATTTTTTGATCAATGGTTATAATCTTTAACTTCAAACTCATATGTATATTAGTTCTCATGTAGTGAGTAAACTAGTTCATATGTATGTTTGATGTTTGGCAAGGGATAGTTACCGCTTTCAAAACGTGTTCTGATGATGGGAACCTAGAAAATTCTCGAAATAGATCTATCAACACATTCCTGAAAGGGTCAAATAATAAATTTGAAAACAAAAAACTCTATAGATTATTTGTTAGGACAATATCCTAATGAAGAAATATAGAGTATGGCCTCGAACTTGAATAATTTTCATTTTCATTGCACAATTAAAGGTCGAAAAAACATAATTTTTATTTTTAATAAAATTATAACAAACTTAAAACTTCATTAGTTTAGTGAAAAAATTGAATTAAAGAAAAAATTTTAAATATAGTCGAATATAGGTTGATATAGTGGTAGCATATTATATATGTGGACATTAGGGTGGGGCGATTTGAACATCTTAATGGGCGCTTCGCGTTTCTGATTCCTGGGATTGTACTGAGCAAAAAAGTCCACCAGACCATACGTCTACGGTGAAAATCGAGCTTCCAGATTTTGACCTTTTAGCCGTATTTTGTGAAAGTAACAATGTGTGGGATGGACATATCTCAGGAAGGAGGAGGAGCTTATCCAAGATTATGGTATCCATCTCTTCTTTGGAAGATTTTCTAGCAGATTAATGCATCAGTCATATTTGTGGGTGGGGTTTAAGTGGTTAATTTTTAATTTTAAAATAGGGCTTTTTTGCCGTAAAGTCAAAATTTGGAAGCTCGATTTTCAGCGTAGACGTATGGTCTAGTGGACTTTTTTGCTCAGTACAATCCCAAGAATCAGAAACGCGAAGCTCTCATTAAGATTTTTTTCCTTCCATACAAATCGCCCCACCCTAGTGGACATATGTTAACATATATACTTACTAGGGATGCCAAACGGGATATCCCTAATCCCGGGATTTTTTATTTATTAATATTTTACTCTCGAAGCAATATGACTTTGTGTGAGGCTGATGCTGCTTTGGCATTTATGTTGAAACAGATTTCAACAATGAAGTGTGACTTAAGTAGCGAATTGTATAGATCTCTTCGGAAAAGAAGAAAGAAGAACGGTATACTCGACTCTTTTAAACTTTATAAAAAAACCCAAAAATAAAATCGGATTTTGATAACAATTTGGATATGATTTTAATAAAAACATAATTAAAACTATTTATTACTCGTTTTACAAAACAAGTTGATTCAAACTTGTCTGTGGTGTCACTTGAAATTGGTAATTCCATAACAGATGAGGAATTAGAAGAAGACAGTGATGTCTCAATTTTACAAAAATTAAACGATGCAATTGGACAATGTAAAAGCCCAATGAAATCTGTTAAAGAAACCCAACTTGCCAAAGAAATTGACTTGTTTGTATCAGGAGGTGCGAGAGGTAAATATTTGCATGCTGCAAATACCAAACCATTTTACCAACGAGCGTATAATGCGAAAGATGCTTTTCAACGGCAGCGTATGTTGGCATCAAAATTCGTTCGAGATTATCTGATGAAACTTTAGACGCTTTAATTTTTCTAAGAAGCTATTTAAAACAGTAACCAGTATTTCTCAAGTATAACTATTCAGTATTTTAAAAATTTGTTTAAGATCAAATTTGCCTTAAGTTTTTAATTAAAATTCAATGTGATTAATCAATTCTAAATTGATATGAACAAGTTATTTTGTTTTGTTATCTTTTAGAGTTACATAAAATGTAATTATTTTTTTGTTTTGTTACATGAATTCCTTTTAAACACACATAAAATGTGTATTATTAAATATTATTAAATAAAATACGAAAAATAAATACAAATACAGAAAATGTTTTTTTTTTTCAGTACAAAACTATTTATTGAACTAAATAATATTAAAAAATGAAAATCCCGAAAATCCCGGGATCGAGATTTTAAAAATCCTGAATTCCGGGATTTTCAAATGTCAATCCCGATTGGCATCCCCAATACTTACATCTCATACTTATTTTTACGAACATTTCTAATATGGCACTATATATAATCATATATCGTTATATCATATGTTACATATAAGTTGATCTTTTTTATCTCATCACATATAATTGATATAGCTATATATCAGATCATGTATACTTCCATGTATAATTATATATAAGTACTTGTAAAACGGTAAAAACGAACAAATTCTATATTTTTTTTTATAATTATATATGGTATCACATATAATTCTAATATGTGTTAAAATTGAAAAGAAAAATTCGATCACTTTTGGATATGGTTGAAATTCACAAAAAAAAATCTATCACTTTTAAATATAATTACAAGAGAACACAAAAAAATAAAATTCAATGTATTTAAGCCAAAGAAAATTGTAAAAAAGCAAAAGTAAAAACTTAAAAGCTACACTTTTAAAAAAAAGTTCAAAGTTAGTAGAATAAATAATATTTTATAAGTAACAAAAAAAAAACATTTGAAGTCAGAAAAATCTTAAAATAAGCAATTTAAAGCCCAAATTCAAATTGCTTTATAACAAAAAAAGAATAGAAATTAACTTTTTTCTATCAAAATTATTTGTGTTAAATCTAATAAATAGGATCCCGATTAAAAAAATGTATATATGCAAGATCATATGTGAGCCTAATTAATTGAATGAACTAATTTAATTAGTTGATGATTTCATTTCATTTTCATTTTTCTAACTAATGGTAATGAATTTCATTGATTTGATTTTATTGATGAAATATAATGATTTTAAATTTCATTACCATTAGTAATGAATCAATTAAAGGAAGCAAATTACAATTGACAGCATACAAATATTCTACGTCTGGGAAAGTTTCCGAAAGATTATTTTTTTATGGAAAAACCACATGATGTCTCAATTATTTGTTTACCCAAATACGTACGTGAAAATACCAATTTAATTACTCCGATAATAGAATGGAACATTGGTCCAAAATGAAACGATATGGAATGAAACGGGGAACGAATGGAATCGGAACACTTAACACATTTGTGTTGTCGGCAATATTGGCTCCTGTTAAGGTTTCCAAAAATTGTATCCGTTTTGTGATATCTCGCTTAGTTTTCGAGATACGAAATATCGATATTTTAAAATGGCCAGTATTAGGGTATTCAATTTACTCGGGTTTGCTTTTGTTCGAGTAATCGAGTAACTCGATTTTGAGGTTTTTAATTTACTCGAGTAGGCGAGTAAGATTTTAAAATTGCTCGAATAATTCGAGTAACTCGAACAATTTTAATACTTTAATTTTATTTTCCAAAAATTCACATTTTTGTAAGTTTTTATATTTTATTAGTACTAATATAACATATATATAAAAATTAACAAATTAATTAAAAATTTTAGTAAAAAGTATATCTAAAAGAGAAAAACATTTGCTAAGATCATTTATTATTGCGACAGTTTTGTCTCAGTACACTCAAAGCAAAAGCGTTATTATATCAATGAAATTCTTTATAAATATGTTGAAATCTTCATTGATTTTCTTTCAATATAACTTTTTCATAAATATGTATTAAACTGTTTTATAAAAATATTTGTAAGGTGATCCGTTTTGTAATTTCACTCAGACTTGACACAGTTTTTTTATATTAGTGTGTTAGTACTAAACGAAAAAATAGTCCATTTTGTCCTATCATTTTGGGATTTTGAGATATGTAATTTTTCTAAAAAAATTATAAAGAAGTTTTGAAACAACTTTCATGAATATTTAAGAAGATTTTCATCATATAATGAAAACTTCATTGCTTCTATATGTAAATTTTAATATGTGGAAATTTTGCGTAGGACCGCTATGAATTTACATATAGGGCTTCTAAAATTGGCTTGTTACAACGACATAAAAGGGACCAACAAAAAGTTTTTAGTAAATGACATTTAAAAATTCCTTTTTGAAAATATAGTATTTATATGTAGTTTCTTTAGATCAAATGGCAACTAAATTAAAAAAAAAAATAATGTTTGATCCCACTTTTAACCCTTAAATCCGCACCAATAATCTTAAACACCCCAGTCTTAGAACTTGTTTCTTTAAAAAATATCCAAGTTTCTTCGATATCGGAGTTTTTCGCATTAAGTTCTTCGTTTTTCGTAATATAATTTCTTTAACAGTGCTCACTTAATATAAAAATACACTTAACATTTAAATATTCACTATAACAGTCACATTATTTTATACAAAATATTAAAAAAATATAAAATAGTTCATATTTTTAAATTACTCGAGTTACTCGATTAATCGATCAAATTGTTCGAGTTATTCTTTACTCGAAATTGGCCACTTCGAATTACTCGAACAATTGTTCGACATCATTTCATCGATTAATCGAGTAACGGTTAACCGATTGAATACCCTAGCCAGTATCTCCAAAACTAAGCGGGATAGAGCAAGATGGACAAAATTTTTGCTCTATTAAAGTGTTAATATAACATTAATATACTATAAATAAGTTAGGTCCGAAAGAGATCCCGGGAGATCCTATTTTCATCCATACATGATCTAGAAACTAAATCCGCTATCATATTAGAGTTACCACAAAATTGCATTTATATATATTCCAGAGCACCATGTAAACTGCATCTAATTTGCAAAAATCTAAATTATTTACATACAAAGATGATGTACTTGGCAAAAGAAAAAATTTGATACCATAT
This sequence comes from Delia radicum, assembly GCA_021234595.1. Taxonomy (NCBI): domain Eukaryota; kingdom Metazoa; phylum Arthropoda; class Insecta; order Diptera; family Anthomyiidae; genus Delia; species Delia radicum. The sequence goes on along the minus strand of CM037852.1, from coordinate 182,732,388 downwards.
TGTCCTATTTAAAACGAAGAGTTACCACCCATTGCATTTTGTAAAAACGCGAACTAGCACGAATTTCAAAAAAAGCTGAGACCTGTATTTAATTAAATCGACTAAAGATTAAAATATGTTAATTTGGCATTTTTATTACAAACAACCAGGAACAAAAAATTCAAAAACCTTTTTTTTTACAGAATATCCTTAAAAAAGGACATTGATGATCGTCCTTGGACAAATTGTATATACAGTTGGACGCCCCTTAAAAAAACCTTTCTTATGATACCCATATTGTATATGTTGGTAAGGAAAAAGATTCTTATATTAACAAAACATGCAAAAATGGACCCTTTTTCAAAATGGTCCAGCTCACGAGAGGTCAAAGCTAGAGCCAAAATATTTTAGATGTCATCATAAAAAATACCAATGTTCATTTTGAGGGGGGTACACCTTGCACGAATTTCGCTTCCATACAATTTGAGTCGCTCTAATAAACATATGTTATCGGATAATAGAATGTTAGTTCCTCGTTCCATTTCTTTTCCCGTATTCAGTGTTACAATTTACATTCCATTTTTTTTTTGTAAACAAATGCTTTTTTTTTGCTCAATTGTAATTAGTTTTTTAGGCATTAGTTGGATTTCATTAGCATTACTAGGACAAATTATAATGCTAAAAAATTTCATTACAATTAAATGGTAGTGAAATTTTTTTGGCATTAGCATTAGTTAACTAATGCCAATGAAATTCGAATGTTAATGAAAAAATCCCAAGTATGTGTTAGATATAAGAACATAAAAATCATATCTCTTTTTATATATATCAGATTATATAAGGTGGTATCAGATTATACAATTTAATCTAATACTGTCTAATTAGATGCTCTATCAAGTAATTATATAAAAAAATTGCACACATCTACCTGTATCATATGTTTTCTAAATTTATAAAATTTAATGCAACTTAATACAAGGATTTTCTTGAAATTACCTCAAAAAAATTAACAAAATTTTAAATAATTAACAAAATGTTATGAGATTTTGTAATTTACAATATTGGAACACGGAAGTTCCTACTTAATTTATCTTTTTACATTGAAAAAGTCTAAAACTAAAGTCAAAGCATCTAAACAAGTTCTATTTTTCACACAAATATTATTTAAATTTAAATTTTTCCTAATTTAAGAACCAACAAGGAATCAATTGTGACAGAGCTAGAAAATATGTGTTACGATTTCACCACATAATCCCATACATATATTTATGTTTTCCCAAAGTTTGCTCTTAACTTGCCAAGTCATTTTAACATAGTTCTGAAAATGTAAAATTTGTAACCAATTTCTAATTTTACGCATTTACAGTAGTTTTAACACAAGTGTAAACACAAAAAATTTTAAGCAAAAAAAAAAAAAAAAGAATAATATGAATGAAATATTCATAAAATCATCATTAATCATAGATATACAAGATTTTTATGCTAATCATCGTGTATAGCAATTTTATTGAATATTAAAAATCCATATTTTATAGAAAAAGTGTTAAAAATAAAACTTATTTGATTTTTTTCATAGAATCTGCCGAGTTATTTTTATAAAAAAAAAAAAAAACACAAAGTATTTTGTATAATAAACACACCTATTGACAAAAAAAAATAAAAAAATACTGAATATTCACATAAAAGAAACAGCACACAGCGGTATCTTAACCTAAATATAAAGACAACAACTAATACTACAAACGACAAGTATACAACATTAACAACACCAGCCAGCCAAGTTAATATATGTTGGCCAGCAACATATTAATGAATAGCCAATACGATGATAGACACACTAAAACTACATAAAGCAGTCAGTAAACGTTCTTTTAAGTGATTTGAACAAAAAGAAAAAAAAAATATCACTAACTCTACATACACACAAAAAATAAATATTTTTTAAATTCCTGCGATTAAAAATTTAGTTAACTAACAAAACCATAGTCAGTTATTTGTATAATTGATTTATTAAAAAAAGTAATCAATATTAAAACTGTAACACATAATACACTCATTATACTCCATATACTGCATAAAAATACGAAATTTGTGTCAAAACAACGAAAACTTTCGTAAATTCCGTTTATTTTACGAAATTTTTTTTAAGTTTTTTGGGAATTGTAGGATTCTTTATGGTCCTATATTATTATTTTTTTCTCCTTTAATAAAAACAATAGCAAGGTACAGCTTGTTATAAATTTCATTACAATACGTTCAAATATTTTATTGCGAAATTAAAGTTTAATATTTTTACAAAAATTAAAAAAAAAAAAATTTACGGATACAGTAGAATCTCACAAATTAGAACTCTCACCAATTAGAACCGTCCAGAAATTAGAACCGGCCATTCCAATGTATTGTACGCTCTGAAATTAGAACCTGTGGTTCTAATTTCTGGAAGTTTTTTTTAGTTTGTTTTGTATTTTCACTACAAATTATTTTTATGTTCATTGAAGTAAAAATAAAACGGGGAATCCCCGAGTTATTCGTGGTGAGTACGATTTGGTCATATGCATGTGAAATTTGTTATGCTTGTACAAAATTAAATACCTAATAATAAAAAAAAATTTAAAGTTTTTCTATGAATTTAATATGTTCAATTAATTAAATATTATTAAATAAAAATTGTTTTGTGTTAAAATAAAGCTTACATAACTAGTTTTATCATAATTTTCTGTAAAAAAATTTCCAGAAATTAGAACTTTTCAGAAATTAGAACTGCCCGATGTACAAAGTGGTTCTAATTTCTGAGATTCTACTGTATACGAAAATAATATTTTGAACATAATATTTAGATTTAATTCCACGAAGATAATGAAATTTAAAGACAACCCTAAATTTGTACGAATTTCTTCTAGAGACAAATTACTAATTTTTAAAAGTTAACTTTTTCTGCAACCTCTAAATGTTAACGAATTTAACTGAAACTTGCCGCATTGAGTTTTTAAACATCAAGGAAAATGGGCAATATTGTGGAGATCGCCAAATCCAACTTGCAGTATTAAAAAAAAAATTAAAAATCAAATATTGTGAAAGGGGTGGTAGAGAAGAATTAGTGCATTTTCTAAAAATCATAACTACCTTGTAAGTTTTCAATTTTTCTGAATCAGACTGCGCAGTTTCTGGTATTGAACCTTCGTCAGTGACCCTGTTTTTTTGATTTGAATAATGTAATATTTGTTATGTTTTTATTTGTTCGATTGCGTCTATATGAAATTTTCTGTGCAATCACTGACCGTGGTATAGATAAACTGATTTATAATGCCACATGCACTCGCACTACACGTTAGACAGAGCGCTTTAGCCCACTGAGCTATCGTCAGGTCGAGTTTTGTTGTGATTAAAAATAGTTTTATTCAATACACGGTGTTTTTGTTCTTGCATACATAATCTCAGAAGTACAACTCCAACAACACAACAGTTCTATTTTTAGAAACTTACCTCACTCTAATGTCCACTGTTTTCCCATATGTTGTAAGTGATGCCACATCTATGATATATTCTTTGCATATTCGATAGATGGCGCTTACGTAGTTAGGGAAGAATTGCCAGAGAGCAAAGTTTGATTTTTGTTTGAGTTTGAATATTGTTAGCTGGTGGTATAAAAAAATCCTATCTTCTACATAGAGATGAAAATTCATAGAGTGAAAACATGTCAAGTCAATAAAAAAAATTGCTTTTTCTTCCATACCATCTCCGATTTCAATAAAATTCATTTCAACTGCCGTACTCGATAATAATTCGGCTAAAGATCCCAAACCATTTTGGTTTCCGAAATGTGATGTCATGAAAATTTTGAAAAGCGTTAAAATTTGACTAAAGTATATTCAAAAAATTAACTGTTTTAAATATTGTGTTGACCAGAATGGGGTGGCTGCAGAAAATGTTGTTACAAATATTGTTTGTTGTTGTTCATACTTCCTGAGGATGTAATTCAAAGAATGACGAAATATAAAATAATAAAGGATATTCTATAAATAGAAACGTGACCTAAAGCTCAATTTTTTAATAAAGTCATTCATTTCAAAGGTCGAAAAACATTTCATAATTTATATTTGAAATAATTTGTCGAAATCTTTTTTCGAATCATTTGACATTTATTTTGTATTTTAAAACCCCAAAAAATAAATTAAATTGACTACAAAATTAAATGAAACATTTTATATTTGGTAAACTTAGAATCATACATATTCCCAAAGCATTTTTTCTTACTCAGACTTACTCACTTTTGCGTGAGTTAGTTACGGTTTCACACACTCGTGTTGACGCATTATGCACGTGAATAACGCCCATCTCTAGTTTTAAGTTTATTTGCAATTAAATAAATATTATAGGTATATAATAATGTACATAGTAGGAACACCTTTAAAACATTTTTGATCTAACCACACAGGTATTTGGATTGGATTTTTTGTACAAATGTTTTTTTACTGAATTATATTTAATTGTTATTTCAAATATAGTTAAAAATTATTAAAAACAAATTTTAACTGATATTTAAAAGAACAAAATTTTAAAATTTCATCAGTAGTTCTGAATATTATAAATCTGTAATATATGGAAACAGCAACAATACAATATGCCAAATTTTATGAAAATCGGATAAGTCTTTAATATAAGACAAAAAGTACTTTCGAAAAACAGTTAACGAATGCATTGAACGAAAGTATAACTCGGCTCTATCCAATTTTTGTACACGATGAATGTCTCTTAATAATGTCACGTTTGATACCAAAATCGCTATGAATTTCGAGTGGAGCAAAATGGAGCACAAAAATGCTCCAACTTTCGGTTCTAATTCATGTTAACCCTACAACCGGAAAGCCTGTCACCAGGCGGGGTATTTTAAATTGGCCCTAAGGGCATAATGAGTAATGTATAATAAGAAATTAAGCTATTTCGATAGAAAACCAAATTTACAAAGTATTTGTCGAAGTAATTTTTGTGTGCAGTGCACGATTTAGAAGCGAGAAAGTGTTCAAGTTAAAATTTCGTAAATTTTAAAAAAATAAATATTTTGAAATAAACACAATTATCAAAAAACCTTAAAAGCATATTTAGCATAGAAACCATTGGTAGTAAACACAAAGTAAGACTGAAGCCTAAGCTTTTAAAAAAATCTTTTATTTTGGGCCAAGGACAAACATTTTTCTCATAGGATGCCTCTAAAGATATCGGTTTAACTTGTAAACGTATGGAGGGATTTTTATGAAGTTTGGCAGAAAGAATATATTATAGATTAGATTAGACTATAGTGGGACTATGCACCGCGACCAGAAGTTGGTATTTTGTGCTGCCAGCGAATACACCCTATAGGTTCAGGCTCCCTACGAAGCCAACTATCCTACCAGGTAAACAGTTCCAAACGTTGGATGGCGTCACTATTCGACCACCAAAATAACGCACCCTCCTGTCGGAGAGCCTCGGACATTTGCAGAGAACATGCTCTGAGGTCTTGGGTTCCAATTCACAAAACCTGCACGTATCCGTAGAGGATCGTCCTATCTTGTACAATTGATACCTAAGGCCACAGTGTCCCGTGAGGTAACCCGTCACGGTCCTTAGTTCGCCCCTCGTCATAGACAAGAGTTTCCGCGACCTCTCCCCAGAGGCAGATATATCGATCTGGCCCAATAGGTCCTAAAGTCCGACTCCCTCCATCTTCTGATCCTCTCTCTGACATACCCATTGGGTACGCCACAGAAGGGTTCCGGGCCAATGAATTGTCGAAGATTATATTTAGTAGTAGTAGTAGTAGTAAAGCTTTTAAGTTGATCAAGTTAAAGTGCTTTTTCTCTCAATTTCGCGATTTTCGAAAAACGAATATTACCATATCTTGTTAAGTAAACAGCACAAACATTTTCAGACTGTATTTATATATGTATTAGAAAGAGGAATAATTTATGCCTAAAATTATTCATTTTTATGGATTAGTTTTTGAGTTTCGCTCTAAACATATTTGGCCCATACCGTCTAAGGTAGGGAACGAAAACAAATTTGGTAAAAGAACATATTGTTATTTTTCGTGCCAAACACATGGTGTAAATTCCATTGTAAAAATGCTTAGGTCAGTTCGATGGTTATCATGTTGACTGCCAACTACGAGATAACTCGTAGATTGCGTTACCTTCTAGGGTGCCAACTACGAGTTATCTCGTACTCACTAAACCTGTTATTTTTTTGTAGCTACGAATAAAACCATATTATGTCAGTGCTGGTATCGATAAATGGCTTCTGGGAAAAGAACAAAAAGTCAATGTTGGCTTGCGTGAACTGAACATTTATTAAAAACACAAAAAAAATATAATGGAAAAATTCATTTAATTTAATGAAAAAATTAATTAAAATACAAGAAATAAAGTAATAAAGGGTCCGCCAAATAACTTTTTTTTTTGAAAATTCTATAAAAAAAAAAACTGCTGAATATTTTCTCAAATTTCTTTTTTTATTTGAAAGTACAATCCTTCCGGTTAATAATAGAAAATAATTTCATTCAAATGGCTGCCTCGGCTGGCCATGCAGTAGCCTACACGATCGGTCCAATTTTTAAGCACATTATCGGTGAATTGATGTTGATGGCGCTTCACGCACACTTTCTGCCACAGCAGCAATATTCTTGGGTGTACGCACTGTTTTTGGCTTTTCACGCTTTGGTTTATCGATGAGGATGCCAGTTTCTTTCACTTTTTTCACAAGATAACGAACATATGGAGCTGACGGTGCTTCTCTTCTTCCATCCGTACGGAATTTTCGCACACATTCTGCAACATTACCATGATTTCAAAGTAATGTCGCAATATTTCCTAGCGTTGTTCAAGCATATACACAACCATATTCGTTCAGCGGAAGGATAAAACTAATTATCTGTCAAATCAGACATGAGCTAAGTGTTACCATTCCCGAAATAAGCACTAGTTGAAAAAAAAACGTTAGATGGCGGACCCTTTATTTTATTGTTTGTGGAAGTTCTTAAAACAAATTTCCACGCAAAGGGCTGGCTTCTCTTCACAGGCTGGACAGAAGTAACGCGTTTCTCGGCGTTTTTTTTGCTTGGGTACGTACGAATTAACTCGTAGTTGGCTTCTGCGTAGCAATTTCTGTTACAGAAGCTAACTACGAGATAATTCGTAGGTCCTTTTTCTCCTAAAAAACATCATTTTTGCTTTTTGATGATACCTATGATCTAGAAATAGAGTTTTTAGCAATATAATGTGAAAAAGTCAAATTGTCATTTTGGCCAGTTTTCTGTAAATTGCCGTGGCAGTCAACGTGTTAAGTATATCCATACCTGTATCTATAAAATTGCCAAAGTATTATTGTGAGTGTAATAATGGCAATGGAATTTGTTTTATCAACAATCAAAAACTAACTAAACTTTCCCAGTTGTAGTTATAAATTGATAAATTATATGTACATTTAGGGCTTAAATTAATTTCTGATTTGTATAATAATTCTCACTACGTCAATACGTACAAAATTAATTAAAAACACAATTAAAAAGAGGACTGCTGATTTTTCTTTATATGTGTTTTAATTATTATATTTTATTATTATAATTATTTTTAAACATTGGTTAAATAATCGATAAAACTTACAAAAACAATCAAAAGTCGGTAAAAACAATTTACCACATTTAACTGACAAAACTGGAGAAAACAAATGATTTTTGTGGTTTGTTTTTGAAAATAAATCATTTTGTTTTTTTCTTCTTTAATATAAATTTCTTAAAATTTTTCAAAATAAATTTCTTTTGGTTTATGGAATTATAATTTATTTTTTTTTTTAACCTTCGCACTACCGAAGGTTTTTATATACGTAGTGTACCGAAACCCACCCGGGTGGGTTCTTTATGTTTTACACGTATTTTAAATATAAAAATGCATTTACTCCAATATTTCACAATGGGTTAATAAAGAAGAGATGAAGAAATGAATAATAACAAAAAAATGTAGAAAGTACCGTTATCAATAAATATAAATACAATAAAATTTACGCAGTACATACCATCGAAACCAGCCAAATATGGTATACAAATTTGGTGGGCCTGTGACTCTTCGACCTATTATTCGTTAAATGGTCAAAGATATACAGGTAAGGTTGGCACTACAAGAGATGTAAATCAAGTTGAACGTGTTGTCAAAGATTTGGTTGCTCCATACAAGGGAACTGGTAGAAATGTGACTACGGACAATTTTTTTACATCTTTCCCACTAGACAACGAATTGATTTCTTGGAAATTAACTTTGAAGAAAAATAAACGATATTTGCCTTCAAAATCCAGAAATGTAAACTCAAGTCTTTTTGGGTTTTCAGAAAATGTGACCTTAGTGTCTTACGTTCCCGCAAAAAACAAAGCTGTAGTTCTAATGTCTACAATGCACCACAATAAAACTATTACTGGACCAAAAGAAAAACCAGAAATAATTACGTATTATAACGAAACAAAAGGCGGCGTAGACACTATGGACAAAATGTTGTCTCAGTACACGTGCAAGAGAGGAACACGACGTTGGCCTCTGGCTTTATTCTATAACCTTATTGATATAGCAGCTCTTGCAGCTTATGTAATATTTATGTAAAACAATTCAGAAGGAACAGTCAAAAGTTCTCGTCGTCGACTATTTCTGGAGCAGTTGGGAGAAGAACTTTGTATTCCACACATAAAATCTCGGTCCAAAAATAAGGCTGTTGCTGACAGATTTGGAATCAAGACAGCCATTGAATGCGTCTTAGGTATGCTTTTAGTAACTATTGGTTTAAAATTATGTAGTTAAATTTAAAACTTATTTCAGGAGAGCCAATCTTGGGTACAAGTGTCGATGACGAATTTGTTGAAGACGAACCACTAGAACGTGATGCTACTGGTCGAATTAAACATAAGGGCAAGTGTTACATATGTCCAGTATGTGCTGAACACGCCTGTACCCAAACAAAATGCGAACATTGTTATCTGGGCCAATCTACTTCACGCTACAATTTAAGATAAATTTGTCAAAATTATTTTGTATTTTGAATACTATATGAGTAAAGCAATGTTTTTATATAATAATTATGCTTTCTATACTATATACAATTTTTATAAATAAAATACCAAAATTCTGAACCCAGTCACCTGGGTGGGTTTCGGGTAGCGACGTAGAAAAATTGAAAAACTAACAAAAAAAAATATGAAGGAATAATCGAATCTTAAATAATTTAACAGTTTCTGGTAAAAATAAAAAAATTAGTCACTGAGTCCAAAGTATTTATTGTTTCGACCAAAAATCGTAAAGTTATCAATGATTGAAAATCAAAGAAACCCACCCGGGTGGGTTTCGGTAGTGCGAAGGTTAAGCAGAAATCAAACAATTGAAAATTTAAGTGAGAATGTCAACTACTACGTATGAAAGTACATATTTTTCTAAAGGAAAAGTTAAAGCAATTATTTCAACGCATTTTATCATTTGAAAGCTAATTTTATGTATTACTTTATAATTTCACTTTAGTCGGTAACGGAAAATATGCTGTGAGTGTAGCTTTAAAATAAACGAAGAAATTAACTAATGTTGGCATAATAAAAATACACTGGGAAGCAAACAACATTTTGTTTGCCGCTTTATAAAATGTTTCACTTAAAGTTCATATAAAATCAAAATTATTCGCCTATTGTGTTAATTGTGTTTATTAAGAAATTATTTAATTACAAGTGTTTATATTTATATTAGGGTTTTTATATTTAACCTCAATTTTTCTTTTCCTCCAGTATTTGCTTATTCATTATTTCTTTTCGTTTTTTTTTATAATTTTCTATATTAGCGCTAATCAATCTTTATTTTTTTTTTTCTTTTAATTTTTTTCTTCCAACTAATTTTTTAACTGTTTATCAATACTTCCAAATGTGCATTAGGGTGGATCGAAAAACGATTAACACGCGAGTGTTAATCGGTTTTATATAAATATACAATATTAATGGAAATTTGAAAAAAAAAAAAATTCTGGTTTTCTTGTTTTCCATGGTTGGCAAACCGAAACCCTAAAATATCGATAACGATTCAATACGGTTTTAAGAAACTTAAAATAACATTAACGAAATAACTAAAAATACCAATAACGCTAAATTAACCTAACGAAATAATCTTAAATACCGTTAACCTTAAAATACCCTAACGAAATAATACTAAAATATCGATAACCTTAATATAACCTAACGAAATATATAATATTTTTCTCTCAAAAACATCATTACTTTAAAATTATCAAAGAAAAAGTTCATTAGGGGATCAATTTTGTTAATTATAAATATATATAAACATATCGTTCATTCCATGAAAGAACATTGAAAAATTAGCATTTCTGGTCTTATGTCATCCGACTTTCTTCATATTGTGAACTGAAAGACTCTGTCGAGCAATATAGACATTCCCGTTTTTATGTCTTTAAATTTGTAACACTTTCCCTATCGACTTTTTGTTCATGGATATATTTCTATTTTGACTTCAGATTCTTGTTAAGGGACCTTAAATTAGAAAGAAAAGGTTTTCATGTATGCCCCTTTCCTCTCCTACCCTACAAAAAATTGGCCTGAAAATCGAATTTTTGAAACTTCCCAGCCCAACTAACCAACAATGCCTATTTGATTTAGTTATGGTCATAAGATAAAGCTACATGCCAAATTTCGACCCATTTTTCGTAGATAAAAGTTCATTAAAAAACTCGTACTATTTTTTTTTTTTGTAAGAGAAGAGAGAATTCAGGAAATTCTTTCTATTTATTAATGTGTTGCTATCTTTGAAAAGGGGATAGTGGAGAGATGAAAGGTGGTGAAGGATGAGGGTCTTCAAACATGGCAACACTATAGTTACGCGAGATAAGTCTTAGACCAGTTGTTGCTCGCCGCCTGATGCAGAGTTGGTAAATTCATTGAAGCTTTTTTGTTTCATAGCCCTGATTCATTATTTTACTTCGGTGGAGTTAAGTGCTATGGGAACACCGAAGGTGTTCTGATGAACAGTTTATAAACATAATGATTTTTTTTGTTTTCAATGTCCAATATCCTAATAAACATGTTTTAACAAACATATAAAGTTTTATAGCATTATCAGAATTATATTTATTAAAAATTTTGTACAGTGTAGTGAACAAGGGTAGTGAAAGGGTTAAAAGCTGGTGATTTAGTTCATGTTTTTAATTTTTTTCAAAATAAAACAAGCTTCTTAAATCTGGGATGGTCTAATTTCACGAATCTATTTTTTTTTTAAATGCGTTATTATTGTTGTTGGAATTTTGGAATGCAATTTGTACTTGTTAATTTAAGTGTGCTAGATACTGCTGTTATCTGTAAAATATGTATCAGCCATTCCACTGAAGACCAGCCAAAAAATTGCATTTTTGGTCTTGGGTCTTCCGATTTCAATTAAATTTTCACAGAGTTGCTCTATGGAGCCACTTAAAGACGGGCGTTGCCAATCCTGTTGAAAACCTAATAATAGAGGAATTTGGGGGTAGTGTGTTAATAGGGATGAAGTTGTAAATTTTTAGACATTCTACCTATGGTTTCTTGTTGTTTAAAAATAAATCAGTATTTTTAACACTTTATGGCTTTTGATTTTTTGGTAGCTGTTGGAAAAATTCATTGAAAAAAGTTTTATTATGTTCGTGTTTTGTTTTAAAAAAAAATTCTCATTAACATATTTAATTTAGTAAGTATAGAAAACTACATTTTATTTACATATGTTTTGAATAACTTACTAATATCCGAAAAAATTAGCAAATTGTTTAAATTGAGCGAATTTTTGTAAACAACTAAAATTTGGGGTGAAGTTTTAATAGTATTTTGGGGCGAAGTAGTACAAGCAATTTAGGCAATCTTAGAGCGTATTTACGCTGCGTTAGTAGAATATTTTGTAAATGTGAATTTTCTTAATTAATTTAAGATACATGCAGCGAAAATACATCAAACAACAATAAAGCCAGATATAGACAAAAGTGCTTTGGTAGAAGTAATAAAGGCTGGTAAAAACAAAAGAAATGACGGTATATTAAATCGTACGTAATTATAATATCCCACTTCAAAATTTATACAGGCCTCTAACAATACAAGACTTTTATCATTCTCCTCAATTTGATTAGATAGGCATTTTTGCATAATTTGTTTAAAGGAAATGCCCATAAAATTAAATTCTAAGACCATTTTTCGGATCAAAGTAAATACAACAAAATATTGAAACGTATTATGTTATATATTGCACCATTTTTAAATTTTTAATCGGGTATAACTACAAAACTAAACTTATTCTCATATCTTTTGAATATCCGCAAAAAATTTGAAAATTATTTGAATTGTGCGAATTTTTGTGAACAAGTTCAATTTGGGGTGAAGTTTTAATAGAATTTTGTGGTAGCACTTGAATTGTGCAAACATAGCAGCCAGTTTTTTTACCTGTGTGCATTAAGGCTTAGGACGATGATTTTTTGTATGTCCTTATTGTATTTAATTTTCCTTTGTTATTTTCTTATTTTCTTATTTTTATATTTTTTCTTATCTCTTTCTTTTATATTCAATTGGTAATAAACATAAATTCTGGTAATTTTTTTATATTACCACAAATTTTCCACTTCACCACAAAATGTATTTTTTCTAATGCATTTAAAGTCAATTAGCAAATGAGTTTGTTGACGACAAGTTAGTTGGCAAATAAGTTAGTCCACTAATCATTGTAAGACGTGTCTACACAGAGAGAAAAACTAATCGACTACATCGTTGGTACAATTGAATACGGATTTTCAATTTTATTAATTTTTAACAAGGGTTTTTTAATTTTAATCAACTAAATATTAGCTAAACTTTTACTGAATTTACTTATTTTTTTTTTTGCTGGCATTACCAATTTTTTTCGAACACCCTCTGACTTAAATTTTGCTGCCTTTTATTTTTTTTTTTTTTTGAGTGTAGATATTGGTGGACAGGGATGGATAGCGTGTAAATCAAGCTTTTTTAGTAAAGAACTTTCTATAAACAATTTTGAAGTTTAACAATTTTCAGTTATGACTTGGAATCAATCCATCCTAATTCTCAATCATATTAATAAAAAAAATGTTCAGTTTTAACGGTGTTTTAAGAAAAAAAAAAGTTCTAAGTGATCAATTAGTGAACTTTGAACTTGACCTCTGATTTGTTGTGAATACACTTGTGGTTTAAAACAATGTTGTTTGACTAATTGATTTTTTTGGTTTGTTGCTCGAATTTTTTTCACTAAACTGAAGAAAAATAAAACAAATTTGCATTTGAAAATTTAACCCATTTTGAAAGAAAACACCGATTCTAGTGATAGTGAAAAAAAGAAATTAATATAAGAAGCAGTTGTCATTTCACGGTTGAGCTGCTTTGGCTTTAAAATGTTAAAATTGTATTCTTTTTTAGTTTAGTTTACAAACTGAAGACATTGCTAGAAGAATAATGCTTAAGTTAATTAATTTGTCACTTTAACAATTTTTAATATGGTCTTCGGATATGTCACTATGGATATCGTTTAAAATAAACACATCGATATTCAACGTTCCTACAGACAAAAAATAATTTTGTTGAAATTCAATTGCAACCAACAAAATTGAATCATTATTCAATCATTTTAATTGAAAACCAGGAATAAGTTTCATCAATTTTCGTCCAATGTAACAAATTCATCAATATCTATGAAACATTTCGTAAACAACAATAATTGTAATGACCATATCATGGAATCTTATGAACTTTTTCTATATTTCATAAATTTGATGAAATTGATTTTATTGTTCATGAAATGTTTCATTGATACTATGAAACGTAATATTGGACGAAAATCTATGGAACATGTCATAAATATGATTAAGCTTTTACTTTGAGTGTACTTAAAATTCATCATCAGAATAATTAACCCTTATGTTTACACCAAGTTGATTTGTCATAACATCAGGGTCTAGCCAGACCCGGTACAAAACTAGACGACTTTATATGAAAACGTATAAATTAATATAAAGATTTTGTGTGAAGACGACTGATAGATCAAGTCAACTTTTTCTATCGCTTCATTATTTCTTTCCATTTTTTAAAAAATATCAACAAAACACAAACTATACACAACCACTATTTTAAATCAAAATTTCAAATGAACTGATTATTTTCTTTGCAGTTCATGCACATTCCTAGTTCAAATAATTTTTTTTTTTTGCAATTTACAGTCTACTTAGTTTTTGAAATATTTTTGAAAAGCCACGTTTACTTTTTTTAAAAATTGGAAGTAGTTTTTTCAAAATTTCGGAAGAAAATGTTGCAACACCTGTTAAAATATTAAGCAAATGTTGCGGATGGAATTAAATGTGCACTAAACTGTTCTAAAATGGATCCTTGAGGATATCATGGTATATCATTACTATAGCTTCTAAGGAAGTTTAAAAAATACACGATAAAAAACAAAAAGGGCCTGGCCAGGCTCTGGTGTAAACATAAGGGTTAAACTTTATTGTGAACAGAAAACTTATAAAATTAACCAAAAGACAGTCCACACAATCAAAATACTGGTTTATCTAATCAATGTTGAAAAAATATTATCTGCTACATTACTTTAAATACCAACAAACAATTTATTGTAGATTTAGTCATACAACAATCACTATGTTTTTCAAATCCATTTTAAAAAAATATACAATTTTTCTATAGTTTTGGTAACTCTAATAAAATATTGAGATTAGCAACAGAAATTCAGTTGCTATTATCAAATATATTTTAAGCTGGGATGGCAGGCACTACCCCTAAAATACCGTTATGGTTTCATAACCATTTCAACTGCCTATCGTGATCCCTAAAATAGCGTTACCGAAATAATTGAAATATATTTATCCAAAATATCAATATCCGTAAAATACCGTTACCGAAATAACTAAAATATGGTTATCGCTTAAATACCGTTACCGAATTAATTGAAATAGCGTTATCCTTAATCTGACAAGATCTGAGAAAGAAAATTGCGGTAATTAGATATACGAGTATTTTCCCCGTTATCACTAAAATAACGTTACCGAAATAACTAAAATACCGTTACCGGAATAACTACAATAATGTAAACGCTATGAAACCGTTACCGAAATAACTAAAATACAGCTACCGCTAACATACCGTTACCGCAATAAAAGTTATAACGTTACTCTTACCGATACCAGCATTCTAAACGGTAAACATCCCTGAGTTTTAGACACACTGATAATAATACATGCGTATAATTACGAAAAAAATGTCAAAATAACGAATTTTTTGAAAAATAAACAAAAATTTGTACATTTTACAAAAGTTTTTGTATTTTTGACAATAATTTCGTATTTTTATGCATGGATTACTTATAAGTGCACATATATTTAAATTTGAAAGGCTAGAGATTAAGTAATTGCCTGACAAAGGGGAAGTAGCCGGTGGGAACCCAATTTGCGACATAAGATTTTTTATTAAATAAATAAATAAATAAAAAAATAACTAAAAATATAGATTTTGTGGAACGCGTGTGAGTCTATTTAAGAATATTACAATCCATAAATATAGAATATTCAATTGTTACAATAGAAATTCGAAATTTGTAAATAAATGTCAGATGTTACATTAGTTAGTATTAATCCTTTTACAATTTTTTTTCTTATTGAATATATCTTTTGGGTTTTTAAAAAATGTTGTTATAAATGGAGTTTAAAAGAAAGAAATTCCACATTTAATGACCTATAGAATTCCATTACGGGAGAAATTTGAAACTTAAAATCACAAAAATATCCACTTTAGAAGAATAAACTAACTTATTGAAACTATTTTTTTTTTTTTTAAATAATTAATTTCCCATCCAAATATATTCCGATATATAAACCTGGCGGTAACGAAGAATCGGGCTTTAAAGCTCGTTACTATCAAATCGGTAACTTTCTTAGTTTTAAACATTTTTTGTAGTCTGTCATTAGTCGCGTTTATTGTAAATATGTTTACATAGCATTAGAGTTTCAAAAAATATCTTCCACCTAGCAATGGGTTAAAATACCTTTTGTTTTATTATAATTAAATCTCAGTTTATAATGGGTTAAAATACCTTTTGTTTTTCAATGAAATCTCAGTTTAAATTTACTTTCTTTTCTAATAGTCTATAATCTATGAATACCATTTTGAAATCTTTGCAGCCCGTCGTTGCGCAGACAACAATTACAACAACAAAGTACCTGATAATTTGTTTCTGTTTAAATTCAATTTAATTAATTTGAAGTACTCTCTCTTTCTATTTTGTTTTCAAAATTGTTTGTATTGAAAAAAATTAGACCTCATGTTGTTTATTTACATTTACATTTAATTAAGAAATTCAGTTTATTTTGTCTTTGTAAACATTTGAGGCGGCGATAACAGCACAACAACAAAAACCGAGTCTAAAGTGTAAAACTGCAAGACTTTTTACATTAGCCTGTACTTTAGGGTTATAACTTTTGTTTTACTTTTGGAATTATCAATATAAAAAAAAAAAAATATATATAAAGAAACGCATTTTTATTTTTTCGCGGTTTTCAAAAAAGTTTCCGCATAAACCTTTGAATCATTAGCTCGACAACGATTTTCTTTTTTTATTAAACTAAAAAATAATATTTCGCTAAAACTTAAAAGCAATTAGACTATTACTACACTTATAATACTATGTAGGTAAAGAACACTGCAAACGTAGTTAAAAACAAATGAAATTTCACTTAAAGAAAGGACGACTTACATTTCAGTACATTCAACTAACAGTGTCCTTTGTTTTTCAATGTTCAAAAAATTACTAACAATTGTAGTAAAAATTAACCACATGTTAGAAAAAAATAAACAAACGTTTATTTTTGTTATTTTTTTAAATAACAAAAAACTACTGTAAAAAATAATGTAAAAATAATAAAACAGTCATTTGATGTGGCTTGTTTTTTTTAATGAGCCACAAGATGAGTAAAAAATTTAATTTGTACTACAAATGACTGAAATTTACATTACAAATGAAGAAACTGTATTACAACCCAAACAACTACATATTTTTAAAGCAGCAATTATCTGAGTGTAAGCCTATCGATCTTAAAGGACACAAATGTTTCAAAATTTGACGTGATTCGCAAATTTTGATAAAAAAAAAGATTATCAGGCATGTAATAAATATCGGAAACGATTTATTTTGTATTGCCAAAGGTTTGATTCATACAAAGCGATGTATAAAAAAATCGATTCCAATTTTATTTTGAAAAAAACTAAATATTCTAGATTGAGAAACTGATTTTAAACAACGCTATACCGGGATGTGATGAAAATCGAAAAGGATCAGTTTCTCAATCTAGAGTATTTAGTTTTTTTAAATAAAATTGTTAGGATATTGTCCTAACAAATAATCTATAGAGTTTTTGTTTTCAAATTTATTATTTGACCCTTTCAGGAATGTGTTGATAGATCTATTTCGGGAATTTTCTAGGTTCCCATCATCAGAACACGTTTTGAAAGCGGTAACAATCCCATGTCAAACATCAAACATACATATGAACTAGTTTACTCACTACATGAGAACTAATATACATATGAGTTTGAAGTTAAAGATTATAACCATTGATCAAAAAATAAATTGAAAACTTGTTTGATGTGTAAGATCCACCTCTGGTGGATATTCAATACACGTTTTTTTGTTTCTCTCTTCTTTTTATATTTTGTTTACATTGTAAGCAAAACAGGGGAAGTAAACTTGGCGGTACTCTGCCTTTTTACAAGTTTGTTATAATTTTTATTAAAAATAAAAATTATGTTTTTTCGACCTTTAATTGTGCAATGAAAATGAAAATTATTCAAGTTCGAGGCCATACTCTATATTTCTTCATTAGGATATTGTCCTAACAAATAATCTATAGAGTTTTTGTTTTCAAATTTATTATTTGACCCTTTCAGGAATGTGTTGATAGATCTATTTCGGGAATTTTCTAGGTTCCCATCATCAGAACACGTTTTGAAAGCGGTAACAATCCCATGTCAAACATCAAACATACATATGAACTAGTTTACTCACTACATGAGAACTAATATACATATGAGTTTGAAGTTAAAGATTATAACCATTGATCAAAAAATAAATTGAAAACTTGTTTGATGTGTAAGATCCACCTCTGGTGGATATTCAATACACGTTTTTTTGTTTCTCTCTTCTTTTTATATTTTGTTTACATTGTAAGCAAAACAGGGGAAGTAAACTTGGCGGTACTCTGCCTTTTTTACAAGTTTGTTATAATTTTTATTAAAAATAAAAATTATGTTTTTTCGACCTTTAATTGTGCAATGAAAATGAAAATTATTCAAGTTCGAGGCCATACTCTATATTTCTTCATTAGGATATTGTCCTAACAAATAATCTATAGAGTTTTTGTTTTCAAATTTATTATTTGACCCTTTCAGGAATGTGTTGATAGATCTATTTCGGGAATTTTCTAGGTTCCCATCATCAGAACACGTTTTGAAAGCGGTAACAATCCCATGTCAAACATCAAACATACATATGAACTAGTTTACTCACTACATGAGAACTAATATACATATGAGTTTGAAGTTAAAGATTATAACCATTGATCAAAAAATAAATTGAAAACTTGTTTGATGTGTAAGATCCACCTCTGGTGGATATTCAATACACGTTTTTTTGTTTCTCTCTTCTTTTTATATTTTGTTTACATTGTAAGCAAAACAGGGGAAGTAAACTTGGCGGTACTCTGCCTTTTTTACAAGTTTGTTATAATTTTTATTAAAAATAAAAATTATGTTTTTTCGACCTTTCATTGCACAATTAAAGGTCGAAAAAACATAATTTTTATTTTTAATAAAAATTATAACAAACTTGTAAAAAAGGCAGAGTACCGCCAAGTTTACTTCCCCTGTTTTGCTTACAATGTAAACAAAATATAAAAAGAAGAGAGAAACAAAAAAACGTGTATTGAATATCCACCAGAGGTGGATCTTACACATCAAACAAGTTTTCAATTTATTTTTTGATCAATGGTTATAATCTTTAACTTCAAACTCATATGTATATTAGTTCTCATGTAGTGAGTAAACTAGTTCATATGTATGTTTGATGTTTGACATGGGATTGTTACCGCTTTCAAAACGTGTTCTGATGATGGGAACCTAGAAAATTCCCGAAATAGATCTATCAACACATTCCTGAAAGGGTCAAATAATAAATTTGAAAACAAAAACTCTATAGATTATTTGTTAGGACAATATCCTAATGAAGAAATATAGAGTATGGCCTCGAACTTGAATAATTTTCATTTTCATTGCACAATTAAAGGTCGAAAAAACATAATTTTTATTTTTAATAAAAATTATAACAAACTTGTAAAAAAGGCAGAGTACCGCCAAGTTTACTTCCCCTGTTTTGCTTACAATGTAAACAAAATATAAAAAGAAGAGAGAAACAAAAAAACGTGTATTGAATATCCACCAGAGGTGGATCTTACACATCAAACAAGTTTTCAATTTATTTTTGATCAATGGTTATAATCTTTAACTTCAAACTCATATGTATATTAGTTCTCATGTAGTGAGTAAACTAGTTCATATGTATGTTTGATGTTTGACATGGGATTGTTACCGCTTTCAAAACGTGTTCTGATGATGGGAACCTAGAAAATTCCCGAAATAGATCTATCAACACATTCCTGAAAGGGTCAAATAATAAATTTGAAAACAAAAACTCTATAGATTATTTGTTAGGACAATATCCTAATGAAGAAATATAGAGTATGGCCTCGAACTTGAATAATTTTCATTTTCATTGCACAATTAAAGGTCGAAAAAACATAATTTTTATTTTAATAAAAATTATAACAAACTTGTAAAATTGTTATCGATTTTTTTTATACATCGCTTTGTATGAATCAATGGAATTTAAAATTTAATGTTGGTCCACTAATGCAACTTTAATAGTGAAAAGTTGTTAAAAATGCATATTTAGAAAATCCATTTTAAGCGGGGGATTTTTGTTTCAAAATGACCGAAAAAGCAATTTTTATTATTAATAAAATATTGTCCATCACATGGTGGTAAATACAAATTTGGACAAACAAAGTTATAACCCTAATGTGTATGTGTAATTTAAGTCCCTCTATCTCCATACATTATCTAAGTAAAGAAAAAAAAAAAGTAGTTTAATAGAAAAATAAAATACAAAACCTTAACTGGGTCAAAACTTAGTAAT
Source organism: Delia radicum (assembly GCA_021234595.1). Classification (NCBI taxonomy): domain Eukaryota; kingdom Metazoa; phylum Arthropoda; class Insecta; order Diptera; family Anthomyiidae; genus Delia; species Delia radicum. The sequence goes on along the minus strand of CM037852.1, from coordinate 182,712,139 downwards.
CTTTCATATGTACTACTATGTAAAATTATAAGGTGTTTTGTGGTCGTATCATTTGTTTAAGCCACAAAAGGCAAATGAACCATTATATTATGAACATGGGCGTTTTATATTTGATACTATGATATGATAGACCAAATAGAATCTTCTGGATATAATATTACACTGGCTGATCATAGTTAACGGTATAAAGGCAATAAGAAATTTATTTTATTATGATATAAGAAATTATTTTATTTAATTGTGTAAAGAAATTACCTAGGCATTGTGGTTTTCACAATTGATTATGCATTTTTTTTTTTCTAAATTCTTAGGTTTCAATAAAAAAAAAAAAAACTTAGACTGGAATTTAGACATTTGAGTAATTGTAATATCAATTTTGATTAATTCGCACGTATTAACAAAAAATTACTGTCACTGATCTTTAAGAAAAAGAATTGATTCTGAAGCAATTAAACTTGGTCTCATAGCGTTACGTGAATACCTTCGCATTTTACCCATTTTTTACCAAGCTTAGATTCCGTGAGAACTTGTTGACAAAACTTGGTGGAAATATATGTCGGTATACCAGTAAGCGTATTTTGTATTTTTTATATCTTAATCGAGCCCTCTAGCTGTCGTAGAATCAATTAAAATTTTGACTTTGTAGATTTCTATACTCTTAAATGATTAACATTGTTTCAAAAATATATATTTTTTTTAACTATATTATATAAATTATAATTATATTTTTCGTCCTATTTTTAGGAGTTGCCAAATCGTTATTTGGCAACTCTAATTGCTCAATTTTTTATGTTTCTTTACCAGTTCGTATAAATTAACCGTGGATGGTAATCGAATCAATGCAGGTATAGGTAACGGTATCGCTACTTTATTCCTTTTTTAACGATAACGATATTTAAGTTATTTCAATAACGGTAGTTAAGCGGTAACGGTATTTTAGTTATTTCGTTAACTGTATTTTAAGGATTACGGGGTCTCAGTTATTTCTGTAAAGCTACTTTAAGGGTAACTTTATTTTTGTTATATCGGTTTTTTAAGGATAACGATAATATCAACCCAACAAACAAAGCGGGTCCGTTTTCTAGCCGTTACTGTACGTCATAAACGGAATCCAACTTCATTTACGCGACGTTTTCTGGATCCGTATACGGACCAGAAAACGTATTATATTGAACGTCGAATTGGATTCGAATATGTTCAACGTAAGTCAACGACAGACCGTTTCCGGGCCATTATGTCGTGTAAAAACCGGACTTCACTCCATTTTCAGAATGCCGTTTCCGGTGCGTTTCCTTTCCGTTTTTTTTTCAACAAAAACGGACTTGTATATCAACCCAGGTAGAAATTTGGGATGGTACAAAAAACGAAGAGTTTTCAAAACGTTTGTTTTTGATGGTACTAAAATAAAAGCGTTTCCAAAGCGATAATTGCAAATAATACAAAAAAAAAGCATTTAAAAAGCATTATTTTGGATTGCTATTCGAACGTTCGGACAAAGTATTTTTGGAATACTTTTTATACAAAACTTACAAATATTGTGAAATAAAAACACTGTAAAAACATTGGTTCAAAGCGTTTTTTCAACGTTTGTAAAAAGTACTTTAGAAGTTCTTATCGTACAAAATTTACAACGGTTTATAAAATAAAAACCAATGTAAAACCATTGCGTTAAAGCGTTTTTCTAACATTTGCCAATAGTACTTTAGAAATACTTTTTTTTTTTACAAAATATTTTACTGATTAAAAAACAACACTGTCATAAGGGGTCTATCTATATGCGAACTCGGTTTCTTATTCAATTTTTTTATATGCTTTTCTCTTCATGAACCGAGTTCAATAAATCACTCAATATGGCCAGCCCATAATGTAGCGACTCTATAAAGTGTATAGTCCTTGTATATCTTTTATAAAGCACTATATTTTGAGGACAGATAAAGCAATATTTTAGAGGACTTTTTCAAAACTTAATAAAACGCTAGTTAAACTATTTAAAATTACAATGTTTTGTTACTTTATTTATATTATTTTAATCATATTTTACATGTTTCATTATTTGTGGTATTTATGAACAATTCATAAAGATCTTTATAATTTGTCTTTCGAGCGTTTTGACAATGTTCAAAATTACAACCCTCAAAGCGGTTATCATTTGGGTCGTTTTCATAACGCTTAATAACTGTAAGCCAAAATGTTCTGCAAATACTTATTTAACGATTGAAAAAGCATTTCAAAAATTTTGTTTTGCAATGTTTTGAGAACGTTATAAAATACCATCCTCAGACCGTAAATTTGGGTTATCATTTTCCACATTCTTAAAACGCTTTAAATTTGTAATTTGGTATGTTCTGAAAACGCTTGTACCATCATGAAAAATGCTTTTAAAACGTTTTAAAGATTGTATTTTTCTACCTGGGAACTTATACATTTACATTTCTTAAGTTTAAATAATATCATTTTATTTGTTTTATAATTATTTATTTATTTATTTTATTAATTAAAAAAAATGTTTAATTAATAAATAAACATTGCACGGTTTTTGTTTAACAAAAAACAAACTTGAATAACCTTGCTCACATCATAATTATGATAAAAGATTGTAAAACAAACTTTTGGTTTTAATTTTTTAAAATTTAAAAGTAAAACATTAGCGGTATTCGCTCTTGGTAGCAAACTATCCTTGCAGACCTTTCAAAGCTTGCAGATCTTGTATAAATACAAGAGTATGCAAGACCACAACAACAAATACATAAAATAAAAATATGCAAGACTTTTATTTATATGCAAGACGAAAACCTATTGCATATTCTGGGTCTTTCAAACCTTTCAAGCTTACAATACGTAACATCTTTTAGTTTTGCCGGAAAACAAAAAAAGAACAGAAATATTTACAAAAAACATTTAATTTTCGTGTAAAAAAAAAACAGCTGATTTTAACACAAATTTGTGGTGCGTTGTGGCGTAATGGTTAGAGTGTTGGACTGTTACACAGATGGTCCCGGGTTCGATTCCCGGTGACGACAACATCAATTTAGAAAAAATAATATGTATGAGTTTTCTATCACTTATATGTATCGCTGCGCCCACCTTCGGTGTTCCCATAGCACTTAACCCCACCGAAGTAAAATAATGAATCAGGGCTATGAAACAAAAAAAGCTTCAATAAATTCGCCAACTCTACATCACGTGGCGAGCAACAACTGTTCTAAGACTTATCATCTCGCGCAATTACAGTGTTGCAATGTTTGAAGCCCTTCATCTTTCACCACCTTTCATCTTTCCACTATCCCCTTTCCAAAGAAAGCAACACAGTAATTAATAGGATTAATTTCCTAAGTGTTGCTTCTCTTTTAAAAAAAAAAAAAAAATAAAATCTTCTTATTTGAACATTCACCAAGAATTATCTGTAGCATAAAATCATAGTATTAATGAAACCCTTGCATAAATGCTATCAAGAATGAAAACCGCTATTATTTATTTGTATAAAAGTAACATTAAAAGTTTCAATGCGAAATATTAATGTCCTTATTTTGTTAATCACCTGCGTTTATCACATCACCTACACTTCACTTCACTCACCTAACGCGGGGACTAGAAAATCATATTTTATTGATCCCTACGTTTTCGTGCTTGTGTTTTACGTTATCACTTGAATTGTAAATTCTTTACATTTTAGAATTGCCAACTTTGTGAAAAAAATTTAAAATTGTACCCCTTTTTGTAGGGATTCATATAATTTAGTATTGGCAGCCATTAAAAAAAATTTTAAATATAAACAAAAAACAAAAGAAATAAAATATTTAAATTTTAAAGAAAAAAAAATTATTGGAAATGTGTTTTCAATTGTGTTTAGTTGTGTATTTGTGTGATTTTATTAAATATTTAACAATAAAAATAAAATTGTGTAAAAAAAAAGAATAAAGTGGTGTTTTAATTCTGCCGAAGATGATACTCTTCCTTAATTAGTTAAAATTATCTTTAAGTTATTAATTTGTAGTGTTTTTATTATAGGTTTTTGTGTTTAAATGATCATCACCGAGTTTTACAAAATTCAAAACTACAAAAAATTAGGTGAAATGAGGCGTTGTTATTTTAAAAATTTCACTATATAAATGTTACAAGCCACATTACCATGTATAAACCATAGATCTAAAACTCTTTGACATTAGCTATCAGCGCACATACATCGTTTTTTTTTTTATTGATCTCGACTTTAATTTATTGATCTCGACTAATTTTTGATATTAACAACAAAAACTGATTCATTTTCGCTATAATTACATTTTTACAATTGCGGAAAGATCTTTACGATTAGTTATTTTTTTTTTTTTTTTTTGTGAAGTTCACACTGAAAGAAAAAATCTTTTTCTAGATATTTTCTTATACATATGAGTAGAGAATTATCTGCATAACAGTGCATTTTTGCATTAGGTCTATGAAATGTCACTGGAATTCACTTGTATTAATTAAATTCAGTTTTTCATAAAATTTTATGAAAAGATTTATATTACTTATTACAAAACTTTATAAAACTAATGATAAAGTTTCATTAAAAACTGTTTTATAACCATTATAAAGCTTTTCCATAAAGTTTAAGAAATTTGGCATTCACTTTGTGAATAAAGCTTTTATTAGTGAAAACTTTCAGTAAAACTCGTCCAAGAAAATTTTCTCAGTGTAGATGCATCTTTTTTTTTCAAAAGTTTTTAGGAATTGAGAGAAACGATGAACAGGGTTAGCTAGAATTTCTTGGACGAGTTTTAATGAAATTTTTTTTCACAAAACTGATGAAGTTTTCTTTACTATATGGATGAAAACTTTCTTACATTTTATGAAAAGCCTTAGTAGATTTAATGAAACTATTTTTAATTGATCTTTTTCATCAGTCGTATGAAGTTTTTAATAAATAAAATTAATTTTTTTATAAAATTTTATGAAAACCTCCATTAATTTAATGAAAAGTTTCCATGGACGAGTGACACTTCATAGATCTAATGCTAAAATTCATTGATATCATGCAGAGAACTCTCTTAGTGTACTTAAAAACTAGGATATGCATAGTATCCTGTTCTAAAGTATTCACCTAACGAATTGATTACTATTTAAAAGTCGAAAAATTAAAAAAGTTAATTAAAACTTACAAGAGTTTCATCATACACAGCTTTTAACTTTTAAATGCAAGCCAATATAAAATGGAGTCACAAGACATGGGAGATACATTCACTATATAAGTATTTTCATATCGCTGCTTGGAGAAAGTTTGTATGGGGATTACCAAGTACAACCAACATTTTTCTATTTTTATACTTTCGCAGTTTTTTCTGTTTTTATGCCGTGTAATGGAATTAAGGATTAAGATCAGTATTTAAAAAATGGAGTAATTTTATTCATTTTGAGGTAAACCAAGTTGATGTCAGCGCACCAATAACAGGAATAAAATATCACAACTTATAAGGAATTGGTGTAAATTTTTTGAAAATGTATATATTTGAGTTTGATATTCACAATTATATTTGAAATTAGCTAGCATATTGCGTGAAATGAGTTTCTTAGTAAACAGGACCTTCAAATCAAAAAGCCATTTTAATTCAAAAAGCCATTAAAACGCAAACATTTTAAGAAATTTTGCAAAAATAAATTATTTTCGCATTTTTTATTTTTTTTTTAAAACATGGCTTGAGAATATAGTTTGGTATCTAGAGTGAATCTTCAGAAAGAACAGATAAAGTGCAAAGAAATTTAATTTTTTTCATCAATTCCGTCAAAGCGTACATAAAATTTAAGATTTTAATGAGCAAAAATGGTTAATTTTTATATTAAAAATACAAAGATTGGTTTTTTCGGACTTTTTATATTTTCATATATTTAATTAGAATATTGTTCTACCTCAAGTCCAAAAATCGATTATGATATTGTCATATTAGATTTTATTCATTGCTTTTCAAAAAGTTATTATTTTCATGATAGACAATACAATTGCTTCATTGGCATCACCCAAATCCTCAGTTGTCTACAATTGAAAAATATAATTGGCTTAATTCAAACCGAGACATTACATACAACAGACCAAATAAACTCTATGAGAATCTTTTTGTCTGCTTAGGCCCGAATACTTAATGTCCAGTTAAAATCTAACAGTTATATTGAAAATGTATATGGTTAACAACAACAATTGTGTCAGTTAAAGTTCCAGTTAGTAGCTAACGGGACATTCAGTAATAGTGCCTTAGTATATAAACTGCCTGATCTGGTAGCCCTAATTATGTAAATCAAAACTATTTGAAAAATGTCGATATAAAGGGTCCGCCATCTAACTTTTTTTTCAACTAGTGCTTATTTCGTGAATGGTAACACTTAGCTCATGTCTGATTTGACAGATAATTAGTTTTATCCTTCCGCTGAACGAATATGGTTGTGTATACGCTTGAACAACGCTGGGAAATATTGCGACATTACTTTGAAAATCATGGTAATGTTGCAGAATGTCAATGGTCAGTCAATGGCGATCGTTATCGGGCCATGTTGAACGAATTTTTGTTCACAAACATTTGATTTCAACAGGACGGCGCTACACTCGATGTTTTGAGCCCTGTTTTTGAAGATCGCATTATCAGCCGCAGAGCTGATGTCGTTTGGCCACCTCGGAGCTGCGATTTGACACCTTTGGACTATTATTTGTGGGGTGCCGTCAAAGATAAGTGTAACGCCAACAAGCCAGAGACAATTGACGCTTTAAAGGACAATATTCGTGAAGCCATTGGTGAGATACAGCTGCAATTAAAATTGGACCAATCGTGTAGGCTACTACATGGCCAGCCGAGGCAGCCATTTGAATGAAATTATTTTCCATTATTAACCGGAAGGATTGTACTTTCAAATAAAAAAAGAAATTTAAGAAAATGTTCAGTAGTTTTTTTTTTATAGCATTTTCAAAAAAAAAAAGTTATTTGGCGGACCCGTTACTTTGTATGTCAGTTTATGTATGTGTGTTTGTTGTATTATAATTTGTAGAAACAACATATTTCTCAACAAACAGTGTTTGTTGAGAATAGCAGTGGAATGCTAATTGTTCAAAAATGTTTTAATTTTTGAATTAGAAATACAAAAATTGTTTTCATCGAACTTTCTATATTTTCATATATATAGTTACAGTACAAAAATTTAATATGGTATTGTAATATTAATACTAAAATCGAAAAGGAAAAAATATTAAGAAATTTTATGGAACGAACAAAATTTTAATAACCTTAAAAAACATCCTTATATAAAAGTTTTAATTTTTCGAATTTAAAAGTATTTAATACTACGAATAAGTAACCCTAAACCCAGCTAAATAAATAATAGCGGTTTTCTTTTTAAGTTCTAATGTATGAGAAAAATTTTTTTTTAGTGTATTTTTATATTTTTTGGTGGTGTAATATACAAAGAAAAAACTAAAAACTGGTTTCAATTAAAAAATTTATTGAATCAATTAATTTTTTAATTGATTTTGCACCTATCACGGCAATGATATTATCAATTAAACCTTTATTAAAATTAAGAAGGAAAAAAAGTTATAAATAACTTCTACAAAAAAAAAAAATATGATACTCACAAGAAACGTCTGTGATCTATACGTTGGTATGTGTGTTTTTTGCAATGCTGAGTCTGTTTGTGCTTGTTTTGTTTGTCAACTTCACATGTATTTGGTATTTTATACTGAAAATTTTCTATTTATGCATACAGTGTAAGAAAAAATAATATGATAATTGAGTCTAAAATAAAATATGTATGTATGTCAATTAAAATATTAACTGATTCAATTAAATATTTGTTTAGAAACAAATTAAATTCAAATCAAATCTTTAATTAGATATTTTGGGTTGATAATTTTTTCTGTGTATATTTTAAAATTTGATAAATGCATTAAGATCTGTAAATTGATGTAGCTTTTATTTAATTTCAGCAGAAAACGGTATTTTTTATATTTTTAATCTGCTTGAAACTTAATACCGCCATAATTTTTGCGTCGTTAAAGATAAATTATTAATGCGAATGGAGTTAGCATGCTTAAACATCCAAAAAAAAATTTTTGAAAAATCATAGAAATCATTTTTTGAAAATATTTTACAGCAAAATCCGGTTCATACGACTCAAATTCGGTTATTTTGAATTTCAGACGGTTGGCACAACTTAAAATTAGTTTTCACAACAAAAATCGGTTAATTCAACTGAATTTTAGTTACAACACCCAAAATATTCAAAAATCTAATGTAAATATCGTTGTACTAACTGAATTTATAAGTTGTTACCATTAACATACACTTTTCAATTCGGTTGGCTCTTTATTTCTCTATGTGCATGAGGTATCCTTACTTTTTCATTTGTAGCGTGGGTCAATTTTTTTTTTTTATTGAGTGTAAATCTATTTTTAGACACACCAACAAATGGTGTAATAGGTTGTCTGGAATCAGTCTTGTGATGCGTGACAGAGTTCTATTTTTTTATCAAAACAACAATTTGAAAATCGTTTTCAGTTTCTTTTGTTTTATTTTATACCGGAATAAATAATTAAGTCCCTAATTAAAAACATTTTTAAATTTGTGACTATTTTTTTTAATAAAAAAATATTTTTTTCGCGTTTTTTATGCTAATCAAGTTTAAAAATCCGGCTAAGTTGGGACTAAAGAATTTATATTTAAAAAAAAATGTTTATATTCAGATGATTGCTAATGGCTAATTGTTTAACCCATTGACGATCAATGATTGATACATGTCCCATTTTTTGTTTTTGTTGTATTAGCTAGACTTTCTAAACAAAGGATAGGTGTAACTAGGGTTGCCATTCGTACTGTTTTAAACAGTACATGTACTGTTTTTTGAAAAATGTACTGTTTTATTCACAACACCTAAAACAGTACGCAAAAGTACTGTTTTTTTGGATTTGTACTGTTTTTGTACTGTTTTTTTTTTGTATATTTTACATATTTTTATATAAACAAGTTTTTTTTGCGTGTACAAAGAAGATATATTTTTTTAACCATGTTTTTTTCGTGTGTACAATAGTTTTTTATAAACATTTTTTGAATCTTCCTGTATTAATTCCACTTCGTTTCTTTGTACATATATAAGTTTGGTTTGTTTACTTTTCAAGCAATGGATGTTTGTAAACACATTTTTTTTTCATGACACTGCCCAATGCAAAAAGTAATGGCGTCCAAACTAATAATTTCAGCCAAGTTGACGAAATTTAGTCAATTTGATGAAATTTAGTCAATTTTACTTCTTTAGAGGATGTAAACTTGACGAAATTTTGTTGATTTGAATAAAATATGTTAAATCTTAAAAAAAAAATTGACAAAATTTCGTTAAAGATCTACAAAATTTTTTTTTGTTGATTTTACCTACGCTATTTGGTTCGGTGTATTAACTTATTTTAAGTAAATATGTGATGTATTGAAGTCAAAGTTATGTTAACAATAAATACAAAAATGTACTGTTTTTTTTGAAAAGTGCTGTTTTTTTTTCATCAATGTACTTTTTTTTCACTTTTCAAATATGGCAACCCTAGGTGTAGCATATGCAAACTTTTTAGATCATATCAACCACTTCGATCAAAATGGTGTTAGAGCCGAATAAGGCGACTTTAAAGTTGACAAATATGAATATGTTGTTCTTAATGTTTGTTACATATTTTCTCGAAAACTTTTGGTAGGACCAGGTCCAATCCTTCAAGTCTCAAAAAAACAACAAAGATATTTGGAGTTGATTAATCTTATTGGCCGTCAAATGTAAAAAATTTAATTTTTTTCAGTTTAATTACACACTGCTACAAAAAAACAATTTTTGTCAGGACTTGAAAACCGACCTAGTGTAGGCCTAGGTGAGGATATACAAAAACCGTTTTCAAAAATTTTGAAACACCCTCAAAATTTTGAGTTATTTTCAAAAAAACTGCTTTAGGGTAGGTCGTAGCACTTTAGTACCACTAACTCACACATTTTTTGACCAATTTCAAAATTTTAAACAGTTTTGGAAAGGCAAAGAATTAAGCTTTCATGAAATGTATTCATAAAATATATATACCAAGAAATTAGGTAAGTGTTTATCAAAAGTTTCTAATTTTTTTTTTTTTTTTTTTATCATAATTTTTCAAATTCAACAAGAGTTATTTTAATTTTTTTCTATGAAAACCTACATTTTTTGCACTATATTTTAAAGACAATTTTATATAGAAGAAAACGAGATATTATGTGTTAAAATCAGTTTATATTTGCAAAAGTTAGTAAACTTTTTCTAAAGTAAAAATTTTGATATTGCAGACTTTTCTTTTGGTAAACCACTTGACTTACAAACGTAAATTAAAAACTGTGCAAATAGCTTAACCTAAGTTAACATGTATAGTTAAAAATAGGTGTTAATGAAAAGTTAAATAACTTTTACAATTTTCATCCGATTTGAAAAATGAAAACCATGTTTTGTTAAGAACTAAATTTTCTTTAAACGTTGGTATAAATTTTTATAAGCTTTCATATTAAAATAAGCAATGAAAAGCTACTAAAATCAAAAAAGTTTATAATTTTAGTTTTTTTGTAGATATTCTTAACAAAAACAATACTTATAATTTACAAATGTTTTAAAAAAAAATGCAAGTAATTTTAAAGCGTAATTGGTTTTCTTTCCAAACCCGTTAAAAAAATTTAAATCGGACAAAAACTGACTGAGTTACAGGTTGATAAGTTGACGAACATCACTGAAAACGGTTTTTTTTAATAACTTCTGAATTTGAGGGTGTTTCTGAAATTTGTTGACACAATTTGTAATGTACTCAACAAGACCTATAACCCACGCTAGGTCGTTTTCCAAGTTTTTTTTTCACTGTAGCACCGTGTTATTTTTGAATCATGAAAATGAAAGTTATTCAAGTTCAAGGCCATACTCTATATTTCTTTATTAGGATATTGTCCTATTTATATTTCTTTATTAGAATAACTAACAAATATCCTAATAATGAAATATAGAGTATGGCCTTGAACTTGAATAATTTTCATTTTCATTGTACAATTAAAGGTCGAAAAAACATAATTTTTATTTTTAATAAAAATTATATCAAACTTAATTGTTTAATTATTTTCGGTTCATTTTAAAATTTGGTTTACTCTTCACAGTTTTGAAGTATAGAATTTTGACATCTTCGTGTCTACCATAGGAAAATTAATGGAAAAGGTTGTTACATATGACGCTAGTAATTAGTTATTACTTGGTTTGTTTACTACTTTTGGCTGTTGAGTGTTGACAACCATTGGGACATATATGCCCTATGCAAGGATTTGCAAAAAAATAGTTTTGATTACACTTTTTTTAAAAAATGTTGGGTCGATAAGCACAAATCTGCAAAAAAAAACTGGACAATTTCCTGCAGTTTAAATTCGGTCGTTCAAGGGCTAAACATTGTTTATTTCTAAAGAGTATGAACCCCTTTAACATTTAATTAAAACCAAATATTACTTTCAAGATATATTTCATTGAAATTTTTTAGGCGATCATTTTTTTCTGTCCTATTTTATATACTATAATATGTATAATAAAATATTTTGAGATAATACTACACTCATAAAAAAAGCCCGCACAAATAGTTGAAAATTCAGCTTCGACAACAGAAGACAGTACCTGAATTTGCGACAGCAGAATTTTCAATGTTGAGAACCAAATTTAAGCTGACAGATGTAGGTTAATTAACTATGAAATTAGCTAAATAAATAGAGTTTTAACCTTCTAACGACCGAACTTAAACCGCTGAAGACTTTTTGAAACCTCGTGGAGAATTAGGCCTATGACTAACAATAAATGTTGTGTTGCTTTTGGAGCTATACTGCCCCCTCTATCGCAGAAATATATATTAAGCTAAATCATGAATGGGCTGTCGCTCCTTAATGGGTTAAGTTTTAATTTTGTATTTTGCTTCAAGTTATGGCTAATATAAAAATAATAAAAATTTTTGTATACACTCAAAATTGAATTTTTAACATTATTAAAATTAAAACAAAAACGTAAACAAAAATCATAACAAAAAAAATTTTTTTTTAATTTGGGTTGACCTTGTAAGGCTCTGAAACTATTAGGCTTATATATATATTTTGTAAAAAGGCACATCTGTATATTATCTATTTGTTAAAATCGTCATGCAAGTCGTCAAAGGGTTAAAGCTGAATCAACAGAAAATTTCAGCTAAAAAGATCTTTTCGGATCTGACCAGAGACCCATATTTATTACCATTTGTATAAGTAGTTAATACAGACTTAATAAGTACGCTTGTTTGTCCACTTTGCTCTATCTCGCTTAGCTTCAGAGATATAGCCTCTTTTAGCATTATTAAATAAAAAATATGAGAAAATAACGCCATCTACAGATGAGACAGATAGTGGAGACACAAAATAACAATGGTTTGAAAACAATTGCGGTTTAAATTAACTGGTACAATTTTTAAATCTGAGAATCACGAATTACTACATTTTAGCTCGAAAAGTTAGTTCAAATACGGATGAAATTTTTTCTTGAGGTAAAATGAGATAATAAAATAACTTTAGCTTAATAACTTATTTAAACGATAACAACAGAAAAAAACTAGCTCAAGTGAACATTTAACATATTTTTTAAGTAACTTTTTTTAATGAGTGCCGTTACTAATTATTTAAGCTTGAATTAAAATTAAATAACTCAATCAATCAAATCAATGAAACTAAATACATATTTGCTATGATTAAGCATTATATAAACGGGATTTGCATAAAATCAAATTGATTGGCAATAGAAATTTAATACAGTTAAAACAATTACACTGTGCTACACAGAAAAATCACTCGTTAAATGATCTAGAGTAGGTTGTAAGTCTAGCTGAGTGTATTACAAAGCCGGTTTGAGAAGTTCCAATATACCCTCAAATTTTCGAGATAACATTTAAAGATTTTTAACTCAGTAATTTTTTAAAAAATTTTGAATTTTTAAAATGCATTTAAAATAAAATTAGCTGGTTTTTTTCAAATATATATACTTTCTTTATATTATAAATATAAATATTTAGAGATTTTCTTAATAACAATGAAAATTTTTAATTTTTTTTAACTTTTACGAATTTTATCGAATTTTCTTTTAAAATATTCTTCAAGTTAGTGTTTTTTTGAGTAAAATGATTCATCATTTGTTAAAATCGGTTGAAAATGGACAAAGTAAGTGTACTTTTTCTATGTATATAGAGTGGTTTTCCTTTTTTCTAATGCAAAAATGCGAAGGAGGAAAAAACAAAGTTCTGTATATGACGAACTTCAAAAATTCTCGACACTTTGAGGTAAAATATTTAAAAATTTTTTTTTTTTTGGATGACATGAATAACCTTTCGTGTATATGTTAGCCGATGTTTAAGCATACTAAATCCATTCACGTTAATCATTTATCTTTAACGGCGAAAAAATAATGGCGGTCTTAAATTTCAAGCAAATTAAAAATATTAAAATTACAGTTTTTGCTTGCATATAATTAAAGCTATATCAATTTAAAGATCTCATTGTTTTCTTCACATTTCAAAATATATGCTACACCATCAAAAAATATAAAAATACACTCAAAAAAATGTTTCGTCATATATTAGAACTTAAAAATTAAACCGCGATTATTTTGGTTAACGCGCATTTTTTTTACCGGTTTAATGATATTTAGTTGGATTTAGGGTAACTTATTTTCAGGAAATCATAACAAATAATTATACATTTGAAAAATTTTAATTTTTATATAAGGATGATTTTTGAGGTTATGAAAAATACAAACAACAAGGCAAAAAACATACATTTTCAAAAAATTTACTCGAATTCCTTTTAAGTTTGTGATGTCCGTATCCCGTTGTTGGTGCGCTGACATCAACTTGGTATACATAAAACTTTATAAAATTATATCTATTTTTAAATACTGTTTTCAAAATTCAACGGCGCAAAAACCCTACTTCAAAAGATTAAAATTCGCAAAATTTTGATTTCACTTGTAAACCACCATACAATTTTTCACCAAACAGCAATATGGAAAATTATTTTTTTAGTGAATAAATATCACAAGTCAAGATACTCCATTTTCTATTGGTTTGGATCTGAAAATTAAAAACTATGAGAAAAAAAAATTAAATGAATGAAAAAACTCTTGTAAGTTTCATGTCATTTTTCGACTTTTAAATGGTCATCAATTCTTTATGTGAAGACTCTTCGACGTGAAATGTCATATCTTTTAAGTATAGTCTTCCAAACCCTGTTCAATGTTTCTCTCAAGTCAAAAAACCATGAGAAGTAAAAGCCATATATTGTCGGTTTCAGCAGGTGTTGAGAATTTTTGAAGTAGCCTATAACTTTATCAATTTTCAACCGATTTTAACAAATGAATTCTCATTTTACTCCCACACAGAAAAAAAAAAGTGTAAACCGAATTAAAAAGTATATTTTGGCGGTAAAAACCAATAAATTCGGTAAGTACAACTATATGGCAATGGGATTAATGAAAATTTGGGTGTGTTGCAACTTAAATTCAGTTGTATTAACCAAACTTTGTAGTGAAAACCAATACTCAGTTAAACCAACCGATTTCTAGTCGTAGTAACCGGATTTCAGTTGACATTTGGTAAAACTTTTTTCTGTGTGAAGGAAAACACTAACTTTATGAAAATTGTTGATTTTAAAGAAAAAAATCGAAGAAGTTGAAAAAGTTAAAAAAACGAAACTGAAAATTTTAATTATTATATATATATATATATATAAAAAGTACGATAACTTTGTCAATTTTTACCCGAGTTTAGCAAATGAAGGCTCATTTTACTCAGGAAAACACTAACTTTAAGAATATTTTTGCTCTTAAAGAAGATTCGAAAAAAAACCCTCGTATAACTTGAAAAGGTTAAAAAAAAATTAAAAATTATAATTGTTATTGTTATTGTTATTAATAAAATTTCAACAGATGTATATTAATAATATAAAGGAAGTATATATATTTAGAATGACCAGGCAATTTCCTTTAAATACCGTTTAAAAATTCATAATCGGTTAAAAAACGACTGAGCCAAACGATTTTAAATGCGCCAGTTGCAGAAAATATTACTTTACTTTATCTCGAAAATTTTAAAGTATATTGGAACTTCTCAACCCGGTTTTGTAATACACTCAGTTAGACTTACATCCTATACTAGGTCTCTTGAAAAGTGATTGCAATTTTTTTTTGTTTTTTGTAGCACCGTGTTATTAAAAACATTTTAAAAAATTTCGCTACCCTTTAGGAGATTATTAAAAATATTAAATTAAATTTTTAATGGTCATGTGCAATATTTAGTTTTGCAAATTTATAATTTGTTTATAAATCAAATTTTTCACCAAAAATTATTTGATCAACGTTTTATACTAAATTTAGATAAATGATTATACATTTGGGGTTAAATCTATTAAAAAAAAAATATTGCATTTCGTTTGTCTTTATAACTAAAATTTATGAATCATTAGTTAGGAAGGAAATTAAACAAAGGATGGAAACGAAAAAAATTTACCCTTTTGAAATCTTAATATTATTTGTAAAAATACAAAAAAAAAAAACAATGGAAACAAATCTGATATCACAAATTAAGAACAATACTTTTAACCCTCTTACTGGCAAACAATTTTTTGCAACGAAATTCGTACCATGTGCTACACTCGAAAAACAAATAATAAGTTCTTTAACAAAATTGTTTATCGTTGCCTAATTTAGGTAATGTGAGCCAAAATACGTTAGGGCGCATTTTAGAAACTAAAGCATATAAAAGAGAAGTTTTGGACAAAAAAATATTTCTCTTACCAAGATAAAACCACGCTGGAAAAAAATAATTTTATTCTTCTCCTATTTAAGAAGATATCGCGATTTTCGCTTTTTGGAAAAAGCGAAATTAGGCGAAAAAGTATCATAACTTCAATTTACATTGTTCAAACTTAAAAATCCGTCTTTTATTTTATAAGTTAAGACGATGTCCTTTAGAGGAGTCCTGATAAAATCCTGTGAGTCCTTTGACTAAAGTAAGGACTTATTATTAAAGATAAAGCTTCAATCTTACTTATATTTTATTATAAAGAGTTTTTGTCAGCTTAAATTGTTTTGTTAGATTTTTGAAAACTATTTTTTTTTTTAAATAATTAATTTTTGATATTTTACGAAATTTTGATTTTGAAGCTATCTCGCTTCCAAACCGTGGACGGCACACGAAACATTTCTTCGCAAAATATTTAGCAAATTTAGGTGTCTATAGGAACATATTAATTTCTAAGTATAAAACGCTCATTTGAAAAATTTGTGGTAAATTTTATGAAGACTGCCCTGAGGCATATTTACCCGTTAGAGGGTGAAGTTTTTGAATATACAGTTTTTTTTTTATTACTCGTTGCGCAATATGACGAATTTCCGCTTTTTCGTTGTTAAACTTAACGTTACGTTCTGGACACTTATAAAAAATAAAAGTTTTGCGGTAATTTTTAAAAACTGCAGACGCTTTGTAAGCAATTTTGCTCATTTGTTTTAAAAATTTTGCATTATTGGTGTTTTATTATAGCATGGATAATAGATGACATTTTAGTGAACTTTTCAATATCAATGTACATGACCTCAGTCCATAATTCTATTTACGTACAGAAAAGTAACGATTTTTTTTGCAAGATTATGAGTCAGGTAAAGCACTTTTTAATTAGGGATAATTTACGATATTATGATTTTTTTTTTTAAATGAACATTTTGCAGTTGAAAATATTTTTGTGTCACATTTAACGTTTTGAATCGGTCATAGTTCAACTTTGATTTCAAAATCAAATTTCATCCGTAACAAAAAAAAATTGTTGGTGTTAATTTTTTCTAAACAACATTTACAAAATAAGTCCCGGTTCACACACGGCAATATTACTTGCGCAAGTTTTCTTCAATTCTCCTTTAAACTTGCTTTTGTGTTCACACAGGAAAAGTTTGTTTCAGCAATTTTCGTATATCAACCTGCAGCCAACTTCGTGTTGAAAATTGCGGATGACAAAACGTTCTCTTTTCCTCCCTCTTCTATAAACTCAAGACTTGCGCAAGTGAAATTGCCGTGCGTGAACCGGGACTAAGCAATGAAAAGTTTAATTTCCAAAAAAAAAAAACGATATTATTTTGCAATAATTTACGCAATTTTTATATTTTCAAAAAGCGGGGAATGTATTAATGCAAAACCCGCATTTGAAATTGTTAAATTTGCTTCGTTTCCATCCTTTAGTCCCAACAACAACAAAAATTCAAATTAATTGTTGAAACTTTTCACACAAAAAGTAATATTAATAATTAATTTGGCATATCATTAGTAATAATTATTACACGTCTGTACTAACAAACTAATAACCTTAAGAAATTTTGAAATTTTGTTTCAAATATTTTTTTTTATTGAGGAAGTTAAGATTACCAAATTTACAAAAATTTATTAACCAAAAAGAAAAATGTAAAAATTAAATGCTTGGAAACATTTATTTGGGCAACTTCAATAAAAAAAAAATGTGAAAGTTTTTCTATAATATTGTGGGTTAATAAAAATGTGTTTAGAATTTATAATAGTTAAGAAAATATTTGTTTACCTTGTGGCCCTTTGAGACATTCTAATTCGATCGTATAATCCCAACAATCTAAACTATTAAGTTTTGAAAGTGATGTTAAGCCATTGCTATGGTTGCCACTATTTATGCCACTATTTAAGCCATTTGTATGAAGATGTGTATGAAGATGATGATGGTGTTGTTGAGTGTTGTTATTAGTCATTAATGAGGAGGGTATGCGACGTACAAATGAACCATTTTTTAATTCCCAAGGACGTCTTAAATCATTGGGTAACTCACCATCGATCTGATCACAACAACTGTCCATATCTTCTTCATTTATAATGCCAAAAATATCGGAAATACTAGAATGACCATTGTTGCTATTGGTGTTGTTTATTTGGTTATCAGTAGGGCAGGTGGTGTTGGTGTTGCTGGTAGAAGAGTTAATGGAATTTTCATAATTTCCGTTCTGTTGTTCGTGTTGAGGATGATTATGACCATTTATTGTGGTGTTGGCACCTGTTGGTAATGATGGTGATCCCCGTTCATTCACTTTCGCTGTAGCTGCCACATTTGGTGTTGTTGGCTGGCAATTATTGACATTACTTGTGCTGCTATTGTTGTTGTTGTTGTTGCTGCTGCTGTTGTTGGCATTGTTGTTATGACCATGTAAAGTTCTGATGTCATTTGAACCATTAATGGTTATTGTACTTTTGGCCAGATATGCCAGCGAACAAAATGGTTTGCTTGTTTTTCCATTTACCCGTGATGAATTCATTTTTGAAGATTCCTCCGTTTTAAACTCACTCATTTTTTGTTAATTTTATTTTTTTTTAACAAAATAATATGTTTTATTTTTTGTTTATTGTCATCACATTTTTCTTTGTGCAAATTTTTTTAATTATAATTCTCAATTAGTTTGAGATTTTTTTCTTTAAATTTGTTTAAAACTTATAAATATTAAAACAAATTTATTGTTTCACACTTTAAATATAAACTTTTCTCAAAAAACCCTTTTGAGATTCTATGTTTTTAAAATAAGTACATTTATATTGCGTTGAATAGTTATTAATTCATAATAAGTTTGATTTTTTTACATTTTAAATTATTCTCATTAAAATTCCAATATGGATATTTGGTTTTTTTAACTTAACTTTTTCCACTCATTCGCCGTCTTTGATTTAAATTATTTTTAAATTTTACAAAAAATAATTTTTTTACACGAAATGTATTTTTGGTTCCATTAGGAAATATTTTTTTTTTTAATTTTATGTTGTTTTTTTTTTAATAAAATTTCAGTTATTTATAATTTTTTTTTTTTGTATTTGATTCCTTAAATTTTTTTTAAAGTTTTGAGTTTTTGTTATATATTGTTATTGTTAGTTTTTTTTAAACTTGTTTTAATTCTCATTTAGTTTATGGAAACATTTTTTTCACACCTACAAATTGTTTAATTAAATTATTGATTTTTTATTGATTAAAGTTATTAACAAATTGTATATATTAATAAATATTCTTAAACATTTCAAAGAGCTTGCATTTTCAACGGTAAATGCAGTAGTAATTCTCATATAGTTCATCATATTTTTAAACAAACCTCATTTTAATTTATCTCTTAAAGAAAAGAAAACTCAATTTTCCAGTAAATAAAATTGGGTTCAGCATTTATAAGGGCCAAGTTTTGTATAGAAAAACTGTTTAAAATTGTTCAGCTTTTTTTACATGAAGCAATAAGAGAATCTTCATATGCATATTATTAAAAATCATATATTTTTCTAAAGGCAAAGAAAAAAAAGTTTTTTTTTTTAAAAAAAAATTTCCTCAAAGTTTACTCTCAACAAAAACGTCTGTAAAGTCAGTAACATTTTTGCTGGAATGATCCTTGCCGAAAAATTACAAATATCATCAACATTTTTTTCAGCAAAAACATCTGCTGAATTTAGCAAATTTTGTACAGATATTAGCAGTTTTTTTGCACTAATCCTCCCAGCAAAAATGTGGCTAACTTTACAGATTTTTTTTAGTGTACTAATATATATTATTTTTTTTTTTTTTTTTTTTTTTTTTTTTTTTTTTTTTTTTTAAGAGAGGCAACACTCAGGAAATACTTCCTATATTTAGTGTGTTGCTTTCTTTGGAAAGGGATAGCATAGAGATGAAAGGTGGGGAAAGATAAAGGGCTTCAGACATGGCAACACTGTAATTGCGCGAGATGATAAGTCTTATAACAGTTGTTGCTCGCCACCTGATGGAGAGTTGGCGAACTTATTGAAGCTTTTTGGTTCATAGCCCTGATTCATTATTTTACTTCGGTGGGGTTAATTGCTATGGGAACACCGAAGGTGGACATTGCGATACGTATGAGGGATAGAAAAAAACTCATACATATTATTTTGATGTTTGCTGGCACAGGGGATCGACCCCGGGACCTTCTGTGTAAAAGTCCAACGCGCTAACCATTACACCACAACGCCCACAAAATATATATAGAACAAAAAAATTGTTGCCCTTTTCATTCCAAAGATTTTTTCAGGTCTATTTTTTCTTCCTGAGGTAGCTAATAACATAGTAAAAAGAAATAGAAACACAAAATATAACAAATATTTTCCTATCTTAGTAAAAAATTTAACGGCAAACAGCCCTTATTTCCATACAAATGCATGTAAATGCATAGGGGTCTGGCCAGACACCATGTACCAAAAGTAAGGTAAAGATTTTTTATTTGGCTTTTTTGTCCTGTTCCAAGGACTTTTTTTCAATTATTAATTTATACATCGAAAGCCAACAATATTTTGGGAGATTACCTGAAATTACAGCCATGTACCTAAAATAGAAGTATGCTAAATTGAAGCATGAAAATGAAATATGTCTGGCCAGAACCATGTGCCACTTCGAGGGTTAAAGGTCGAAAAAAACATAATTTTTATTTTTAATAAAAATTATATCAAACTTTTATAAAAGACAAAGTACAGTCTAGTTTTCTCTCCCTGTGTTGTTTATAAGCTAAACAAAATATAAAAAGGAGAGAAAAACAAAAAACGTGTATTGAATATCCACCAGAGGTGCACCTTGCACATAACAAACAAGTTTTCAATTTATTTTTTTATCAATGGTTATAATCTTTAACTTCAAGCTCATATATTAGTTCTCATGTAGTGAGTAAACTAGTTTATATGACTGTTTGATGTTTGGCATGGGATTGTTACCGCTTTCAAAACGTGTTCTGATGATGGGAACCTAGAAAATTCCCGAAATAGTTCTATCAACACATTCCTAAAAGGGTCAAATAATAAATTTGAAAACAAAAAACTCTATAGATTATTTGTTAGGACAATATCCTAATAAAGAAATATAGAGTATTGCCTCGAACTTGAATAATTTTCATTTTCATTGCACAATTAAAGGTCGAAAAAAACATAATTTTTATTTTTAATAAAAATTATATCAAACTAAATATGTTTTTTTTTTAATTATTTATTATCTTACCACCAATTCTTCGTAACATATTGAAAATGTATCATATTAAATTTTATATGGCAACTCTAAAATTATAATTTTTATAAGTGCAGTAGTATTTCAATAAAATTAAGCAATTTTTTATGTTTTGAGTGTAAACGGAAAAATTTTTGTCAAATTTACGATTTGGTGTATATGAAAAATCATGTGTCGATCGGTCAGGTTTAAAAAAAAAAAAGAATCGATGAACTTGTTCATAGCACGGAGATAAAACTATGAATTTTCTCAACAACGTCCTTTTTACATTTTTAAATAATTTAAAATAGAAAAATATTTGGTTACCTATATGCTTACCGGTATTGACAAAAATAATGAGTGTAAAAAAAAATTTTTTTTTAATAAACTGTGCCCACACGAGATTCAAACCGGGGACCACAGGTTATCAGTCAACCGCTCTAATATTTGACCTATCTGGACATGTTATACTTGATTGATAAAAACATAAATGAATTGATTGCACAAAATATCATTACGTTCCAGCTTACAAAGAATTAAAAATAAGTAGTTATATATGTACATTAGGGTGGTCCTTATTTTTCAACTTGCGATTTTTGGGGCTGCCCCCCTCTTAAAATATTTGTTTGGGTACAAAAATTCACCATGCAAAAAATTAGAGTTCTAGCAGAACGGGAAGATGTCCCGCATCGCCCTTGAAAATCGGGCCCCTTGGAAAAATTTGCATAATAAAAAAAAATTACAAATTTTTTTTTCTTCAAAATTAAAAAAATATAAAATAATATTTGTGTTTTGTTTAATCATAACTTCTCAGATAAAAAATATTACTTTCCCAGAAAATCGCTAACTTACCCTAACTTTGTTACAAAAAAAATAATAAATATTTTGGGTGTACTTCAAAGTGACTGTTTTGCATTTTTGAAAATTTTATTAAACAAAAATCAAAAACCTAGAGTTTGCTGTCAAGTATTTTATTAAACACATCTCAAGTATTAAATAAGCCAAGTATTACGGATATCCGTTGGCAAAAATTTTTGTTAGAGCATTTTGATTCTAGCGGATTTCAACGTTTTTTTTAAATTTGTATAGACTTTTTTTTTAACAAGGTTTTTGTAATATTTCATCAATGTTATTGTGTATGCTATTTTATATAATTGTAATAACTTTATTATAAAGTTTAATTTTTCGTGTTCATAGTTAACCTGTGTTTTCATGGGGTCACAATTGACCCTCGTATTTTAAAGAGTCAAAAATCACAAAGATGACATAAAATTAATTTTTGTTTATGTTTCTAATTGTAATTTATTTACATTTTAAAATTAATTAAAATTAATTATTTAGTATAAATTTAGATATTTGTATTCATATTAAAATTGATTTTATTGTATATATTCAGGAGTATTTTCGAAATACGTATTTTTAATTTAATAGTGTAAATTGTTTTTTCCTCAAAATTTTTATTATGGAAAAGTTTTAAGTTCTTATTTTTACTAAATTGACAACTCGAAGACTAGAAACGGTTAACGAAAATTTTTTAGAATAACTATAAATTGAATTATCCCTTTTTTTATTTTATTTATAAATTTTGGCATAAAGCTGTAGTTTTCTTACGTGGGTCATATTTGACCCCAGGTTAACATGGGTTAACTATCAACAGAAAAAATAGTATTTTATAATAAAGTTATTACAATCATATAAAAAGGAATATACAACAATATTGATGAAATATTATTAAAACCTTGTTTTAAAGTGTCGGGGACTGTTGTGGTTATTTTAACCACGGCCAACTTCAGTATTATCTATATCTATTTCAATTTTCTTAAATATGGTAGCATCGTAAGCGTATGCAATAAAATTAAAAGTCATACTGACTGCTGATTTTATGAAGAGAAGTTCGACCAATTGAGTAAGATTTAACTTCCTTTTTTTTCCTTTTATAAAAACTTTGTATTTTATTACAATAATTTTTAGAGAATAAACTCTCCATATTACAAAGCCGAAGGATTGTGTTTATTCAATTTTGGAAGAATCACAAAAATTTATACAAAAATTTAAAAAAATCTACAAAATTTAAAACAATCGCTAAAATTAAAAAAAAAAATAATAAAACGAAAAACTCAAAAATCGCTAAAACTTTATAATACATATATATTACCAAAATTAATAAAATCCCCGAAATTAAAAAAATACAAAAATATTGTTTTCGAGATATGGACATTTTAAATTTTATTTAAGCATTTTTTTTTTATTAATTTTGCGATTTTTTTTTTTTATTTTTTACGATTTTATGTAAATTTTTTTCATGTTTTAAATTTAGGGATTTTTTTAAATCTTAGCGATTTTGAAAATTTTTCATCAGGTTTTGTGAAATTTTTTTTAGTTTTAACAATTTTTTTTAGTTTTGACGATTTTTATAAAATTTTGTAGATTTTTTCAAATATTAGCGGTTTTAACGGTTTAGCACTTTCAGCAATTTTAATTTCGAGGATTTTTATTTCAGTTTCTGTAATTTTTTTAATGTTTATTTGTTTTTTTAATTTTGGGAATTTATTTAAAGATTTTGGGGACTATTTTTTAATTTCGGCATTTTTTTGTATACTTTTTGCCGTTTTTTTAAATTTTAACGATTTTTTTTTTAATTTTTTTTCAGAATTTTGGGCGACTTTTTTCGTAAATTTTAATTAAAATTTTAAGTTTGTTTATCTACTAAAATTTGTTTGAAATTATAAAGAAATTGGTTTGAAATTATAAAGAATATATTAATATTCATATTAATATTAATATATGATTACAATCTTAATTGAAAATAAAATCTATTCAATAGTTACAAATTATTTTTATTGATATTACAATTTTTTTAACTAATACGACGACACTCAATTAAACTTTTAATTGAATAAACAAATATTTTTATTGAAGCTCGATTTTAGATTTAGAATTTCACTGTATATTAATTGCTGAAGCCGAGCATGGTCAATAAATTTCAACTCTGTTTTAATTTTGAGAAATGCCTTTTCAGTTTTGATTTTTTTTAAGTTTTTGTATGGTAATTTTTTATTTTTTTTTTTTATTAAATTGCAACAGTTCATAATTTTGAATTGATTTTTGATTTTTTTCAAAGTTTTATAAAAATAATTACGGTTTTAAATTTGATTTTCTAATATTATTAAATATGATTGTATAATAATTATGTCATAGTCAGTGCTGTAATTCTCATACACATTTAAATTTTTCCCGTTTTAACTTTTTTCAAATTCTCATTGGGTTTGTAATTTTCAAAGTCCTTGATCATTTTTATTTGATTGTAACACAAATTTAGGTAAAAATATTGTATGTTATTATAAAATAGTTTAAAAATCTCTTCTTTAGAATGTCATTTCAAATTTTTTTCTAATTCTCATTTAGTTTATAATTTTTTTATATACTTTTTTTTTGGATATTTCTTCTTTTTTTTCCAATAATTAAGAAAATTGCTGCAATATTACCAGCAGCAAAACACGAATAATAAACCTGGTAACTAGAGCCTGCATACCAGGGTATTTTTTTTTTTTTTTTTTTGTATAAATTACAATAGTTGCAATGCAACAACCTGGCTGCTGTTAACAACAAAAAAGTAACAACTGCAGCACTAGTAAAATAGCTGCAGAACCAGAATTGTACAATAGTTTTTTTTTTTTTTTCTTTAAAGTCAATGCACTGAATTTGCCTTGAAAATCAACAGAATCACGACCGGCGGTGGCTTATAATAAAGATAGAGATAGACAAGACAAGACGAAAGCCAAAAGAATCGATAGTACATGAATATACTTTTTTTAAAACAACAACTACAACATGGTTGGATGGATGGATGGATTATCATCATCAGCAGAAATATGCATGTAAAAAAAAAACACAAAAATCCAAAACACTTTAACACACTTCCATCATTATCTTTAGAAAAAAAAATTCTCAACTTTTCAGTTCATAGAGATTTGATTTCTTAAAAATTTCTTAAAAATCCGTTTCTAATGTTTGCGCGCAAGCTCAATGGAATGTTTAAGACAATTTGTAGGTTGAGTCACTCTACACAAATTCATTTCATACACTCTACCGTCAACTTCAAAAAACCAGAACTATTATTTGGTTTTCTTTTCTTCCTCTTTTTTAATTTTAAATTTTTTTTTTTTTTTTAAGATTTAGTCATGAAAATGCAGCATCATTTAGGTTTTTTTTTTTTTTTTTTTTTTGTTTAAACTTAAATTTCGAAACCCCCAGTTTTAAAAGTGAACATAAGAAATAATAACAAAAATCATAAAATAAACAACACGAAACCGCAAAACGAAACGAAAAATTATTAAACCCCAAAGTAACCAAAACTAAAAACGTAGCGTTCAGTATCGCATCCAAACAACGACTGAATAATGAGTGTATTACTCCACTAGCTTGATTAGATCCACACTATAAAATTCAAATCCAACAGTTTGTTGTTTGGTGTTCATTTAACGAATGCCACGTTAAACAACGAGAACGTAGTTCACACTCTATCCCATCCAAAACACATTTAACGAATAAACTAATCAAGCAGCACAAAATACAAGCAAAAAAAATATGATCCACACACAATTTTTATAAAGGTAAATTATAAAACTCTCATGAGCAGTGATGATAACCTTTAGGGGCAGAAATCGCTAAAATATCTCGACACAATTATGTGATCATCGTGTATACAACATAAAGGGTGTTTTTTATAGAGGTATAGAACTTTGAAATGGAATAAAAGAAAGATGAATATTTTAAATTGACATGAAATTTACTTTATTCGAAAGATAATCTTCTGGCATTATAATTTAAATATGACTTCTGGCATATGACCGCCACGGCTGGATCGGACGTAGTCTAATCTGGAGGTCCAATTTTCGATGACTTTGTCCAACATTTGTGGCCGTATATTGGCAATAACGTGGCGAATGTTGTCCTCCAAGTGGTCAATCGTTTCAGGCTTATCGGCGTAGACTAGCGACTTCACATATACCCACAGAAAATAGTCCAGCGACGTTAAATCTAACGATGTTGGAGGCCAATTCACGGGTCTGAAACGTGAAACTATGCGGTTACCAACCGCGCCGTCTTGTTGAAACCACAGCTCCTGCACATCATGGTTGTTCAATTTATGAACGAAAAAGTCAGTAATCATGGCTCTATAGCAGTCATTTGATTGATCATTGACTGTAACGTCCTGACCAGCATCGATTTTAAAGAATTACGGACCAATGATTCCACCAGGCCATAAAGCACACCAAACAGTCAGTTTTTCTGGATGTAACGGTGTCTCAACATACACTTGAGGATTATCATCACTCAAAATACGGCAGTTTTGTTTATTGACGTATCCATTAGACCAAAAGTGAGCTTGATCGCTAAACAAAATTCGCCAGTTAAAAAAGTGTCACCAACTTGAAGTTCTATACCAGTATAAAATTTCAATTCATTTGAATATATTTCTTCCTCAGTCTTTGATTTCACCCATATCACAATATTGTCATGTCAATATATTCAACCAGGGCCGTAGTCTGGAATTTTTTTTTTTCAAAATTTTGCAACAGTTTTTTTTTTTTTTTTTTGTTTTATCCAAATTTGGCTTTTATCGAGTAGTCAAAAGTGAAATAGCATTTTTCAAAGTCTAAAAAAATTTTTAGCTAAGGGCTAACTTGATAACTCATATACAACTTGATGTCATTATATATGCTTATATGTGTGGCAATATATTACGATATATGTTCTTATCTTATACTTAGTTTATACAAATGTTTTAATATGGCGTAGTATATCATCATATATCATTGTATCGTATGTTATATATTACCATATCTCCATTATCTGATCATATGAAATATAAATATATCTATATATGTCCATGTATGATCATATATATGTAAGTGTATGTGGTACAATTAATCAAAAATAATTCTATCACTTTAATATATAATTATATATGGCAACACATATGATAATATATAATAAAATTTAATGAAAAAATCTGTCACTTTTTTTATATATTTTTAGCACCGTTAATTAGAATATAAATGGTTTCAAAATTTAATGGAAAAAAAATTGAAAACAACGGTTTTATTAATATTTTTTTATTAAAGTACTAAAAAACAACGTTATAATTATTAGATTTTAAGCAGGGTTGGCATTTAATACCTTTTCATAATAAAGTGTTTGGGTAATGAAATGAAAATTTTAAAATTACAACCGATCCTTTTTTGCTATTTTACCAGTTTGATTGTGAAATATCTTGAACAAAAGTTAAAATAACGCTTAAATACCGAAACACCGATTTATAAGGCTATTTTGTAGATATAACAAAAGTCTAGTCTGATTGAAAAATTAATAGTGTTTATAATTTTTAGAGAAAACCGTTTATTCTTCTTCTTAGCCTCAACATTTCTAAATTAAAATTTGTCAAATGCATATTAATTAAAAATTAATTGCGACTGTCTATATGACGAGAAAACAATACTATTCTAATTGGTAACATTTTGAAATAAACTCTTTCCACAAGTGTTGGAAAAGTCATAGAAAATTAGACCTCCAGATCAGACTACCGGCGATCCAGCCGTGGCGGTCATATGCCACAAGTCATATTTAAATTATAGTGCCAGAAGATTATCTTTCGAATAAAGTAAATTTCATGTTAATTTAAAAAATTCATCTTTGTTTTATTCCATTTCAAAGTTATATACCTCTATAAAAAACACCCTTTACATGTGTGGATGAATCACTTAGAAATATTTACCGCAACAGCTCCAACATCTCCTTAATACTCAATTATACTCAGTTTTTGCAAATTCCAGAAAACAACTATTGGCCTAAATACTGCTTGTCTGGCCCTGTCTTGTCCGTCTAGGACATTGGTTTCCAATATAAATTTTCAAGTTGTTGGGACCATGACAAATTTATAAGAAACACGTTCTCTTCATTGAAAAAAATTTTAACATAAACATCATACCCCAAAATATCAAATAACTCAAAACAAAATAAAATTTATTTTCAACTCTAATCAATTTGTTTAATAAATGCGATATTTTTGTAATTTACCTTCATTAAATTCTTGATTTCATAAATCCTTTAATCCGCGAATGCGTTTAAATCATTTTTAGTGGACAAAATAATATATTTTTGATTTCGTTTATCTTTTGAATTTCTTTTTAAATATTTTTTTTTTTTTTATTTTAAATGTAACCATTTTTTTTAAATACTTTGATGTCTTGTTTTTCTTTGAAATTCACGGGTGTGTAAAAATTTAAAATTATATAAACTCTCCCTAATAAGTCTACCGTTATAGTTATGCCATGGTTGGGACATTGTAGCCGTATGTAAGTGATATATTGTTTGAATTTAATTAATAGGTTAAAGTTTGTGAGATCCTCGGCATAATTTCCCTGTATGATAAATTATATATTTTAGGAAGCAGTTCTAGTGCTTTTTCAAAATCGCTTTAAAAACAAAGCGTCTTTGAAGTAGATTTCCCAACAAACATTTATTCAATGTTTCCAATATATGCTCCCTTTATTTCATACTCATTCACATATAGTCTCCCTCTCTTTTTTGGGGGAGCCTAAACAAATGTTATCAGTTGGCGTATTTTTCTTTTTTTTGCACCTGTATGTATATTGGGTGGCATTTACTCTTAGGTTCCACTACTCTTCTTTTCTTTCTCGTTTTTCATCATGATTCTTTTATTTCCACAGCATTTTATTCGTTCGTGTTGCGTTGCATTGCTCTGTTTGTATTAAAGGTGATCGCTATATAAAAAAAAAAAACAAACTAGCATCATTTCATTCTTTTGAGATATTTCTCACA
The DNA here is from genome assembly GCA_021234595.1 of Delia radicum. Lineage (NCBI taxonomy): Eukaryota > Metazoa > Arthropoda > Insecta > Diptera > Anthomyiidae > Delia > Delia radicum. The sequence continues at coordinate 182,683,244 of CM037852.1, read as the reverse complement.
CTTTTTATTATTTCTTTTTCCTAATAGAGTTGCGTTTTCTGTTTTATATTATAGTATATTTTTTTTTTCCAAAGTGGTTTGGTACCATTATTATTGTTATTATGTTTTATACACACACATACTTCATCATATTGTTTATTGTAGCTTGTATAATAAGTTTGTATGGATATAGAATATAATGTTGATATTACGGTATATTGAAATTATAGAAAATGTAAATATTTATAATTTTAATGGATATAATGAAAGGTTTTTGCAATATTCAAACAAAGCCTCAAAAAAAACATGAAACTTTGTGTTTGGGATAGTGGCACCCTTTATTATATTTGTTTCCTAAGAGAATATTTTAGTTTACAGAATTACAGGTGATGATTGTTTCTAAGATCCCACGTAAATAAGTTTTACTCACGATATATGTAAAGTTCAATTCCTGGTCCAAAAAGACCATATCTGGTTTTAAAAGATTCGGAAGTAATGGGCTTACCTTATTACCCTTGAAATCTTATATAATCTTATCTATCCTAATTAACTTCAATCGTACTCAAGGTCATGAGGAGGTAGGGGCAAAAGGCAGATTATGACTGATACACTCAAAAGAAACCTTTCTACTATCGCCAAGTGGGGTCGTACGAGCAGTGTCGATTTTCAGTTATACTACATTATAAAGGACATATGCACCGCAATCAAATAAAGTTATTCTCAGCCCTGTGTCGTCGTAAATATTGAGGCACCGGATAAAGCTTAACACCCTGCCCGGCACAGAATTCAAAATTTCTAAGGGGGATAGTGTCCGTCAAGGAATTGGAGTCTCCTGCCGGTAAACATAGGACATTGCGTCGTCTTAACATTCTTAGGGATCTGTCCCTAGTTGTTTACGTTATTAAGTTCATCCTGTTCAGGGATAGTAGTACACTAAAGTTTCCACCTGAAGGGTCGCTTAATCCCATCCCTCATGGTAGGGATCTGTCCCTAGTTGTTTACGTCATTAAGCTCTTCCTGTTCAGGGATAGTAGTATACTAAAGTTTTCACCTGATGGGTCGCTTAATTCCATCCCTCATGGTGGAATTTCAGCGAAATTTGATACCTTCAGGTCCTAAGTTTTTTCTGTAATGTACCCCACAGGTACACCACAGGCAGGTGCCGCGCCAATGGGAGGATGGTGGGCTTTGCAGTTGACCACAGACTCAGCCGGTTTAATGACCTCGTGTCCTGCAACCAAGATTAGGATTCGCGTGTTAAATCTTTCTAGCCTATGAAGAAAATATATGCAAACCAGGACAAGTCTTAAAGACAGTCAGAAAGGATATAAGTAAGCGAATATCTTGTACCTCCTCTTTAGACACTGAGACATCCGCCTGGAGTATGGATGGACATTTGATTATCAGTAGGGCACGATGAACGTTGGGCCTTAGACCCACGCACCTGTAGCCCTATTGATGCGCTTTGAACCATAAGTAAACCACAACTGGTACTCCTGTTCTGGTTCTCAAATTTTGCTTGTCCATGTGCTCCATTCGAAAATTATCACCTCGAAATTCCTAATAAAAACCTGCCTTGCTAACATTTTATCAGTGACCCTGGCCAGTGGATCATCAATGAGTAGCTCCGTTAACCTCATGTGTCCCATGTGTCAGGTCACCCACCCCCTACTGTCACCAAACTCCAGGAGCCGAAAACACTCTTGCAGGCGTCGTCAGTCACCGAAATGTGCATCGGTAGTGTATTAAACATGGCACCAATGGCATTTGTCGGACATGTTAATGCCTTCTGAGTTTGCTTCACTTTGGGTTAGCATGTCAGATCAGCATAGGCACCCATTTGTCTAACGATAATATTAAAAGCCTTGTTTACCATATGGGGTCTTAGACCCTACCAAATAGCCTCTAACAAGCATATGATGCGTTAGTAGCTTTTTTGGATATGAAAGCCTGATGTTGGTTCCAGGTAAGTGATCTTTCTAAAGTGATCCTGTAATACCAAACAACATCGCAAAATACACGGTCATGGCACACAGTATAGGATCTACTATGTATCCTACGTCCACTGAAAGGCACAAGGATTGTTTTGGCTGGGCTCCTAAGGCGGTATAAAACAAGACCCCAATGAAATAAGGCCCCAAATTTCGATAAAAAAAAATTTTGGTGTTATTTCATTTTTTGGGACTTTATTTCATTTTTTTTTTATTTCATAATGAAATAAGGCCCCAATATGAGAAATGAAATAAGTCCCCAAATAATATTTTTGGGGTGTTATTTCATTTTCTTAAAAAGCACAATTTTTAAGTAATATAAGCAAATAACCGTTATAATTACTGCATGAATTATCAAGTTATTAATGTAAGATTATACCGTGTAGTAATTTTGAAGTTTCTTTTATGTCGCACGCAGAAAAAAACTTTATTTCGCGAAGCCGCCTGCCGCGTTCTACGGAGGAAAAAAACCCCTAAGACCGGCCGAAGGCCGCCACCCAAAAGAACTTGTTTTTCAAATCAGATGTCGAATCCGTTGAAATCTTATATTTTTAAGACATCAAGTAATTTGTAAAAACAAGTAATTCTGTGTGGTGGCCTTCGGCCGCTCTTAGAGGTTTTTTCCTCCGTAGAACGCGGCAGGCGGCTTCGCGAAATAAAGTTTTTTCTGCGTGCGATTATACGATTTATAAATTTAGTTTTATTTTGTGATATACTACTAAAAAATATTAAAAAAACTGTATTGATATACTAAATATTAATAATCTTTTTATTTTAAAAAGGCTGAAAAAAAAATCGCGCAATTTTTTTCCAGCCTTTTTGCTATGTATTAATTAGGAATAAAGAAATATTTCAAAGTAATATATAATTTTGTTTTTTTTTTATTGGGCATTATTTCATTTTCAAAATGGGGCTTTACTGCATTACGAAATAAAGCCCCAAAAAATGGGGCGTTACTTCATTTTGTTTTGGGGTGTCGTTTCATTTGGTTGGGGGTTTATTTAATTTTTTTTTGGGGTATTGTTTCATAATGAAATAAAGCCCCCAAAAAATGGGGCGTTATTTCATTTTTGGTTTGGGGCCTTATTTCATTGGGGTGTTGTTTCATACCGCCGGCTCCTAACACCATTTCAAGGAATGCTTCATAGCCTGTTGCATGCGGTCAGGAATTGTTCTTCGGCTTTAATGCACGCACAACCAAATGTTGTGTTTTAGCCCATATGGCTCAGCACGGTCATCTGTTAATTTAGGTGGTATCGATATTGAGAAATTGAATATTTTTGATGTTCGGTGCATGAATATTCAAAATAAACACGATTCATGTCCCGAAAAAACATTGAATTCCGATTATCTCTTTATTTATACAACATATATCCAGCCAAGGTTGGAAAATAACTCGCATACATAAGCAGGAGTTTTAAAGTATTGTTAAGAGATTTTGGACCGTATAATAGAAGGCCGTCGGAGCTTTTCATCAAGGTCAATAGACTCATTGAAGCATCGTTGGAATGTGAATTGTGTGGCACTGTTCTATCTGGGAAGTGTTCTGCTGAAATGAGTGAACTAATTCGAGCGCGAGTTTTATTGGATATTCTTGCTTATTTAAGAGCATTACCGTTTGTAGGTGTTTACCAGCAAAATCTCACAGCTCAATTTAGAGAGAATTCGTTCATCAGTCGTACTAACCGTATGTGGAATTAAAACCAAGCCGAAGCAGTTCCTATTACTTTTAATTTAAAAAATAAAAATCAAATATTTACAAACACTATCTACCCATTCTTTCCTCCCTCTCATAATCTATTTTCCTCAAAGCCTTGCATTAGTGAGGTAAAGTAAAAGAAAGCTGTGAAATTCTTATACAGTGGAACTCAATTATACGAACACAGGTTATAATCAACTTTTTTTACAACGAACGATTTTTCTGGTCCCAAAGCATTTACTAACATATGTCATACAAAATAATACGGTTATAACGACTATCGTTTATAACGAACTTTTTATATAACGAACTAATTTTATGTACCCTTTTACGAGTTTTCATATAAATTTTTTACGCTTATAACAAACACATAACAAAATCCAAATTCTAAAATGAAAATTCCGCTATGAATCTTAGAAATTTTAGCTGTTTAATTACAAATTTACTGAAAAGAATTAAAAACTAAATGAAACATAATTTAATGGAAGAATTGGTTTAGAATTACAAACAAAAACTGTAATGGTGTAATGGTTAGCGCGTTGGACTTTTACACAGAAGGTGCCGGGTTCGATCCCCGGTGCCGGCAACATCAAATTAATATGTATGAGTATTTTCTATCCCTCATACGTATCGCAATGTCCACCTTCGGTGTTCCCATAGCAATTAACCCCACCGAAGTAAAATAATGAATCAGGGCTATGAACCAAAAAGCTTCAATAAGTTCGCCAACTCTCCATCAGGTGGCGAGCAACAACTGTTCTAAGACTTATCATCTCGCGCAATTACAGTGTTGCCATGTCTGAAGCCCTTCATCTTTCCCCACCTTTCATCTCTATACTATCCCTTTCCAAAGAAAGCAACACACTAAATATAGGAAGTATTTCCTGAGTGTTGCCTCTCTTTTAAAAAAAAAAAAAAATTTAAGAAAAAATCCTGAAATTTTAATAATTTTTTTTGAAAATATTTATAACGAACTAAATCGTCCGGTCCACGAGAGTTCGTTATAACCGTACTCCACTGTAATTTTTTTAACCCTTAGATATAAGTATCCTTAAAGCTTTTGCCGCAAACTTCAAACAAAAATAATCTTTTTCACCAAAGTCTATTTTACAAAATAAGACTCATTACAAAGTTTAGCTGTTAAACTCCTGGTGGCTTCAATTTAAAAATGCAACAACATATAATTACATACTTATTGACATTTCCTTGAATAATATTAAAATCTCTTATACTGTCAATCAATTAATATACTAAGGCTTCACAGACAGACATAAATATTCACATGTCTTGTTTAACTAAAAAGCCATTTACAAAAACTTCCTAATTAAATTAAGCAGCCAATGAAATGCAAACAAAATGCTTAGGTCGGTCGATGTTACTTCACATGCATAAAATACTTTAAACTCGAAACTCCACCAAATGCCAACACATAACATTCAATTACATCAAACGAATTCTAAAGAAATAAAAATTAAACAAGTGGTAAGGAGTTTTAATTGAAAAAAAAAAGAAAAAAAAAGACTAAAACAACAAGAAATGTGTAAAGAAAAGTATGATTAGTTGAGATCGGCTTAACAATACCCTACAAACACTTAAAGAAATAAGTGAGTAGAAAAGTTAGTAAAACATTTTGTAAATCAAGTATTTCTGAAATTATGTTTTCAGCTACAATTTTAGTTATACTTATTCAGCACTTTGCTGCTTTGAACTAATGTTTTACTAATATTTCACTAATGTTTTACTAATTTATTTTGCTAAAAAAAATTGCTGGTAAGCACATCAACAGTGGGGATGACAGCCAGGTTGAAATGTATACGTAGAATGAAGTAGATGTCGCATGTCAATATGTAGTAGAGACGAGGAACGTACAACTTTTAAAAAACATATAAAAAAAAATCAACCATGGAAGATTTTTGTAGCTGTTTTTCATACATAAAACAAAAGGCCGCCAACAATGTGTATCGTATACATATAAATTGCGGATTAAAAAAACTTAAATTTTGTGTTGTCACCAGCTTGTCAAAATAATTGTCCATTAATTAAATTAAAGATAAAACTAAATATTTAAATTTAATAAAGATTAAATGTGTAGTTCTAAACTAAATGTTTATAGTGATTATTAATGTAGTGTTGTCAGATTGCAAACAAATATACATTCAGGTAGAAAGACTAAAGCGAAACACAAGGACACACATCATGGGTAATTTTTTATGTTTCCTTTTGCTTATTGCAAAAAAGCTCATACGTGTCATATTTTGTTATTTTTTTTCTAGATGCCATCATTTAGATAGTTGAAAGATAATTTTGTGTATGTTATATATAATTATTTCTATATATTTCAGATATTAAATTAATTCATGTCGTCAATATGGGAGTATGAAAATTTTTGTATTTTGTATTGTAACTTATTGAAAATTATTTTTAAAAGAATCGCAATTTGTTTTTTTAAATTTTCAGCAAATAAATTAACTAAAGTATAATTTTTCAACAAATTTTTTGAATTTTTTCAGTCTACTAATATTCAGCAAAAATGTTATTAACTTTAAGGATAATATTATGTTACTAAAAATCAGCCCGTTGATTTTAAGCAAAAGATTTTGCTGATATTAGCAATTTATTTGAAAAACTTTTTTTTATTTAGCGTAAAAGTAATCACCTTAACGTTCTAAGGGGTTAACGGAACCGGATTCTGTTGCCCCATCCCTCTTCTACAACTTATCTTTGGAAAAGTTTTTTTATTTTTTACCTCAGCAATAAGTCCATAAAAACATTGGGTTACTTCATTGAAAATTTGACATGTCACACATGGTCTGAAATCATCATGACGATCTCTGCATCTTTCTCCAAAAGAAGGAAATTAGAACTAGCGGTTATAGGGTTCTTGGACAAGGAAAAATATTTGGGAATCGCTTTAAACAAAGCCCTTATTAGGAGCTTGTTCAATGTTATCACTTTGTATTAGTCCATTATGCGCGGCGCTGGCTTGGTGGCCAAATGGTGAACAGCGGGCAACTAAGGACTTGATTAACTGGATCTATCTAGTCTGAGTTAGCTTACCGGGGGCTTTGAAGAACTGTTCTGCACCTGGGGTACAGCTGCATATTCATCTTCTTCAAATTCTTTTGCTTGACGAGGCACAAAGGAATGCTCTTTGCCTTACTAGTTTGGGTAAGGTGTGAAGAGAGGTGACTTCATGGCACATATGAAGGTTTTGAGACCCATTGAAAATTAACCACTAACGAGGACCATTGACAAGTTGCCCATACTTACTCTGGACAGAAACTTTTCTTTTCAGATACTCGAACGCAGCCAATGGACTGACCACGAAAGGTTGCTTCTCCTTTCGGGCCAGGTGTTATTCAAAGGTGGCTCAAGTTAGTCTTATTTCAGTGAAGAGATTTGTGCGATTTTAGGTCCCTTGTGGGTTCGAAACCCTTCTTTATGATACCCATTGGCAGGCAATGGAGCTAAGCTCGTTTTCCACAAGAAAATCCTAAACGTTACTATCTATCTTTATACTCAGGGAATGCTTTAGCTTGAAACGATTTAAAATTACACTTAAAACAAGTACAAATTTAATTAAAAAGGCAATAACTTAATTTTTCATAAAAATTACTAAAAATTGTAGTTATTATTAACTATTAAAATATAACTACATTTTTAGTAAAAATAACTGTCAAACAATAAAAATCAACTAACAACATATATAATTGTTGTTATAAATGGTCCGCCAAATAACTTTTTTTTTGAACTCCTGAACCAATTGGACTTTGTATGGCTTCATACCAAGGTCTTTATGCAAAATTCATCTCAATGATGTCTTCGAAATGTTCAATTGTTGAGAACGACGGTGAATTGATGTTGATGGCGCTTCACGTACACTTTCTGCCACAGCAGCAATATTCTCGGGTGTACGCACTGTTTTTGGCTTTAGATGGCGGACCCTTTAGTAGACGGTATTTAAGTCGATTCCGGGAAGTTAGAAAATGTGTACATTCATAAAAAAGTTAGTACAAAAGTCTGTTAATTGGGTTCTAATTCAGTTGAACTAAATATTTTTAGCAGGAATTTTCTGTTGATTCAGCTTTAAAATTCTGTTGATTTTAGCTCAATTCGAAGTTACCTACAACTGTCAACAAAAATTGAGTTGTTCTCAAAGTTACCTAAACTTAGCAGACTATGATTCTCAACTTCATTGAAAATTCTGCTGGCGCAAATTAAGGAACTATTTTCAGTTGTTGTGTCTGAATTTAACTATTTGTACGGACTTTTTTAATGAGTGTGTTCTATATGAAAACGGTTGAGCATTTAATACATTGGAAAATAAAACTCTCTTAGGTTTTTGAAGTTCATTCATTGTTTGACTATTTAGTGGAAGCAATAATAGAAATATAAAAATAATATATTAAAAATTTACTTAACCACGCATTTCATAACTTTTTGCAGCTTTTTGCAAAGTTTGACAACTTTGCAACTACGCCAAAACTACTTTTACTAAAATACTGTATTTTTAGTGAGTTACTGTTTTTAATGACTATCAAAAATAGTTATTTTATATTTCCCATAGTAAAATTACTACAATTACAGAAAAAAAAATACTATTACTGTTGACTACATGAATGACTGACATGTAGTTACGATCAGCATTTTCTGAGTGTGAAACCTTACTGAACAACACATATCTTGACTGGTATTCAGGGAATCACTGTGTAACGAAAAAAAATGCTAGTATGTAAATTATATTAAGATTGAACGGTAAAGCTTGTAACAATGTTATGTGTCTAACGTTAAATAATGTAACGTAAAGTAAATAATGTAAACAATGTAAATAATGTATGAAAGTAAATTTTATTTCACTTAAATTTTTTTTTCGTTTTACTGGGTTAATCAGGGCAGCCGACACTGTTTTGAATAGGTCTCGGACTCCTTTCATATAAATCCCTTGCCTTAGGTACTCGTATCAACAGTTTACACTTGACCAAAGGATAAACTTTTAGGGTGCATAAGAGATACTGAGAGATTTTTTATGCAGGCCTTGTTGATATATCTATAGATGAATCTATTTATAAATTCATGGGTGCCGCAAGGTTCCTTATTTCTCTCATTTTCTTATCTTTCAATAATCTGTCAATTTTAAAACGCGCAAAAAGTTCAACTGTATCTAAGTGCTAACTATTAATATGAGGATTTAAATAATCTTGATGAGAATTCATTATTTTTCTGAGATAAGTGAACTTCCCCAGAGCCAGAATTTATATTTGTAGCAGTTACTTATAAAGTAGATTTCATCCGTTTGTTGACGATAAACAGCTTGCTATAGAATCGCTTGTAGAACCAGTTACAGAAAGTGGTTCTGGGACATGGAAACCTTTAATTCTGGCTTACAGAAATCAGATATAGTTCCAGAAAAAATTCTGAGGTTAACGGTTCTTTTAAATTTAGCTGGGTCTGCAAAATAAAGGGTGGACGTAGTACTTGTAATACTTTTGAAAGTTACAAACACCAAAACAAATTTCCGATACTCTGACCACGTGGTAGTGAAGTGTTTGAATACAGTGACACTTTTTAACAATAAACAGTCGCACAAGGGGACGGATAAGAACCCGAAATTATAATTTTTTTTTTTATTAATTAATAATTAATATAATTACAAATTACATCCTATTACCCTAACCGAGCACTAGCTTTTATGGCTTTCAGCGCGTTATAGCGGAAACATACCAGTGCCTCTGGTGGGAATCGAACCCACGACCCCCGCACTGATAAGCCAGCACGCTACCAATTAGCCTACCAGGACGCACAATAATTTTTAAATATAGTTTTCTTCTCAAAGGCAAACAAAAGCTCTAAAACGTATAAATATAACTCAAACATGATTGTTCGCTCATGACGGTTACTTCTGTAATAAGATTAAAGACGGCAACGACAGGTAAAGTAACACTGCGTATAATTGTTAAACTTTACAGCAACTGCAAATATGACAACAACAGCTACAACACTAGAAAAAATTCCTTTAAAATAAGGTGTGAGTTAAATACAAACAACAGACACTGCCAACAACAACAACAAACTATGAAAGCATGTCTGGAATGTTAGTGGAGTTAGGTAAACTTAGGGGTCCGTCATGTGCAATACATGCGAATGTGTCGAAGCTTTTGAAAAAAGGCACACACAGATAGTTGATTCCAATTATAAAAACCTTTTTGCATTTATCGCTGTAGAAAAATAAGGTGTTTTGTGAGTGTAACTTTAACAGCTGTGGATATAAAAAGAGCGGTGTAGAAAATATGTTTAATATGGTACAAACTGGTGTTTGGATTTATCAGTTTATCATGAAGTTGCCTTAAAGGGGCGATGAATTGGCGCGTGTGCTGTGTTCTAGGTCAGTTTTGTAACATATCACAGAGTGTCAATTATACTGGCCGACAAAAAAAAAAGCCATGACCCTGAGACTAGACCGTACGCTGAGTCCTAATGTAACCTCAGAATTTCTCTATCACTTCAGTTTACCGAAATATATCAACAAAAAATTAAAAAAAAATGTTTTTCGCCATATTTGCGACGATATGACATCGCAATCAAGCTCATTTACAAAAAAAAGTTCTACCTGTTGCATTTAAAACTCAGGTTTAATATTTCCAATATCTTATTACTTCTAGGAAAAACAACATATTAATAACAGACGATTCAACAGACGATATCTCAGAGAATAAAAGGACATACAAATTCAAAAAAAAACTTTTAAGTAAAAAAGTAGTACATTATATGTTCGACACAAAATAAAGTATTATGGCCTGTTATTCGATCTCGAACGAAAATCTAGTCGAACGAAAGCTAGTCAATCGAATTCGAATCAATTTGGGTTGCTCTATTTCGAAAGCATCGTTCCGTGCGTCAATTTTTGTGTTTTACGGATTTACAAATCGTAGTGTTGCCAGACCGGATATTTTAAACTTCTATTACAATTTCCTTTAAAAGTATCAAAAATACTACTAAATTGTTTGAAGATAAACACAACATTACTTTAAAGTGATCAGCTGTTTATGACAAATTAAAATAATGTAAATAAAACAAAAAAAAAAAATAAATAAATCAAAAGAAGAAAATCAAAAATCACTTTTATATTCCATATACTCAAATGATTTACCTTCTCAACTTAAACACTGTGGAATACAAATGTATGCGGATGACGTACAACTGTATATCAGTTGCCAACCATCCGATACCACAGAATGCATTAGTAAGCTAAACCAGGACCTAGACAGAATAAATTCATGGGCTTCAAGGAATGGTCTTTGCTTAAACGCTAGAAAAACTAAAGCTATGGTAATTGGTAAGAGCAAACTGATCCCCACATCTTTTCCGTCAATCCAAATATACAATTCGAGTATAGAAATAGTGGAATCAGCTAAAAATCTTGGTGTTATATTTAATTCTAAACTTGACTGGTCTAACCACATTAATGCAATATGTGGTAGAACGTTCTCTATGTTACGCAATCTGTGGATGACCCAATATTACACTCCGTTTGAAATACGTATGTTATTGGCAAAGACATATCTAATGCCAACACTGTTGTATGGGTGTGAACTTTTTTCAAGCTGTGATTCGGCAAGTCAGAAAAAACTTAACGTTACTTTCAATAATATCGCCAGATACGTTTTTGGTATTAAGCGGTTCTCAAGAATTTCTCGTTATGCAAAGCAGTTATACAACATATCTTTTGATAACCTGTTAAAATGCCGCTGTCTAATTTTCTTACATAAAACTATCTACTCAAAACAACCAGGCTATTTATACAATCGTCTTATCTTCTCTAGATCAAATAGAGGAAAAAGATAAACAGTTTTCGATATCGTAATCAGATATCTGAAAGACATTTTTTTATAAGCTCCATTCGGCTCTGGAACCGACTACCCCACAATATCCAAGCAACAAGCAATGCTAAGCACTTTAAACGCGAAATACTTAAACATTTTTCTTAACTTTTTTAATTAAACTATTTTATTTTATTTTTTTTAATATTATTGTTTTTTTTAAATTTTTTTAAATTTAGTATTTTCTTTAAATCATCAAGAACTGTTTTATAAAATTATTTATTTGTTGCCTACTGTATTTTGCCTAATTGTATATTAATCTTTTATATTAGTCAAACTTTTTATATGCTACATTTGTGATTAAAGTTATATGTACAGTGCTATAAAAGACTTGTTCTTGTTGCACTGTGTACCAAATAAATAAAATAAAATAAATAAATAAAATAAATAAACCAGCGTTTTCAGTTGTTCCATTGTGGATTTCTTTAAGCTGAAATATAAAGTTCTTAATAAACTACCTAGCAAAATTTTTCACAACAGATTACCTTTGAACCTGTTCTAGAACAACTTCTTTTACCACCGTTTACATGGAACAGGTTCCTGGAAGTCGAAATATAAGGTGTAACTGTCTTAGAACCAGTTCTATAACTGGTTCTAGAAACCGTTTTAAAGCAACCTGTTCTTGTATGGAGGTAAAGAACCTATTGCAAATAGGACAAACTCCATATAAAAAGAACCAGTTGCAGAACCGAAATTAGAACCTATAATAATACAATATAAGTTGTTCTGCAGCCAGTTTATTTGGATTTTACTATTTTACTGGGTACGAATATTCGTATTATTTTATTCTTACCTTTTGTTATAAATTGCTTGTTTTACAAATATTTATAATCTTTTATTATTCATTTTATCATTCATTCCAGCAAAGAACACTGAAAAATAAGGATTTTTTTTTGAGGTTCTCCGATTTTTTTGAAAATCTTAAGGGGAGAAAGTTTTGAAAAATGCATTAGAAAACTGCATTGAAATTATGTATGCACTTTTTTAACAACCATTTTGTTTAAAAACATTCAGTTACAAAGTAGACAAGTGCATCTTCCAAATATCGTTTAAATTAATAACAGGCGATATACAATTAAAAAGTTATGGCACTTCAAAGTGAAGTACTTTCAGCACTTTTTTGATATTTATGAAAACTAAAAACGTGCATAAAATCACGAGTTTTTACAAATTTGGGGATCTGGAAAAGGAAATGTACAAATGGGACCAGAGTATTCATGTACAAAAAATAATCAAAATCAGAGGACCCATGTTCAGATTTTTTGCGTTTTCTCATGGAATGAATGATATATTTTTTTGAAAATATTTTTTAAGTATTTTTGAACAATATTTTGTTACTCGAAATCAAAATAGCAAGTGACTGGTTTAGACATTTACGTTCGCAGTGTTGACAACTCGTTCGAAATAGAGAAACAAAATTTTGTATGAAAACTTTTTCGTTTTCACTCGACTTGTATTTCAAGTCATCCTTAGCATAGAAATGGAGTTAGAGAAGCACAAATTAGTTTTCTTTCGCTTAGAAAGCGAAAGAAAGCATTTTGTCGAAATCGAGAAACATGCCATTAGTGTATGTAAAAATTCTAACGAATGAGATTTAAGAAAGTTTAAAGCAGAAATTTGAAGGTAATAAAAAGAAGTTTCAGATGACATAAAAAATTTAGTGAAATAAGTTTACTACGTGATGTTATCACGTCTTGAATGAAGCGAAAAAAAGGTTTTTGAAAGTAAGGTTAAAATATCTTAAAAACCCGATACGGTGGATAAATTCTAAGGACAGATTCAGATTCAACGCATGTGAAACCTTGGGCTTCAGGGTAAACATTTTGTTGGGCTGTGTTAAGAACAATTTTCTAAGACCGGTAATGTTCAACTTCTATTTTACTTTCTCATCTGTATAATTTTTTTTAGAGGAGGGTGTTTAATATGCTATAAACGTTTTAAACCGAAAAGGAGGTTAACTTTATGACATCTTATGAAATTCATGAATGTTTATCTATATATGAGGTCATACGGAATAAATCATATGTTTGTATGATGTTGATTAGCATCAACGTATTGAAATAATATTTATTTGGCTTTAACTTTTTCTTAAGAAAAAGTTGAAATTTACAAAAGCTTGACATCATCTTATTTACTGCCAAAACTAACTAATCTAATAGAGGAGTCTCTTTACAAAAAAAAATCGCTATTAACCAAAAAATAAAAAATATAATAATGATTGTATTACGTGATAAGTCAAACGAAAGTAACGTCAGTTACTTTACTTAGACAGACAAATACCATGCGTTTTCTTAATTTCGTTAAGTGATTTTCTTTGCAAAGGTCCAGCTTTAAAGAAAACCTAAAACAAGTGGATTACAATAACGCCTTCATAATCATTTCAATCTACCTTTATCTCCTTCTCCTTTTATTACAAAAGTTAGAAAATAAGTTATTAAGCAACAATTTTTAATGCGGATGCAGTTGCCACACCAAGACAGAAAAAAGACCGTCAGTTTTTTACTATTTTTTTTTTTCAAACTAAATTTGTAAACCCTTAAAAGCATTTTTTTTTTATTTGGAGAGTAAGTAATGAATTTTTTTTTAATTTCTCTGATTTGCCCACTAGCACAATTGTTGGAACAAAATTGATTATTTAATAAGTTTTTTGTTAAAGCTCTGATTTTTCTGGAGGCTCTAGCTTTTTTTAAAACTTTTGGTTCTGATGAGATCTTTAGCCGGATCGAAGTACTAGTATCAACCTAACTAATATGTTTGATTTGCTTTATTTTTGTAAAAATTCGGAGATTATACGTTTTAAATTGAAAATAATATAAAAATAATTTCGAGGTGTATAAAAACAAAAAAAACTAATAAAACTGTAAAAAATATTACTTGAGCCAGAGTAAAAACTAAAAATTTTTTTATATAAAGACAACATTTTTGGTCTTCAAAATAAGAGTAACGTCATGAAGCTTGTTAGGAAGAGACCCTAGCCACGTGTTTGATTACTAAGAAGACAAGAGTGGAACAAAATTGATAATTAATAGTTTTTTTTTTTTGTTAAAGCTCGTCCTATTCTGCAAGCTCTAGCTTTTTTAGAACTTCGGTTTCTGATGAGATCTTTAGCCAAATCGAAATACATGTATCAACCTAGCTAATATATATATATATATATGTATTGGTTTAGTTTTGTAAATATACGGAGGTTGAAAGCTCCTTATAAATAAATAAAAATTAATTTTTTTAGATCAAAAATGGTTTAAATTCGATAGAAATCACAGAGTCCAAGTTATTCTTTAAGTCTTTAAGAAATAAATAAAAATTCTTTAAGTCTTAGATTCACAACTTTTTTTATGTTTGTTTCTAAATATTTTTCTATAGAAAAATTAGTAAAGGTTTTTATTTCTGATAATTTTTCTGTAGAAAAGTTATATTTTGAAAATGTTTTCTATTAACCCATTTTACACTGTGGTTGCTTTAAAGCAACACCTACTTTTAAAGTCTGATAATTTTGGTTAGGAGGGAGATATAACAGCGCCGTAAAAAGCATGTAAACATTTGAGGTCTTTACTTTACATATAATTTTAAAAATTTTTAAAACTATTGTACCAGCTTTGCCATATAATAAATTAAAACATACGGTTTTTTCACATCTTTTATAGCACTATTTTTATAAATTATTAATTTAATGAAAAAAGACCAGTGTTAAAAAAATTATATGCCAATTTGGTTAAGGATATTTGGGAAAATTTTTTGAATAAGAAAAATTTGTTGTGCAATATGCACTTTTTATGTAAAATTAAAAGATCGGCTTAAGAAATTTCCGGAACTCGGAAAAACTTAAATATTCAGCAAACTAAAATGAAAATTATTCAAGTTCGAGGCAATACTCTATATTTTTTTATCCTAACAAGTAATATATAGAGTTTTTGTTTTCAAATTTATTAATTGACCACATTCAGGAAAGTGTTGATAGATCTATTTCGGAAATTTTCAAGGTTCCCATCATCAGAACACGTTTTGAAAGAAGTGACAATCCCAATCAATTCATAAATTTGAAAACAAAAACTCTATAGAATACTTGTTAGGACAATATCCTAATAAAGAAATATAGCGAATGGCCTCGAACTTGAATAATTTTCATTTTCATTGCAGAATTAAAGGTCCAGAAAACATAATTTAATAAAGGGTCCGCCATCTAACGTTTTTTTTTTTCAACTAGTGCTTATTTCGTGAATGTTAACACTTAGCTCATGTCTGATTTGACAGATAATTAGTTTTATTCTTCCGCTGAACGAATATGGTCCGTATGTTCGTTATCTTGTGAAAAAAGTGAAAGAAACTGGCATCCTCATCGATAAACCAAAGCGTGAAAAGCCGAAAACAGAGAGTACACCTGAGGATATTGCTGCTGTGGCAGAAAGTGTGCGTGAAGCGCCATCAACATCAATTCACCGTCGTTCTCAACAATTGAACATTTCGGAGACATCATTGAGACGAATTTTGCATAAAGCCCTTGGTATGACGCCATACAAAGTCCAATTGGTTCAGGAGTTCAAAAAAAAAAAGTTATTTGGCGGATCCTTTTTCAAACCGAAGATAATAACAAAATATGTTGACGACATATCTTGTGTTATTTCTGAGAATGCAATAGATAATATGTTGATTGCATTAAATGAATTTAATACGGATATTAAATTTACCATGGAAAAGGAACGTGACTCAAGACTTTCTTATTTAGATACTTTGGTAGTTAGAAGAGGTAACAATTTGATAATGGATTGGTATCAAAACCAACGGCAACCGGTAGAATTATTAATTTTTATTCAAAACATAATAGGAGAATTATCATTAATACTGCAAAGAATTTAATAGAAAGGGTTTTAACTATTAGTGACAGAGCATTTCACAGGAAGAATGAGGAAATAATTAAGAATTTATTAATGGATAATGATTTTCCAATAAAATGAATCTGTTTATTAATAAATCAGTATAATTTTAGAAGGAATAACAGCACAAATAACTTGAATGAACAGAGAATTTACAAGTCCATGGTTTATGTACTGGGATTATCAGAATGTTTGGAAAGATCGAATATTATCGATACTAATAGATATAGAATAGATTTTAAATCATTCAATACAGTTAATAAATTATATAATAGGACAAAGGATAGGATACAGAAATTAGACATGGCAAATGTAGAGTATAAAATACCATGTAGTGGAAATAATGTAGAGAATTGTGATAAAGTATATATAGGTACAACAAAAAATAAATTGAGAACTAGATTAGCTGGACATAGATCAGATCAGAAATATAGGAATATTAATTCCCAAAAAACAGCATTATCTTCTCATTGTTCAAGATATAATCACTATCCAGACTTTGAAAATGTTTCAATTTTAAATACAGAACATAATTACAAACGTCGTTATTTATTAGAAATGTTACAGATAATTAATACACCACTAACAAATAGAATTAATTTTAAGATAGATATTGAAAATTTTGCTCAGAATTATAAATATTTATTACAAAAGAAATAACACATACTACATTAATTAATAACAAATATTACATCAACAGATTTTTTAAGAGTTAATTATTTATATTTTTTGTTTTCGAAATATTTGTCAAATATTTTAAATATGTTTTCAAACTTTAAAATTTTTTGAAAATTTATTAATTTATTATTTTCCTGAAGATGCTACACAAAGGAGTTGCGAATATTGAAAAAAAAAAATTTTTATATAAAAAACAAACCTAAACTCAAATAATTAGAAAATTTAAACATAAGTTTTTTTTTTAATAAAAATTATATCAAACTTGTATTCAGAAAGTTAATTATTTTCTTTCTAATTGTTACAAATAACAAAATTTTTAACAAATAACTAAATTTTAAAATTGTCTAAAAACACCAATATTTTTCAAAAACTCTCAAAAATCGTACGAATCCGTTAGATTAAATTGTGTTTTATAGTTTAATAGATATTTGCGTTAGCAACTTATAAAAATTATTAGTGGCCGACCGAGTATTCGGCTTCGGACTTCGGCCAAAAAGTGGAGTTTGGCAAAGTTCGGTGTTCGGACAAATTTTGGCTAAATTTTGGCCTAATTTGGCAGAACTACCGAACTTTTTATGATTATTTATAAAAAGCCCAAATAAATAACAACAGAAAAGTAAATATCTTTTCAGAATTTACAAAAAAACTACATAAAAAATACAACGTTGAATATGATAGAATCCCAAAAAAAAACAACGATATTTAAATATCAATGGATGTGTGTAAAAAAATTTCAAAAAGGCAAAAGAGTTTAAAAAAAAATTTCCAGAAATATACCTACAAGACATATAAGCAAATAATCAAATTTAATGCTTGAATAAACGTCACTACATTGCTAGGTCTGTCAAAAAAACAGAGTAGTATTTGGAAGATGACAAAGCCAATTGTGACAATTTTTTGTTGTTGTTTTGGTTTTTTCTTTGATATTTTAAATTTTAAATCTCGCTCCTAGACGAGGACAAGAAATTCTCATTGAGTTTGTGATTTAACATAACAAATATCTCTAGAAATTCTAATAACAAAGTCCCCTGAAGATTTCCTTAGGCAGGAATGAAATCCGGATAGGGACACGCCTACATCAGATTGCTTTTCACAATTTGTTAAATAAGTTTTGGGACTTTAGCACATTTTATTACTATAAATGCAATTAATGTTTATCCCGATGAAAATAAATTTAAATGCGATATAATTTAAAGAAATGTATACTTTTATATTTTGCAATTAATTTCGGGTGGTAAGTAATCGTAAAAAGAGAATAAAAGGTTCATCAATTTGGGATAGACATGAAGCAGAACCAGACTTAGAAGTAGCAGAACCAAATGAAAATTCTATTGAAAAAGAAATTAAAATAAGTCCCAGAAATATAAATATATTTGAGTATTGGAATTCAAGTCCATTTACAAATTTAAAAGCTGTAGCAATAAAATATTTATTAGCAC
Source organism: Delia radicum (assembly GCA_021234595.1). Classification (NCBI taxonomy): domain Eukaryota; kingdom Metazoa; phylum Arthropoda; class Insecta; order Diptera; family Anthomyiidae; genus Delia; species Delia radicum. The sequence goes on along the minus strand of CM037852.1, from coordinate 182,664,710 downwards.
CACCAACTAGTTTAGCTAGCGAAGAGCTTTTTAGCGCTGTCGGAAAGCTATGTTCTGATAGACGAAGCAATTCACATGGTGTGAATGCGGAAAAATTGCTTTTCTGTCACTACAATATCAAACTTTTAAATTAAATATTAAAGTTTATGTTTTTTTTTTTTCTATATCAACTTAAAAATCGATAATTTTTGCTATTTTGCTTTGACTATAAAATATAGTACAAATATTTTATTCTTTTTTTTACTTAAAATAATACAACTAAAGGGTCCGCCATCTAACGTTTTTTTTCAACTAGTGCTTATTTCGTGAATGGTAACACTTAGCTCATGTCTGATTTGACAGATAATTAGTTTTATCCTTCCGGTGAACGAATATGGTTGTGTATACGCTTGAACAACGCTGGAAAATATTGCGACATTACTTTGAAAATCATGGTAATGTTGCAGATTGTGTGAGCAAGGCGTGGCCGTTACAGTCAATGGCGATCGTTATCGGGCCATGTTGAACGAATTTTTGTTCACAAAAATTGAAGAGGAGGATATTGGCAACATTTGGTTTCAACAGGACGGCGCTACGTGCCACACAGCCGAAGCTACACTCGATGTTTTGTGCCCTGTTTTTGAAGATCGCATCATCAGCCGTAGAGCTGATGTCCTTTGTCCATCTCGGAGCTGCGATTTGACACCGTTGGACTATTATTTGTGGGGTGCCGTCAAAGATAAGTGTTACGCCAACAAGCCAGAGACAATTGACGCTTTAAAGGACAATATTCGTGAAGCCATTAGTGAAATACAGCTGCACACAATCGATAATGTGCTTAAAAATTGGACCGATCGTGTAGGCTACTGCATGGCCAGCCGAGGCAGCCATTTGAATGAAATTATTTTCCATTATTAACCGGAAGCATTGTACTTTCAAATAAAAAAAGAAATTTGAGAAAATATTCAGTAGTTTTTTTTATAGCATTTTCAAAAAAAAAAAAGTAATTTGGCGGACCCTTTATTTTCCAAATATGATTTTTTAAAAAATACACGTATAATTTTTATTTTTGTTTATGTTTAATAACTTTTTGGTTTAAATTTAATGATCTAAGAAAAACAATTTATATTTGATATTATGGCCGAAGTTCGGCTTCGGTCGGACATTAAAAATTATAATTTAAAAAAAAATCGTAACCCGTTAAGTACAAACAAGGCGTCAAAGTTTGAATTTAAATTGCGAATACCAGAAAAATCTTATTGAGACACCAATACATCATTTGTTCCTCTTAAGGAACCATAGGACATTATATATATATATATATATATATATATATATATATATATATATATATATATATATATATTAGGCCGGGTCGATTTGTATGGAGGCAAAAAAAAATCGCTCAACGATTTTTTTTACCAAATTTCGTAAAAAAAAATGATCACGTGATCTATGAGCGCTATAAAATGGGTTAAAAAGATATTGAGAATTCTTCTCCAAATAAAAGTCATAATTTTAAAACTTTTCTCTACAAAAATATCTAAATATCTGAGAGTTTTTTTCTATATTAAACAAGTGGAAAAAGTTTTCACGATTTAAAAATTTTAGAGTCTGAAAATTTCAGAGTTAAAAACTTTCACGCTTAAAAAGTTTCAGAGTCTGCGAACTCTTGTAACAAAAATATCTTAGATTCTTAGTACATATTTTATCAGTTAGTTTTCAACTAGGGAATGTATCCCGGGAATTCCCGTACCGGTATTTCAAGGAAACTAAGCATTTTGCCGTTCATGAAATCGCGGAATTTTTAAGCATACAATTTCAAACAAAAAAGTTAAATACTCAAAATTTTTCGATCATGGCTAACGTATTTGTTAGCCAGTCGAATTTTTCGGTTGCTGCAACCGAATTTTTCGGTTGTGAAAATAATCATTCGATTGAAATAACAGAATTTTCGCCATGACAACATAATTTTTTTGTGCTATCTTGTACATTTAGGGGTTAATTTATCAGCATTGCTATGTGAAACCATATGAAACGAGTGCAAAACTAAAAGCAAAAACAAAACAAAAATCTCCAAGTTTGGAACGAATTTGCATAAATTCAAAATTAAAAATCTGTCAAAACAACAAGTTATTGGTACGAATACCTTGAATCTACTAAACATAGTATCCATTAACAGATAGACAAAGTGGACAGACTAAGCGGACAGACAATTATCACAAGACCGCCTTACAAAGAGAGAGAGAGAGAGAGAGAAGAAAAAAAATAGAAACAGCTACCCGCAATTTAATACCTTTATGTACAGACAAGATACTCCAGCACTTTAACGCCTTCACAATTTAAAACTAAAACAAAAAAAAACAATATTGAACAATATAATAACAACCTCACAGTCCTCTTAGACAAATAGACCCAACGACAGATAGACGGACAGACATACAAACAATTTACCTTTCTAAAATCAAGAAAGAAAAACAACAAAAACATTGGATGCCATAGTATGCAAACAAAATCTTACAAATAATATTCAAAGTGTTGGCAGCCACCTTCACGATAATTAAATTCCCTACAATACGTTTAAATACTACAACTACCAGTTCATACCATACCATACAATTCCATTCATTCGATTTAACAAGTGGTAATTACTATGATACTTTATGTGCAGATTAGTAAAAAAAAAAAAAAACAGACTGGACATTCTAGTTTAACATTTCAACACCTTTAATTATATGATTAAAAAATAAGAAATTTGCATACAACAAAATTTCTTTATTATTTCTTTTAAATTACCGGAAGTTTAATCACAAAAATATATTAAACGAAAGTTTAACATACAGTGATGTTAAAGAAAGTTAAAATTTCTTTCAAAAATAGTTATAAATAGAAATACTGAGACTTAATTTAAAGTTAAAGCCGCACTGAGAGAGTTACCTTCACCTCAGTAATGAATTTCTTCAGACATACAGAGAAAAAATATGTTTGCAATATGATTGCGGCAGCAAAAATATGTTTTCTAAAGCCATAAATGGTGGCTTCAATTAAATTATTATTTTATCAATCATATTTCAACAATAATATGCTTGTTTTAATCATGTTATCGTAAAAATCTCTCTTTTTTCGGTTATCATATTATTCTCTTGCCTACAATCATAATATAGTATTTAGTACCATATTCCTCTCTCTCTCTAACCACAACCATATTATAGTTGCGTCCGTTTTTTATGAGCAAATTCGCTCTTTTAGTGTGACTCTTATTTAAGATTTTGTGAAAAGAAGTTGTGAGAAGCAGTCAGTCCGAACAAATAAAATAATATTAAACATAAAGACATGAAAAACAACGCAATGCTTCTAATTGTAATGGTGATAGTTTTAGTGGAAGAAGTAATAATTCAGTATTCTCAATCCGATGTACCAATGGAGCCTAGGCAAAAGTTAAATTGACACGAATCCCTTAAATGAAGTTATTGTTTATTATACATAAAAGTGTTATAAATTAAGAAAAAAGTGATAACTAAGTGGTTTATTTTTAAATTTGTTGGATTTACGCATATGAAAGAAAAATTTTAATGAAAATTTTTCAAATATGAAAGAAAAATTTAAATAAAATACAAGCGCTTTTAAGTCTGTAGTACGATATAAGCATAATATGTTTGTAATTATCATAATATGGTAATAAATGATGCCGAAATTATTTTCCATGTTCATAATATTATGATTGCCACAAACATCATTACAAGCTCAGTATAAATGTATTGTAAAATTGTATTGTTAACAATATTTTAATGCGTAGGGTAGACCCTACGTCCCACTTTTTTGTTTGAAACGCTGTCTTTACCAAACCAAAGAATGTGTTCGCAAAATTATTTTTGATCATAGGATTTATATTTTCTGGCTTTCATTTGAAGTCATAAAATTCCCATTATTCCTATGCCTTCTATAATATGTTTAATGTTTTGCAGAGCCACGTACGTAATACGGCTAAACTGCCAAACCTCGTCGGACATCATTTCACAATTGGATTTACTCTAATAGTATCCATTTTTATTTGGGTTTTGGACATAATTACACTCACAAGAACTTTTCCATAAAAAATCAACAGTTATTTAAAAATTTAATCGGTAAAGTTGTTTCAATGGAATACACAGTTAAATTACCAAAGAAATATATTATTAACTTTCTGTCTGTTATTCAATAAACAAAATAAACAAAAAAACGGACTTTCGGTAATAGTTAAAATATTCAGTTAAAATTTTCTTTTTAAAACAAAAAGTTGTTATATTAAATTGAGTATTCAGATAAACGAAAACAATCTATTGTTTTTATCGATTTTGTCAATTCATTTTTCAACAGTTGAAAAGTTGAAAATAAACTAAAAAATACAATTGTTTTAAACGAATAGTAAGTAGTCCTGTTTTTAACTTATTTTCAGTTAATTTAATGTGTATATTCAGTAGTCTTTACGGAAAATATATTGTAAGTGTACGTTATAATTCTGAGTTTACATTAGTTTAGAAAATACAATGGAAATGAGAGGCCATTTTAATACAAGTTTGATTTGGTGATTCATTAAGGAGAGCTATTGGGGAGTTCGTTATTGGTAGATTTTATTGTCTTTGGCGAACATTTCCCATCTGTAAATATACCCCATTGGAAATATTTCCAAATAAATTGCTATGACTGAGGATTGTAAAACAGATGCAATCACTCCCACATAACCATAACTTTTTTTAAATCTTTCCAAGCCTTTTTGCAAAACCCCCATCGGAATTTTTTATTGAAATCGGCAGAATATCATCAAACAGATATATTTTCAATTAAAAAAGTTGTACAGAATATACATAATTTCATTTATTTTTTTTAAACATCTAAAAACACAAAAATGTGTCTGTCCGAGAATAACTGTATACTAAATCCAGGGGCGGATCCAGGGGGGGGGGGGGTAGAAGAGGATATCTCCCCCCCCCCCAAAATGACTTTTTTTTTTTTTTGAAACATGTACAAACAAACTTTGTAGATTATTTTCTAGAATTTTGGTTTAGAAAAATATCGTTGGATACATAAAATTAAATTAAAACTGTATTTTTAGCCTTTTAACACACTTATTTGCCTAAACGATTGCATGTGCATATGCCATCTACATGCTAATAGTATAACAATAACCGAAAACGTCGACTTAGATATGGACAATAATATTACATCTGATACTACATCTGCTGTATTAAGTTTTGATTTAAATAACTTACATGGTAAGAACTCGAAAAATTTTAAGTGTTTATAGGAAAGTATATATTAATAGTAACATTTTTCAGATCAAGAAAATGCAATATGCTTCGACATTGGCAATTACATTGGCAAAAAAATAGATGACGCAACTAAAAAGAAGTTATTAACTGAGCATTGGATCCCTCCTAAAGATTATAATTTTCCCTATTCACTAAGACAAGTTGATGGAAAGGAAATGAAAAATTATGTATGAACTAGGCACTTAGAAACTTACAGTGATTGGCTAGTCTTATCTGATGTTAAAAAAGGTCTTTTTTGTAAATATTGTTCATTATTCGTAACGAGGTAGATATCAGAAAAACGTCAGTCTAAAATCATTAGTAACTTTACCTCTTACAAATTTCAAAAAATTATTGGGTGTTAAAAGCGATTTAGAGAGCCACGCAAAATGCTTATACCATAAGGATGCCGTAACTTCCGGTAAAATGTTTTTGAAAACCCAGGAAAATTTCCGTACCGAAGTAGTAAATCAATTGCAAAAAAATGTACTTCAACAAAAGATTGAAAACCGTGAACGTTTACTTCCTATTATAAAATCAATTATTTTTCTTGGAAGAAATAACATACCACTCCGTGGTCATCGAGATGATGGTGCTTTGCTCTCGTCTGAAAGTTCAGACTCAGAAGGTATCTTTCGCTTCTACGGTTTCGCATAGATGCCGGTGATAAAATACTTCAAAACCATTTAAAAACAAGCCCATTGAATGCTACATATATATCCAAAACTATTCAAAACCAAATAATAGACTGCTGCAATACCTTAATTTTAGAAATAATTTTGAAAAATATTTTTGAAGCCAAATATTATTCTATAATTTTTGATGAAACAACGGACCTGTCTGGCAAAAGCCAAATTTCCTTATCTTTAAGATATTTGAATGTAAAGGACAACAATGTACACGAAGAATTTATAGGATTTGTAGACGCATTTGAAGAAGCTATTAAGAATACAGCTGACGGTGATGAAATATCAATTGATGCAAAGACAATGTCAACAATAATAATAAAAGCTTTGATAAGTTTTGGGCTTGACTTAAAAAACTGTGTCGGAATTGGTACGGATGGGTGCCCATTGATGTTAGCAGAAAAAGGAGCCGTTAAAAAAAACAAGAAGTAGCATTAAACGCAAAACAAACTCCCTGCTTTTCACACAAGCTCAACAATTCGATTTCAAAAAGCAATAAAGTGCCTATTATTCAAAAAGTGACTTTACTTGTAAAAGAGACAACAAAATTTTTTAAATATCATCATCCTAAACGTAATACTGTCTTAGTTAAGTTTTTGGGAGCTAAGCTTTCTCCGTTGTGCGAGACGAGATGGGTGGACCGCCATGATTCTATATTGCAATTCACTGCAAGTGTTGAGAACATAATAGAAGCGTTAGAAAAAATATCTGAATGAAAAGATAGAGAAACATCATCAAAAGCTTTATTATTAAGAAATTCACTTAGCACTTTTGAGTTTATATGTGGCCTGTGCATTTTATGTGATATGCTTTCTATTACACATCCCATTAGTGTCATTCTACAAAAACAAGATATAGACCTACAAAAAGGATCAGATCTTATAACAAATTTAATTACCTGTCTTGAGGATAAAAGACAAGAAGCAGAAATTGAGTTTAAAACAATTTTTGAGAAAGCAAAAGCTATTTGTGTTGATTTGGAAATTCCAATTGAAAAATCTAGATTCGAAAGAAAACATCCGATAAATGATGTCGAGGAATATTTCAGGGTTGTCTGCTACATTCCACTGATAGAATCGATTTTAGTAGATTTAAAATCAAGATTTTCGAAAGACGTCCTCAATTTATTAAATATACCGAAACTGCTACCTAAGAATATAGCCACAAGTTCAATTTCGGAAATTAAACTTTTAATCCCACAACTGGTAGAGGATTTTCTTAAATTTTATGGAACAGATCAAAAAATCCTGACATTGAAACTAGAGGCGGAACTCCTACATTGGCATTATAAATGAAAGAACTCAGAAGAGCTTCCAGATAATACAATAACCGCACTAGTAAGCTGTGATGTAGATATATATCCCAACTTAAGAAAAATATTTCAAATATTTGCCTCTATGACTGTCAGCAACGCCACAGCTGAAAGGTCGTTCTCAAGCCTTCGTCGAATAAAAACATGGCTGAGATCAACCATGACGGAGGACAGACTGAATGGTTTAGCTATGATGCATATACATAATAAAATAGAAATTGATCCAGATGCTGTACTTGCAAGATTTGCCTCAAGTGGAAACCACAAATTACTAATTTAAACTGTTTTGTTAGTTATGAATTTTTATTTTTATCGAATTTACTTGAATTAATTCTTTTCTTTTTTATTGTTGAGTTTTTGTTTTTTTATTTTTTTAAATGTTATTTTTAATAAATTATTAACCCCGATTTCTTTGTATTTATTAAAAACAAATGTTTGTTTTTTTTTGTTATTTCTTGCTTCGAAATCTGTTTTTAGTAAACATTTAACTTTTATGGGTTACTTATAATCGAAGATTATTTCATGTTATTAAATATTCTCATATAGTTTGAATATATTATTATTGATATGCTCCTATTTGCAAATAATAAGAAAACTTCATTATATCTTTAATACATAAAAAACATTATAACTGAATTCCTTTTGCATTGAATTGAATGATAAACAAATCTTTTATTTAAATCTTCGAAACGTTATCGATTATATTTCTTGTAAGTAAATATTGTATTTTTTTTTTGGTTTTGGCATAGTTTTATAGTATTTATTAAAATTTTGTTTTAAATTGAAAACAATATTTAATTGATACTTTAATGAAACTGAAATTAATTAGAAAGCTACAAACTATTTTAATTGGTGCTACAATTTTTTTAATTTGACCGAATTCGATAAAATTTTTAAACTGCTATTTGCCGATCACGGAGTTTTGTCTGAAGGAATTTTTATTTTTTTTAATTTCGTGATCTACAACTAAATAAGAGTTACTATGCCACAAATTGGATTCATAGGCCCCTCCTTGATCCTCATTTTTATACTGTTTTGGCTCTAAAATATAGGATTTTTCAACTTTGAGAGCTCCTAACGGGTAAGTGGAAACAGATAGAGATTTACTACACTCCACATTGTTGTTGCCCCAACCCTTCCTTACAAATTGCCATCGGACATTATTACTCAATCTTTTACCTGGACAGTTTTAGGTTCCAAAACGTTTTGGCAAGCATATGGCTAATAACTACAGAACATTTTTTGCACATAAAAAAATAAAAAAATTTTTGCTCATGTTTTTAGAATTAATGAAAATCTTCATAAAACTAATGAATCATACCGACAATGAAGCGTTTATAGAATTTATGAAATAGTTTCATATTTTTTTTTAATATTAAGAAGTTTCTTTGAATTAATAAAGCTCTCCATGAATGTCTTGAAAAATGCATTGGAACTAAGCAAATGCACCGCTACATATAATTTTTTTTTTTTTTTTTTTTGACAATTTCATTATAGTCCAAAATTAAAAAAGGCTACATTGAAATGATAAAGCACGAAAGAGAAACTCAAGTTTGAAATGTATAAAATTATGAAATTTTATGGAAAAATAAAAAAAAAAGTCTTTGAAATAATATTATAGCTCTAAAGAAAATTTTCATTAAATTTATGAAGAGAGTATTTATAAAATCGAATGAATTTTTTTTATGAAACTATGAAATTTTATTAAATAAAGTTTATGAAAAATTTCTTAATATTAAAAACATCTCTTGGATATAACGAAATTCTTCATTAAATCTACGAAAAAAATTCTATGAAATTGTTGCATGAATATTATGAAGGATAATTCGTTCAGTGTAAAACAGAAATTAAATTTACAACAAAACTTACTTGAAATAGTGGGTGCTAGATTCCTCGGAATTGTTAAAGTTGAAAATCATATATTCAGTCAATATTTTGCCATACTTAAAAGGCCACTATCAAAAAGATATTTGTATTACATCTCAGCTTTACTGAAATATACAGTTTATACCATAAATTAATAATTTTCAAAAACCATTTATGATCTGAAGCTAACAAATATTTCCCACAGTCCAGTGTGTAATTATAACATTATTTAACTATATTTTTAAAATATTTTTAATTTTGACCATGGCAAACTAAAGATTTAAATGTAACATGGTTAGTCACTTACGCCCGTATTCATAATTAATCTTAATACAGATTTCAAATAAATTTTAGTTAAAACACATTTTAAACCTTAAAACTTTATTCATAAACGAATATTAGCTTAAAATACAAATTTTAAACGTTGTGTAAAAGTTAATATAATACAGGTTTAGAGCTAAATTTTTGGTTTTAACTAAAATATATTGGAAATGCTGTTTAATATTGTTATAAATACGGGAATTACTATTTCGATTGCAATTTACTGAAAAAACCGTGAGTTTTTGTTTTAGCGAGAAGTAAAAGTGTCCCACAGTATCGCTAAAATTTTAACAAAACTCGTTAGTGGGATAAGAAACAGTAAAAAGTAATGGATGCATGTTTCATTTTTTGTATCCAAACTACCGTTTTCTAAATTCGAAAACCCAAAAAAAAAAGAACAAAAAAAAACTACTTAGTATACCCAGCAAAACTTTGGTAATGGGTGCGATAAAGTAATGCATTACCTTGTAATGTATCCTCCTTACCTGTATCATGATATTCCAACAAAAGTAATGAGTTACCGATAATTGAACACTCATGGATTACCTTGTAATGATAACTTATTACATTTTACATTACTTCAAAACATAAAGTAATGGCTTACCGATCATCAATTACATAATGCATGAATTATAAACGTAACGTAATTATTAATGTATATTTTTGAAAATCTATTTATAGACACATTACTTTGTGATTTTTTGTAAGCATGAGGGTAAGGTGTATATTTTTGATATCACGAACGAAAACACGAAGCACAACAACTCATCTACATTTTAAGCAATAAAATATTAACTGTATCGATAGCTCAGTTGGTCGAGTTCTCGCCTAACTAATTGTTAAATACCAGAGACCCCAGGTTCGAATCCCAGCATGACTATGTTATTTATTTAATACAAAAATAAAAGTTATTTATCTAATTAAAAAAAATATCTGTAAAACAATTTTTTATGCATTTTTTTATGAAAACCTATTTATAGACACATTACTTTTTCCCACCATGTAACCATATTAGTAACCAGTATACCCTTGTTCGAGCGAGGCACTCATTTTTATATATAAACAGTTTAAAACTTACTTTTTATTTTTTATAAAAATAAAATTAATTTCTATATAATTTCTATATCTGTCCAAAAAAACGCATTTTAAAATGCATCCAAAAATTGGGTCTGCATCCAAAAATTGGGTCTGCTTCAAAAAGGATTTTTTTAGACAAATTAACTTAAATAAATCACGTTTTGGTATTGTTAATAGTGTGTTCTGAATTTTAAACTGTTTAAAATATAAAAATTTAATTTGTTGTATACAAATAATGAATAGCTTTTTCAAAAATCGAGAAAATCAAATGACATTCGCGTCACAGAAAACGAGAAACTTAATTTTATAGAAAATATGTTATGTTTATCTATGTTTAAAAAATTTTGAAAGTGAAAAGCAATTTCGAAAATGCATATAAAAATTGAATTAGCATAAAAAACGCATTTTTTATATGTATTTTTATATTGCATGAGTGTGATAAAGAACAACCACATAAAGGGTGTTTTTTATAGAGGCATAGAACTTTGAAATGGAATAAAACAAAGATGAATTTTTTACATTGACATGAAATTTGCTTTATTTGAAAGATAATCTTCTGGCACGGCTGGCTTGCCACGGCTGGCTCGGAAGTAGTCTAATCTAGAGGTCCAATTTCGATGACTCCATTGTGTTCAATCGTTTTGGGCTTATCGGCGTAGACTAGCTACTTCACATATCCTCACAGAAAATAGTCCAGCGGCGTTAAATTGAACGATCTTGGAGGCCAATTCTTGGGGCCGAAACGTGAAACTATGCGGTTACCAAACGTTTTCTTCAATAAATCAATTGTGGCACGAACTGTGTGACATGTTGCGCCGTCTTGTTGAAACCACAGCTCCTGCACATCATGGTTGTTCAATTGATGAACGAAAAAGTCAGTAATCATGGCTCTAAAGCGGTCACCATTAACTGCAACGTTCTGACCAGCATCGTTTTTAAAGAAGTACTGACCAATGATTCCACCAGCCCATAAAGCACACCAAACAGTAAGTTTTTCTGGATGTAACGGTGTCTCAACATACACTTGAGGATTATTATCACTCGAATCACAGTTTTGTTTATCGACGTATCTATTTAACCAAAAGTGAGCTTCATCGCTAAACAAAATTCGCAAAACTCGCGTATTTCGAACAGAACTATATTTTCAAAATAAATTTGAACAATTTGGAAGCGTTGTGTAAGCGTCAGTCTATTCATGTTGAAATGCCAAACCAAACTAAACAAAAATCACTTGACAGCTGACAAAATGGCACCCAGTTAAAAAAGTGTTGCCAACTTAAAGTTCTATACTTGTATAAAAAACACCGTTTATATCGAATTCTTTTTGAATCAGAGAAATCCAACAACAATTTTCGAAGATAGAGCTCTTCAAAATTACATACACTTAGAATACTATGCATTTAAAGATCACTGCAAATGTAGTTTAAAACAAATGAAATTTCACTTAAAGAAAGGACGACTTACATTTCAGTAAATTCAACTAACATTGTCATTTGTTTTAAAATGTTCAAAAAATGGACCACAATTGTAGTAAAAATTAACAACATATGTTAGTAAAAAATAAACAAACATTTACTTTTTTATTTTTTAAATGACAAAAAAAAGTGTTAAAAATGAATGTGAAATCATAAAACAGTCATTGGATGTGGTTTATTTTTTTAAATGAACTACAAGTTTAGTAAAAAATTTAATTTGTTTTACAAATGACTGACATTTACATTAAAAATACAGAAACTATATTACAATCCAAACAACTACATATTTTTAAAGCAGAAATTCACTGAGTGTACATTTTCGATTTTTTTTAATTTTTTTGAAAATTAAAATCTTAAAAAAAAAATCCGAGTTTTTAAAAATTGGAAAAACTTAATATGGATATGTATTATGGGCTCCATAGAGAATATATGTTTTAAATATAAAGAAAATCGAAAGAAATAAGGTCAAAAAATGTGAATTTTTTCGTCTTCTTTCGTAGACCGAATGATATGTTTTTGAGAAGTAAATTTCTTGACAATTCCTTTGAGGTTTTTATATAATTATAAGTTTACCTGTGGTCTTTGGCTGTATAAAGTAAAAAACGGTCACTTACCTGAAAAAAAGATGAAAAAAAAAAATAATTTCAATTAAATGTTTGGTAAATAAAAATGTAATTTATTAATAATTAGAAGTGCGAGCAGGTCGTAAACTTAGTATTAATTAAGATAAACTTAATTTTCTCATCCGTTCGAAGTACTATTTGGAGTTAGGACATTTAAATCTATATAAATCAGTTATTAGAATCTAAATAGCATAAAAAATTGTACAATTTAAATTGTCAATAAATACTAAAAAATAAATCAAACGTTATTTTAATAAAATATACACTAACGCCCGTATTAATAAACAATCTTAATTAAGATTTTTTTTTATTAATTAATAATCATATAATTACGAATTATAAACTGTTACCCGAACCGAGACCTAAGAGACCAGTGCCTCTGGTGGGAATCGAACCCGCGACCCCCGCACTGATAAGCCAACACGCTACCAACTAGCCTACCGGGGCGCACTTAATTAAGATTTTAAATACATTTTAGTTAAAACTCAATTTTAAGCCTTAAAAACTGTATTCATAATCCAATATTAGCTTAAAATACCTGTTAAACACTGTGTAAAAGTTGATATTCGTTTATGAATACAGTTTTAAGGCTAAAATTTGTGTTTTAACTAAAATATATTTTTATGCCCAAACGGGACCGAAACAAACTGAATTCGGGCGAGGTAAGAAAAATATTTTTTTACACTAAAAAATAATTGCAACATATTGATAAAAAAAAATTGATGCTAAAAAACACTATCTTTTATTATATTTATATATATTTTGTTATTTTCTATTAAAATTTAATATAATAAAATTTTATCTTGCTTATTTTTCGTTAAAATTTGGAAATAAATAACAATTTTATTAAATGAAAATAAAAATTATTCAAGTTCAAGGCCATACTCTATATTTCTTTATTAGGATATTGTCCTTACAAATAATCTACAGAGTTTTTGTTTTCAAATTTATTAATTGACCACTTTCAGGAATCTGTTGATAGATCTATGTCGGGAATTTTTTAGGTTCGCATCATCAGAAACACGTTTTGAAAGAAGTGACAATCCCATGCAAAACATCAAACATTCATATAATCTAGTTTTCCCATTAAATGAGAACTAATATATGAGCTCGGAGTTAAAATAAATTGAAAACTTGTTTGGTATATATTATTTGTGGGGACAATATCCTAATAAAGAATATAGAGTATGGCCTCGAACTTGAATAATTTTGATTTTAATTGCACAATTAAAGTTCGAAAAAAACATAATTTTTATTTTTAATAAAAATTATATCAAACTTTATTAAATGATTATTCAAAAACATGATAAAAATTTATTTAAACTTTTAAAATTCTGCAACATGTTTTCATTTGCCTGGTGCGAGTTTGTTAAGAGTTAAAATGAGGGCAGATTGAGTGAGACTGAGGTGGATAGAGACCCACTGATGGGACATTTATCAACCAGTGCACAGTGGGGGGTTTCAAAACTATTTTGGAAACAATTCAGCTATTTCTTAATGGATTTATTTATTTATTAATTTGTGGATTATCTCTTAAAGTGCTTAAGTAATCCGCAAATCCTGGCCGGTTCTTAGCCAATGGAAAAGGCAAAGTGGTGATATGGACAAAAAGCTATTTAATTAAACAAAAAAAACTTCAATGGAATATCTTGATCACGCTTAAAATAAAATCCCTCTAAAGTTCAAAATTATGAAAAAAAAAACTTTATAAACTAACTTCACAATTTGTAGGTCAAAAACTTAGCAAAGACTCTTTAGCCATCAGATTAAAAGTTTATTTAAGAACACATATAGTGTTTATATTTTTCTGATAGACTATTTCACATATTAGTTGCATTCTGGAAATATAGTATTCCACAGTTGCCTATTATTCACCATTTGTTTAATAAAATTTCAATTTTATCCAGATTTTTCTCTGAGTGCATAAATATGATAGAAATTTCTATAGAAAAAATATCTTAGACTGACTTACCGTTTGTGAATTTGGTTCAACAGTTTTGTTAATTTTTCTTTGAATTTAAGAATGACCATATTACTTATTTGAATTTCAGAATTTTCGCCATATTTGCGAATAAATTCGTTGGCCTGCAATAAGTTGAATGAACGCAGACAAAAAATATGGTTTAAGAGCATCATGTTGTGATTGGAAATTCGATTTTATCATAGTATGATACTTGTGATAATAAATATCATCCTACACTCAAAAAAAATATAAACAAAATTAAGTTTACGCCTTACTAAAATTAAGTTTTTACAATTTTCCTTAAAGCAAATAAAATTGCTTACAAATAATGCAAATTTATTAGATTTTAGTTCAGGTTAATTTTTCATCTCAACTCAAAAATAATAAGGCCTTTTCTTTAATTTTCCTTTCTTGAATTAGTTTAATATAATTAAAAAATATTAGAAAATTTATTTATTTTTAGTAAAAAATTTTAAATTTTAAGAAGAAATTAAACTAAGAGTTAAAAAATTTAAAGTTCTTGGTTTTTATTTTTTTGTTATTTATTAAACTTCTTTTCCTTGTGTGAAAAGTTTTTAATTTGGTTAAGTTGGGTGCGATGAGTTTGGATTACAAATTAACTGAATTCGTAGAGATCGAACTTTACAAAAGTTTACTTAAGCTAAATATGGGTGCTTTAATGTATTTTCATATTCATATTCAATTGCTCAATCCATTAATTCAACTTTGCTAAATATAGTTGGGCCTTAACATTTTTTCTATAGAAAAAATTTCCCGTATTTGGAGAATATTTTTATAAAAAAAATCATTAAATAACATTTCTGATCGTAAAAATCCTTTAAAAAGAAAATATTTTAGATTTTGAGAATTTTGTATAGATAAAAAAATTAAATTCTTTATAGTTTTCTATAGAAAAAAATATCTTAAATTTTGATTATAGCATATCTCAAATTCTAAAAATATTTTGATAGAAAACATAACGCAGATTCTAAGAATTTTTATATCCAAAAAATATATAAGATTCTTCAAAAAATTAAATTTTAGTCCAATCACATTGAAATTTTGTGTAAGAATTCTTTAACAGTCACAGATTCCAATACCGTAATTGGATTTGGAAAATTCAGTCGCCATTTTTTAAGATTGAATGACCTTACACAGAGAGATAAAACCTAGTTAAATCAAATATATTTCATATTTAGTTTAAAAATATTTTTTATATAAAAAAAAAATTTAAAAATAAATATAAACGTACTTAAAATAAATATGTTCGTACTAATAGTTGCCAAGAAATAGATTGACATCTTCACGCATGTTATGGACACATGGAGAAAAATTAATAAAAATTTTATTAAATGTAAATGAAAATTATTCAAGTTCGAGGCCATACTCTATATTTCTTTATTAGCATATTGTCCTAACAAATAATCTATAGAGTTTTTGTTTCAAATTTATGAATTGACCACTTTCAGGAATGTGTTGGCAGATCTATTTCGGGAATTTCATAGGTTCCCATCATAAGAACACGTTTTGAAAGAAGTGACAATCCCATGCAAAACATCAAGCATTCTTATAAACTAATATTCTCACTAAATGAGAACTAATATATGAGCTCGAAGTTAAAGATTATCACCATTGATCAAAAAAATAAACTGAAAACTTGTTTGTTGTGTGCAAGCCTACCTTTGGTAGATATTCTATACACGTTTTTTGTTTTTTTCCACTTTTTATTTGAACACATGTTTTGTTTAAAAATTTTCATTTTATTAAATGTTGAAAAAATATACACTTAGAATACTGTGTAAGGTAAAGACCACTGCAAATGTAGTTAAAAACAAATGATTTTCACTTAAGGTAAGGACGACGTCCATTTCAGTAAATTCAACTAACATTGTCATTTGTTTTTAAATGTTCAAAAAATTAACCACAATTGTAAAGGGTTCGCCATCTAACGTTTTTTTTTCAACTAGTGCTTATTTCGTGAATGGTAACACTTAGCTCATGTCTGATTTGACAGATAATTAGTTTTATCCTTCCGCTGAACGAATATGGTTGTGTATACGATTGAACAACGCTGGGAAATATTGCGACATTACTTTGAAAATCATAGTAATGTTGCAGAATGTGTGCGAAAATTGCGTACGGATTTTGGAAGAAGAGAAGCACCGTTAGCTCCGTATGTTCGTTATCCTGTGAAAAAAGTGAAAGAAACTGGCATCCTCATCGATAAACCAAAGCGTAAAAAGCCAAAAACAGTGCGTACACCCGACAATATTGCTGCTGTGGCAGAAAGTCTGCGTGAAGCGCCATCAACATCAATTCACCGTCGTTCTCAACAATTGAACATTTCGGAGACATCATTGAGACGAATTTTGCATAAAGACCTTGGTATGACGCCAGACAAAGTCCAATTGGTTCAGGAGTTGAAGCCAACTGACCATCCAATGCGTTTTCGCTTCGCTAAGTGGGCCTTCGATCGACAGCTGCACACAATCGATAATGTGCTTAAAAACTGGACCGATCGTGTAGGCTACTGCATGGCCAGCCGAGGCAGCCATTTGAATGAAATTATTTTCCATTATTAACCAGAAGGATTGTACTTTCAAATAAAAAAAAAAATTTGAGAAAATATTCAGTAGTTTTTTTTTTAGCATTTTCAAAAAAAAAGTTATTTGGCGGACCCTTTAGTAAAAATTAACAACATATGTTAGTAAATAACTAAAAACTACTGTAAAAAATTAATGTAAAATCATAAAACAGTCATTTGATGTGGTTTGTTTTTTTAAAGGCTACAAGGTTAGTAAAAAATTTAATTTGTTCTACATATGACTGAAATTTACATTGAAATAAAGAAACTGTTTTACAACATAAAGCACTACATTTTTTAAAGCAGAAGTTCCCTGAGTGTACTTTTAAATAAAATATCGTGGCTTTTTAGTGTTTTCTGTTCAATTGTTTGGTAAATAAATGGTAACTGCATAATTTGGATGACATAAATAGACAAAGTGTTTTTTTATTTTGTATAATAATGTTAAATTAATTGTTAAAATGATTTGCATATGTATATATTTTTTATTTCATGTTTTTTATCTTATTTCATGTTTTTATTTTTATGCAAATAAACTTCGATCGAACACCATCGATCTAGGGGCAGCAACCATAGTTCATGGTCACAAATTCTGCAAGGAACTTGGAGCAGTCTGGGGCGTTGAGGTTATTTACATTGTAGAAGTGGTGACTTATTTGTAAGCATGTGTACATTGTATAAAATTAAAAATGCGTTTAATATTTGATTAATATATATTTAAATAATTACTTTCAAATGATTAATAAAAATTATTAAAAAAAAAATAAATTCTTTTATTTTCAACTACTGAGAACAATTGCAATGGAATAAAATAAAAGCAGAAATTGGTATACTAAATTTAATGATTTTTCAACTTAAAATAAGAATATTTCTATTAAAAAACTAAAAGTTATAACATGTTAAAATTGACTATAAAATATTTAAAATAAGTAAAAACATATTTAAAATAAGTAAAAACATATTGAAAATCCACGGCGCTTTTATTTATTTTAAGTATATTTTTACTTAATTTTAATATTTTTTTTTTCTAAGTGTAGTGGTTGTCTAATTTGCCAATAATACACACTGCACTGATAGAATTTTCCTTCATAGTATTAATGAAACGATTTCATTAAAATCGATTCATTGGTTTATTGAAAAATTTCATTGACTGAATGAAATTTCATTAATATTGGTATTTTTTTCATTAACATTTTTTTGATTTTTTCATAATTTCATAAAAAAAATTCATTAAATCAATGAAAACTTTTCAAATTTTTTTTCAATAAAAATTTTGACTTGTAATAGTAAAAAAAAAAAAATTTTTTGTACTATCATTTTGAAATAAAAAAAATGAAAAATTTCTTTTAAACAGAATGGAGCAAAATTGATTATTAATTGTTTTTTTGTTGAAGTTCTGCCTATTATGGAGGCTCTAACTTTTCTAAAACTTCGGGTTCTGATGAGATCTTTAGCCAGATCGAAATACTAGTATCAACCTAGCTAATATGTTTGATTTGCTTTATTTTTGTAAATATACGGAGGTTGAAAGCTCGATATAAATTGAAAATAACATAAAAATAATCTCGATGTATATAAAAACAAAAAACTAATATAACTGTAAAAAAAAAAATATTACTTGAGCCAGAGTACAAACTAAAAATTTTTTATATAAATGGAACATTTTTGGTCTCCAAAGTTTAGTAACGTCATGATGCTTGTTAGGAAAAGACCTAACCACGTGCTTGATTACTAACAAGACAAAAATTTAGCAAAATTGATTATTAATAGGTTTTTTGTTGAAGTTCTGCCTATTATGGAGGCTCTAACTTTTCTAAAACTTCGGGTTCTGATGAGATCTTTAGCCAGATCGAAATACTAGTATCAACCTAGCTAATATGTTTGATTTGCTTTATTTTTGTAAATATACGGAGGTTGAAAGCTCGTTATAAATTGAAAATAACATAAAAATAATCTCGATGTATATAAAAACAAAAAACTAATATAACTGTAAAAAAAAAATATTACTTGAGCCAGAGTACAAACTAAAATTTTTTTATATAAATGGAACATTTTTGGTCTTCAAAGTTTAGTAACGTCATGATGCTTGTTAGGAAAAGACCTAACCACGTGCTTGATTACTAACAAGACAAAAATTTAGCAAAATTGATTATTAATAGGTTTTTTGTTGAAGTTCTGCCTATTATGGAGGCTCTAACTTTTCTAAAACTTCGGGTTCTGATGAGATCTTTAGCCAGATCGAAATACTAGTATCAACCTAGCTAATATGTTTGATTTGCTTTATTTTTGTAAATATACGGAGGTTGAAAGCTCGTTATAAATTGAAAATAACATAAAAATAATCTCGATGTATATAAAAATAAAAAACTAATATAACTGTAAAAAAAAGAATTAACCAAAACTTTGATATAAATATTTTTTTTTATTAAACTTGCCTAGAGCTAACAGTTTTTGACGAATTTGAATAGTTGGTCACTAAATTCCAGGGAACAGATTATCCAAGAAAAACGATAGTTTTGTTCAAAACGAGACCTAAATTGTTATCGTTTTGACGATGTTACACAAAAACGTTATGCTAAACGATAATAATTTTATGTTTTTTAACAACATTGTTAACAATATTTAACATTTTTATCTAATATGGTCGTAACTAACTACAAAAAGTTTACTATCATCGTCGATCGTTCTACAGAATTCCAAGCCAGATCGATAAAAAATTACATATTTTGTACCGACATATAAGAAAATATCATCTTTAAACACAAATTATAAAAAATGTAAAGAAAGGTTTAACAATTTTGTAAAAATAAAACAATAAAAACAGAAATAAATTAAAATTGGTTTTTTTAGTTCAGCTTTTAATATTTTAATGCCTGTTAATTATATTTAAACGATTTTTTCAATCATTAAAGTTCTTAATATACATAATTTAAAAAAAGTACAATAATTAAAATATTTCTTTTTTATGGATAAAGAAATTTTATTTTCAAAATTTCTAATCTGTATACTACAATAATCATAAAAAGTGCTAATTATAAAATATCAACGAAAATATTTCATGCAAACTATGAATTTTATTCATTAAACACATGAAACTTTCATAACGATTAGGCTAGGATTAATGAAAAAAATTTCATATACTTTATGAAATTTTCATTGGGTCAATGAAACCATTCATTAAAATTGATTTAATGAAACACCTTTCATTGACTCAATGAAACGTTTCTTTGGGGACTTTTTTATGAAAAAATTCATTGGATTAATGAAGGAATTCATTAATACTACGCACAAATTTCTATCAGTGTGGGGCGTTCTTTTCAAAAAGAATAGTAAAATGAATATATATTTCAGTCCGATGTAGTTTTATTGGTATTTATTTTAATTTCACAATTGTATTTTGAAAATTCAAAATGGCGGACAAAATAAAATAACCAAAGACTTTAATTGTTGTTAAGATTGTCTTGTGAAACATATCGAGCGTTTTCAGGTTCGATCGTTTCAAAATGTTCATAAAATTTTCTAAACTTGTGCGCCCCGGTAGGCTAGTTGGTAGCGTGCTGGCTTATCAGTGCGGGGGTCGTGGGTTCGATTCCCACCAGAGGCACTGGTCTGTTTTCGCTACAACGCGCCGAAGGCCATAGTAGCTAGTGCTCGGTTAGGGTAATAGCATATAATTTGTAATTATATGATTATTAATTAATAAAAAAAAAAAAAAAAAAATTTCTAAATTTAAAATGGCGATTAAAAATCTTAATTTAGTTCCATCAAATTGTGATAATTTTAATGTGGTTAGTGTGGTTTTGCGGACATTGATCCTAATTTACTTATCGAAACTTAAAAATTCAAAATGGAGGACAAAATATATGAACCAATGTTACCACATATGATCATTTCAAAAATAGTAAAACAATTTTTTTTAGATTTAAAATGGCAGACAACAAGTTTTAATTGTAGATCAATTTAGTTCAAACTGTGTATTGAAAATTAATAGGGTCGACCGACAGCAAATAAAATTTTACAAATTAAAATGGTGTAAAATTAACCCTCTAACTGGCAAACGATGTTTTGCAACGAAATTCATACCATGTGCTCCACTCGTAAAACAAATAATAAGTTCTTCAACAAAATTGGCTATCGTTGCCTAATTTAGGCGATTTGACCCAAAATATTTTAGGGTGCATTTTGGAAACTAAAGCATAAAAAAGAGAAGTTTTGGACAAAAAATATTTAACTTACCAAGATATAACCACACTCGAAAAACTATTTTTGTTCTGCTTCTATTTAAAATGTCAAAATGTCATAAAAATCCGTCTATTAGTTTATAAGTTAAGACGATGTCCTTTAGAGGAATCCTGATAAAATCCTGTGAGTCCTTGGATAAAGCTTCAATCTTACTTATATTTTATTGGCTCTATGAAATAAGGCCCCAATAAAATAAGTCCCCAAACCAAAACATATGATTTTCTATTGTTGATTTACTTGAATAAACGTCACTACATTGCTAGGTCTGTCAAAAAAACAGAGTAGTATTTGGAAGATGACAAAGCCAATTGTGACAATTTTTTGTTGTTGTTTTGGTTTTTCTTTGATATTTTAAATTTTGAATCTCGCTCCTAGACGAGGACAAGAAATTCTCATTGAGTTTGTGATTTAACATAACAAATATCTCTAGAAACTCTAATAACAAAGTCCCCTGAAGATTTCCTTAGGCAGGAATGAAATCCGGATAGGGACACGCCTACATTAGATTGCTTTTCACAATTTGTTAAATAAGTTTTGGGACTTTAGCACATTTAATTACTCTAAATGCAATTAATGTTTATCCCGATAAAAATAAATTTAAATAACAAATATGCAGGTGCTTGTGCAAATTTAAATGTAACTGACACTAATAGAAAACATATGATTTTCTATTGTTGATTTACTTGAATAAACGTCACTACATTGCTAGGTCTGTCAAAAAAACAGAGTAGTATTTGGAAGATGACAAAGCCAATTGTGACAATTTTTTGTTGTTGTTTTGGTTTTTCTTTGATATTTTAAATTTTGAATCTCGCTCCTAGACGAGGACAAGAAATTCTCATTGAGTTTGTGATTTAACATAACAAATATCTCTAGAAACTCTAATAACAAAGTCCCCTGAAGATTTCCTTAGGCAGGAATGAAATCCGGATAGGGACACGCCTACATTAGATTGCTTTTCACAATTTGTTAAATAAGTTTTGGGACTTTAGCACATTTAATTACTCTAAATGCAAAAATGAAATAACTCCCCATTTGTTGGGGCTTTATTTCATTATGAAACAATGCCCCCCAAAAAAAAATAAAAAAAAGCCCCAACAAAATGAAACAAAATCCCAAAATAAAACGAAATAACGCCGCAATTTTTCGGGCTTTATTTCATAATGAAGTAAAGTCTCATTTCAAAAATGAAATAAGCCCCCAATTGAAAAAAAAAACTAAATTATATATTACATTAAAATATTTTTTTATTTCTAATTAATACTAGTTTTTGTGTATATACCTGCAAAGAGTCCTCAGCTGTTTGACGGCAAGAACATAAGAAAAATTAGTATATGAAACCTGTAAATATGAACATTAAAAATATTTCACTAAAAAACAATTTTAAACAATATTCACTGGAAGATTATTCTTGTGCCCTAAAAAAAATATAGCAAACGAATTGATAGTTTGTTTTTTGTGTCGCACGCAGAAAAAACTTCATTTCGCGTAGCCGCCTGCCGCGTTCTACGTAGGGAAAAACCCTAAGAGTGGCCGAAGGCCTCCACACAGAAAAACTTGTTTTTACAAATCCAATGTCGAATCCGTTGAAATCTTATTTTTAAGACAATAAGTAATATAATTTGACCAGTCATAGCTTTGTCATTTAAGCAGCTAATTGATTGTTTTTTATCTTCTGTTTATTTAACGTTTAGACACTAATATATACGTAAAATTTTTATAAAATACATTCCTTAAAAATTTTGATTTTTAAGAAAATGAAATAACACCCCAAAAATATTATTTGGGGACTTATTTCATTTCTCAAATTGGGGCCTTATTTCATTATGAAATAAAGTCCTAAAAAAAAAAAATTTAAATGAAGCCCCAACAAATGAAATTAGACCCCAATTTTTTTTTATTAGAAATTTTTGGGGCCTTATTTCGTTTTTGGTTTGGGGACTTATTTCATTGGCGCCTTATTTCATAGAGCCTTTTTTATTATAAAGAGTTTTCAGTCAACTTAAATTGGTTTTTTAGATTTTTGAAAACTATTTTTTTTTAAATAATTACTTTTTGATATTTTACGAAATTTTGATTTTGAAGCTTTCTCACTGCCAAGCCGTGGACGGCACACGAAAAATTTCTTCACAAAATATTTAACAAATTTAGTTTTCTATCGGAATATATTAATGTCTAAGTATAAAACGCTCATTTCACGCATTTGTGGTAAGTTTTAGGAAGCCTGCCCTGAGGCAGCCTTACCCGTTAGATGGTCAAAGTCCTTGTTTGTTAAATTAAAAACAGTTTTACAATTTTAAAACATTAACTGAAGTTAGCCGACCTGTACCTATCGAAGTTTACGGAACCGTCCTTTTTGAAATTTTTATTTTAAAATAGCTGATCCAAAAAAACCGCGAAAATTTTTAATTTTAACTAAGTCCTAAAATCTAACTGATACCCAACATAAGTTATAAGAATGTGTTAACCCAAAATCGCCACCAAATTTCCTAACTTATCCCACTGTCGAACACAAATAACAATAGGAAATATTAAAAAAAAAATAAAAATGAGGCGTTTGAAGAACCTGCACAAA
This sequence comes from Delia radicum, assembly GCA_021234595.1. Lineage (NCBI taxonomy): Eukaryota > Metazoa > Arthropoda > Insecta > Diptera > Anthomyiidae > Delia > Delia radicum. The sequence goes on along the minus strand of CM037852.1, from coordinate 182,640,719 downwards.
AGTTTTAATAAAAAAACTTTCGTTTAGTACAAAAAAAAAAACCATTTCAAATCCAAATAAAATTAAGATATCATTTTACGGCAAATAAAGATTTCAAAAAATACAAACGCACTTTGCTCTCAAAATGGATTTAATTTCATAGCATCCAATCTATCTGAAATATAAAACTTCAAATATTCAACGAAGCTTAAATTAAAAAAAAAAAAAAAAATATACAAAAAGAGAATAACCTCAGATCAGTTTTCATGTACATACTTTTTGCAGATTAAGTGAATTCAACTGATCGCTATTGTTAAACATAAAAAACGTAGACATTTAAAATTAAAAATAAAAACTACAGAAATACAAACACTTGGCCCAGAAGACGTTGTAGAAGAATAAGAAGAAGAAAAAGATGCAGATTTAGATGATGATCATCATTATTATGAGTGGTCAGTCAAACTGAAGTTGAAGTGATTTTTATAGTTTCTTTTATTTTTTGTTTTTTTTTTTAAAAAATCGTTTAAGGAACAAAAAAAAATACACCTTTCACCATTTGTTTCAAACTTTAAAACAGAAAGACTATTTAATATTTAAATTTTTTTTTTTTTATTACACTACTCAACCGCCAAAAAAAACTGGCTTTAAACATATTTTTTACCAGACCTATGTACGCTGAATCCAAATCTGGCAACAACAAAATTTTCTCATTTGTAATTTTGGAAATATCACGCTTTTTATAAAGGGTGTTTTTTTATAGAGTTATAGAACTTTGAAATGGAATAAAACAAAAATATTTGGAAGTATTTGGAAGATGACAAAGCCAATTGTGACAATTTTTTGTTGTTGTTTTTGTTTTTTCTTTGATATTTTAAATTTTGAATCTCGCTCCTAGACGAGGACAAGAAATTCTCATTGAGTTTGTGATTTAACATAACAAATATCTCTAGAAAGTCTAATAACAAAGTCCCCTGAAGATTTCCTTAGGCAGGAATGAAATCCGGATAGGGACACGCCTACATCAGATTGCTTTTCACAATTTGTTAAATAAGTTTTGGGACTTTAGCACATTTAATTACTATAAATGCAATTAATGTTTATCCCGATGAAAATAAATTTAAATAACAAATATGCAGGTGCTTGTGCAAATTTAAATGTAACTGACACTAATAGAAAACATATGATTTTCTATTGTTGATTTACTTGAATAAACGTCACTACATTGCTAGGTCTGTCAAAAAAACAGAGTAGTATTTGGAAGATGACAAAGCCAATTGTGACAATTTTTTGTTGTTGTTTTTGTTTTTTCTTTGATATTTTAAATTTTGAATCTCGCTCCTAGACGAGGACAAGAAATTCTCATTGAGTTTGTGATTTAACATAACAAATATCTCTAGAAAGTCTAATAACAAAGTCCCCTGAAGATTTCCTTAGGCAGGAATGAAATCCGGATAGGGACACGCCTACATCAGATTGCTTTTCACAATTTGTTAAATAAGTTTTGGGACTTTAGCACATTTAATTACTATAAATGCAATTAATGTTTATCCCGATGAAAATAAATTTAAATAACAAATATGCAGGTGCTTGTGCAAATTTAAATGTAACTGACACTAATAGAAAACATATGATTTTCTATTGTTGATTTACTTGAATAAACGTCACTACATTGCTAGGTCTGTCAAAAAAACAGAGTAGTATTTGGAAGATGACAAAGCCAATTGTGACAATTTTTTGTTGTTGTTTTTGTTTTTTCTTTGATATTTTAAATTTTGAATCTCGCTCCTAGACGAGGACAAGAAATTCTCATTGAGTTTGTGATTTAACATAACAAATATCTCTAGAAAGTCTAATAACAAAGTCCCCTGAAGATTTCCTTAGGCAGGAATGAAATCCGGATAGGGACACGCCTACATCAGATTGCTTTTCACAATTTGTTAAATAAGTTTTGGGACTTTAGCACATTTAATTACTATAAATGCAATTAATGTTTATCCCGATGAAAATAAATTTAAATAACAAATATGCAGGTGCTTGTGCAAATTTAAATGTAACTGACACTAATAGAAAACATATGATTTTCTATTGTTGATTTACTTGAATAAACGTCACTACATTGCTAGGTCTGTCAAAAAAACAGAGTAGTATTTGGAAGATGACAAAGCCAATTGTGACAATTTTTTGTTGTTGTTTTTGTTTTTTCTTTGATATTTTAAATTTTGAATCTCGCTCCTAGACGAGGACAAGAAATTCTCATTGAGTTTGTGATTTAACATAACAAATATCTCTAGAAAGTCTAATAACAAAGTCCCCTGAAGATTTCCTTAGGCAGGAATGAAATCCGGATAGGGACACGCCTACATCAGATTGCTTTTCACAATTTGTTAAATAAGTTTTGGGACTTTAGCACATTTAATTACTATAAATGCAATTAATGTTTATCCCGATGAAAATAAATTTAAATAACAAATATGCAGGTGCTTGTGCAAATTTAAATGTAACTGACACTAATAGAAAACATATGATTTTCTATTGTTGATTTACTTGAATAAACGTCACTACATTGCTAGGTCTGTCAAAAAAACAGAGTAGTATTTGGAAGATGACAAAGCCAATTGTGACAATTTTTTGTTGTTGTTTTTGTTTTTTCTTTGATATTTTAAATTTTGAATCTCGCTCCTAGACGAGGACAAGAAATTCTCATTGAGTTTGTGATTTAACATAACAAATATCTCTAGAAAGTCTAATAACAAAGTCCCCTGAAGATTTCCTTAGGCAGGAATGAAATCCGGATAGGGACACGCCTACATCAGATTGCTTTTCACAATTTGTTAAATAAGTTTTGGGACTTTAGCACATTTAATTACTATAAATGCAATTAATGTTTATCCCGATGAAAATAAATTTAAATAACAAATATGCAGGTGCTTGTGCAAATTTAAATGTAACTGACACTAATAGAAAACATATGATTTTCTATTGTTGATTTACTTGAATAAACGTCACTACATTGCTAGGTCTGTCAAAAAAACAGAGTAGTATTTGGAAGATGACAAAGCCAATTGTGACAATTTTTTGTTGTTGTTTTTGTTTTTTCTTTGATATTTTAAATTTTGAATCTCGCTCCTAGACGAGGACAAGAAATTCTCATTGAGTTTGTGATTTAACATAACAAATATCTCTAGAAAGTCTAATAACAAAGTCCCCTGAAGATTTCCTTAGGCAGGAATGAAATCCGGATAGGGACACGCCTACATCAGATTGCTTTTCACAATTTGTTAAATAAGTTTTGGGACTTTAGCACATTTAATTACTATAAATGCAATTAATGTTTATCCCGATGAAAATAAATTTAAATAACAAATATGCAGGTGCTTGTGCAAATTTAAATGTAACTGACACTAATAGAAAACATATGATTTTCTATTGTTGATTTACTTGAATAAACGTCACTACATTGCTAGGTCTGTCAAAAAAACAGAGTAGTATTTGGAAGATGACAAAGCCAATTGTGACAATTTTTTGTTGTTGTTTTTGTTTTTTCTTTGATATTTTAAATTTTGAATCTCGCTCCTAGACGAGGACAAGAAATTCTCATTGAGTTTGTGATTTAACATAACAAATATCTCTAGAAAGTCTAATAACAAAGTCCCCTGAAGATTTCCTTAGGCAGGAATGAAATCCGGATAGGGACCACGCCTACATCAGATTGCTTTTCACAATTTGTTAAATAAGTTTTGGGACTTTAGCACATTTAATTACTATAAATGCAATTAATGTTTATCCCGATGAAAATAATTTAAATAAAAAAAAAAATATTTTAAATTGACATGAAATTTACTTTATAATCATCTGGCATTATAATTTAAATATGACGTCTGGCATATGACCGCAACGGCTGGCTCGGACGTAGTCTAATCTGGAGGTCCAATTTTCGATGACTTTTTCCAACATTTGTGGCCGTATATTGTTGTCCTCCCGAAACGTTTAAATCGCCCGATCTTGGAGGCCAATTCACGAGTCCGAAACGGGAAACTATGCCGCTACCAAACGTTTCCTTCAATAAATCAATTGTGTCACGAGCTGTGTGACATGTTGCGCTGTTTTGTTGAAACCACAGTTCCTGCACATCATTGTTGTTCAATTGAAGAACGAAAAAGTCAGTACTCATGGCTATATAGGGGTCACCGTTGAATTCCTCTGGTCTATTGGTCTTCGTATACGCTACGCTCTAGAGCAGCAATGACTTCTTATGTACGCACTGTACGACGTCTCTGTGGATGCATATTATCATTTAGAGTAAACGTGGTGCGAAAACGTTCCATAGTTAATCGAATTAATTGCTCTGATGGACGATTATGTTTACCGTAAAATGGACGTTGTGCGCGATACGTATTTCAAACAGAAACCATGATTTTTAAAATAAACTAAAACATAAATACACTTGACAGCTGACAAAATGGCCGCCAGTTAAAAAAATGTTGCCAACTTAAAGTTCTATACCTGTATAAAAAACACTCATTATTTAGGGTAGAACGGGCAGCTTTCGCCAGTGGGGCACAAACACCACCCCCTATTATCCCCAAATTTAAGAGAGAGATAATAAAAATTCTAAAATGACAATTGGTTCAGTTTTTGATCATGTTTTATACCTACAAGTTTAAGGGGTTTACTATACAGGTAGTCGCGGACAGACACATTTTTCTGTTTTTAGAGGTGTTCAAAAAATATATGAAAGTAAGTATATTCGTGGATAACTTTTTAAATTGGTTGTAACTGCGGCAGTTTGGCATATCCATGGTGTCCGTTAAATGTTTTAATAAAAATGTTTTCTTCTTCTTCTTTCTGTATAAATCTAACTAGAAAAAAACTTGTTAGTAATTAATTATAATAAAATTAATTACGATTGTCGATCACAAGCTCTTTAACCCTAAAAAAGTTGATTTATAGTTTTGTTGGTCCCGCCAGGATTCGAAAGCTGGCCGCCAGATTGGCAGTCGACAGCTCTGAGCTAACGAGACATATAATACTTAATAACTTAAAACGTAAGTGAATGATAACTGCTGGTTAACAGGTTTGTTGGAATCATCTTGACAACGTTGGAAAACATAAAAAAAACAAGTTAGTCCTAAAAGAGCTTTTCCAGAAACAAAAAAAATCGATTTTATATTAATGAAATATAAAATAATGTAAAAAATCACAAAAAAATGTGTGCCTGAAACCGGGATCGAACTCGGAACCCTCCGACTACAAACTTTTTAAACATAGCATCATAATTTATAAAAAATAAATGCTTTACCAGTTGTTAGACTTTTGAGTCGTTGGTAATTTCATTGGGAAAACACTGTTTGCTAACGCTGGCCCCGTGGTCTCAGTCAATGCAATGTCAATGTTTTTTTTTTTTGTGGACCACTAAAATTATTGTAAACAAGTACTGGAAAAACGCTTTTTGGAAACGCTGGTAAAGCGTCTTAACCCTTTCAGACCCATCACGAAAATATGCTCTCATTTTCACAAAAGTAAAGATTTAAAATTTTTCTTTTTACAGACGTTTAAAACTTAATTTTTAAAATTTTTTCACAATCATGTATTTTTGAAAAAGGACCTGACACGTTTGTGTATTTTGGCCATTTACATGTAAAATAATTATTATTTTTCGAAAAGGACCAAGCACAATTGTGTACTTTGGTCGTTTAGTGGTAAAATAAATTTCATATTTTCATAAAAAGGATTCATTGTATTTCAATTTTATAATACTTAAAAATCAAAAATAAATTAGTTTAATAACAAAACAAAACAACAATAAATAAATTATACACTAAAAAATGCAGCGTATAAATTTTTATAAAAGAAAAAGAAATTCAATAAAACTTGAAAAATATAATTATTTAAAGAGGACATGTTTTATAAACTTAAGACTAAAATATAGGAACTTTCTGATTCATTCAAAACTGGAATTAACGTTTGGTATGATATTCCTTAAAACAGTCCTTGCCTTTCGCAACACACAAACTTACTTTGCACTTTTGAGATATTGCCCTTGTTCTGCTTTCACAGAAAGTGTTCCGACATCTTTTTGCGGTTCCATCTACAAATTGGGGCCAATGGTCATAACGATCGTATCTGGTGTCGTCTGGAGCATTGTGAGGACGGAATTTTGTTCCGTGAAACTCATGAGGTAACTCAAAAGTTTCAGCTATTTCTGGAGGAGCTTCTTTGTACTTAGCTAGCACTTCTCCTATTTCTAATTTGAAAGTGAGGAATGATTTTACCTAACTATTTTTGCATCATTTCTGTATTACATCCAGCTGTTGTATATCGCCATGTCAAGATAATGAAAAAAAACTTTGACTGGCCATTTCTTAGTCTTCATGCTGATGCGGTAGTATTCCATCATTTGATCTGCCGTATCCACGCCACCCATTTTTGAATTGTACTATTGAATTACCGCAGGTATTGGGACTGGCAAACGACGTTTTTTAGCTTCTATCCAACGTTCTACTTCGCCAACCGGGTCTTTTCCACAGGCAGTTGAAGCAATAATACACTCTTTGTGTCACACCACTTTACAACAGCAACTTTTGTCGTCTTTAACGAATTGAGTCATACTACCAAGTTCCATTTGCTTGTCTGACGGAAAGTTAACTCTTTTTCCTAGCCGTACCAGTTGCTTTAAAACCATTCTCTTCAAGTTTTACCATTAGAGGTATTGTTGTGAAAAAATCGATCAAAATAAAAAAAACTGCCTTTGGGTAGGAACTTGGTTAATATCAACACAATTGATGGTCCATGACCCAGTCCACTATCAGGAAATGCACCAGCTCCTTCAAACACTTCGAAGTCAACGACTAATCCTTCGGAAGTAGCACAAACAAGATTTTTCAAACCCACCAGTCGTGGCTTTGATTATGACTTGCCTTGCTGGACATCTGCCGTAAATGGGACCATTTGCTCATCAATTGAATAGGATGTAACATCGGTAGCTAATTGATTTCAACTATTCCTTACTAAATCAATTACTGGTTGAACTCTCCAAAGCTTGTTCGTGCATTGGGCATTTGATTATCAACAAAGTGAATCATATTTCTCAGCCTAAAGAATTTATTTCTCGACATTGCGCTAGATATAAGCTCATTTCTAAAGTCCTTTGACCAGTAATAGTACCTGTGGATAACTTAGGCAGCCCATGATTATAGCGCAGCCGTAAAAATTCTTAATATCGGCTTTTGTGAGGTTCATCTCTTCCCCGGTAGTTGCTAGAGCATGTATTTTTGTATATTGTACAGTTTCTTCATAGTGGCTTTCCGCAAAATATCTTGAAAAATACTCGTAAGGCGATCGTAGTTGAACAACATTTTGGCAGCTATATACCGTTGGAATAGTATGAACTGGAAACTCCTTTATATGCTCGTGCCTTATTTAAAGTAGTATTTATATTTGAAACAGAAACTGGTTCTAAAAAAATGTAAATTGATGTTCAAATACACGTAAGCACAGTTGCATAAGAAGCGTTTACATCCTTCAGATCCGCCTATAAATGTTTTTTGACGTAGATGGAATGCTTAACTCTGGTACATCATCAGCAATATATGCAAGATTTCATAAGAGCAATAATAAATAATATCAGACACGAAATATTACAAGAAATAAGCGGTTTATCATCTTCAACTTCGTCCTCGGATGAGCTATCATCGCTATGTGCACTGTTAAGAAGAGAATAACTAGGTTTCCAAGCAGCATCGCGGTACTCATCATCAGAGGAAAAATCGTCTTCTGAATTTTCGAGAATATTCAGGACTCTTTGCAGGTCTGCATCCGTGGATAAGTTGAATTTCTTACCTATAAAATTTAGATAACACAATTGTGAGTTTGCAAAGAAATGTCAATTTGTGACCGGGATACACGATTGTGTTATCTGAGTTTTAGCTCCATTTAACTATTGATAAAACTTTATATTTTAATTAAATCACTTTCGAACACTATTTTATAAACTATTGGCTATTAAAAATCACTCTCATCAGAAACAAAACACTTTTGCTCTCTCTTGTTTTTTACTTACCACGCGACATACTTTTTTTCACTTCGAGTGCACTGAGGAAACTAGGTTTTATTTTTTTTTTTGCAAAAAGTTTGCACTTGTTCTCTTTTTTTATAACTGAAAAAGAACCTAACACAACTACTGCTTTTGGAAGTTTATTCAAAAAATAAAAAATTTGCTTCCTAGAATTTTTTCAATCCACATCGCACAATTGTGTATGCTGGGTCCGAAAGGGTTAAGCAAGGGTTCTGCCAGTTATATATTTACAATTCTTGGTTAGCCAGTGCTTGATTTGTTGTAAAACAGGCAGTTTCTGATTGGGTATAATTGCCACCAGATTCTCCGGTCTGTTTTTTTAAGAGAAACAAGATTCTTCTATTAATAAGTTACTGTCTTTGAAAATGTATCGGAATATGTAGGGCAACAAGGTAATTGCGCGAAATAATTCTTCTTAGTACAGCTGTTGCTCACCAACTAAGGGAGATTTGATGAACTCGTTGATTGTTTTTTGTTCAATGCAAAGTTATGTTCTTTTACTTTGGTGGGTAAGTGGGTTTGGGGGTAAGTTTTGTGTTCTGCAAATATTTTGGGACTAAAATTTTTTTCAGTCCTTTTTTTGGCAAAAGTTTGTGATTTTAGACCAATGCCTCACTTAGGCTGCACGTCCGAAAACTAGTAAAATTGCATTTAAATTTTTTCTTAAAACCCTATCTTTCAAAAAATATTAAAATTTGTATTGGTTTTTAACAAAGTTCCAAGAAAATTGTAAAGAAATTATGCCCAAAATTAACCCTCCGTCATGCACATGTATCTGGCCAGATATTTTACGAATTTAACTGTGATTTAAATATATTTCTAATTTAGCTAGGGGTTTGAGTCAGCCGGTACCCTCTACAAATATTGTTAGGTATCGTTTTATGAAAAAACACATTAAAAAAAAAACAACAAACAAAATTTATGTGGATTTTTTCATCTATATATACATCGTATACGTAGCGCATGTATCTGGCCAGATACACACACATTTTGTATGAAGAGTACTGTAGTTTATTGGCATTTTTTATTTTTCTCTGGTTATTTTTCTCCGGTCGACAAGAAGGAGAAGAACGGGAAGTGAATCAAGGTGTAAATGTTTTGATACAACTCGCAAAGCCGTACAGCAATATGGCCGTACAATTGTAGCTGACAACTTTTTTACTACTTTAGAAGGAGTAAAGCGTATGGCCAGAATTGGTCTGGCATTTGTTGGTACCATTCGCTCCAATAAAAGATGTATTCCTAAAGAAATGAGAAAGGATCTTTCTCGTCCTGTTTTGTCATCGTTATTTGGATTCCACGAAAATTTGGTATCAATTTGCAGCTACGTGCCAAAAAAAAATTAATGTGTGAACCTACCCAGGTAGAAATTTGGGATGGTACAAAAAACGAAGAGTTTTCAAAACGTTTGTTTTTGATGGTACTAAAATAAAAGCGTTTCCAAAGCGATAATTGCAAATAATACGAAAAAAAAGCATTTAGAAAACATTATTTTGGATTGCTATTCGAACGTTCGGACAAAGTATTTTAGGAATACTTTTTATACAAAACTTACAAATATTTGTGAAATAGAAACACTGTAAAAACATTGGTTCAAAGCGTTTTTCCAACGTTTGTAAAAAGTACTTTAGAAGTTCTTATCGTACAAAATTTACAACGGTTTATAAAATGAAACCAATGTAAAACCATTGCGTTAAAGCGTTTTTCTAACATTTGCCAATAGTACTTTAGAAATACTTTTTTTTTTTACAAAATATTTTACTGATTAAAAAACAACACTGTCATAAGGGTGTCTATCTATATGCGAACTCGGTTTCTTATGCAATTTTTTTATATAATGAAATATATCTATTTTCCAATAGAGGGCTTTTTATTTTCATATTTGAATATTCGATTTTTAATTTCATTGATTTTATTGATATGTTTTTATATATCAAATTTAAATCTATTTTTTCTTTTGTGGTTGTCACAATATCGTTTCGTCAAAATTATGTTTTATGTTTATATTTTTTATACTAAATCACATTTCCCTTAATTTAAAACCCTGAAGTAATACTTTTATGTTTCAAGCTTATTAATTTATATTTTGTTACTTTAAAATATATTTTAATTAAATTCAATAAAAATATTATTTTTCAAAATGTAAATATATAAAATTGTTTAAAATTATTATTCTGATATTTGTGTTGAAAACAATGACAAAGTACTTTAATTGTAGCTTTTTTAACGCTTAGAGAACGTTAAAACTGTAAATTGGTATTTATGAACAATTCATAAAGATCTTTAAAATTTGTCTTTCGAGCGTTTTGACAATGTTCAAAATTACAACCCTCAAAGCGGTTATCATTTGGGTCGTTTTCATAACGCTTAATAACTGTAAGCCAAAATGTTCTGCAAATACTTATTTAACGATTGAAAAAGCATTTCAAAAATTTTGTTTTGCAATGTTTTGAGAACGTTATAAAATACCATCCTCAGACCGTAAATTTGGGTTATCATTTTGCACATTCTCAAAACGCTTTAAATTTGTAATTTGGTATGTTCTGAAAACGCTTGTACCATCATGAAAAATGCTTTTAAAACGTTTTAAAGATTGTATTTTTCTACCTGGGTATTTTCGCCCGTTCATTATACGAAACATTGTGAAGGGGAAGCAATGAAACCCGAAGCAATTTTCTTTTACAATGAAAATAAAGCTGGCGTAGATTGTATGGACCAAATGGTTACACATTTTACTACAAAGCGGTCAACAAGACGATGGACTTTTGCGTTTTTCTGCAACTGTTGGACACCATGGCACTGGCTGCATTTTGTATTTGCAAAGAAGTTGATGGTCTCAATAAAAATAGTGCTAGAAGAAATTTTCTCACTACGTTAGCTGATACATTGGTTCTTCCATATATTGAAAACCGAATGAACAACATTCACATCGTGAAAGGCGTGGTAGAGAAGAATGAGTGTATTTTCTAAAAATCATAACTACATTGCAAATTTTCAATTTTTTTCTGAATCAGACTGCGCAGTTTCTGATATTGAACCTTCGTCAGTGACCCTGTTTTTTGAATTTTTGAATAATGTAATATTTGTTATGTTTTTATTTGTTCGATTGCGTCTATATGAAATTCTCTGTGCAATCACTGACCGTGGTATAGATAAACTGATTTCTAATGCCACATGCACTCGCACTACACGTTAGACAGAGCGCTTTAGCCCTCTGAGCTATCGTCAGGTCGAGTTTTGTTGTGATTAAAACTAGTTTTATTCAATACACGGTGTTTTGTTCTTGCATACATAATCTCAGAAGTACAATTCCAACAACACAACAGTTCTATTCTTAGAAACTTACCTCACTCTAATGTCCACTGTTTTCCCATATGTTGTAAGTGATATGTTGTACGTGACTATCGGAACATGTGCATGACGGAGGGTTAAAATGTTTCATACATTTTTCAAATTTGTAACTTTAAGGATTTTTCATGACGAAGCTATTAAAGCCAATTTCAAAAAGTTTGACGTTTGTTTTTTCGTGAAGTATTATTAATACGAAGAATTTTCTGTTTTCAAATCGATTAATTAATAAAGTTTTTTTTTGGTAGATAAACCAAAAAAAAGTCATGACAAACAAATAAAATATTTATTTTTAAATTTTTAAAAATTTAAATATGTTATCTCCTTTTTAAAGTAGAGGAGATAACCCTATCACTCCATACTCACGTTTTTCTTTATCTTACAACGTACATTACTCCAATTATACGCCACAAAAGATTTTTTATGCACTAGGTAGTCAACTTTGAAACCTGTAAGTACACCCTGTATTAAACAGTGTAACCCAATCACAATATTACAAAAAGACTACCACCTCTTTTACAATTTCCAATTTGATTTGTACATATCGGAATAGTAGTTTAGAAGTTCTATATTTATATTTGTTGCCATTATTTTTCTCAAATACCCCACTGTGTACCGGTAAGATATCCTTAAACAATTGAAACTGACATGATTATACTCAAACGAAAGGTAATTTTGTGTAGAGTTATATTCTTAAAAAAAATTTCATGATTTTGCAGTAAAATTTAAAAAAAAAAATGGGGTGAATGATGAAAAAAACCGCGCTATTTCAAAAACTGCAAATGAGAAAAAAATTCTGACAGATTTGGATTCAGCGAACCTAATTATTAAATTAATATGTATTTCAAAGACGGTTCTGCAAAAAGTTGAAATTTGTTGAGTAGTGTTATTGTTGTTAAAATATTGGTTTTCATTTATATCTTATGAACCTGTGACATTTTTAATATACGAGTGTACGTATGTACGTTTACGTCTTGTGGTGCTGCCCCATGTTAAAAACATTAAATAAGACAATCTCATAGTAATGGCCTAAAACTATAACACAACATTAACAAATTGCCATTTTATTATAGTTTGGAATAATTCAGTCATGTCGACAGTTTATGCCATGCCAACTAACCATTCAACCAAAGCTGTCATGTAGAGTAGACATTTACAGGGTGATTAAACAAATAATATTTATTTGTATTTTTAACGCTTTACAAGGTGACTTTCTTTCCGTCCGTTTAAGACTTATGAACCATTAATAAACCTTCTCATCATGAGGGAGCTCTTAAAAATAATTTTCATTTCATGAAAAATATGCAGTTGCTTCCTTTAAAGAAATTTGGTACACCAAGGGTACTTCCCTGTTTACTAAACCTGTAAGTCTGTAAATGTAATTGGTGTTCTGATAGGGAGTTTAGACTGATAAATTAATCTGTTTGATTAAACTTAATACACCTCTTTAATCCTCCTCGATTACAATTGCATTTTTTGACAGTTAAAAGTTAATTTTTATTTGACTTTGTATGTGAGTTTTTTAATGTTGCCAACCAAAATTATATAAAAACACAATTAGTAGTATGAATACAGTCGCTTTGAAATAGAAGTCAGACAAAAAGTTAAATTAACTGTTAGCCAAAAAGATTACAAAATGGTTTAATCGCATTTTTTAGTGCTTGATTAATAGGGAGTTTAGACTGCGAAATTAATATAATTGATTAACGTTAATCCACCTTTTTAATCTCCCTCATTTTTATATGCATTTTTGATTAACTTGACAGCTAAAAGATTAACTTTGTCAGTTAACAATATCCAAGGTGGATCCGATAAACGCTTAAGATTAGAAAGGAAAATATCGCCGATAGCAAAAATTTTGTAGAATGCGCCAACATTTTCTTGTGGCAGCCTCTTAACGTTAATTTTTACCTGACTTTGTATGTATTTTTTATAGCGTGGCCAACCAAAATTATATTAAAAAAACACAAAGTTGCACGCCAACATTTTTTTGTGGCAGCCTCTTAACGTTAATTTTTACCTGACTTTGTATATATTTTTATAGCGTGGCCAACCAAAATTATATTAAAAAAACACAGAGTTGCACACAAATAGTAGTACGAGTACTGAGTCGTTTAGAAATAGTAGTCACATAAAAAGTTTGATTAACTGTTAATCAAAAAGATTAAAAATTATTTAATCGTCTTGTTTAGTGCTTGATTAAGCAGTTAATCCCATTTTTTTGGAGATTATCCTGTGTAACTATGTGAATGCCCTATAATATATTATTTGAATTAGTTTAAATTTTACATGCTAAACTACTTTTAAATCACCCTGTAGTGAATATTCATGTCATTTTGCCTTGTCTTGTGTTTATGTTAAATGCGTGGGCCTCTTAATATTGCAATTATTCTCACGCCTCTTGTTCCCATAAAGAATTTTGGTAGTTAATGTTTATTTCGTGTTGTATAATTTAACAAAAACAAAAACATTAAAAAATAAATTGGTAAATTGAAATGTAACACTATTTCCAAATTGTATTTTAAAGTCATACAGAGTTTTAGCGTTCCTGAATAAACTAGTTAAATGGAAGAACTTAAAAGAACTTAAAGGGCTCGACAACAGAACGTTTTGCTTGCAATGCAAACGCTCTAGTGTCTCAGCTAATGTTGATTTTGCATATTGGCTGGCAAACAGAGAAGTTATATTTGCTGCGTGTGTATATAAAAACAAAAGAAAAAAAAAAGTAAATAACAAATTACATATAGCATATTTTTAAGAAAATAATCATTTTAGAAAATAAAGGTAGGTTTTTAAAACAATTTTTTTCATATAAAGTCATTAAAAAATTAAAAATCAAAAATCGTCAGAGTACAATATGTTATTATTTGTGGTCATATTGGCTGCCATTACAAAATATATTGGGACATTTTAAAAAAATTAGCACAAAAAACATAATTTTTGAACGCGTCAACAGAAAATTAATTTTATGCTGAGTTTGGCTAAAATATAACTAAATTTTGTAGATTCAACAGGTTTTTTTTTTTGCTATTTCTTTCTTACTAATTATTAGCAAAAAAAATCTGCTAATTTTGCCACTTTTTCTTGCAACGTCATTTTGAACTAATTTTTAGTAATTTTAGCAATTTATTTTTATTTTTTGTCATTGCACACGATTTTTAGCTAAATGTTTCTTGATTGAATATCCGAAATTTTGACTTAGCATCGATTATTGGTTCACATTTTATTGGGATGTACAAATTTGATGAAAATCGGTTGAATTAAAGAAAAAGTTAACATACAAATGACCGACTTATACTAAAAGCGGTATGAGTCCATTTTCAAGAAAATTAAGATAATAATGATGTTCCACAGTATTCAATGGCTTCTACTAAATGTCAAAAGTTTAAAGATCGCTGAAATTTGAACGGAAATCTTGTGTTGCAATTTTGAATAACACGGAAATCCTCCCCATAAAAGTGTTGTTCGGGTCTTATGAAATTTGGTCACCAGATTTCAAATCTGTTCTTCAGATTTTTTTCAGCACATACCATTTTCGCAAGTTCGCAAATTTTATAATTTCTTTTAAAAAATTAATTTTTTCAAGAAGTTTAATCATTTACTAATTATGTTCTATATAGTTATAAAAACTAATCATGAGAAGAAACTAGCTTATTTTCAAATTTGCAAATAAATTTTATGAGATGTATGTACAAAAATTGAACAAAAGTTCACGACTAAAGTTTCAAAAACTTTGAAATGCAACTCGATTTATAACTGGCTTTAAAAACATGCTTAATTTTAAAATAAATAGTTCAAATGTTAAGCTTAATGTTTTATAATATAAAAAACACCAACTTAATATTAAAAAACACACTTATGTAGGTTGTAGTTGATATTATGCTAACTAAGCGCGGGGAGCGTGGGTATAATTGCCACCATAGGCTCTGTTCTGTTTTTTTTTTTTTAAGAGAAGCAAGATTCTTCTATTAATGTGTTGTTCTCTTTGAAATGGGGATATAGTAGAGATTAGAGGTAGCGGAATATGTTGGGCTCAACATATTGCAACAAGGTACTCGTAATTGCGCGAGATAATACTTCTTAGCACAGTTGTTGCTCGCCAACTGATTAAGATTTGACGAACTCGATGATGTTTTCTAGTTCATAGCCAAATTATGTTGTTTTAATTGGTTGGGGGTAAGTGTTATGGGAACACCGAGGAAAATTAAATTTTGTATACATCAACAATTCTGGGATTGAAATTTTTTTCTTCAAAGTTTACCAACAAATAAAATAATAAACTGAACAATTATTTTCAATCTCTATCGAACTCGCAAACACTCATTTAACCTTTGTTATATTAAAAAAAAATTATTTAAACAGATCTTAAATTAATAACATGTTCTACTCTTTGAAAATTAGAAAATTATATAATTTGCAACGCTAATAATAATAATAAACAAGAAAATATTATTTGATATTAACAATCTATCATTAAAGATTCCACTAATACAACTCACGCGATTTTTTAGTTGTTTGTACTAAAAATTACAACAATAATACTACAAAAGATGGAAGCAACACGTTTAAACTACAAAAATTTAAAAAGGAATATGCTTCTCTATTAAAACCCTAAGTACCAGGGGTACCACAGAGCATCCAAACAAACAGTCTCCATTCATTCATCAGTGAAGTGATTCAGTAAAGTGATGCTATGTAGGAAGCATTAATGGCAGCCTTCAACTTCCACGACAAGTGACAGCAGTAAAAAAAAAACTACAGCAACTGGCTGCATCACCACAAAATAGTTAATGCTGCTGCTGATGATCGAACATCATTATCATCAACACTATACTCTCTCACAAGGGAAGTCTGTTGGGTTGTGCCTCCAGATTTCGATGAAATTCGGATATGTTTGTGGACATTTGACTTGAATTTTTCAATATTTTAAGTTGCAGGGAAGACTTCCGTAGTGAGACATTTCCACATTCGGCCAGTGCGACTAAAAAACGAATTATCTCTGTAATGCGTTGTGCGATTTGCAGTACTTCCCATGGTAATATCTATGGAACAAAGTAACACAACACACATTCCGACGATGCTTCAACTAGTCATTAGAGTTTGAAACCCTACGGTTGCTGATAAGCATCAACGCCCTCCCCTTGCACACGATCCAGGAACCTTAAAATAGACTTTGAAGTACCTGCCCATATATGGGAGTTATATTCCATTTTCTTTCGGATGTAGGTGGTGTATATAGTAGGGTATTCAATTTATTTGGGTTTGCTTTTGTTCGAGTAATCGAGTAACTCGATTTTGAGGTTTTTAATTTACTCGAGTAGGCGAGTAAGATTTTAAAATTGCTCGAATAACTCGAGTAACTCGAACAATTTTAATACTTTAATTTTATTTTCCAAAAACTCACATTTTTGTAAGTTTTTATATTTTATTAGTACTAATATAACATATATATAAAAATTAACAAATTAATTAAAAAATTTAGTAAAAAGTATATCTAAAAGAGAAAAACATTTGCTAAGATCATTTATTATTGCGACAGTTTTGTCTCAGTGCACTCAAAGCAAAAGCGTTATTATAGCAATGAAATTCTTTATAAATATGTTGAAATCTTCATTGATTTTCTTTCAATATAACTGGTTCATAAATATGTATTAAACTGTTTTATAAAAATATTTTTAAGGTGATCCGTTTTGTAATTTCACTCAGACTTGACACAGTTTTGTTATATTAGTGTTTTAGTACTAAAAATAGTCCATTTTGTCCTATCATTTTGGGATTTTGAGATATGTAATTTTTCTAAAAAAATTATAAAGCAGTTTTAAAACAACTTTCATGAATATTTAAGAAGATTTTCATCATATTAATGAAAACTTCATTACTTCTATATGTAAATTTTAATATGTGGAAATTTTACGTAGGACCGCTATGAATTTCCATATAGGGCTTCTAAAATTGGCTTGTTACAACGACATAAAAGGGACCCACAAAAAGTTTTTAGTAAATGACATTTAAAAATTCCTTTTGAAAATATAGTATTTATATGTAGTTTCTTTAGATCAAATGGCAACTAAATTAAAAAAAAAAAAATAATGTTTGATCCCACTTTTAACCCTCAAATCCGCACCAATAATCTTAAACACCCCAGTCTTAGAACTTGTTTCTTTAAAAAATTTCCAAGTTCCTTCGATATCGGAGTTTTTCGCATTAAGTTCTTCGTTTTTCGTAATATAATTTCTTTAACAGTGCTCACTTAATATAAAAATACACTTAACATTTAAATATTCACTATAACAGTCACATTATTTTATACAAAATATTAAAAAAATATAAAATAGTTCATATTTTTAAATTACTCGAGTTACTCGATTAATCGACCAAAATTGTTCGAGTTATTCTTTACTCGAAATTGGCCACTTCGAATTACTCGAAGAATTGTTCGACATCATTTCATCGATTAATCGAGTAACGGTTAACCGATTGAATACCCTAGTATATAGTGAGAAGATCGTTTGAAGTAAAGTATTTCTTACACTGATTTAGAAAAGCAAGACACTTGGATTCTTTCGACACTTTAATAAACATTAAGAGTAGCCGTGTCCCCAATAACAATACCATCAATTCATACAGAAAACATAGACTTGGATTTCTGGCCAGGAACGTGGTAAAATCGGGGTTAACGTATGGAAACTTGGCGGCCTGTACAAACCACTAAAGCGAGGTACTTAAAATTTGGTATGTGGGTTCTTCGAGGACCCTTGTAATTAAAACGCTACACTCAAAAAAATAAGTTAGTACAAAAATTAGTAAAAGGTCTTGTAAATCACGTATACTATTTTTTAGCAAATTTTTTTTGCTAAAATCGTGTTTTCAGCTAAAATTTTTGTTATACTTATTCAGCACTTAACTGTTTTATACTAATGCTTTACTAATATACTAATGTTTTACTAATTAATTTTGCTAAAAAAAATTGTGCTGATAAGCACATTAATAGTGTGGACGACAACCAGATTGAAAGATATACGCAGAATGAAGCAGATGTCGCGGCATGTCAAGATGTAGTAGAGAAAAGGAAAATTATACTAAAAAGTACAACTCTAATAAGACATATAAAAAAATCAACCATGGAAGACTTTTGTATCTGTTTTTCATACATAAAACAAAATTGAGGATTAAAACAACTTAAATTTTGCGTTGTTACCGGTTTGTGAAAATAATTGTCTTTTAATTAAATAAAAGACAAAATAAAATATTTAAATTTAATATGTATTTCTAAACTAAATGTTTATAGATTAATAATCTGGTGTGGTCAAATTGCAAACAAACAAACATATACAGACATGTAGACAGAGTAAAGCGAAAGACAAAGACACACATCTTAGGTAGAGTTTTATGGTTCCTTTTTCTTATTGCAAAAAAAAAGGGTTGTTTTATTCGTTTCGTTTGTTTTTGTTTATTTTTTCGTTTCGTTTCTAAAATTATCTTCGGCAGTTGCGTCCTTTAAAAGAAATCATCATTTAGACAACCATTGATGTAAGTAGTTGAAAGAAAATTTTTGTTATGTTATATATATTTATTTCTATATATTTTCAGATATTAAATTAATTCATGTCGTCAATGTGGGAAAATGAAAATTTTTATTTTCAATTTATAACGAGCTTTCAACCTCCGTATATTAACAAAAATAAAGCAAATCAAACATATTAGCTAGGTTGATACTAGTATTTCGATCTGGCTAAAGATCTCATCAGAACCCGAAGTTTTAGAAAAGTTAGAGCCTCCATAATAGGCAGAACTTTAACAAAAAACCTATTAATAATCAATTTTGCTCCATTTTTGTCTTCTTAGTAATCAAGCACGTGGTTAGGTCTTTTCCTAACAAGCATCATGACGTTACTAAACTTTGAAGACCAAAAATGTTCTATTTATATAAAAAATTTTTAGTTTGTACTCTGGCTCAAATAATATTTTTTACAGTTATATTAGTTTTTTGTTTTTATACACATCGAGATTATTTTATGTTATTTTCAATTTATAACGAGCTTTCAACCTCCGTATATTTACAAAAATAAAGCAAATCAAACATATTAGCTAGGTTGATACTAGTATTTCGATCTGGCTAAAGATCTCATCAGAACTCGAAGTTTTAGAAAAGTTAGAGCCTCCATAATAGGCAGAACTTTAACAAAAAACCTATTAATAATCAATTTTGCTCCATTTTTGTCTTCTTAGTAATCAAGCACGTGGTTAGGTCTTTTCCTAACAAGCATCATGACGTTACTAAACTTTGAAGACCAAAAATGTTCTATTTATATAAAAAAATTTTTTAGTTTGTACTCTGGCTCAATTTTTATACTTCGTAAATATTGTAAATTATTTTTAAAAGATTCACAAAAATATGTTTTATGATTTTCAGCAAATATATTAACTAAATTACATTTTTTTACATTTTTTTGCGTTTTTTTTTTCAGTCTACTAAAATTCAGCAAAAAATTTATTAATTTTTAGCAAGGCTTTTTTATTTCTAATCTACTAAGTGTTAGCAAAACTTTTGCTGAATCTACTAATTTTGTTGCTAAAAATCAGCTCGCTGATTTTCAGCAAAGGATAGTGTATGCTTCATTGAATATTACTTAACTCACTACAGCCAGACAACTTCATCAATATTGATGAAACATTTCATAAACCACCAGAATTACAATGACCGTATCATGGTCTCTATGAACTTTTTTCTACACGAAAATAATAAAATCCTTACTAATACAAAATATCCTTCATATATATAGTGAAACATTTAATGAATGTGATGAAATTGATTTTGTTTTTTATACAACGTTAAATAAAAACTATGAAACATTACATTGGTCGAAAATCTTTGAAACATGTCATAAATATGATGAAGCTCTTCATTCGAGTGTTATATGAAATTTTTTCAAAGTTTCCTCTTGGCGTCAAACTGCTAAAGCGGCGATTTTGAAATTTAATATGTGGGTCATAATCTCACGTATACAACCGCATAGAAGGAATTTTCAGAAATTTCTATGGGGAGGGCATTAAAGGGGAATAGTCAACAACGAGCATGAAATTTCGAGTGTGACATGAACGGGTAGGAGCAAAATGAATGAAAATCTCCGATTTGACGGCAAACTTATTTGCCTAAAAACCTTGAATTTGAGGTATATGCCTTCGAATAAGACCCAACTCATTGCTATATTTCTTTTTACAATTTTATCCAAATTGGGGTTAAAAGGGTCCCAAGTTAACAGTCAGACCAAACTGCTAGTTTTGCGAAAAGTGCTGACCAAAAACCTATGACTAAAATCATAAGTTTTAACCATATGTTCCTGGCAATATGTCCTAAATTACTATTAAGGTACTTTTAGTGTTTTTACCAGGAACGAATTATAAATAAGGGTACAAAAGCGAAAAGAGTGGTTGATAGCTTTCCGGCAAAACTGAATTCCTGGCAAAAAGATCAGCCAACAGGTTAGCTTTATCAACCGGATCAGTGAATGAGTGACCAACCTTTATAAGAGTTGCAATAGACGAACTAGCATTGTCTCTTACTCTTTTAACGAATGACCAAAAACTCGTACTACCACTAGGAGCAGATAAAACTTTTTTACAAAGACGCTGTTCGTAAAAAAACTTTTCGCGACTTAGTACTTTGGCACAAGAATTTCTCGCCTGTTTGCGTAGCAATTCAGTTTTGGAGTTTATGTTCTTACGCCACGAAACGGTTCTTCTCTCGATCTGACTGCGCTACTGCAAGTCTGGTTAAAACAACATTTTTACTTTGGTTTAGCCGAAATGCGCTTTTATGGAATTAATAACTTCATTCCAAGCACGATTATTTTCTCTACTATTTTCGTGCCGGCATCAACATTATCATCCAGGAAACAAAGTTTCTAGTTAAACTGTCAAAAAAATCGTTGAGTTCAGCAAAATAAGACTTTTCGTAAATAAAGACCTATCTTTTGTAAGTTCATTCAAATACTATATATTGATAACAAATTTGTAAATTGCTTCTTTGAAGAAGCTTGAAAAAGAACATGCAAATAACGGACAATTGGGTAATGTTTGACCTCATATTTTAATCATAAATGATGAATTGGGCAGCTAAAAAGGTACTCATTCTTATTAATTCTGTCGCCTGTTATTTATTCTATCCCCTCGATTTGGCATAAAATTTGGATATGTAATTTTATGCCAATCGGTGAGAAACCATCAGCGGTTCTTCCTTGTTAGACTTAATACCGAAATTGTAAATGGAAAAATAAATAGTAATTTTACGTACAATGACGACGAACTAGAGTCAAGATCAAAAGTCATGGGAATCTCACATAACAACACAATCACAAATAATATTGTTCCTACATTTATTCATTCATTCATTCATTCAGTCCGACCGACCGACAGACAGACAGACAGACAAACAGCAACATACAATATTTACTAACAATACAATAAATAGTTGTACGTTTAAATACGTTCAATTGTTGCTGATTGTTTGGTGTTATTGTTGTAGTTTGTCTAAAGTACAACACGAACAATTTAAACATGAAAAACGTAACAATTTAACAATAATACGACTACAACTCTACGAATTACATACATTTTTAAATTCACTTCTATTTAAAAACGATTATAAATTGTTAAATGGTTAAATTGTTTGGTTTTATAGTTTATTTTTTGGTTAAATTCAATGAAAATAAGGGCTATACCGAATTTGGTTTAAAGTCGTTACAGTAAGTTGCAAAAATTTTCGGTTTCGTGTGCTTGATTTAACTAAGAGAAGAAAAACGGTCAATGATACAGCTTTTTACCACTTGAGTAATTTTGTTATACTTAAGAATCTGTAGATATATCAGTTCTAGCATTGATAAATTTGTGTCAAAATCCAAATGTTATTTCATTCCGAAATTGGGTATCTGATAAGATTACGATTTTTACTTATTTTCCGCGATCTCAGCTTAAAGTCACAGTAAATTAGCATCATAATCCCCCTCCGTTCCCCTCATTACGCTAGCCAAGTACAGTTCTGTGTTGTGTGTCCCTTAGGTTAGGTTGAATGGTAGCCCATCAAACGGCGAGTTCAGTCGGATTCCATAAGGCCTATAATTGCCTCCGTCTCTACCACATTCACATGGAAGAACTATGACCCTAATAACCAAAAATAATTATGATACCCTCAAAAAAATATCTGAGTCGACGCTCCGAACAAGTGAATTAGTACACAACTAGACCTGATTACATGAAATTCAAGGGGTTTTAAAGAAGTAATACTGTCCATGAAAATGCTAATAAATGATGGATCCAGTATCATTAATATCTGTGCAGCTCAGTCAACTGCTTAGAATTCAGTTCGAAATACGGTACAATCGTCTGAAAGTCGCTTGAAAACCCGAATGACAAGTTCAAAAAAATCATTTCTAGCACTTGTCCACGTCGCCATCTTTGAATTAAAAGTAAAGACAGAGATTTTACCACTCCGAATTACTGAGTCAGTGGAACAGTCCTGTCTGGTCGTCTTCATATACGATATCATAGCCTCTATCATATCAAACAGATCCATCAGAGACCCTAAGCATCCATATTGATAGGGCTCCCCATCGATTCGGAACCATTACTACCACACTTATCAGCCAATTCATCGAAGATAACTAATCCCGAAACCCGAATGACAAGTTCAAAAAATAATTTCTAGAACTTGTCCCCGTCGCCATCTTTGAATTAAAAGTAAAGGCGGAGATTTTACCACTCCAAATTACTGTCTCAGTGGAACAGTCCTGTCTGGTCGTCTTCATATACGATATCATATCCTCTATCATACCAAACAGATCCATCAGAGACCCTAAGCATCCAAATTCATAGGGCTCCCCACCGATACGGAACCATTACTCCCACACTTATCAGCCAATTCATCGAAGATAACCCATCCAATATACCGAACAATTCCACCAAAGAATCCATCTGTATTGTGCCATTCCTCCCACACTCATTAGACAACTAGAGCCCAAGTCAACCTGATTGAGTACCGACGAATTTGGCCAAGTAATTCAATACTATCCCCTAATAAAATCAGATTCAAGGGCTTTTTAAGCAGTAAGTGTATCAATGAAAATGCTAATGAATTTAATATCCGCGCAGCTCTGTCAATTGCATAGACTCCCGCCTAAAATACGCTCCAATCGTGTGAAAGTCGTTTAAAACCCCGAATGACCAGTTTGAAAGAGTAATTTCTAGAGCTTGTCTCTATCTCCAGAGATTTCACCACTTTGAGCTACTGAGTCAGTGATCAAGTACTCTCTGGGCTGTGCAAATCGTTTATTTCGCCCTCGTTTTTCTTTCCGATATGTGCCCAATCACACATATCGGATTCCGGGTTTTAAAAACAGTAGGACTGTCCACAAAAATACTAATGAGTGATGGATCCATATCACGTTCCACTTCAGCAATTAATATACAAGGAAGTTTCATACTACATGATGTACAATTTCATGTGTTTATTTTTCGGTACACTGAGGCGTATGAAATTTTCCATTAATTGCTGGAGCCGCGCATGTTTTAGATCCTAAAAGACTTGGCCAAATTGAGAATATAATGATGTTCTTTGAGAACTTGTTTTACAACTAATCAACTTTTAGATGGTTATTAGTAGGGCAACCAAAAATTAGCCAGAGCTTGTTTTTTATTTGAAAGGATAGAACTAGTTAGACTAAAAGAAGTTCGATCATGAAATTATGAAAATTTCAAGCTATGTTTGTTGGAGCTTTTTTAGCTTATTTTTTGATATTTGTAGGTCGTTCCATTTTTAAGTGAAATTTAATTTCTTTTTAAATACATTTGCAGTGAAATTTACCTACATAGTATTCTAAGTATAGTTATTAGGGTTGTTATAGTGTGGAAATTGCGAAAAATATATACTCATTCGTACACTTAAAAGACAAAAATTAGCAAAAGTTTAAGCTAAAACTATTAAAACTTAGTTAAAATTTACGTTGCAGAAAAAATTGCTAAATTTAGCAAATTTTTTTTGCTAAATATTAGTAAGAAAAGAAAAAATTGCTAAATTAAGGAAATTTTTTTTTGCTAAAAATTAGTAAGAAAGGAATAGCAAAAATAAATCTCTTGAATCTACAAAAATTCAGGGACCGTAATCATTATGAGTTTTATAATAAAAATTACACAATAATGATTATATTATGAGTTTTAAGGATTTTCTTCAATGGTAATGATTTTTTATGAGTAATAAAGAATGGCCCAGTTATAATCTGGACGCACAAAAGTAGTTATAACTTTGTAAATAACAGACACATTTTTATAAATTACACACCAAATTAAAGGAAATTTATTCAGCTTTAAGGAAAATCATACAAATAAATTAATTTTCTATGTTACGAATAAAAGAACGGACATGTTTGTTGATGCTCCCCATTAATTTTTGCACATCCTTCGGCTTTACATTTTTGTAACATTATAACTTCATTTTTTGCTTCTTTATTACTCTTCTTCAATTTATTTTTTACATTTGCCCAATATCTTTCGATTGGTCGAAATTGTGGGCAGTTAGGAGGATTCATACGTTTGTTTTTCGAACCACTGAATGTTGAATTTTCTAAGAAAGTGTGCAAAATTTCTTCACGTCTTTTTTGTTCCATGGCGTCTGTACGAAATACTATTCGAATGACAGACTTGAAAATTATGTCAAATAACGGTATATGTCTTGTCAATAACATATGTAAATGGTTTAAAATTTCATACACTGGGGGCGCTGTAACAACGTTTTGAATGCGTCCAGATTATAACTGGCCATTCTTTATTAATAAAAATCAGCCATAATCATTATTTTTGAGCAAAAAAAAAATACAACTCAAAAATAATCATTATTTATTTATTTTTTTATCGCTCAAAATAAAACTCACTTTCAATTTATGACTTTTTTGTGAGGATATGCAACTATGTTGGTAAAAAACCTCACAAAAAAATCATAAATTGAAAGTAAGTTTTATTTTGAGCGAAAAAAATCATAAATAATGATTATTTTTGAGTTTTTTTTTTTTCCTCAAAAATAATGATTATGGCTGATTTTTTTTATTATTACTCAAAAACAATCATTACCATTGAAGAAAACTTTAAAAATCAAAAATTTAAAAATCATGACGGATATGCAAAGATCGTCAAAAAATAATAATAATGGTAATTTTTTTTTTTATGTCTGTTCTAAGTGATTGATTTTTTGATTTAAAAAAACGAACAATAATCATTATTTACGGTCCCTGCAAATATTTAATTACATCAGAGCTAAATATTATTGGATGTCCCCTACTCTCATAAAAATAAACTTGTAAAAATAGCAAAAAAAAAACGAATAAAAATTAGTTAAAACTTAGCTTGCAGAAAAAACTGCTAAATTTAGCCGATTTTTTTTATGCTAAATATTAATAAAATAAGAACAGCAAAAATAAATCTATTAACTTTACAAAATTTTAGCCATATTCGATGTGAATTTCAGTTAATTGAAACCAGCATTTTACTCTGTAAAATTAGCAAAAAAAATCTTTTACTAAATATTTGCAGACTCGAAATAGCAAACAAAAACTGTAATATTATCAACATTTTTGCTATATTTACCTGAACTTTAGTAGAACGCAAATAACAGTTTATTTTGCTAAAACTCAACAGAAATTTTCGCAAAAAAAATATTAAATTGCTGGCAAACTTCAGAAATTTTACATTTTTTAATGATTTTCTTTAGCAGATTATTTTGTTACTTTCAATTAACTAAAATTTAGCTCAAATATAACTAAATATCTGTAAATTCAACAGATTTATTTATGCTATTCTTAGATTACTAATATTTAGTATAAAAAAATCTGATAATTTAGCAGTCAGTTTAACTGACATAAAGTAACTATTAGGCCGGGTCGATTTGTATGGAGGCAAAAAAATCGCTCAACGTTCAAGGAAAATCATATTCTAGGGATCAAAATAAGAAACTTTGCCGAAGGAATGCTGACGTCCCGACTTTTGACTCAAAGGGTCAAATTTTGAAAAATTCCACTTTGACCCATTTAGAGTGCCCAATCGAATCCAACCCCAATCGAATATAATTTATAAATTCATCTGCCAGATCGTCTTCCGGAGAAGAAATAGAGACCCTAATCTTGGAAAGACTCCTCCTACTTTCTGAAATATCTCTATCCCGAGATTTGTACATTTTGCTATAAAAACACGGCTAAAAAGGCCCTCTTTCAACTTTCAACATCTTAACGGTCACCTAGAATGATGATTTATGCATTAATCTGATAGCGCGTCTCCCGGAGAAGAAGTAGCCCCAATAATCTTGGAGAGATTCCTCCTACTTTCTGAAATATCAAAGTAGGCTTTTTCAAAATTTGACCCTTTGGGTCAAAAGTCGGGACATCAGAATTCGTTTTAGAGGTATGGTTCCTTTGGCAAAGTTTCTTATTTTGATGCCTAGAATACGATTTTCCTTGAACGTTGAGCGATTTTTAAATCGACCCGCCCTAGTAACTATAAAACTTCTGTAAAAATTCTTTTTTTTTTTTAATAAAACATTTTTGTACATTCTCTTTTCGAATTCATTTAAAATGTCAAGAACATTTAGAACTTAAATGTTAACCACGAATTATGTGTTCCACAAGAATTACGATATAATTAGAACAAAAATACGTAAATATCGATTGAACTTGCATAAGCCAGTAGACATATTAGCTTGTCACACACTGTACAAATCTATAAATTATGGTTTATAATATTTCGCACACCTAGTTCAAAAGTGAGTTAACTCAAAATTCTAATTTTTCGGGTTTATATGCTTAAACTATGCACAATACACTTATTTATCTATAAAAAAGGTATCAGTGCATTTTATTGTTGTGAACTGTTGCTAATAAATAGTTAATGTCTTTCTTTATGTTTCAATTGGTATAAAGTTGCAAATTTTTTTTTTCGATTTCTGAAAATGAAAAATTTTGAGTTGAGTCACTTTTGAAGTAGATGTGCGATTTGTTGATATTTTTTTTTTTTAATATTTCTAGTATTGTTTAACACTTACCATCCAACATGTACTGGGAAAGATCCTCTTCGCTCTTTTGTTGTGATTCCCCAGCAAAGACTTCCATGTTTAAAATTATTATTTATTGTTTAAACTTTTTTATACTTTTCTTTCTTTCTTTTTTTTTTGTGATTTAAAGGAAATGTTTAAGAAGATTGTTTTTTTACAATTATTATGAATGTTTATTTACAACTATTTGTTATTTTTTTTTTTTTCTTGAGATTTTTTTGTTTAATGTTTAGAGACTTAAGTGCGATTTAAACAAAAGCATAGTATTCAAAGGCTGACGTTTATGGAACACACGTGTCTAAAGTTCAAAAAAAAAAAACTAACATTAACACTTTAATACTTTCAATTTGTTGCGAGTATTTTAGAGATAATGTCGGTAAA
The DNA here is from genome assembly GCA_021234595.1 of Delia radicum. NCBI lineage: Eukaryota > Metazoa > Arthropoda > Insecta > Diptera > Anthomyiidae > Delia > Delia radicum. Next base: position 182,612,850 of record CM037852.1, on the reverse strand, counting down.
AATTTAATTTTTTTCTTTAGTTCATGTATAACCACGTACTTTAACAATATACTCGGAATTATACCAGTTTTACATTAAATCCATTTATCTAGTCAGTCCTTCATAGAAATAATCAAAATATTGAACTTTTATAATTCCCATATGTAAAAACGTTTAGAGTTTAAACTGATTTTGTGTTTTCTGAAATATTAATGCCAAATTTTTGTTGTTTACTTGTTGTAATTATGTTTTTTTTTTTTTATTGTTTATTAAACGTACTAATTGTTTTTTGTGTTTTTAAATTCGGTTCAATATTTTTATATGGGTTTCGCTTATTAATTGCTTAAATTGTTTTAAATGGGCAACATGGCAAAAATTTGTATTCAATCATCAGCAACTTGTTAGTTTTTTGGTTTATTGTTTAAATTTACATAAATTGTTTAATAACTTTTTTTTTAAAACGTTTTTTGTAGTTTATTTGTGCATCACCTTGAAAAAAAAAATTTATAAGAATAATGACAAAATCTTTGTTTAACAAAATTTTGTAAAAAAACAAAATTAAAAACGTTTAACAAAATGTACATAAAAAATCAACAGAAACTTTAACCCAGTAGCAAATTAAATAATAATTTTTATTAAACAATAAAAGTGGGCTCCATAAGACATGCTTTGTCGAGTAAAGCTCTAACTCAAAAGTGCGAATAAATTTCTAACTGTGTATTTTTGTTTAATATAATTTGATCATTGTATGCAAATACTATTCCTACTCTTTCGATGATCTTAACTGTCTCTCAATTCATGAAAATTCTACAATTTTTCTATAATTGCCCAGCAAAATTTTTTAGAACTGGTTACCTCTGAATTTATTCTAGAACAGCTTTCTTTACCACCGGTTCGATGGAACCGGCTCCAGGATCCTAGTAGTCAACATGTAAGGTATTACTGTCCAAGAACCAGATATATAACTGGTTCTAGAACCGGTTCTACAGCAACCTGTTCTTGTTTGGAATTCGAACCTGTTATAATACACTTCAAGTTGTTCTGCAACTTGTTTTTTGGATTTTATTATTTTATTGGATATATACTCGTAGTTTATTCTGGCCTAACAAACTTTTTTAGAATTGTCAACCTGTGAATCTATTCTAGAACAGCTTCCTTGACCACAGGTTCCATAGAACCGGTTCTAGAACAGGAATGTAAGGTTTCACTGTCCCAGAACCAGTTATATAACTGGTTTTAGAAACGGGTACAAATAGATATATCTAGTCATATATAATATGATTAAGTCATATATGACTTGGAATTGAGTCACATTACGGCTTTTATCATTATATACAAATATATCTGATAATTTTTATTTAGAGAATTTTTTATATGGTGCTTGATATTATCATATTTCTCCAAATCTTGCTCCATATATAACTATATAAGCCATATAATTATAATTCAATTATATGTAGTGATCGATATGATTATATATGGTCCAATGCTAAGTCTTATTAAACTATATATGTGACGTCATATAGAAAATATATCCCTATAATTGTATATAGCTTGATATATAATCAAATACAAATTAAGTTATCTGCAAGTTAAGACTTTATTACATATGGCTTCATATTAATTTTACAACGAAATAATTTTCAAGTAATTTCTTTTATGTAATTTCAAATAAAAATTGGGTACATTTTATAACAAAAGTCCACTAAATTATATATATTTGAAACATTAAATTTGTTCCTGATAATTTATAAACATTTCGTTGTGTTTCCTTTAAAAAATTTGGTTCTTTAAAGTTGTTGATTTTTAGAAATTTTAAGGATAAGGACAAATTTCGGATAAAATTGTATCAAATTATATTTATTTGATATAATTAGATTTAGAGATTTTTCGGATCAATTTGTATACGGGAACTTATTAAATGAGATATAACCATATTCGACTCAATATTAAAATTTTTACCCGGGTACATAATTATATATACGACAGATGACGAAATTATTTTTCTTCAAACTTTTTTAATTTTATTAAAAATTATTCATGTCAAGAGATATAAGTTAATCGAATTTAATCTCAAAATATCACATTCGATCCACCATAAATTACTTTTTGGATCTAATTAGATCCAATTTTAGCCCCTGGGGTATTTTGTGATCTATCAGGATCCCAAATTAAATATTATTGGATCTCCGAATTTTAAGATCAATTTTGATTTAATTAAATCCAGTAATATATTTGAGGGATCTAATCGGATATTACTGGATACTTCAATTTTGAGTTAAATTATGTCAAATGAGATATGATATTTTATTTGACATATAACTTTTTTTTGATCGGGTATATTTGAAATTGACAATTTGCATTGAAATGCAAATTAAAAAGTATAACATGTTAATAGCATTTTTCGTGAGGAATAATTCTGGTCTCAAGTCGTTTTTTTTATCTCACATAGCTTTCGAAAAAATTTTTTTTTGCATATTCAAATATTTTGACTTTTATCAGAAAATTGTTCACAGACAACTCAAATATATAATCAAAAAAAAACGATTTTGTGTTCGCACTTTTGGGTTAGAGCTTCTTCCTACGAAGCGTGAGGAATTAAAACCTTTAACTACGTAGAACTTTCTTATAGAAAAATTTAACGACTCGGAATTTTCCTTTTCAGAAAAATATTTAGATTTTGGTAAAGTTGGCATATTTAAAATACCCAGATTTTGAGAACGTTTATCATAAAAATACACTCAAAAAAATAAGTTAGTAGAAAAGTTAGTAAAACGTCTTGTAAATCAGGTATACTATTTTTTAGCAAAATTTTTTGCTAAAATCGTGTTTTCAGCTAAAATGTTTGCTATACTTATTCAGCACTTAACTGTTCTATACTAATGCTTTACTAATATACTAATGTTTTACTAATTAATTTTGCTAAAAAAAAATTGTGCTGATAAGCACATTAATAGTGTGGACGACAACCAGATTGCAAGATATACGCAGAATGAAGTAGATGTCGCGGCATGTCAAGATGTAGTAGAGAAGAGGAAAATGATACTAAAAAGTACAACTCTAATAAGACATATAAAAAAGTCAACCATGGAAGTTTTTGTATCTGTTTTTCATACATAAAACAAAATTGAGGATTAAAACAACTTAAATTTTGCGTTGTCACCGGCTTGTGAAAATAGTTGTCTATTAATTAAATAAACGACAAAATAAAATATATAAATTTAATATGTGTTTATAGATTAATAATCTAGTGTGGTCAAATTGCAAACAAACATATACATGCATGTAGACAGAGTAAAGCGAAAGACAAAGACACACATCTTAGGTAGATTTTTATGGTTCCCTTTTCTTATTGCAAAAAAAGGGTTGTTTTTTTTTGTTTCGTTTGTGTTTGTTTATTTTTTCGTTTTGTTTCTATAATTATCTTCGGCAGTTGCGTCCTTTAAAAGATAGCATCATTTAGACAATCATTGATGTAAGTATATGAAAGAAATTTTTTTTTATGTTATATATATTTATTTCTATATATTTTCAGATATTAAATTAATTCATGTGGTCAATGTGGGGTAATGAAAATTTTTATATTTCGCAATTATTGTAAATTATTTTTAAAAGATTCACAAAAATATGTTTTATGATTTTCAGCAAATATATTAACTAAATTACATTTTTTTACATTTTTTTGCGTTTTTTTTTTCAGTCTACTAAAATTCAGCAAAAAATTTATTAATTTTTAGCAAGGCTTTTTTATCCTAATCTACTAAGTGTTAGCAAAACTTTTGCTGAATCTACTAATTTTGTTGCTAAAAATCAGCTCGCTGATTTTCTGCAAAAGATCTTGCTGACATTAGCAATTTTTTTGCAAGCACGCTCCTGACTAAAATTTTGCGGACACAGCAAAATTTTTTGCTGACTTTACAAACTTTTTTTTTGATGTACCCAAGACTCTATAAAGCTTACGATAATTTCTTGAAAAATTCCCCCGATCCTAACAAACTACACAGAATTAAAAAACTCTTTTTTTAAATTTTTGAAATCGTCCCAGATCGTGTAGACTTTTCCCAAATAAGTTTTGGTTGTCCTTTCTTGTTCTGAATCTTTTTTTTAACAAAAAGATCTTTTACCCTGCAGACAAAACTATGCATTTTCTTCAAAATTGTCTACTGGGTTTATTTTTAACCTTAAAAATTAAATTCAACATAAAAAATAAAAAATAAGTCTGAAAAGCGTATAAAATAAATATTTGCTTAATCACTACTCAATGTGAACTCAATATTAAAAATACATAAATAAATAAATACTAAAATTCTATAGAAAACACATTTGCAAATAAAGCTTGCAAAAAATCTTAATGTTTGCAAATTTATTTTTAAAAAAATTTTAAAAAATACACCTTTGATGACTTCATGCATTTGACTGTTATTTGAGTATATTTGAAACCTTTCGAAAAAAAAAGTTAAGTTTTTATATTAAAATGCAAAACACATCTATAAAAATTGTTTTGCAAAACGTTTTTGTTTAAACTTAAAGAATGGCTCATACAAATATGAGGTTGTTATAACTGATAATAAACTACAAGACAATTTTACAAATGATTTTTTTTTTTTATTCATGATAAACAAAATATTGAAAAACAATTCCCATATTAAATATTAGCAAATTTTTATCGAGAATATAAATTAAAAAAAAAAAAATAAAGAATTGCTGACAGTTTCATATATCATAAATGGAAACATTATTTCTGAGTGACATAAGATATTTTTATGGGTGAACAACCGGGCAATTTATGACATTTTTTCTAATTTTCTTTATGAAAACCACTTTTTTGTTAGTTTAAAAGAAGTGCGGGCATTACATTAATTTTAATACATAATTTAGAACTTGTTTGGTAAATGGAACTTCTACTAAGAATTATCACAAGCTTATAAAATACTAGGACAGAATCAAGTTTTTTAAAAAATAACAGAATTAAAAAATTAAATTTGGATACTTTTTTTAAAATTTTATTCTATGGGGTCAAAAATGAATCATATAAAACACATGCTTTTGAAATACTTAAATTTTATTATCGGGAACTATTAATTTTTTCGGCAAAACTAACGGCGTAGAAATTGCCAACCGTACAGAAAAATATAGTACTGTCAAACCGCTGCTATTTTTGTAAAACCCACCTTGCTAAAAATTAGCAATGGTACAACTAATATTGTACTAAAACAGCACTAATATGTTTGCAAAGCATGTGTTTTGCCAGCGCCACCCGCAAAATTCATTGCCAATATTTTTTACCCATATGACAACCAATTAGAAACATTCTTTTTTTTAGTTTCTTATACTTCACACATTTAAATATGATGTAAATGACTAACATACACTCAAAAAATAAGTTAGTAGAAAAGTTAGTAAAACGTCTTGTAAATCAGGTATACTATTTGTTAGCAAATTTTTTGCTAAAATTCTGTTTTAAGCTAAAATTTTTGTTATACTTATTCAACACTTAACTGTTTTGAACTAATGTTTTACAAATATTATACTAATGTTTTACTAATTTATTTTGCTAAAAAAAATTGTGCTGATAAGCACATTAATAGTGTGGACGACAACCAGATTGAAAGATATGCGCAGAATGAAGCAGATGTAGCGGCATGTCAAGATATAGTAGAGAAGAGGAAAATGATACTAAAAAGTACAACTCTAATAAGACATATAAAAAAATCAACCATGGAAGATTTTCGTATCTGTTTTTCATACATAAAACAAAATTGAGGATTAAAACAACTTAAATTTTGCGTTGTCACATATTTAAATTTAATATGTATTTCTAAACTAAATGTTTATAGATTAATAATCTAGTGTGGTCAAATTGCAAATAAACATATACAGACATGTAGACAGAGTAAAGCGAAAGACAAAGACACACATCTTAGGAAGATTTTTATGGTTCCTTTTTCTTATTGCAAAAAAGGGTTGGTTTTTCGTTTCGTTTGTTTTTGTTTATTTTTTCGTTTCGTTTCTGTAATTATCTTCGGCAGTTGCGTCCTTTAAAAGATAGCATCATTTAGACAACCTTTGATGGAAGTAGTTGAAAGAAAATTTTTGTTATGTTATATATATTTATTTCTATATATTTTCAGATATTAAATTAATTCATGTCGTCAATGTGGGAAATAGTGGTAATTAGATTACATATGATTTTCTAACAATTGTGAATTGTTGTGGTGTTTGTCTTAGCTATCTTCTGCAATTACAATTAAATGTAAAATCGACCCCGTGTAATTGAAACTGGTTTTAAGCCACAGCAAAAATCGACCTTACTTAGAGCAGTTGGTTAGAGCCTCTGTCCAAGTGTAGTGCGAAGTGCATGTGGCAAAGAAAGCAGGTTCAAGCCACGGTCAAGATTGCATTTAATAAATAAACATTTCATATAGATGCAATCAAACAATAAAAACCATAACAAATAATTACAGTATTGTCAAAAAAGGATTACTGATGAAGGTTGTGTTACCAGAAACTGCGCAGTGTAATTCAATAAAAATTTACAATGTAGTTATGATTTTTAGAAAAGTATGCTTAATCTTCTCTACCACGCCTATCTCAGAAAATTTTTATATTTCGTAATTATTGTAAATTATTTTTAAAATTCACAAAAATATGTTTTATGATTTTCAGCAAATAAATAAACTAAATTACAATTTTTTTACAAATTGTTTGCGTTTTTTCAGTCTACTAAAATTCAGCAAAAAATGTATTAATTTTTAGCAAGGCTTTTTTATTTCTAATCCACTAAGTGTTAGCAAAACTTTTGCTGAAGTTACTAATTTTGTTGCTAAAAATCAGCTCGCTGATTTTCAGCAAAAGATTTTGCTGACATTAGCAATTTTTTTTGCAATCACCCTCCTGACTAAAATTTTGCTGACTCAGCAAAATTTTTTGCTGACTTTACAAACTTTTTTTTTTAGTGTACGAATGAACTGTATTGCTGCTTTTAAACGTGTTTTTATTATAAATGTTTCTCAAAACAAATTAAATTTTTTGAGCTCCCAAAGTAATGCCAACTGTTGGCCACAGTTATCAATCGGTTAACAGGACAATAATGTCAAGATTGTTAGTCCGCCATAACCGACCGTCGTCGACGCTTTGCCAACACTGTGCCGATTGTATTTTTCTGCTTGGGTATGTGTCTTTAAAAACGAATCATATTAAATTCAGAAAAATTTTAGAAATTTCTTAGAAATTTAGATGAGAAAAAACACAAAATTTTAAGCCAATAGTACCCAGGTAGAAATTGCCAACCGTACCAAAAAAAATATTACCGGTAAACCACTGATATTTTTCTAAACCAACCGTGTTAAAAATGACCAAAGGTACAACTAATATTGTACTCGGGAAATATAACTTGATTTGCAAAGCATGTGTAATGCCAGTACCACCAGCAAAATGCAATGTCAATATTGTTTTTACCAATATTACAACAAACTAGAAGCATTTTAGAAATGTTGAGGTTAATTTTTAAATCAGACTAGACTAGTTTCTGCCTTTTTATGGACAGGCGTCATCAGTGATTTTCCATTTAAATTGTATTATTATTTGTGTCTTACAATTGTTAGATTGTCACTATATGATAAATTTGTTCTACAACCTGTGGCGCTGTGGTGTAATGGTTAGCGCGTTGGACTATTACACAGATGGTCCCGGGTTCGAGTCCCGGTGACGACAACATCAATTTAGAAAAATAATATGTATGAGTTTTCTATCACTTATATGTATCACTGCGCCCACCTTAAATCAGGTGGCGAGCAACAACTGTTCTAAGACTTATCTACTCGCGCAATTACAGTGTTGCCATGTTTGAAGCCCTTCATCTTTCACCACCTTTCATCTCTCCACTATCCCGTTTCCAAAGAAAGCAACCCATTAATTAATAGGAAGAATTTCCTGAGTGTTGCTGCTCTTTAAAAAAAAAAAAAAAAAAAAGAATCAAAACGGCGCTTCTTCTTACATTACAAACGTAACAATGCCAAGTCATGACCGTTTAGCGATCATATTTTACTCAGAAGAGACCAACACTAACAAACACAAATATTCTATTTTTAGATTTTTGTTTATTTTTCTAATCTCCTCCGTCTCTTTTTTTTATTTTGATATAAATACATTTCGAAACTCCTGATTTTGTATTTATTTTGTAGGAAAATTTAATGAAATAAAACTATTGAAATTATTCGAGTAATTTTTAAATCTTACTCGATTAATTGATTAAGTTAAAAACCTAAAGAGGGAGTTACTCGTTTACTTAAACAACCCCAAACCATAGTAATTTGAATGCCATAGTATCTACTATTTCGTCACGAAATTCGGGACCACCTACTATACATGTTTCCAATGACTCAACAATAAAACTTACAATAAATGTCGGTACATTGTACAATTTTTTTTTTAATAATACATCAATAAATGCCAGTCACACTTGTTAAAGAAATAATAAAAATATTTCAAATTGGGAGGGAATTCTTTTTATGTCCAATACTATAAGTGGCTTTCTTTTTTTTTTTGGGTGTCTTACAAACATAAATACATAAACTTTAACATAAATATTTTATATGATGAATGGAACTAATAAAATTTGTGTTTTTTCTTGTTTTATTTATTTCTTTTTATTTGGAGGGAATAAAAAAACATTTCAATTTGGAAGAATAATGTCATTGTTTAATAATGATATTCAAAATTAATGAAGGCATCAATTTATTAATGTTCACACCAGCCTCTGGTCCAACAGTGATCTTGTTAAATAAAATCATCAAAAGAAAAAGAAGAAAAATTTTAAATATTTTAACAGTAAAATGTGAAAATATGTACTTTCTTTGTTCTGTTTTTGGCTTTCTTTGGTGTGCGTCTCAATCTCAATACCACATTTCTTTATAATATTGGAATTCATTTAAAATTGTTTTGTTGAATATGTACTTTCAATTATCGTATATATTCTTCCGGATATTTTTAAGGTGATCTATCTGAATGTACCCACCCCATTAAAAAAAAATGTATATGGGTGTTCATTAGGGTGGTCTTTCGTTGTATGGGCGAAAAATAAAAACGAGATTTTGACTGTACACCCCTCTTAAAATATTTGTTTGGGTACATAAATTCACCATGCAAAAAATTAGAGTTCTAGCATAACGGGAAGATGTCCCGCATCGACCTTGAAAATCGGGCCCCTTGCAAAAATGGGCATAATTAAAAAAAAATTACAAATTTTTTTTCTTCAAAATTTAAAAAATATAAAATAATTTTTGTGTTGGGTTTAATCATAACTACTCAGATAAAAAATATTACTTTCCCAGAAAATCGCTAACTAACCCTAACTTTGTGTCAAAAAAATTAATAAATATTTTGGGGGTACCTCAAAGTGACTTTTTTGAATTTTTGAAAATTTTATTCAACAAAAATCAGAAACCTAGTGTTTGCTGTCAAGTATTTCATTAAGCACATTTCAAGTATTAAATAAGCCAGGTATTACGCATATCCGTTGTCAAATTTTTTTTTTAGGGCATTTTGATTCTCGGGGATTTCAAGTTTTTTTTTTATTTTTATACATTTTTACTTTAAAACAAGGTTTTAATAATATTTCATCAATATTTTTGTATATGCCTTTTTATATGATTGTAATAACCTTATTTTAAAATACTATATTTTCTGTTGATAGTTAACCCATGTTAACCTGGGGTCAAATATGACCCACGTAAGAAAAATGCAGCTTTGTGGCAAAATTTATAAATAAAATAAAGAAAGGTATAATTCAATTTATATTTATTCTTAAAAAAATTTCGTTAAACGTTTCTAGTCTTCGAGTAGGTCAATTAAGTAAAAATTAGAACTTAAAACTTTTCCATAATAATAATTTTGAGGAAAAAAATTTACACTATTAAATTAAAAATACGTTTTTCGAAAATACTCCTGAATATGTACAAAAAAATCAATTTTAATATGAATACAAATGTCTGAATTTATACTAAATAATTAATTTTAATTAATTTTAAAATGTAAATAAATTACAATTAGAAACATAAAAAAAATTAATTTTATGTCGTCTTTGTGATTTTTGACTCTTTAAAATACGAGGGTCAATTGTAACCCCATGAAAACACAGGTTAACTATGAACACGAAAAATTATACTTTATAATAAAGTTATTACAATTATATAAAATAGCATACACAATAACATTGATGAAATATTACAAAAATCTTATTAAAAAAAAAGTCTATACAAATTTAAAAAAACGTTGAAATCCGCTAGAATCAAAATGCTCTAACAAAAATTTTTGCCAACGGATATCCGTACTACTTGGCTTATTTAATACTTGAGATGTGTTTAATAAAATACTTGACAGCAAACATCAGGTTTTTGATTTTTATTGAATAAACTTTTCAAAAATATATTTATTAATTTTTTTGACACAAAGTTAGGGTAAGTTAGCGATTTTCTGGGAAAGTAATATTTTTTACCTGAGTAGTTATGATTAAACCCAACACAAAAATTATTTTATATTTTTTTAATTTTGAAGAAAAAAATTTGAATTTTTTTTTAAATTATGACCATTTTTCCAAGGGGCCCGATTTTCAAGGGCGATGCGGGACATCTTCCCGTTATGCCAGCACTCTAATTTTTTGCATGGTGAATTTTTGTACCCAAACAAATATTTTAAGAGGGGGGCAGCCCCAAAAATCGCAAGTTGAAAAATAAGGACCACCCTAGTGTTCATGTAGTCAAATCAATTTCTATGTGATCTAATATAATAATAATAATAATTATAATTATAATTGTATCTGTTTGTATGGGTTTAGATCTAGTCTGATGCAATTAAATACATTTACATTTTTATCCGAATTATGGCCCCCCCTGTGTTATACATTAGCAAATATGCTTCACACATGTTCGCAGGCATACATAGCCATGTTCATATGAGGAATCATATATGTTCCTGTTTGTTCATTAACGAAAATTGAGGTAATATTTACATATATAATCATATACGTCCATACATGTTGATATGTGTACATTAACGAAAATTTAGGTAATGTTTACATATATGATCACATATGAACTCATATAAACATATATGAATCATATATGGTGGTATATGGACATGTATGACCTCGAATGACGTCATATATGAGCATGAATGAGTTCATAAATGGAACCGGGCCGATAGAATTGTATTAGATTGTATCAGTTTTGTATCTAATTGTAACAGTTTATATCTAAGCTGATACAAATAGGTAAAATTATATAAAACCAGATATTATTGTATCCGGATGTTGATCTGATATAAATGTGATATGATTTTAAGTAAGCTGATACATCTAAATATAATTAGATCCGAGTTTTAGTCTGGCAAAATTGCACAAAATGTTAAATTTTTTATATGATTTTATGAAAATATACACAATTTCATACAAGTATATGATCATCGTATCATATACGTAAGTCCATACAAAAAAATATTAAGGAACATATTACTTTTTTACAGTTTTCAAAAACTTTACGGCATAAATCTTTTTTAATGCAGATTAGTGTGTCCCGTAAGTATATCATTTTACGTAATAGTGCTCAAACGAAGAGTACTATCCAGTCGATTATGGGAAAATAACAAAAACGAGGTGTGCGCTCTGGTAGGATAGTTGGTAGCGTGCCGGCTTATCAGTGCCGGGGTCGTGGGTTCGATTCCCACCTGAGGCACTGGTCTGTTTTCGCTACAACGCGCCGAAGGCCCTAGTAGCTAGTACTCGGTTAGGGTAATAGTATATAATTTGTAATTATATGATTATTAATTAATAAAAAAAAAAAACGAGGAGTACGCTACTAGTAATTTTCAAATTTCCATAGAGTACGTCGTTAAAACGAGTAATATATAAAATTACTTGTTTCAAATTAAATGATGCTGTGATGGACCAAATTTAAGCTATGGAAATTTTATAAATGTTTTTCCCTTAATATGTTCAGCATTGCCAAACTTTTAAATTTTTAAAAATACACTACAAAGGCTGCAGGTAGCAACTATAAGTATGTACCCTTTAAAAAATTATGGTTAAACGTGACGCAGATTTAAAATTAAATTAAATGCGGTAATATAAAGATTTATCCAAAAGAAGATCTACGTTTTCTTGGTATGGAACGATATATAAGTCAAGACATCGTTTTATCCAAAATGAAATAAATTTTTTCGAATATCACAATATTTTATTATATATAGCTTTGATTAGTATCATATCTAATTATACATGTATTAGTACATAATAAGATAAACTATATATAACTGTATATGTCATATACGATTAATTATTGATCGATATGAAATAAGATGTAATTATGTGTGGTATCGTATTAAAAAATTTAAAGAAAAAAAATGTCTATATAAATATACATATGAATTTACACATAATCGCATGCAATAACATATATATTTATATAAAATAATGCATTATTATATGTAAACGTTTTTACTCTGGCAAATTCATCTGAGTTTTGTCCACATAAAAGTTGTTGTGTATTATATATAATTGAACCGAATTAGATATACTTCGATATTATTAGATAAAAGTTGATACAAACATTTTCTAGTTTTTCTCAACAATTATATAAAATTATATATATATATATATATATAATTTCATAAACTAATATATGTGAGTAATATTATTTCTACAGTTTTTCCGAAGGTGAAACTGTTGAGCCAAAAAATCATGGCTTTAACATATATGTTTATATGACTATATAAATTTATTCAATGCATAAACATTTAATTGTATAAGATTATATATGAATACTAGCTGACCCGGCAGACGTTGTCCTGCCTAAAATTGTATTTAAGGCTAATGACTTTTCAACAAATAGCATATTATTATCAAAACAGCTCACACAAAGTTTGAAGACTCCCGCTGTAATAGTACTTCAGATATGCAATTATAAATTTTTACTTCGTATGGGAGGTGCCACGCCCATTGCTTGGATCCCGCCCACTTTTTGCAAGATTATTTATATTCTTATTAAAGTAGCTCACACAAAGTTTGAAGACTCCCACTGTAATAGTACTCGAGATATACGATGATAAATTCTTACTTCGTATGGGAGGTGCCACGCCCATTGTACCTATATAGGTCAATTGTAAATCTAAACCATCCAGGGACCAACTCAAATACACACAAAAAATTTCATCGAAATCGGCCCAGCCGTTAAGGAGGAGTTCAGTTACTAACACACTTTCAGAAGAATTATATATATAAAAAAAGAAAAAGAAGAAGATATATAAACTTTTTTACTTGGGTAGCAAAAAAAAATTCAAAATCAAAATATTTTTAAAAAACCGGCTTTTCACATTACCATTTTTAAATAATTTCAATATACGTGTCGACAAAGACATACTTGTTGAGTTAAAGATTGTGATATCAGAATAATAATTAATGTTGTAGACATTTATAAATATTTATATAAATATTTCTAGGTTTCTAATTTAAGCTTCTAAAGATGAATGAATCACATTGTTGTAAAGAGACAAATAGAAGAAGAAATATGATCGAACCGCAGGAAAGAAAACAAATACAATACACAGATTTAAATTATAATCATGGATGGTTCGATGTGGGTTTCGGTAAGTGTAATGCTAATTTATTTTATTTCGGTAACGGTATTTTCGGGGTAACGATATTTCAGTTATTTCGCTAATCGTTTTTTAGCGTTAACGGTATTTTACTTATTTTGGTAACGGTATTTTAGCGGTAACGGTATTTAAGTTACTTCGGTAACACCATTTTAGGGAAAACGGGTTTTCAGTTACTTCGGTAACGGTATTTTAAGGCTAACTTTATTTTAGGTATTAAGTTAATGTCAAAGCACACCGATATTTTTAGCCACATCATGCCAATGACTGGCTAGTTTATGATCAAACTTTGGCAAAATATATCTATTTTTATTTTCAAATCTTGTCAGATTATTTCGGTTACGGTATTTTATGGATATCGCTATTTTAATTATTTCGATAACGGCATTTTAGCTATTTCGGTAACGGTATTTTAAGGATATTGATATTTTAGTTATATCGGCAATGGTATTTTAGGGATAACGGTATTTCAATTATTTCGGCAACGGTATTTTAGGGATAACGATAGTCAGTTGAATCGGGGGTTTTGAATCGATAACGGTATTTTAGCGGTAATGCCTACCAACCCTGATTATAATATTGAACCATAAAAACACAGAGTATCGATGAAATAAACCATCGAAATAGATGCTAAGCAACCTTGAATAAAATTTAGAGTACTACTGTAAAGATTGCCAACAAACGCTTCAACTTGTTAATAAAACAGATTTTAAACAAACATACAGTTGGTGACAAAAAAAAAATAAAAACAAAAATTTTCAATTATTAAGAAATTTTGAATAATTTTGAGAATTTATTGAAACACAACTAGAAAACAAAACTTCGGGTTCTGATGAGATCGAAATACTAGTATCAACCTAGTTAATATATTTGATTTGCTTTATTTTTGTAAATATACGGAGGTTGAAAGCTCGCTATAAATTGAAAACAAAATGTTCGTTGGCTTGTCCCCAATAGTATTTTGCTCGATTTAATTTAAAATCAATCTTGATTATCAAAATCTTTACAATTATCTAAAAGAAGGCTGTTGAGCGTTTCAGTTTTAAATAATGGTATTTATCGACAATGTCGCAACCAAAATCAATATGAATTTTTAGACGCTAATATCATCAGCGTATCCTAAATGTGTACCGTTTTAAGGCATTTCACCACACACAGAAAATAAATTGGAATTCCAACCAACAAAATTTAATCATTATTAAATAATTTTAATTGTAAGTACTGAAATTCATTATCAGAATAATTAAACTTATATTACTAACCCAGCCGCGGATCCAGAGGAGGATGGCCTAAAATTTCAGGAAATCTATAAAATGGATTCCATCCTCCTAGGAAGAAAGTACATATAATTTTATGAACATAGTTTACCACGAAACCAAGGGTGTGGTCAGAAAAAATGTCTCACAATTGGTGAGTAGGTTTCATACAACAGTAAAAAAAAGTCCTTTGGTTTTTAAAGGAAAAAAAAATTACTTTCCATACGAAAATTTGTATAATTATGAGTTTTCTTTATTAAGTCATCTTATCTTCGAAATCTTAAAAAAACGTTTAAACCCAAACATTTTCATGAATCAAATTTTTTTGCGGGAGAGCTTTCCTGAAGAAAAAAAAACTAAAATTTGATATATTTTACTAGGCAATCGCGTGGGATTTTTTAGTGCAATTTCATTGAATTAATGTAAAAAAATTCTTTAACACCCACTCAATCGATGAGTATTAAAGAGCTAAATATGGGAAAATAAGTAAAAAAATTTGGAACTTCAGTTCCACAAAATCGATTGCAGTTACCGTGTCTAGTGCATTTTGACCAAAAAAAAAAAAGTTTAAAATTTTTTTCGAAATAGTGCTCAAAAGTTACGCCTTTTTTGGCTTATTACTAGAAAAATATTTTCAAATTTTGTGTAAAGTAGTTTTGGTACACCAGAGGTATTTTTAGTTTTGAGCAAGTACAATTTCTATATTTCATATTTTTTAACCACCAGACCAAAATTAATGTACAGAAATTACTGGAAATATTTTTCCAGTAATAAGCGAAAAATTATAAAACTTTTGAAGCCTTTTACGAAAAAAAATTTGATACTTTTGTTTGTCAAAATGCACTAAAACCGGCATCTTCAATTGCTGAGTGTACACATTTTGGAAAAAAAAAATATAAAAAATATGATGCAGTAAAACTTAATATTTTTGTTGAAATATGTTCATTATGATCTTGGTCATTGAAAAAAAAAAAAATCATCATATGCATAAACTATTCATAAGGGCTATATCGTCGCGATATTTGTTAACAAATTCCCTTTATCTCCGAAAAAAGGGCCGTTTGGTGTATCTCCTAAACTAACAAAGCTAAAATCACGAAATTTGGCACGTACCTTCATTTGATGATCAAAACAGAACCAAAAAAAGCATTTCGGGTTACTTCTAAAATTGCCATTTTCGGTCCCAGCTTTTGGGTGGTTGGAAGGGGAGGGGACATATATGCACACATTTTTCTTTCTAGTTTGAGGGCCGCTAATAAGAATCTGTAGTCGAAATAGAAATATATTCACAAACAAAAAGTCGGTAGTCGGTAGGGTTAACATCATGCAAATAATTCTCTCAGTGCAATATCAAAACTTGTCTATAATGCCTCCAAATGCAAAAAAATGAAAACGATAAAATATAATTTTTGACTTAACTGTTCGGTCGGATAATACACTGAGAGAATTTTCTCATGCATGATATTAATGAATTTTTGCATAGAAGCAACTGAAACTCGACCATTGATACTTTTAATTAAACTAATGCAGGTTTTCATAAAATTTTATGAAAAATATAATTTCATTAATAAATAATACCATTTCCTAATTAAATGAAGAATTTTTATTAAATATCTAGTTTTCTTTAATTTTAAGGCATTTTTCGTTCACTTTATTAGGAAAAGTTACATAAGTCTACTGAACATTTTCATTATATTTCATAATTATCCATTATCCAATTAATTTGGACAAATGATGATTTTAATGGTTACTAGGCATATTTAATAGTACAATGAAAGAATTCTCTACATGATATTAATGAATTTTTACATAGAACCAATGAAGTTGAACTGGTACTCGTCCATTGAAACTTTTCACTAAACTAATTTAAATTTTCATAAAATTTTATTATAAATATCATTTTATTTGTTAAAAAATGTCATCCAGTCAATGAAGAAGTTCCTTAAAAGTTGGTTCATAAAAAGTATGAAGCTTTCTATTAATATTCTATCTGTAAAATAGCAGAAGTATACCGATTATGCAGAGTACCGAATAAAGTCCAAATATTCTTCGCACATGCAACAAAAATATAAAATATTTTGAAGTAAAAAAAATTTGGATCAAACTGGATGCGCGCCAGTACTAACCAAAACACTGTGCCAAAATATTGCCTTTTCTAAACAGTATTGAAAAAATAGTATCTTCTACATTTCTTTTAACTCATTAATGCCCGATCCCCGATTCCCTTGTCCAATATCGATGAAGGCAATAGAAGTTATATGGTATAATATTTTTTTTTTTTTTGATTTTCCCTACTTGGGAACACTGATATAAAATAATTCAGCCGTATTTTTTGAATAAAATATTTTTATAATCTTTCCCGTAAAATTCTTAATTTTTACTTGCGTATTTTAGTGCCTATGTGACCTGTAGCCCATGTGAGTGTACGTAAAGAGGTAAATATTTTTTGTACGATAGAGAACACCTAAGACTATTAGCTAACAAGAGAGTTTTGCGATTTTTCACTTCCGTAATTTTGCAAAAACATTTTCGTTCTATGTAAATTTGCAAACTTTTGAACCGCTAAATCGCCCCTGGAAGGATATGTAATTTTACACCAACATTTTCTTTAAGAAGTTTTATCCTTTCTCTACCTGCCTGATAATAGCTACGCGTTTCTAGCTATATTTTTTTTTAAATGGCTTCCTTTATTTAAAAACCCGATATGCAGGAATGGGTTTATACCAGAAACTAACAACTTGTAAAGGGTCCGCCATCCAACGTTTTTTCAACTAGTGCTTATTTCGTGAATGGTAACACTTAGCTCATGTCTGATTTGACAGATAATTAGTTTTATCCTTCCGCTGAACGAATATGGTCCGTATGTTCGTTATCTTGTGAAAAAAGTGAAAGAAACTGGCATCCTCATCGATAAACCAAAGCGTGAAAAGCAAAAACAGTGCGTACACCCGAGAATATTGCTGCTGTGGCAGAAAGTGTGTGTGAAGCGCCATTAACATCAATTCACCGTCGTTCTCAACAATTGAACATTTCGGAGACATCATTGAGACGAATTTTGCATAAAGACTTTGGTATGACGCCATACAAAGTCCAATTGGTTCAGGAGTTCAAAAAAAAAAGTTATTTGGCGGACCCTTTAGTAGATTTTGTTACTTGAACAAAATTTTTACAATTCAAATCAAATATTAGTTTAGACCCAAAAAAAAAAAACATTCACCCTATCTAATATTTTAGTTTTCGTAGTAACCAATTTGAAAGTGATATATCCCAGTGGTCGTCAACGGTAAAAATTGGAGACCGTTGTTACCCAAGTAATAGCAAATGACGTATCGAGTTTATTTCTATTATCTTTTTTACGTCATATGACACATAATTTTTAATTATTTTCCTAGGCTAAATACGAATGTGTCAACATTTTTAAAATAGATTAAGGACCGATAACTGAATGTTGAGTTAAAATTTAACAAACAGTTAAATTGAAAATTTATATACGAAACAACAACAAATGTTAAAGTCCTAATTAGTAGCTACCAGGGCATTGTGGAAATTGGGCTAAGGCCCGATTACTGAATGCCGAGTTAAAATTAAACAAACAGTTAAATTGGAAAGTTATATGCGTAACAACAACAAATCTGTAAGTTAAAGTCCCAGTTAGTAGCTAACGGGACATTGTGTAAATGAGGCTAACAAGGGGAGTCTCCCGATGAGTTTTTCCCAATCTTAATGAAATTTGGATATGTGATAAAGAAACAAAAATAAGGGACACGTATTAATTTTTACCCAACCAGTCTCACGTTTAAGGGTTAAAAGGCGGGGTCAAATTTAAGGCATTTTTGTATGGAAACATGCCTGAAACTAATGAAATTCAAATTTTGTTAACTCAACTTTGATGTACTCAAGAAAACAAAAATTTTGATACCAATATTGCCTATCTAGTATGTTAAAAACGTCAGAAAAAGCTCAGATGTCAGAAAAAGCTCAATTAAATTAAAATACATATTTTTGAGTTTAATCCAACTATAATTCTTTAACAAAGCGCCAGTTTTAATATCACTTAAAACACATTTTTTTGAATAACAAAAATACTTTAATGTTATCGGACATGTTTCGTACACCAGTTATTGCGTCTCCAAAAGCTCTTTCATTTGGTACCACGATTGTCGAAAGTTTCTCTGAAACAATTTGAAATAAGCCGAAAAAACGAAAAATGGTGTCATTCTTGACCATACATTTTAACGTCTAAACATGAGATTGGGCCGCTAAAAAAAAATACGTGTCCCTCCTTTCTTTATTCCTTATTTCGTTATCACATATGCAAATTTCATTAAGATCGTGAGACTCCCCCTGCAAGTAGTAAATCGAGTTTTAACTGTAGCACAAAAAAATCATTTTTATACGATATTTTAAAATTGTCCAGGGAGACCAGATTTGAAATCTGGAGATAAAAATCTAACATCACTTTTTATAAATCAAATCGAACAAATAATTAGTATTAAATCGTTAGCTAAAACGCAAACGGCCCTGCCTAACAAAAAATTCAAAATTGCTTTTTTGATTGATTTATTACATCAAAATACATACACAGAAAAAAATTTAGACTAATCCGAACAAAAATATAGATTTTATTAACAAAATACAAAAGTCCTAACTACAACTGCGTTTATATGTTAAACGCAGAAAGCCCTAAGTAACTTTTGTAAACACAACATTGCCTTCATAACAGATACATTTTGCTTTTAATGGGTGTTTAGAATTTTAGATTTTTTTTTTTGAATTTTTTTTTTATTTAGAATTTTTGTATTTACTGTTTTTTTTTTTATATTTTACAATTAAACTTTTTCTATACATCCCAGGTAAAAATGTTCATATATTGTCATATAAGGCCTAATATATGAGTTCATATATTGAAATATATGGCATATATGAACCAATATATGCAATATATTATAACATATGGTGTCATACATATCCATATATGAACTTATTCTTTGAATGTATTTACCAATATATGCTTCCATACATTACATATTTGTTCATATATGCCCATACATGGAACCATATATCCTCATACATGAAACCATATATGACAATATATGATCATATATGAACTTTTTCACCTGGGATTGTAAAAATTTTAGAGAAAAATTCACACAAATAAAAAAGTCACAGCCTTGTAAACAATATATATTAAAAAATTAAGGGAATGTACCCAATTGCGGTCTGTTCCCTAAACTGGACATTTTGTTATTTTATTGTGACGTTGCATGAATATGTCAAGACTGTGAACTGTCATCGAGTTTAATTTCCGCTATCACTATTTCAAAATAGGTTTGACTTGAATGCACATGTTTTTCTTAGTTTTATTGTGCCATTTCAAAAAAACGCAATATAAAGTGTAATTTTTTGTAAATATAAAAATTGGATAACAAAAAAAACTTTAAAGAATTTTTCGAGTCTGAATTTTGTAAATGGTAAGAGTTTTATTCACAATTTTAATAAAACTAATTGATTCTATAAACAAACATAGCATAATAATAAAACAAAAATGTGAAAAACTAAATTTTCATAACGTTCGCTAAAGTAGACCTTTGATATATTTTGTTACTTTTTTTTTTTTTTCTTTCCAAGTTTTAGTCTTTTTTAAATGGTTTTCGCATTACTTTAACTGTAATGGATCATATAATATCATATCTGAATTCAATTATAAAATATTGGATCTCATATATTTCTGTATAATTTTGTTTGCGCTTATAAAAAATTATAAAAAAAAATATTTTTAATATTATACATACACTCACTAAAATTTTTCCATAAAATTTCATCAGTTATTTAAAAAGTTAAGTAAAGTTGTTTCAACGGAATATACAGTTAAATTATCAACGAAATGTATTTTTTCACTTTCTGTATGTTATTCAACAAACAAAAAAAAAAACGGGCTTTCGGTAATAGTTAAAATATTCAGTTAAAATTTTCTATTTAAAACAAAAAGTTGTCATATTACATTGAGTATTGAAACGAAAACAATCTATTGTTTTTACTTATTTGGTCAATTAAATTTTCAATAGTTGAAAATAAACTAAAAAAATACAATTGTTTTAAATGAAAAGTAAGTACATAGTTCTTTTTTTAACTGATTTTCAATTAATCTTTACGGAAAAAATATTGTGAGTGTAGAGTAATATATAATTATTCATATTAAGCGGAATTGTATATAAGACAATAAAAATAATATATTGCTATATATATTCCCATATAAATATTTTTGAAACAACACAAAGCTATATACAATTAAATACAAATATTTATGGTTTAACATACAGTGGGGAGCACTTGTGAGTACATGTAAGTACTTTTTACACCTAAAGATTCAGGTCGTAAAATATTTGACACTACAACTAAATTATATACTTTTCTAAAGGTACAAGGTACGCTGTATCCAAATCTGGCCTTAGATTCACTCTCCGACATCAGGCGTTCGAGCTATATTAACGAGAAAATTGTATTTTTTGATCAAAATGCTACGATTTTTCACGTTCCTGGAAATGTATTTTTCATAATACTTGTAACGGCAACTGAACACACTACTCTTACAATTTTTTTTCAGTTCTTCAATTTTTAAGAATTTAAATTTAAATTGCTGTTACAACCTCAATTTCAATTTACAATAATGTCGTAAGGAAATAAGTTATCTTAAAAATTGGATTCAGCGTACCTTGTACCTTTAGAAAATTATAATTTAGTTCTAGTGTCAAACATTTTTCGACCTGAATCTTTAGGTGTAAAAAGTACTTACATGTACTCAGAAGTGCTCCCTACTGTATATATTTATATGACTATATAGATTTATACATTTAAACATTCGATTGTATAAAATTATATCTGAATATATATAAACATTTTTACTTGGGTAAGCTTGTTTCATAAGTAATTTCTTTAATGTTTTCGTTTTTTTTTCACTCACTGTATTTAAGGCAATAAAGAAACAAGTTATTAAACGTTTTTAAGTTTTAACGCTTTCTTGTAATAACCAACAAAAATTGACATAAGTTCAAATAATTAGCTTTTGCTATGTTTTGTAAATTTTACTACCAAAACTAAAATGTTTTGTCAAATTGAAATCATAAATTTAATGTTGCATTAAAAAAAAAGCTTTAACTATTAATTAAACCAAAACTTAATGGCAAATATTGAAAATTATAAAAGATTTCAATCACGCTTTTTATTTAAAAGTCACGTTTCTTAAGCTAATTTTTTAAGTCGAAGTTTTTGTTATGGAAAGTTTCACAAATCAGCAAATAAATATCAACTACGAAAAATCTTAAACAAAAAAAAAAACAAAAACAATCAGTAATAATATGATTAAATTTAGACAAAACGATAGAAATAACTGATTTCAAATAAGATAATTATAGTTATTTTGAAATTGCGAAAATTTTGAAAAAAGAAATAAACGCACTTGATAATAACGGTTAAACAGCTGATTATCACTTAAAGACTTCTCAGGCGAATACAAAAACACTTTAATGGATTATTTTTAAATAAATTTATTTCTTTTTTAATTTTTTTTTTTTACGATATTAGCAATTTTTACAATTGTTTAACGATTATAGAACATAAAAATCACTACCATTAATTAATCATTTAATAAGTTTAAAATTACACTTGTTATAGTAGGTACTTAGCGACCGGACGCTTAATAGCAAAAAACTAAATATCTTATATTTAAGTTGGAACTTTGGAACCCCTTCTTGATATTAAAATTATATGAAAATGATATAAATGCAAAACAAAACTGAGCGTAATATAGAATTCCAATTTTCAACATACAAGCAACCCTCACCATACTACTCTCAATTTTATTGTAAACACTAAAAGTTTAAAAAAGCATTGTCGATGTCTCCGCACTTGTTTAACGGTGAAGGCATCGGCGGCGACGGTGACGACAAATACAACAGTAACAATCTCCTCCATATATTGATATCACACATATTGTGTGTAGTATTAGGGTTATAACTTTTGATTTTAGCAATTATCAAATTTTACCTAACCTAGGCGTATAGTCCATAAACAAATATAAATAAACACAATTTGATTTATTCACGAAATTCAAAAAAGATTCCGAATAAACGTTTTTGATTAAACTAAATTTTGTTTAACCTCCTAACTGGCAAACGATGTTTTGCAACGTAATTCATACCATGTGCTCCACTCGAAAAACAAATAATAAGTTTAATTGTGAAAGGCGTGGTAGAGAAGAATGAGTGTATTTTCTAAAAATCATATTGAACATTCTCAAGTGACCCTGTTTTTTTTTTAATAATGTAATATTTTTTATGTTTTTATTTGTTCGATTTCGTCTATATGAAATTTTCTGTGCAATCACTGACCGTGGTAAAGATAAACTGATTTCTAATGCCACATGCACTCGCACTACACGTTACACAAAGCGCTTTAACCCACTGATCTATCGTCAGGTCGAGTTTTGTTGTAATAAGTTCTTCAACAAAATTGTTTATCGTTGCCTAATTTAGGCGATTTGAGCCAAAATATTGTAGGGTGCATTTTGGAAACTAAAGCATATAAAAGAGAAGTTTTGGACAAAAAATGTTTCTCTTACCAAGATATAACCACGCTCGAAAAACTATTTTTTTTCTGCTCCTATTTAAGAAGATATCATTATTTTCGCTTTTTGGGAAAAGCGAAATTGGGCGACAAAGTATCTAAACATCAATTTATATGTATGTATGTATGTATATCTTTATTTTAAAATTATAAATTTACAAATTATAAAAACAAATAAAGAAAAAGTAACTAATAATAACAATGACATATAGTCGTCTGTTATATAAATAAAAATATATTTAAAAAATAAAATGTATAAACATGTTTCAAAAAAAAAAAAAAAAACATATATGATTGTAGTAGATTCCAAAAATTTTAAAATGACTCGTCAATGATCATCTTTCTATAATTTAATGCGTTTTTAACATAGCTATAGAGGTTATTCCATGCCTTGGGTATTTTCCCATTTAAAATATCAATAAGTTCGGTTTCAGCAAGGTATAATTTTCCAAAATGTGTGTACCTGAATTCTTTAAGTATGGGACAAACAGTCATAAAATGTTGTAAATTTTCAATTTCATCTGTGTTACATAATGTGCACTTTTTATTATCTGTGGCCTTAAAGGTATTAGCGTTCAATGGTAACAAATCGCATCTTGTTTTAAAAATCGTTGTTATTTGATGTTGCTTATTTAAACTATCAACATAGTTAGTCTGCAGACAGTAGTCTAAATTTTTATAAAAACGAGACCGACTGTTAACTGCATCATGCTGCATACTCATAAGAGTTTTCGATTTTAGTTTTTGTAATAATTCAGTTCCTCTATAAATCCAATCTTCTGGTGAAGCATTTTCATATTCAAATTGTAATCCAAACTCACTGCCCATTTCGTTTATTTCCTTTGCCCAAAAAGTGTTATTACGTATCATCATCCTCGACAATCTATTTGGGAGTCTGTCAAGGTTGTACTGAAATAACGTTTTGTAGATATAATTCATGTGTAGTTCAAGTGTGTAAATATAACTACATTCTGCATTTGTTTCTAACAATAGAGCATAGTTTGGTGTGAAATCAGGTAACTTTAGAATTCTTTTTAGGAAGTAACGTTGTAACTTATCTACTTCATCATATAACCGATAACCCCAAACCTGTGCTGCATATGCTTGAATAGAACGACAAACTGATTGAAAGAGCTTCCATTTAGCTTTAAGTGAAATATTTGGCTTATTCATGAAACTAGTCCATGTAGCATTAATACTGTTTTTAGCTGACATATATCTTTTTTCAACATGTTTTCTAAAACTCAACTTTGGAGTTAAAATCACCCCTAGGTAGTTGTATTCATTGACTATTTTTACTTGTTGATTCATATATTCAAATTTTTCGCTAGCTGCTAGTTTACCACCTGTCCGAAATACCATCATTTCTGATTTACTCATGTTAACTTCCATGTTCCATTGATTGCAATAACTTTCCAAATTTTTAATCATATTTTGCATAATTCCTGCATCGTCTGCCAACAACACAATGTCATCGGCGTAAAGAAGCAGTCGCACATTTATATTATCTATAAGCAAACCACCTCCTAAATGATCGTGAAGGTCATTTAAATATAGTGTAAAAAGTAGTGGTGACAGAAGACATCCTTGCTTAACGCCCGTGTAAGTTTCAAAGTATTCAGACATCACCAGTCCACACGGCCGATTTTGTATTTTTGTAAATATTTTCAATCAGGTTTACAACTTTTGTGGACATGCCTGTCGTATGTAGCTTATATATTAAAGGTTTTCTTGGAACTCTATCAAAGGCCGCTTTAAAGTCCACAAAGAAAGCATATATCTTCTTCTTTTCCTTAAACTTTGAATGCACTATAGCCGACAAGTTATAGATGTTATCTATGGTTGAGTATTTTGGTCTAAAACCAGCTTGAAATTCATTTAATATTTTATAATCTTCAATCCATTTTGTTAGCCTGGTGTTTATGATTCCCATTAATAGTTTTGCCGAACAATTCATAAAAGAAATTCCTCTGTAGTTGTTTGTACAGTTGACATCTCCTTTTTTGTGGATCGGGAAAATGATGCTGCTCTCAAACTCTTTATCGATTTTACCAGTTTCAAATATAATATTAAACGTATTAGACAATTCATGTAAAAATTCATCTGACGCATGTTTTAACATTTCATAAGGTACTCTATTAGCACCAGGGGCTTTTTTTTGGCTTTGTTTTTTTTAAAACACCTTTTATTTCTTGGACGGATATTACTTTATCCAGCTCATAATTGACGTGCCACATGGGAGCATATTGAATGTCTTTTGATAATTGTGGTTGATTAAGCAAAGACTCAAAATATTGTTTAAAGTCTGCTGCTGAAATATTCGCTCCAATTTTGAAACTATCACCTCTTATTTCTCGTGCAAGCTTCCACCATTGTTTTGAATCATTAACCATGTTGATTTTATTATTGAGCTCTGCAGTATACTCGTCTTTCCTCTTTCTACATTCATTTGCGTAATGTTTCTTAGCTTGAAGATATTTAGTTTTATCATCCGGTTCGTTTGACTTTCGGAATTTATTGAGTAAATCGAATGCAGTTTTTCTCGCTTTTAAGCATCTGTAATTAAACCATTTCGCTTTAAATTCGGAGTTGTTCACAGGTGATTTATAATTTGGTAAAGATTTCTTAATCACATTTACTAACTGTTCTAGATTCATAAAATCACCTTGTGATTTTTGGCATATTAGGTTTTTATTGAGATTTTTTAAATATTTTTCCTTTAGTGAATCTTTCCATATGAGTTTTGGTAATAAATTTAACTTTTTATGTTCATTCATTGTAGATTTAATACATAATTTTAACTTTATCGGCATGTGATCTGACCATATTTTAGATTCTATTTCAAATTTTGCAACATATTGTATTGCTTCTTGTGATATTGCACAAAAATCAATAACGGAGTTACCAGATGTACTCAAGTACGTATATTCTCCATTTTCATCACTGAATGTACGACCGTTTAGTACTATAAGACCAATATCTTCGCAAAACTCCAAAAAACATTTTCCATTGCATTTTCAATAGTATCTCTTGACTTTCTTTCTTCGAGTCCAGCAGTAAAATTAATTTTATAAATATCATCGATCTCTTGTTGAAAGTTGCCAATACGTGCGTTCATATCGCCTACCGAAATTGCATTTTCCACTGAGTTGTTTATGAAAAAATTTTTAAGTGCTGTGAATTCACTGCTCCAGTCCGCTCCTCTAATATAAACTGGTATAATATTGAATTTTAATGAGTTTACTTGTATCTTAAGGACCACTGTTCTATCAATTATATGATAAGAATGTTTAATGTCATTAATTGTGACGTTTTTATTAAGTCCATATACGCATCCTCCACTTGCTCTTCCACGTTCACTAATCCGATTCGCTGGTTTCCAATGTAACTGAAAATTGTTAAAGTATTTTTTCCAATTGTCGATATTATGCTCTTCTACATGCGTTTCAAATAAAGCAAATACATCCGAATCACAGACATACTTAAATTTATATTGTTCAAACTTCAACACTTTGCTACTAATACGTACTTAATGTTTTCTTTCTGCAAAATTTCCGAAAAATCCGTCTATTAGTTTATAAGTTAAGACAATGTCCTTTAGATAAATCCTGATAAAATCCTGTGAGTCCTTAGACTAAAGTAATGACATTATTATTAAAGATAAAGCTCCAATCTTACTTATATGTTATTATAAAGAGTTTTTAGTCAACTTAAATTGGTTTTTTAGATTTTTGAAAACTATCGCATGGGTTCTACATTCCGAAAATGAAGTGAAAGTGAAACTTACGCTCAATTTGTGTTCTCAATTCCACATAAGTGATTTGAAAAGAAAAATTTCATTTTCGTTTTGTTTCTAGTGGAATTGAAGTGATTTGATGTATTCTATAAAACAATTTCACTGCAAAAAAAAAGTAATTGTAATTGTTAACTGTGTGAAAAACCAAACTTTTTAGAAAATAAAATTATTTTGGATATTAAAAGTAAAAAAAAACAAACAATGTAAGCAAATGTGATATGTTTTTAATATACGTTTATTTAACTGAAAAAGTGTTGTATTTTTTAGGGGAAAACACATGAATCCGGAACAAGAGGCCGCATTTTTAACATTCATGGAAAAAAATTCTGGTTTGGCCAAAGGTTTTTAGAGGGGCAACAAAACAGTTGAACCCCAGTTGTGGAAGGACTTAGCAAGTACATTAAACAGCTTAGGAAGCCTCCAGAAAAGGATGCAACTGGTTGGAAAAAGGCTTGGGCCGATTGGAAGGCTACCATTCGTAAAAAATTGGCCGAAAATAGAGCAGAGGTAACGGCAACAGGTGGAGGACCCAACAATATCCAACACATATCAATTCAGTTGCCAAACTTTCTGGCCTTTATACAGCAGTCGAAGGTCTTCCAGCTGCTAAATCATTCGGGACGACTAGCAAAGGGTAAACATCTAATGAATTGTCAAACTTAGATGGCACCAGTTCCGACAATGTAGTAAACGTGATTTTACAAAAATGAAATATAAATGACGAAGGTACTGAAATATAGAAAATGAAGAACCGCAACCGATGATTTCCCTTTTTGATTTCTCTTTTTGATTTCTCAATTTTTTCGCGACTTCTTTCAAATCTAATCCATTTTGGGCATATGACTGTTTTCAAAACATTAAACATATTTGTTAAAATTTTTGATGCTGTACTTCTTCCCACTGCTAGATTGAAATCTTTTGCGATCATTTGTTGGTAACTTCCTTGTCCGAAATAGCGTAGTGATGTGGCCAATTGCAAAATAATTGGAATGCTTGTCTTTTTAGCAATTGGTGATACTTCTTCTAAAACCATTATACTTATTTAATCTAAAATATGCAATAAAACTATTTTTGTTTATTAATTTTAAACATTTACGACTCAGTTTTAATTATTTTGAACAGTCACGAAATCTTTTTCTATTTTAATTTTCCGTTCTTTGTTTTTCTTTTTCAATTAAAAACCAGGAAATCACACTTGCGCCACTCATTTTATATTATTTTTAAAATAAGTATTTTTTTGTTCAATATTTATTTTTATTAAAAAATACACTCTTCTTTATTGCAATTTCATTCACTTTGAAGTGATTATTTCGTTTTTTCCCGCATTTTTTTATGTTGTTGCTAAAAACAAAATGAAAATGAAATCGTCGTGAAAAAAACGATATACTCGTTTTTAAGAATACAGCGGAATTGAAAATGTGGAATTAAAAACGATTCCACTTTCACTTCGTAGTGGAATATAGAACCCAGGCCTATATTTTTTTTTTTAATAATTATTTTTTGAAATATCACGAAATTTTGAAGCTTTCTCGCTTCTAAACCGTTGACGGCACACGAAAAATTTCTTTAGTTTTCTATCGGAATATATTAATTTGTGATAAATTTTATAAAGACTGCAGTAAGGCAGCCTTACCCGTTAGAGGGTTAATTAAACTAAGATTTAATATTTCGTTAAAATTTTAAAGTAATACGAAGAGAAGAAAAATTTGCCTTTTTTGTTTTTTTTTTTTTTTTTGCTATTGTTACTCATATTTGGTTATTTTGCAATTTTTTTGATTTTTTATTTATGTTCTTAAAACCAGATTTTTCTTAAGATTTTTGAGCTTTAAAATTGCTTTTTTTTAATTTTTTTCTTAAAATGTTTAGCTTTTTCTTTTAAAAAGTCTAATTTCTTTACCTCTTTTTGTAGTTTCACTAACTTTTTGCCTTTTTTTCAAAAATTTTTTTGCCATAAATACCACGAGTTTAACCATTTTTTGACCTCTCTGTTAATAAGAATATTGCAATGCGTACCGATCTAACACAAGCGTTTTCAAATTTACGTGTTTCGCGGATTTTGAGAAAACAAAAAGTATTAAGCATTGTTTTCGCGATATGGGTATTAAAATTCGCATAAGCTTATTAGATAAAAAGTAATTCAAACACAACATGCAGTAATTTTGGGTTCACTAATGCAACTTAAATGTTAAAAAGTTGATGAAAATTTATTTTTAGAAAAAGCCCTCCATGCGGCAGGCCTTTATCTCAAAATGTCTCGAAAAACGATTATTATTATTAATACAATAATGCCCATCACATGGTGGTAGGCAAAACTTTTTCAGAAAAAAAGTCATAACCCTAGTGTAGTATGATTCTCAACTTACTCACTGGCAAGTATTTATAAAATATAAAAAAAAAGTATTTAATAAAATAACAATAACAAACAAAATAAACAATCAAAACGCATGCATATGATGAAAAAAAAGCTCTACTAGCCAGTCTGTCAGTTAAACCAGCCAGTTTAGTTTAGTCAAACAAAAAAACATACATTCAGTCTACCACCCTTTTTATAGAAGTTGTTTACCATGAAACATTTAGTTTTAATGTACCCTACATTTAACTGAAGTTCTAGAAACATAAAGTTTATGCAAATCTTTGTAACATTTTAAATATCCTTAATAAATTTAGGTGCCCTTAATCGCGCTTCACCGGAACCCAAAAGTGCGTTCAAAATCTTCGACCGAGCACTTTTTGCAAAAATCTGTTTCGAGTTTGCAAAAATTCAAATTTTCCAATTTTCTTGAAAACTACACTCAAAATATTCTTACAGTAACTACATGTAGGTCATTCAGGTACACACAGAGAAAATTTTTGCCATTTGCCAACTGAAATTCGGTTACTACGACTCAAATTCGGTTATTACGAATTTCAGTCGGTTGGTAAAACTGAACATTAGTTTTGACAACACAGTTAGGTTTATTCAACTGAATTTTGGTTGTTAGACAAAATATATTCAGAAATCTAATATAAATATCGTTGCACTAACAGAATTTATAAGTTGTTACAATTAATATACAATTTTCAATTCGGTTTTCACTTTATTTTTCTGTATGCAGTAAACAGTAGTAGTGGTTTTAACTGCTATTGGAGTCAGTTTTCTATGAGAAAATTAAAAATGACTAATTTAGACAGTCATTTCAAAAATATCTAACCAAAAGTACTGTACTTTAGTAATTTACTAAACAACTACAAAAACAGTAATTTTGCAGTAAACAGTTAATTCTTGTTTGCTATTTAATAATATAAGATTATGTCGAGTTTTTAAAAATTCTCGTTTAGTTTATATTTGTTAGTATTGATGTTTATAGTTTGTAAATGATAATTAGACAATTTCATTATATCTCCAATAGGGTGGGCGATTTGAACATCTTAATGGGCGCTTCGCGTTTCTGATTCTTGGGATTGTACTGAGCAAAAAAGTCCACTAGACCATACGTCTACGGTGAAAATCGAGCTTCCAGATTTTGACTTGCAAACAGATTTTGACTTAACAATGTGTGGGATGGACTCAGGAAGTAAGAGGAGATTATTCAAGATTATGGTATCAATCTATTCTTTGGAATATTCTCTAGCAGATTAATGCATCAATCATATTTGTGGGTGGGGTTTAAGGGGTTAATTTTTAATTTCAAAATAGGCCTTTTTAGCCGTATTTTGTGAAAGTAACCCTGTCCCTTTGCACTTTCACAAGGCCAAAACTGCCTGAAGGAGCGTTCCAATGCTTTTGCGATGTACTAGAGAGTTCTTAACTATTGTCGTGGCTACAATTATTGGATTGAAAATCTCAATGCTTTGGCTGTTATAGGCCAAAATATCAAAAAAAAAAAAACGTGACTAAAGTCTGAGAAAAAACTGCAAGTCAAAATCGGGAAGCTCGATTTTCACCGTAGACGTATGGTCTAGTGGACTATTTTGCTCAGTACAATCCCAAGAATCAGAAACGCGAAGCGCCCATTAAGATTTTTTTCTCTTCCGTACTAATCGCCCCACCCTAATCTCCAATGCATAGAAACATCATAACTGGAATACCGTTTGGAATTTTGACTTTGCATTTTGTGGGTATCAGCGCTAGAGGAAGTGCCGCACTTTCCATATAAGCGACTAGGCCATCTTCAGTCATCTCCACCCACAAGAAACTCATGATTTTATCAGGTATATATATCAACCAATCACAGAAAATCCATGATGTTAATTGATTACCCGAGCAACATGAGTTATTTCGTCTTTTCTTACAAGTTTAGCCAACAGCTTTAAATCTTAAAACTTTTTTATTTGGCAGTGTTGCCAGTCCAAAAAATATATATTAAAAAATATTTTTAAAATACCGAAAAAATAACTGTTAAAAACTGTAGTTTTTACATTTTATGTAGTCGTTTTATGTTCATTGTTTTTATTGATTTGTTGTTCGTTTTTATGGTTTATGCATTCATTTAAGGTTAGTTGTTTAAAAATCGGCTTAATAAAATTTCAAACGTTCATAACTCGAATACTAAAAAGAGTTGTAAGAAAAATGTTTCCACTATTGTTCAAAACTCAACCCCATTACTCATTTATCATTATCATTTTTACATTTTAACATCTAGCTGAACCGAAGAAAATCATAAGATTATGTTCCTATTGAAAAAATAGATGCCAATTTAAATTATTTTTTATCTTTTTTAAGTTTTGATTTCAGCAAAAAGAGTTCTGTTAAGTACATATTTTCTATGTTTATGGAATGAAAATCAATGCAAGATTACAAAATGGTATGTCGGGAATGGCTCGTAGTTTCGGATTTGTTTTATTTGGGTGTTTAATATTTCAATGCAAATACAATTGCTTCAATTCTACACATAACGATTCAGATTTTCCAAACAAGAAGGGCCGAGCATTGATGTTTAAATTCTTTAGAATTACAAATGATAAACTGTAAAGGGTCAGTTCAGGAACAAATCAGTTGTAGTACACTCAAAAAATACTATTGTATATCAAGTATACTATTTCTCAGCAATTTTTTTGCTGAAATTATGTTTTCACCTATAATTTTAATTATACTTATTCAGCACTTAACTAACATATGTTTTACTAATATTTACTAATTTATTTTGCTAATAAAATATTGTGCTGATAAGAACATTATGTCAAGATGTAGTAGACGAGGAAATTTACACTAAAAAGTACAACTCTTGTAAGACATATAAAAATATCAACCATGGAAGATTTTTGTATCTGTTTTTCATACAAAACGACGCTTACAATGTGAATACATAGGTGGATTAAAAAAACTTTAATTTTGTGTTGTCACCGGCTTGTCAAAGTAATTGTCTCTTATTTAAATTAAAGACTAAATTAAATGTGTATTTGCATTAAATGTGTATTTGCAAACTAAATCTTTATAGCGATTATTAATGTAGTGTGGTCAAATTGAAAACAAATATACGTTCAGATAGACAGACTAAAGCAAAAGACAAGGATTTTTAGGTAATTTTTTATGTCTCCCTTTCTTATTGAAAATAAGGGTTGTATATTTAGGCAACCATTGATGTAAGTAGTTGAAAGATACTTTTGTTTTTTATGTATAATTATTTCTATATATTTTCAGATATTAGATTAATTCATGTCGTCAATGTGGAAGTATGAACATTTTTATATTTTGCTACGTATTGTAAATTATTTATAAGATTTCTAGCAAATAAATTAACTAAAATATATTTTTTCTACATATTTTTTGATTTTTTTCAGCAAAAATTTTATTAACTTTTAGCAAGGATTTTTTAATTTTTAATCAACTAAGTGTTAGCAAAACTTTTGCTGAATCTACTAATTGTTTAATCTACTAAAATTTCTGACTAAAATTTTGCTGACTCAGCAACATTTTTTGCTGACTTTACTAACTTGTGTTTGAGTGTAGGAGCATTAAAGGCATATGGTTCGATAAGGTATTTAACATCCAATATGTTAGTTCCAACACTCGAATCCTATTAAAATGAACTTTCAACTCTTCACTTCTCAATGAGGATGATTTAAGTGCAATCTGTGGCATGAAATGTGTTGTGAGCTTCAAAAATCCGTAGTTAATGATAAGTAAATACAGACTTTTTGTATAATCTATCCGATTTATCAAAGATATCAATATCGGTTTTTTAAATTCAAATTAAAATATGACATAGTGCTTGATAAATCTCAGATTCTGATTTCGCTTTTCGATAAAACCTTTAAGAAAGTTCCAAAGTTAAGGGCATTTTCTAATGATTTTGGTAGGCTTTACACAGTCGTTAATTACTGCCTATTTACTCGAATCGTTAAAACGTTTAAATATATACTTTAATTGTGTTTAAACATTGTTTTCGTAATATCACCGTACAAAGATACTTACAACAATTACTCTGTGACTGTGACTCTCTGTTTATTTTGTTCGCTTTTTATTTGTATCCATTGTGGATGACGTTAAATTGTCCATTGATGTCGCAGACATCCCATAAGCTGTATTGTTGAACATAAGTATCAACATATTGAATTACCATCGTTATAAAATTGTGCGACCAACAGACATTAACCCTTGTACGCTATAGTGTACATATTTTTATATTAATTTTTATATAAACTTCATATTTTTGTTTAAATATGTTGACTATTATAGGAGTCATTAAATAAATCATTATGTGGATAAACTGTTATTCAGGGCAATATAGTCGCGATAATTGTCTCCAAAAAAAATGGGCGTTTGGTTTTTCTCGTAAGCTAAGAAAGCTATAATCTCGAAATTTGCCATGTAGCTTCATCTAATGAACAGAACAAAACCAAATAAAACATTTTTGGTTATTCGAATGTTTTAGTGTTAAAAATGGGCTGAGAAGTTTCAAGAAATCAATCTTCGGGTTCATTGTTTGTTGGGTAGGAGGGGGTAAACCCTTTTATGACCCCTAACAAGAATCTGAAGTCAAAATAGAAATATATCCACAAACAAGAAGTCGGTAGTGAAAGGTTTAAAACGTCCATACCTACAAATATGGTGGGTTTTCTGTTGTTTGGACAACGCTATTGTTTTATTTAAACATTAATAGTTGTAAATAAAACTGTAATTTAAGCTACTTTTTTTGGTTTTTTGTTTTAATATATTTTTAATTAAAATAAATGTTACAGTTGTTAACGCGGGACGCAGAAGTGTAGTTCTTAAGCTTTTAAGGGGAATTAAATATGAAACGAAATGCGAAGTATGGCGGATTAACAGGAACAACTTTGGTTAAATTACAAGTCACAATCATAAGAAATGGTAAACATATAAGGTATTCTGGGGTAGAACTTTCATTGAACTTTTTACCCAATTTTTATTCTATTAAATGTGATAGTGGATCGAGAAGGAAACTTACTTTTCTCTTCTGCATCATATATCCAAATTTCCGACACACAGAGTTTCCATAGCACTTAACCCCACCGAAGTAAAATAATGAATAGCCCTGCTATGAACCAAAAAGCTGCAATAAGTTCGCCAACTCTCCATCAGGTGGCGAGCAACAACTGTTATAAGACTTATCATCTTTCATCTCGCCACTATCCACTTTCCAAAGACAGCAACACATTAATAAATAGGAAGAATTTCCTGAGTGTTGCTGCTTTAAAAAAAAAAAAAAAAAAAAAAAAAAGAGTTGTTTCAAAACATGTTTGAGAACATCTGCATTTAGCTTGATCTCTTACTTTAATGTAATAGATAGCTTGACACTGAAATCCATGTATGACACAACACTGAGTAGTACACTGTG
Organism: Delia radicum; assembly: GCA_021234595.1. Taxonomy (NCBI): domain Eukaryota; kingdom Metazoa; phylum Arthropoda; class Insecta; order Diptera; family Anthomyiidae; genus Delia; species Delia radicum. The sequence goes on along the minus strand of CM037852.1, from coordinate 182,577,772 downwards.
AGAATTATCTGTATGTTATCAATGAATTTTGGTATTAGGTCTATGAATTGTCACTGAAACTCGTCCATTGACACTTTTTATTAAGTTAATGCAGTTTTTCATTAAATTTAACGAAAAATTTCATATTATTTAATACAAATTTCATACAACTAATAAAAAAGTTTCATTAAAAATAGTTTCGTTAAAACTATGAAGCCTTGTCATCATTGTTTAAGAAAATTTTTCATTCACATTGTGAAGAAAACTTCATTAGTTTCGTAGAAAAATGTCATTAAATCTTGCCCAAGCTTGTCATTAAAACTTGCCCAAACTTGCTCTGTGTATTAAAAATAAATATCTCCAGCTACTTCTCTAACTACCCCTTTACTATTCTAAACAAACTGACTTGAAAGAGAAGTTTTCTTATATACAAACGTCGATTTTTGTTAGAATTTTAACACATTGGATTATATTAAAATATATTAGAATTAAATAATTTTAAAATATTTTTCGCTATCGAATCACAACAGATTTTTTAAATTGCATAAGTATGAGCCATAGTAGAAAAAAATCAGAGGTATTGATGATAACCGGCGACTTGAATCGAATACACACTCCGATTATTGTTGAACAATGGGTCTAGTTTATTGTCATTGCATACAAAAATAAGATATATGAAGCCTGGGGCCGATCGGATAAAGAAAAGTCGTGCCAGAATTCGATTAAAAATTAAACTGTATTTATATGAAGAAATATTACTTTTTTATGGGTAATTCCATGTCAATTCAAATAAAGGGTGTACCCTACCTCCTCCGAATTTTATGAACGTAGGAACACAGTATATCACAGAACTAAAGCAAATACAAAGTTTGGGGGCACTGACAGATCAAGATCTGGAAATATGAGGTCTTTAAAATCGAAAAATCTATAAAAAATACAAAGTTGTACTTACTTAATTGTCATTTTCTTGACAAAAGTTATAGGCACACAACTTATCAAGGTAACATTTTAAACGTTATTAAATTACATTTGATTTGATATACACTGAGATATTTATCTGCATGATATTAGTGAATTTTTGCATTGAACTAATGAAATTCCAACTCGTCTATTGAAACTTTTCATTAAACTAATGAAAGTTTTCATAAAATTTTATGAAAAATATCTTTTTATTTATTAAAAGTTTCATTAAGAAAAAAAAAAAGTTTCATGAAAAGTACGAAGCTTTTAAAAATTGTTCGCCAATTTCATAAAGAAAATTTTCTTTAGTTTACTGAAAACTTTCATAATTTTTCGTTCACTAAAATGCTCTCTCTGTATAACATGATTTTCTTCCGGAAAGGTCAAAGGTAATTTTCTTGACCTTCGACAGGGTATCTTTGAAAGCGGCCTTTTAAAAAATTAAAAAAAAAAATATGTTAAAGATGAATTCCTTCTCAACTGTTGTGACAAATTTCAATACGGTTTTATTTTTGGATCAAGAAATATATATCATATTGTAACGGTATATATATTACCATGAAATTAAAACTATGTAACAAGGAGATACCGTTCATGTGTTTCCGCCGATTCCGATGAAATTGGGATTAGTTATAAAGAATCAAAAATTAAGAGACGCATGTTTTTAGGTAATGTGTCTATTAAAAGATTTTTAAAAATATATTTTAATAATTACATTACGTTTATAATTCATGCATTATGTAATTAATGATCGGCAAGTCCTACTTTTATGTTTTGAAGTAATATATAGGTAATAAGGTATCATTAAAAAGAAATCCATGAGAGTTCAATTATCGGTAACTCATTAATTTAGATTTTAAAATAGTGTTGAATGTAAGGAGTATGCATTACAATGTAATGCACTATGTAACCAACTATTGGTAACTAATTACTTATAACAAAGTAATGCATTATGTAACCCATTATCGGTAACTTATTAAATCTTGTTGAAAAATATTGATACAGGTAAGGAGAACACATGACAAGGTAATGCAGTACTTTATCGCACCCATTACCAATGTTTTGTTGGGAAGTTGTGAGACAGTTTTATTTGTATGTGTTTTCGACTCCAGAGACTTTATGGCTCAATGTTCCAAAAAAAAATTAATGTATTATACTTAGCAAACATCCCCTAGTAAGACCTTAAATTCAATTCAAATACAGTTTGAGTATCTAATTGAAATAGGCACAATTCATACTACCCAGCAAAATTTGGTAATGGGTGCGACAAAGTAATGCATTAGCTTGTATTGCATACTCCTTACCTGTAGCATTATTTTCCAACAAAAAGCAATGAGTTACCGATAATGGGTTACATAATTAATTACTTTGGAATGCACACTCCTTACCTTCAGCATTATTTCGAAATATAAATTAATGAGTTGCCACTAATTTTGTGCTCATGGATTACCTCGTAATTATACATCATTACACTCAGAATACTATGTAGGTGAAGACCATTGCAAATGTAGTTAAAAAACAAATGAAATTTCCCTTAAAGAAAGAACGACTTACATTTCAGTAAATTCAACTAACATTGTCATTTGTTTTTAATGTTCAAAAAATGAGTAACAATTGTAGTAAAAATGAACCACATGTTAGTAAAATATAAACAAACATTATTTCTTTAAATAACAAAAAACTACTGTAAAAAACTAAATGTAAAAGCATAATACAGTCATTTGATGTGGTTTGTTTTTTTTTTTAATGAACTACAAGATTAGTAAACCATTTAATTTGTTCTACAAATGGCTGACATTTACATTAAAAGTAAATAAACTGTACTACAACCCAATCAACTACATATTTTTAAAGCAGAAGTTCCCTGAGTGTACCTTTTATATTATTTCGAAACATAAAATAATGACTCACCGATCAGCAGTTACATAATGCATGAAATATAAACGTAAAGTAATATTTAAAATACTTTTTGGAAAATCTATATTTAGACACATTACTTTATGATTTTTGTAAGCATGAGGGTAAGCTATATATTTTTAACATCACAAACGGAAACTCGAAGCACATCAATTCATTTACATTTTCAACAGCCCATTATTATATTTGACGATAGCTCAGAGGGTAGAGCTAACAACCAAAATACCCCAAGTCTGAATTCCAGCCAGACCACGTTATTTATTTAATTAAAAAAAAAATTGTTAATAAGTTTTTTTATAAGAAACTCTATTTATAGACACATTACTTTTTCGAACCCGGTCCCCATATAAGAAACCAGTTATTTAACCCCCTATTAGGTAATGAGTACACACATTACTTTTAGGATCATCGCCTGTAAAATTCATCAGTGAAGTAAGATGTATTGTAATGGATGAAGCCCTATGGCAATACATTACTTTTCAGATTATTTGGTAATGTGTGGTTTTGCTGTGTAGTAAAGTGCGTATACCTTTTAAGAGTTAATTATTACATTTTACCGCCAATGAAACTACTACTTTAAACATTGAAAAGTAGTATAACAACAATAAAGCAAATAAAACCAAACGCATTATGTTGTCAGTGTTTACACACTCAATAATTCTGCATAGCTATTCATGAAGTTATGTTCTACAAATGATGTCATTTTGATGTTTAAAATTCATTATCAAATGTTGAAAAATTATAAGTAAAAAAAATTAAAAAAAAAAAACGGCAAAAAAAAACATTTTAGATTTGGTTATTAAGCGATTCCATGGAACAGCTTTCTGAATTTCTATTTCAGAACATAAATATAGGAAATATAGGGGAGGGAAATTGCGACATTTCCTTCCCCAATATACATTTTTTCGATAGAAAAATATAAAAGAGAATAGAAAAGTTAATAAAAATTTCTCAAATGTTGATCTAACACTAGTTACAGCTTGCACTCTCCTCGAGTAACCTAATCAAAATGTTGTCGAATGGTGAAAGTTTCAATAAGAATAAATATGACTTATTTGTTTTTCAGCGCTCCCAGTTGTAACATTCAAACCCACTATTAATATTTTGGCTTTTAGCTTTATATTGTGTTTTTTCAATAGAATCAGCATCTATCGTTGTAAGTCTTTCGGCATTCATTAGCATTTGTTAAAATTCTTCAAATTGTTTAGACACGTTTTTCATAATTTTGTATTCTAGCGTAAATTTGTAAATTTTTTAAAATAATTAGTGTTGTTTTTAAATGTTTATTTCATTTTATGGGCATTTTTACTGATTTATTTGTATTTGCTTTTCTTAAATGAAGAGTTGCACATTTTGTGGATATTTAAAAGAAAATATTTTGAAAGAGTAGCAGAGCTTTAAAATAAATATTAAAAATATATAGAAGACTTTATCTAATAGTTTTTGAATTAAATATATATTTCGTCACCTAAAATCCAAAAGGTGGTAACTACACTTTTAGTTACAGGAAGACAAAAACATTATAAAATAAAAAACTGTTTAAAGCTTACTATCCAAATTCAGAATCAAGCTTAAGAAATAAAGACGGATATGGTTCTGAGAAAAAGTTTTTTCAAAATTAAAATTTTGTATTATTTCTAGGGAATGAAAAATCCCGCACTTTTGCATTTCCCGTTAAAGCGAGGAAAATATTTTATAAAACTTTTTCATATTAAATCATATTTTTATATCATATTTTTTGCAATAAATCAATCGAATCTGTTCGAACCGTAAAAATTCACTTGAACAATATTTGGAAGTTGAAAGTGTTTTAGACAAATTGTTCGAATCGATCTAGAGTGACTTGTTTGTCTTATTTAGGCCGAGTTTTTTTGGATGCCAGTTAAACTTGGTTTAACGAATTTTTTCTGCCATTTCCAAGTTTATTAAAAAAATTCACAACCACTTCATCTTGTTCAGAATATTGGTCTTTATCTTAATAAAACAAAATAAACCACTTTTCAAAATCACTACTCCATTTAAAAACTTCGTTAGTATAAATTTAAATATAATATACATATTAAAAAATCGGCCTTAAGGTCAAAATCTAAGTTAAACTAAGTGAAGTTAACTATTGCGGTGAAGTTAATACCACTTTTTACTTAAGCAATTTGTTTCAATTTTTTAAGTACTGCATTAAAAATGTGGAATATTTAACTTTTTATTTTAAATTATATTTTTAAAATTCGTGGGATTCCCGGTTAGAGTTCCTGGGAATGTTTTCAAAACACTTTTTTACGAAATTTGTATTTTTTTATAATCTTTTTATAAAATATTAAAAAATTTAAAATACTAACGAAACTTTTTTGCAACATTCCAAAACTATTAAATATGTTTTTTAATTTTATATAGTTAGCAATATGCCAAAAAAACAACTTTTTAATTTTCAAGCTATTAATCCCGAATGATTTTATATGTTTCGGGGGGTAGAGTCAGGTACCCTACTGGCTTATTAGAATGCCCCTCACTTGTCCTAAAACGGATATTTAGGGTGGCCCTTAAAACTTGGATTTTTTGACTTTTTATGAATTTAACGCATTATTTATGTTAATAGCTGCAAAATCAATGTTTTTATGTGTTGAATAGTTAGTTTGGGTAGTAATCTTCCATTTTTGGTGTTTGTTGGAATAATACACTGAAAAAAAACAAAGTGGCAACAACAAAACTTGGAAGTAAGAAAATACTACTTCTAACATTTAGCGCGGCACAAATTGGGCTGAATATTATGGCTTGCCATGCAACACAGTTGTTAATGACATTAAAATCTAAAATTCTGCCGTGGTGCTTGGCGATCGCATTTTTCGTTTACAAGAAAATTAGGAAAATGTAAAAAAAAAGGCGAAAAAAATGAAAAAAATGGGGGTTTTTTGACCTTCATTCACTTATAACTTTTGAAGTAGGAATGTTATCTTCAAGCACCACGGCAGAATTTTAGATATTTTAGTCATCAACAACTATGTTGTCTCCCAAGGCATAATATTCAGCCGAATTTGTGCCGTATTACAAACAGTACAGCCTATTTTCGACAAATTTTATTAATTGATTAAAAAAACAGGGTGCATTTTAAAAAAAAACGTAAATTTATGCTACTGAAATTAGTTATACATTAGTTATTAAGAACATAGACACTGTTTTCACTTTGGGAAACAAAATTCCTTTCCATGTGATAAGTAAATATACTTATATTTCATTTACTATTGCGATAAAGCGGCAGTAGATATTTTAGCCGTCACCTTTGCGTGCTTATGAATTACACAGCCTCACAAAAATATAAAAAGGTTCTGACCCAGAAACCAGACCCACCAATCCTTATGTATTATGACCTCCTGAATGCGATGCCGCCATAAGAATTGAATTATATCGTTGGGTTTTCATGTAATTTACAAGCAAAGTCCGCAAAGTGAACTTACCTATTTGTAAATTTGACCATGTTAAAAAGTGTTTGTTTAAATCCATGTTACTTTTAAATTTTTTGACAGATTTTATTAAAACACCTCTTATTTTTTTCGTAATAAACCAGACTTGATCTTATATAAAGAAATAAAATTTAAAAAAATTTAACTAACAATAAGTCAAATTTACAAAGAAACCGGGTAGGTTCACTTTGTGGACTGTCCTTGTAAATTACAGAAAAACCCAACAATACAATTCTAGTAAAATAACTAGAATTTTTTTCGCAAAACTAAAAATGTAAACTTTAATGATCAATTTAATAAAATTTACATACATATTTTAATATAAATTTGGTACTATCTCATTATCTTATAGATCTTTTCTTTCTCATTCGGTTATTTTTCATCCGATTTTCAAGTTTTTTTTTTGTTGAAAGGTATTCAATTACCTTTCTAATTTTTGAATTTTGTTAGCACAAATTATTGCCGCTAGATGGCGTAAATTCATTTCTTATAAAAAATGCATCAAAACACCCTTTATTGCAAATATTTTGAGTTCATATGTCCTGCAAAAGTACTCGCCATATGATTTTGTACAAAGTATCCAAACAACATTTGGTCGAATTCTGGAAATTTAACGGTCAAAATTTTGATTTTCTTCAAGAACCTAAAAATAACGGTAATTTTGTAAATAACGGAATTATAAAAAAGTCGCGGAACAAAAGTTGCTTCTCATACCCTAAAGAACCATTTTCAACAATAAAAAAGTTCTTTTTCGCAAAAAGTCGATTTTGGCATATTGCTATATATAGTACACGAAAGGTGAGATAATATTCTCTATGCATCTGTTTAAAGTTAGAATTTCTCATTTTTCACGATTTCGTTAATAAAATATTTAAAACTAAAAGACGATCCAAGACTTTAATATCTACAAGTGATTTATGTTTAGTTTGGTTTGACATGTCAACATGAATAGAGGACACCTGAACAATGCTTCCAAATTGTGCAAATTTATTTTCAAAATCTTGGTTCTGTTCTAAATACGTATCGCGCACGAATTTTGCGAATTTTAATTAGCGATGAAGTTCACTTTTGGTTAAATGGATACGTCAATAAACAAAACTGCAGTATTTGGAGTGATGATAATGCTCAAGTGTATATTGAGACACCGTTACATCCAGAAAAACTGACTGTTTGGTGTGCTTTATGGGCTGGTGGAATCATTGGTCGGTACTTCTTTAAAAACGATGCTGGTCAGAACGATACAGTCAATTGTGACCGCTATAGAGCCATGATTACTGACTTTTTCGTTCATAAATTTAACAACCCTGATGTGCAGGAGCTGCGGTTTCAACAAGACGGCGCAACTTGTTACATAGCTCGTGCCACAATAGATTTATTGAAGGATACGTTTGGTAACCGCATAGTTTCACGTTTCGAACCAGTGAATTGGCCTCCAAGATCGCGCAATTTAGCGCCGCTGGACTATTTTCTGAGGGGATATGTAAAGTCGTTGGTCTACGCCGATAAGCCCGAAACGATTAACCACTTGGGAGGACAACATTCCCCGCGTTATTGAAAATATACGGCCACAATGGAAAAAGTCATCGAAAATTGGACCTCCAGATTAGACTACGTCCGAGCCAGCCGTGGCTGTCATATGCCAGAAGTCATACTTAAATTATAATGGCAGAAGATTATCTTTTGAATAAAGTAAATTTCATGGAAATTTAAAAAATTCATCTTTGTTTTATTCCATTTCAAAGCTCTATACCTCTATAATAAAACACCCTTTACCTTTACATGTAAGAAGAGAAGGTGAAAAAGATCTTCTGGGGATCAGCGCTGGAGGGAGTGCCGCACTTTCGACCTAAGCGACTAGGTCATCTTCAGCCTCATGCTAATCCACCATCCACAAGAAACTCAAGGTGTTATCAGGAATATATATCAACCAACCACAGAAAATCGGTGATGTTAATTGATTGAATGAGGCTGAAGATGACCTAGTCGCTTAGGTCGAAAGTATAGCACTTCCTCTAGCGCTGATCCCCACAAGATTTTGTCATCTTCTCTTACATTTATTAATAATTAATGTTTTCTATTTGTAATAGTAACATTTTAATGATGATCTCAAACCTGACAATTCAAAATGAAAAAAAAAATTTATTTAACTTGTTTATTAAAATTTTTATACACCTAATGAAAAAGTTTCCTTAAAAATAGTTTCATAACAATAAAATGAAGGTTATTCATGCGGTTTAAGAAATTTTTCTTTCACTTGTGAAGAAAATTTCATTAAAAGTCGTCCAAGAATAATCTCTCTGTGAAGCATTTTTTACTTTATTCCTGATTTAAAATTTTATTTTTTTTTAAGATTTCACTTTTTACATACATTTTATTTCTTGCACTTCAAACATCCGAAAATTCCGATTCCGCAAAACCTCTAACGAAAGTGACATATTTTGATAAGAAAAATTACGCTAAAAAAATCAAATAAAAAAACTATATACCATTTTTTTACAATAGAAATATTCGAAAACTCTAATTCTTAAATCTCTGTTATGAAAACATTTTTTTTATCGATAAAAAAACGTATACCCATTCGAAAATTCCTCAGGTCAAAATATATATACAACTATTGGGCTAGGTCAATATTTTAAATCAAAATTATTATTATTCCGTAAATACACTAGTGTCAATGAAAGTAGATATTTCGTAAAAAACGTACATCCCAAATGAAGAAAATCTATCTTCATTAAAAAAAAGATAACCGACGATAAAAAAAAATGAGGACATACCACCCACAAAAGTTTTCATAAATCGGTATACCGACAAAAATCAAAGCATAAATTGGCAAAAACATGTGTTGGAGAAAAAAATCAATGAGTAATAAATGCAATAGACCGGTAAGTTATGATGATGACAAACAATAACAACCCAATTTAAGGGAGTGTTTTTTTTTTTTTTTTGAATAGACAACACTGGCCCAATATGGCGACCAATACATAAATATTGCAATAAGAGGAGCATTTGAAAAAAAGAAATCTAACAAAAAACTTTCTATATACTAAATACTCAAAATACTCCAATGGAAGAGAGAAAAAACGATAATCCCGAATTTTCTATAAATTTTTTATTAAAAATTTAATTTAAATATTTTCAAATAAATTTTGCAATACCAACAGCAGACGTTTTTTTTAAATAATATTTAGCTTAACAAAATCCTTGAGAATATTGATTTTTTATCATTTTTAATTTCTGGCACACTTTTTTTTTGTTATAAAGGATGCTGCTTTAAAGCATATAAATTTGCATAATTTTCAATTATATTCTTTTTGTTTAATTTGATTATAAATTTAATTTGCAAACATTAAGATTTTTTTTTTTCTTCATAATTTAATTTGTTTTATTTCTTTCACTTGATTTTTCTTACTTTTTTTTATTAATAATTTAATAATTCTATTTTTAACACACACATTTAAGGAAGTGACAATTTTGTTTTAATTTAAGAATTCAACTGCAGCATACTAATAAAAAACTTTTTTGGGTACGTGCCACATTGACAATTTGTTAGTATATTTCATTTATGTATAGAGTAGACAATAAACCTGTTTATAATAATTTTGCCACCCTTGTATTACAACAACATGTATTGTATCCTCTCTTTTGGCCTCGCAATTTGAAAGATGAGTTATGAATACTGCGCAAGTCTTTAAGCATTCAATAAGAATAATAACAAACAGAGTGCTTTTGTTTAATTAAGGGTTAATTTCTTGTTTGTTTTAGCACAATATGTCTTGAAAAGTGGTGCCAATGTATCGTAGTTATGAGTTGCCAACTTTTCGTACGTTTTCAATGCGCATGTCTGATTTAATGTTAACAACAACAACGGTAAAGGGAAATAAAAAGAAAACGGTTAGAAAATGTGCCTTTAAAAATTTATTCGATTTTAAATAACAATATTACTGAATTTATAATTTGTATTTAGCTTTAAACTACTTATGTAGTTAATTTTCACTGTTAAAAAACAACTAATAAAGGGTGTTTTTATAGAGTTATAGAACTATGAAATGAAATAAAATAAAACAAAGATGATTTTTTTAAATTGCCATGAAATTTACTTTATTCGAAAGATAATCTTCTGGCCTTATAATTTAAATATGACTTCTGGCATATGACCGTCACGGATGGCTCGGACGTAGTCTAAACTGGAGGTCCAATTGTCCTCCAAGTGGTCAATCGTTTCGGGCTTATCGGCGCAGACTAGCGACTTTACATATCCCCACAGAAAATAGTCCAGCGGCGTTAAATCGCACGATCTTGGAGGCCAATTCAAGGGTTCGAAACGTGAAACTATGCCGTCACCAAACGTTTCCTTATATAAATCAGTTGTGGCACTAGCGGTTGTGACATGTTGCGCCGTCTTGTTGAAACCACAGCTTCTGCACATCATGGTTGTTCAATTGATGAACGAAAAAGTCAGTAAGCAGGGCTCTATAGCGGTCACCATTGACTGTAACGTTCTGACCAGCATCGTTTTTAAAGAAGTACGGACCAATGATTCCACCAGCCCATACAGCACACCAAACGGTCAGTTTTTCTGGATGTAACGGTATCTCAAAACACACTTGAGGATTATCATTACTCCAAATACTGCAGTTTTGTTTATTGACGTATCCATTTAACCAAAAGTGAGCTTCATCGCTAAACAAATTCGCAAAATTCGTGCGCGATACGTATTTCGAACAGAACCATGATTTTCAAAATAAATTTGCACAATTTGGAAACGAAGGTTGTTCAGGGCGTCAGTCTATTCATGTTGAAATGCCAAACCAAACTAAACATAAATCACTTGTCAGCTGAGAAAATGGCCGCCAGTTAAAAAGTGTTGCCAACTTAAAGCTCTAAACCTGTATAAAAAACACCCTTTACAAATAAATTGTTTAGTCGTTTTGTGGCCCAATTTTTATTTAATTTTATAAATTTTATAAATGTCCACTCAAATTGAAAATTTAAAAAAGGCTCATTGCGGATTCAAAAACTTATGTATTTCATTGAAATTCAAAAAAAAAAGCCGCGATAGATAAGGCATTCAATTTTTAGTTGGCTACAAAATAAAAACATTGGGTCGAAATCGGTTAACCCGATTTTAACTTATGATTGTGAGAAAAGCGCATTTAAGGTTTATACTCTCTTCTTCATGGGTCTAGATATATTTTTTTATTAAAAGTTGCAACGCTTTTACGTATTATTACGACTTTTTTATTTCAATTTTTAGAGAACTCTAAATCAAATGCTCCTCCTTTAGTCGAAAAAGTTCTATCAAATCGCCTCTCCGAGTAACAAAAATATTGCAAAAAAATCAGTTAAAAAATTTTAATTTTGGATTTGAATTCACCTTAAATTTCCTTTCATTTAAGTATAATCATTTCGGGAAATGTTACAGGGTGTTTTAAAGACTCTACAAGACTCTTTTGAAAATTGTCGTACTTTTGTTTTTGAGGTTCACGGGCGTCAAAGGTTAAATTTTATATGTACAACTTGATTTAAGTTAAACTGACTAATGCGTCAGTTGAGCAGATCGGTCAGCTGAATCATTAACTGCTTGAAAACTTTTTGTTTTTTTATATGTATTTAGTAACCCGTTAGACCTTTTATTTGGTAGCCATTTTTTATAATTTCTTTGGAAAAAATGTCGGAAAAAGCTAATAAAAGAACTGGTGCCATTTTGAACCTCACCGTATTAGCTCTTAAAAGTGAGAATGAGGCGATAAAGAATTGCACTGGTATTTTAGTTTAGTACTCTCTATCACATATCAAAATATATTAAAAATGTGAAAGAAGTTAGTCTGCAAGTTTGCTAATAGGCCAGAAGTGAAACCAAATAAGAATCATTAAACAATATTAACTAAAAATTCTAATCGACTTTTTGGAGTTTATTATTCAAAATGTTTGTGTTAGAAATTTTTCAAGTGTTTTGCAAAATGGCTCGGAAAGTCTAGGTGGAACTGAGCAGCGAACACGCAGTGCGTTCAGAATTTAGAATCATGCGTTCAGAATTTAGAATCCTTCACATTTTTAAAAAGAAATTTGTGAAATTTTTATGCGCGAAAACTTATAACCCATATTTTTTTAAAAATAGCTTTTTATCTTTAATTTGACATCCATATTGGCATCCTAAAAAGAGTATAAGAATGTTACTACTCTTTGGAAAAAAAATAAATTTTAAAAAGAATTTTGACATGATGGAGAAAAACTGGAAACGCAGTTTAGCTATATGAGGCGTCTAGTTTCTCGTACATATAGTTTTTTCCATGTGTGCGAAAAAAATTTAAATTTGTTGCCGGGTGTTCTAAAAATAGCAATCTCAAAATTAATCATATTAAAAAATCTTTTTCATTAATTAATTTTTTTTTGCATTTTTATCAAATTTCTGAATCAGTTTTGATATCGAATAATTTTGAGTATTAAATAAAATAAAAAATCTAATTTTTCACAATTTCGAATTTTGGAAATTTTTAATAAAAACATGCATTTTAAAAATGTGTAGTTTTTGACCGAAATTCGGCCAAAAAAAAAAAACGATTTTTTTTATTCTTATCCAATTTTCATGAAATTATCATATTTGTAATCTGCTAGTAAAGGCCTACATAAAACATGCTTTCTTTTGAGGTTACATCTTAAAGTTCCATAAAACCACTAAATCAAAGGGTGTATGTAGACTTTTTTCCATGACTGTATATATTTATACATAATGATATGTTTTACCATATGTACTTATTTACAAAAGTGATCGAATTTTTTTTTATTAATTGTACCATATACCCATACATATGATCATATATGGTTTGAATATGCTAATATATAACATACGATACAATGATATATGATGATATATTACGTCATATTAAAACATTTTCATAAACTAAGTATACGATATAAACATATATCATAATATATTGCCATATATAATGATATCAGTTTTTATATGAGTATATAGAAACTTTTTTCATCTTGTTGATAGTATTAAACGTTTAGCTTCTCCAAAACACAGCCTACTTACACAATAAAACTTTTTGGATCGACAGAAAAGCTTCTCAACATTTTTTAGAAAGAAAATAAATTTTAAAAATGTGGACCGGTTATTAGATAAATTAAAAATTTAGAACTGATTCCGAAATTTTAAAAAGTTTCTGTCATGCGCCCTAACAAAAAAGTATTAATAATATTTGCCGATTTCTTCCCCCCTTGATTATATCTTTTTGGATTAAAGTGCATATTACAATATCACTAAAACAATTTTAAACAAAATGTTTTTCTCCAATCAAACATTTATCAAATCTCATCTACTGTTAAAATAAAATGCCGCCGCCACATTTGATTTTACAGTTTCTTAGAAAACTGACAAAATTTCTTGCAAATATATTTGAAAATTTTACATAAATTTTAAAAATAACATCACCTGTGACAACAGGCATACATACAGACACATATGTATGACCAAAACGACCAACACAGATCGACCGCATAATAAGAGAGACCTTATGTCTAGCTCGTTAGCGGTTATGAAAAAGCATTAAAGCTCGTAATATAGTTAACAGCTTCCTAAAACACTGAAAATATTGGTAGGCATTCGTATCGTACGACTAGTAATATAAAACAAACCGCGCAATACGTTGAATTAAACAACCTGGATATAATAGACAACACACTCCACTCAATGACATACTCACACTTCGTCAGAAGAAGCGTTAACGCAAAAAAAACGAAAACAAAAAATATTTTTCTAGATTATGTAGATATTTGGATTGGCTCCGAACAATTTTGAGTTAAACATACAAATCTTCGATCAGGCACTTTTTGCAAATTTGCATAAATTCAAATTTTCGCCAAAACTATGCGAGAGAGGAAAAACAACCTGAGACTAAAATTATTCCTAAGAAAAAATACAATTGATAGGTGATACTTTAAAATTTGCATTGCAATATTGTAGCTGTCAAAAACGGTAGCTGTCAATATTAAAAATATTGTATATTTTGCATAAATCAAATTAACCGAAATGACTCCAAAAATGTGCAACCACTAAAAAGTACTCGCTGACAAGGGAGGTATACCTACCCGGATCGGCAAATCTTATTGAACTTCGGATATGTAAAGAACAAAAATTTAAGGGGCCAGTGTTTTTTTTTTTATAAGCTGTCCAATCTTATATCTAGGCGTTACTAAGTGGGGTCAAAAATTACCCATTTTACGTTTTTTTATTTCGGTCTATTTAGACCAACAATATAAAATGTGTTTTGAGTAACATTTAATATGGCGTTTTATTAAGGAATTGCAGTTTTATTAAGCTAAAAGCCGATTTTATATACTCGAGGGGTTGTCTTTTCCCGAAGAGCCTTTTTCCCCTATATTCCAAATAATTCATTATATTAAAATTTTTATTTTCCTGAGTACTTTAACCCTGTGTACATATCATAGCTGTAAATGAATCATTCGTTTTTAAATTAATTCGCGAATCATTCATACACTGAATTAGTAAAATTTTGAATTAATGCTTTTCGACAAAAAACGAATTGAATGAAATTTGAATCGATTCATATGCATTTGGCTGGAATGAATTGCAATTCATTCCAAATCAAATAAATTTGGCAACATGAATTGCAATTCATTTCCAATTCATTTGACTTGAATTGATTTTCAATTAATTCAAATTAATTATTAAAATGAATTGCAATTCATTTTCAATTCATTTGAATTCAATTGATTTTGAATTAATTCAAATGAATTTTATGAAACTCTTCATCACATATAAGAAAATTTTATAAATATGATTAATAACACGGTGCTACGGTGAAAAAAATTTGTAAAATTACCTAGTCTAGGTTGTAGGACTTGTTGAGTAAATCACTTTTCAATTTTCAGCATTTTAAATACACCCTCAAAATCTGAAGTTATCTACAAAAAACTTTTTTCAGGACAAAATAAGTAAAACTTGAAGAAACAAACTCCAAACACCATGTTTACTTTGATTAATTGCAATTCATTTTTCAATTCATTAATATAAACTGCAATTTTTTTTCTAATTCATTTGAATTAATTCAAAATCAATTCAATTCAAATGAATTTAAAATGAATTGCAATTCATGGAAATGAATTGGAATTAATTTCGCCAAATCATTTGAATTGGAATGAATTGCAATTCATTTCGCCGAATTCATTTGAATTGGAAATGAATTCCAATTTATTTTTGCCAAATTCATTTGAACTAATTCAAATTTCATTCAATTCTTTTTTATGTGAAAAGAATTAATTCAAAACTCAATTCAAATTCGTAATGAATTCAAATCAAAAAAGAATGATTCATTTACAGCTCTGGTATATATAAATCTAGTTTTCGTAAATTAAAGACAAGACATAAGCTTTGTCAACCCCACTTTTCACTCCTTCAACATGAGATTGGGCAGCTAAAAAAAATACGTGTCTTTTTTGTTTGCGCCTTTAAAACATATCCAAAGTTAATTAAAATCTGGGAGTTTGGGTCGCCATACCTATCTTTTGAGTTTAATGGTGCTAGTTTTTTTTTTTTTGGCAGTCACGACTCTTTTAAAGTGGGCGGGTTTTCAATGTCGAATAGGTTTTGCACGAATACCTAAAAAAGTGTCGGATCTAGATAAAGTAGCATAGTTGAAAAGCTTATTGAAGTAGCTGTAAAATGATGTGTAATTTTATATAATTTATAGATTTATTAGTGGGTTGAAATATATTTTATTTCAAAATTAAGCAAAATTATTTAAAATTTTTTTATCCATAAAAGGATATACATTTTTTGCTAACAAATAAAACATAAGCTTCCAACCTCTTCAAACATGTTGTAAATAATGATTTTATTAATTCTTTCTTATTTGGACAATATTGAAATAAAAAAGTTTTACGCATAATGTGAATGTGAATAAAGCGTATCGTAATGTGAAAATATATAACAATAGCATTGAAAAGAGAAAGCATTCTGGTTGAAAAATAAATTGTTCATAGATATTAGAAACTCTATATCTCAGCAGCACTCATCGCTGAGGCGACCGCAGCTCAACTCGTTAAAAGGTGATGCTAAAAGTCTTAGCCTGATGTATGGCTGTGGGTTTGAAACTCACTACGACACAAGTAAAAAGTTTTTCACATAGCGCAATTTAAGAATATAAAATACTTTGTTCAATTGATACATAATTTAACCAGTGACGAGTCCTTGGAGGGGACGAAACTGCGGCAGTCTGGCATATCTAACGTGACCAACAGTTTTTTTTTTTTAATCAAAAAGCGGGACTTGGCTGGCAAAAAGATGGGATTTTAGAGGAAAAAGCGGAACATTAAAAAAAATTCTAAAAATGCGGATTTATTGTTATTTTTTCTAAAAAAAATTTCTGTACAAAGTTCTGGAAATTAATAAATTTTCTGTATTTATTTTTTTTGTTATTTATTTGTAAAAAATTGTAGTTCTATAATATTTTTTCTTTAAAAAGACTCTCAATAAAATTATATAGCAAAAACACATTGAATTTGTGCATTCTGAAATGCCCTATAAATTAAAAATAAAAAAATAAAAATAAAAAAAAAATAAAAAATAAAACTTATATTTTCTTTGCATTATTAAGAAAATCTGTTTTGGCATAACAAATAACCTTTTGATACAATAAAATATATCAAAATCCCTTCACTGGCCTGATACGATTAGTAGTAGTAGTTGTTCTTTATTTCATATATTATAATGTATAAAGTTTACAAAGAATATGTTTAATATTAGTACATTATTATTAAGTAAAAAAAAAAAGAACTTACGACTTTGACATTAGTCGTCAGTCGGATGAGTGATTTTTAGTTTTCCATTAATACTTTTTCATATTTCATAAAAAAAAAAAAATATATATATATATTTGATTTATAATTAAAGTTTGTTTTTCTCATTAGTTTAATAATTAAATTCTTCAATTAAACTTTTTCGATATTTAAGAGCATTGATAATATATTTTACCAAACAATCCCAATCCGAATATTCCCCATTAAGGATTGCTATTATTAAATCATCTGATAACCATATATATCCAAAGTATTGGTATCTGAATGATTTTAATATTGGACATTGTCCGATAAAATGTTGTATATTCTCTATTTCTTTGAGGTTGCATAAAGAGCATGGCTTTGATCTAGTTGAAAATCTTGTTCCATTTAATTCTATTAAATCACATCGTGATTTAAAGATCCACATAATCTGGTTTTGATTGTATTTTTCTACCATATAGTTTTGACCTTTTGCGAAGTCCAGTTGTTTATAAAATCTATCAGTTTCGAATGCTCTTTGAATGTATTTTAACTTGTTTGATATTCTTAATTTTGTCAGTAGCTGATTACATTTTTCGTCCCATTGATATCAAAATATCAATATCAGCTTTCGAATTCCCAATTCATATTTGATTGTTCACATAGTGATTTCAAGTGCGCAACCCATGACAGATTCCTCTGCATTAAACTTAGCGTCAGCTTATGGGGTAATCTATTTCTTCCATATTCAAAAATGGTTCGACCAATGTATCTTAGATGTAAATCAAGCGTATATAGATGAGCATCTTGCATATGAGTTTCTAACATAAGAACATATGTTGGAGTAAACGATGGTATATTTAATATCTTTTTAACAAAAAACCGTTGAAGTTTGTCAACTTCTTCAAAGAGTGAATGTCCCCATACTTGAGCTCCATAGGTTTGAATAGACCTGCAAACCGCTTGATACCATTATATCAATAAAAAAAATCCAAAACTTCTAATATATTGAACGCTTCAAAACCATTTCATTATTGTTTATAAAAATTTTATTAGGGACAATTCACACTCGATCCATCTCCCTCCTTCCATGTCTACTATTTCCCAGTTTTGGTGATACAAATTTTCAAATAATTGTAAATTCACTTTTTAAGATGGCATTTTTATTATCAATACTGGGAAATAGTGTAAAAGGGGTGATAGCGTGTGATTGATTCACACGATTTTGCTTTAAAAAGCGGACAACAATTGAAGGCGGGAGTAGCCTTTAAAAAGCTTGACAATCCGCCAAAAGCGGGATTGTTGGGCAGGTTAGGCATATCCATTGTGTCCGTTGAATTTTTCAATAACAATGATTTCTTCTTCTTCCTGTAAAAAACTATCTAAATAAATGTTCTTCAGTAATTAATTGTAAATAGTGTTTTTAAAACAGGTATAGAACTTTAAGTTGGCAACACTTTTTTAACTGATGGCCATTTTGTCAGCTGTCAAGTGATTTATGTTTAGTTTGGTTGGGCATTTCAACATGAATAGACTGACGCCTGAACAACGCTTCCAAATTGTGCAAATTTATTTTGAAAATCATGGTTCTGTTCGAAATACGTATCGCGCACTACGTCCCTTTACGGTCAAAATATTCAATTAAATCGATTAACTATATAACGTGTTCGCACCACGTTTACTCTAAATGATAATATGCATCCACAGAGACGTCGTACAGTGCGTACAGCAGAAGTCAATGCTGCTGTAGAGCGTAGCGTAGAGGAAGATCCCAATCAGTCTATCCGCCATAGTGCACAGGAATTGAACCGCTATAGAGCCATGATTACTGACTTTTTCGTTCATCAATTGAACAACCATGATGTGCAGGAGCTGTTGCTTCCACAAGACGGCGCAACATGTCACACAACTCGTGCCACAATTAATGTAATGAAGAAAACGTTTGGTAACCGCATAGTTTCACGTTTCGGACCCGTGAATTGCCCTACAATATCGTGTGATTTAACGCCGCTGGACTATTTTCTGTGGGGATATGTGAAGTCGCTAGTCTACGCCGATAAGCCCGAAACGATTGACCACTTGGAGGACAACATTCGCGCGTTGTTGCCAATATACGGCCACAAATGTTGGAAAAAGTCATCAAAAATTTAACCTCCAGATTAGACTACGTCCGAGCCAGCCGTGGCGGTCATATGCCAGAAGTCATGCTTAAATTATAATGCCAGAAGATTATCTTTCGAAAAAAGTAAATTTCAAGTCAATTTAAAAAATTCATCTTTGTTTTCTTCCATTTCAAAGTTCTATACCTCTATAAAAAAACACCCTTTAATAAAATTATTACTATTGTCATTATATGACGGTTACAAACACTTTACCCCAAACATGTGTCTCGAATAGCTTTGGAAAAAAATTGAATATTTGAAATATTCAAAACACATTTTTACAAAAAGTGCTCTATCGAATATTTTGATTTTATCGACAAATTGTTCTGGGACAACCGAAAAACATAATCAAGAAAATCATTTTTGGTGTTCGCACTTTTGGGTTAGAGTTTCTTCCTACGAAGCGTGTACTACATTTGGGATTGGAATATTCAGTATTTTGTTTTCTAATTATGATTTATACTAAACCAATGATTTGTGTGTGTGCCCAGTCAATTCGTAATGTTGATTTATTGTGTCCACAAGACACACAATGTGCAGCAACATAAGCAGCAACATTAACATGATCATTGTTTGTTCCAACATTACAATGTTTTGTTATTGACGATGTTGTTATAAAACACATGTACTACGAATTTAATGTTGCCGCTGCTATTGCTGCTGCTCTATTGATTATTTTTGTCTTGCTGTCCAAAGACTTGATGTTGTCAACTTATGAATGCTGTATGTTGCTGATGTTGAAGTTGACAATGTGATTATTTAATATGAAAATCTATTATGTACAATTTTAAAAGAAAGAAAAAAAAAAACAAACACATAAACAATATCCAACAGTTGCAATTACGCAATTTGAAAATAGAAATTTACTTCGGTTTTTATGTCTCTTGTTGCAACAACACATAAAATAAGGAATTACTTGGTTGGGTTGGTGGGTAAATTGTCAAGACATCAATTCAATTTCTTTTAGAAATAATGTATGATTTATTTACTTATAAGGACTTTCTTTGATTTTCTTATTATTAACAACTAATTTCAATTAAATTTTGGTTATGCTGACCATATTTTTACTTTCTTTACACCATTTAAGGGGTGATAGAAGAAATACTTTCTACTATAAAAAGTAATGCACAGATTTTAATCGATGGGTGCTAAAGATAAGTATTGCACTGTATAGGATATGTATTGTACTGCCATGTCATAAATTTCTGGTGTTAGGACCTACACCCACGGAAATAATCCACATTAACAATGCTACAAAGTCTGCAAATCGGTCTGAACATCCATATGGGTTTTGATCAATTTGTAAACTGTTATAAAACCTACTGTTTTGTTTATGGTTCATGACCCCAAACAGCATGTCATAATATCCAAACAGAAAGTTGAGATGGGCTAAAGACCGATTTGCTGCGTGGATCATGACCGAATCCGAAAGCCGGCTGCACATAAAAACTTTTCTTAGCGGTGCCGTCTTTGGGTATAAGTCCGCTCATTAGCTCTATTTTTGATTTGGAAAATTTTCGAAAGTGGCCTTCGGCACTACTTTCCTGTTCCGAAGAGCTGCCTAAATCATTCATACTTAGTATGTTTCTCCTTAAGAAAAAAGAGAAAAGTTTGGATCAGTATATTAGGGACTCTGACCTCAGATACAAATCGATACATAAGCCTTAGTTCGAGTATCGACGATGTAAGTCTAGGGGTAAAGATCATCGCTCTTTTTGCTTTTATCGATATACAGGGCGACTTTCACAACACGTTCTTCGAAGGGATTAGGGTATCCATGGTGAGAAGTGCTTCCTTCAATTATAATTAAGTGGCCTTTGGAGCTGCTCAGCTGTAGCGTAATCACGTTTGGCATAGGGACTACTTATAGGACCGAGAATCCTACCAGAGGTATACGTCATCTGATTATTGATGAAATGCTCCGTCGTCGAGCTTCAGTGCAATGAAATAGCACTGCAACTCATCCATTAAAAGTTTCAAAAAACCCAATAAAAAAATTTCATTCAAAAATTAGTTTTAGCAAAAGTATGAAGTTTTTCATTAATGTGTGAGATTTTATTCGTTCGGTTTGAGATCATGACAAATTTTTCTCTAAACTAACAGAAACATTATAAGTTTTATATGATAATTTACTGTTTTTCATTAATTTCAAGATTACTTCGTGGAGAGAACCAATTGTCTATCAACCCAAAGTAGACAATCCTGGTAGCTTTTATGGCTAGGAGGAAACTCAAACAGGAAACTTACCTGGTGTGAACAGCTTGACTCTATCAGGACATCTTATGCCTGACCGAACCTTTTTGGGAGGATGTGGGGTCTAAGGCCAGTTTTGGTCTAAAGTTCGCTTAATACAATAGTTACCTACGCTGCCCTAACATGGTGTCTAAAGATTGGCCAAGGGATTCTATCAAGAGTATTTATATTTTTCCTTGAATTTATCATTTTCTATAGACAAACAATCAGGATATGCCTCCTACTAATGCAGTACATTGTACAAATCCACTATAATAGGCTCTTTAAGTCATTTTATACATCGACAATTATAGTATCTTAAAATCCTTTAAGAAACTCACGATCATAAAAAAATCAACGACTTTTAATTTCTAAGTTCCCTTTAGAAACCTACGATTAAAGTTTTCTGAAATCCCTTTGAAAACCCATGATAAAAGTCTCCTGAATGCCCTTTAGAAACCCACGATCAAAGTCTTCTAAAGTCCCTTTAAAAACCCACGATTAAAGTCTCCTGGAGTTCCTTTGTAAGCCCACGATTAAAGTTTTCTGAAGTCCCTTTGAAAACCCATGATTAAAGTCTCCTGAATTACATTTAGAAACCAACGATCAAAGTCTTCTTTAAAAACCAACGATTAAAGTCTTCTGGAGTTCCTTTATAAACAAACGATCCACTGGACTATCGACCACAAACGAATGACATATACAGGTCGAGCGCGTTTTGCGAATAAGAACACGGGTTCACTCATCTCAGCAAAACACTTCCCATGGTCGATTCGAACCATTGTTGCACAAAGCAAATTCTAACGATATTCCAACGAAACGATAGAGCTGGATACCCTAATGTCATTAATGAGCTCCGACACCCTCCTTAGCACACGGTGTAGAAGCTCCAATATAGGTATGTAGCTGATATAGCAAAGTGCAACAAATGAAGACTTTTGGAAAAATGCACGGACTCGACAGTATAGGTTCGATTGTACTACCAAAGGTAAGTATAACCCTGTACTCGGTTTGGCCAGTTTGACTACCAAATTTATTTATGGACCTTAAAAGATTTTGAAAATCAGTGCACCACTCCTCAGTTTTTGGCCAACAGCTAATTCAGACTTGATGATATTGCTGAACTATATTTGGCAATAATGTAGTGAAGAGTCTACTAAACAAATTTTATAAATATAGGGTCCGCCATCTAATGTTTTTTTTTCAACTAGTGCTTATTTCGTGAATGGTAACACTTAGCTCATGTCTTATTTGACAGATAATTAGTTGTATCCTTCCGCTGAACGAATATGGTCCGTATGTTCGCTATCTTGTGAAAAAAAGTGAAAGAAACTGGCATCCTCATCGATAAACCAAAGCGTGAAAAGACAAAACCAGTGCGTACACCCGAGAATATTGCTGCTGTGGCAGAAAGTGTGCGTGAAGCGCCATCAACATCAATTCACCGTCGTTCTCAACAATTGAACATTTCGGAGACATCATTGAGACGAATTTTGCATAAAGACCTTGGTATGACGCCATACAAAGTCCAATTGATTCAGGAGTTCAAAAAAAAAAAGTTATTTGGCGGACCCTTTATTTTATGTGCAAAAAATAATTTTTTTCCTGCATTGTTTTGAAAAAATATAGCCATTGTAAATCTGAACAACTTTTGTGAACATTTCAATACAATCTGATTGTCTCTAGGCATCCGAAATAGCTTACAAAGACCACTTTGTACCTTATAAATAGTCGTTAAATGATTTGTATTAAGCAATAAAATGGAACAAAAATCATTTAATAGTTTCTAATTTAATCGGACCTCAGTGACAAACAACGAAAATAAAATAATTATATTAAATATATTCGAAATATGAACATATATGACCTAAAATATATGGTCATGTATGAGCCATATACGGCCATATACCCTCAAGTTTCGGATACGAACATACATGACACGTCATACATGATAATATATGATCATTTTCAGTAGTGGAAAACAAGACCTTTCACAGATTCTTCGTATTCTAAGGAATGGCAAATAAGCCATTACTTGAACACAAGCAGACAATATAACTCAAGGCAAATTTATTCAAAGCATTTTATACCACATCATCATCCTTAGATCCCCTAAAAAAATAACCAATAAAATGCATAAAACATTTATTACTATTATTAAATTTAAAATATTTATTATGTCAATAATTATTTATTCAATTACGTATCAAATGCAATAACCAACCATTTATGATCATACCTGTCTGCTACAGAGAGTGCCAAAGTACTGTCCGCATAAAAACAGCTGCCGGCTTTAATTTGTGAATATTTTTCATCAATATTTTTCAACCAAATAAAATTTAAACTGTTAAGTCAGACCATGACACTAGACGATTTAGAAAATTATTATTTATGACTTAGCTTATTACCGCAAGAGATGCGGATTGAAAAAACAAAATATATTACAGTGCAGCAGCGTAATGTAATGTAGTATGTATACGAATATCATACAACTTCTTTACCTTCACTTTTATCAACCATAGACGCACTACATCTACCGACAATTGTTTTTTCTTCTGCTGTTTTTTTGGGAATCGAGAGGTGGTTTTTGTAAGATGTTAGTTGGTTATGGCAACATACAAGCAAATATCGCGCTGCTAAGATATGAAAAATATAAAATTTTATAAATGGCAATAATTCATTTGGTAGTCATATTATTTGGAAACCACCAACGTCGAAAGGGGGAGTTTTTCCTTGTAGTAGTATTATTGCAAGGATCACTGTCTACTGTCAAGCTATCAATTGAGTAAAAGTCAATTATAATAATAATAGCAACAATCACAACAACAACAACTATAACTATAACCCAACATAACAATACGCCCACCCAACACAATTCAAAACTACCGGCATCATTAATATTAAAATAAAAACATTTAAGACAATTTATAAACGGGTCCAGTACGAAATATGTGTGCACTACTCTATTGAAAGTGAAAATCTGAGCTGAAATTGTTTTAGAATTTATCAACAACTGGATCTGACTTTTTTAACGTACAAACGATTAAAGTTTCCTGGGTTATCTTTAAAACCCATCAGTAAAATTCTACTGTGTTCGCTTTAAAAAAATGTACTGGGTTCCCTTTTGAAATCCATGATTATATTCTACAAGGCTTCCATTAAAACCCCACGATTAAAGTATCCTGTATTTCCTTTAAAACCCCACGATTAAATTCTCCTGGGTTCCCTTCAAAATCCACGATTAAATTCTACAAGGCTCCCTTTAAACCCCCACGATTAAAGTATACTGGATTTCCTTTAAAACCCCAGGATTATATTATCCTGGGTTCCCTTAAAAAAAAACAACGATTAAAGTCTCCTGGATTTTCTTCAAAACTTTACAATCAAAGTGTTCTGGATTCCTTTTTCCACAATTAAATTCTCCTGGGTTCCCTTAAAAAAAAAAACACGATTAAAGTCTCCTGGATTTCCTTCAAAACTTTACAGTTAAAGTGTCCCGGATTCCCTTTAAAAATCCACGATTAGAGTCTTCTGAATTCCCTTTAAAAACCAATGATTCAAGTCTTCTGAATTCCATTTAAAAACCCATTATTAAAGTATCCCTTTAAAGACTCACGTTTAAAGTCTCCTGGCTTCTCTGCCAAAGTCTAGTGGATGGCCTTTCAAAACCCGCGATTAGAGTCTCCTAAAGCCGCCATTTAAGAGAACGGTTAAAGTCTCTTATTTATTTTAGAAACCCACGATTGAAATCTCTCAAGTTTCCTCTAGATACCCACAACTAGAGTTGACAGAAGTCAATTTCAATACATATGATGTTAATATCACAAACATCCTTTCAAAGATCCTTTCAATACTCATGATTATGGAATACTACAGTTTTTTTTAGAACACAACGATTCTAGTCTTCTTAAAATTCGAATAAGACATACGATTGTACACAGTCTGCAAAGTTTCAAGGCAGCTCTTTCATTTGATTTGAACTAATTTCGATTTGAACTAATGACACTATTATTAAAATTTTCGTATACATATATTCTTCGGAAATTTTATTGATTTCGATAATATTTAATAGACTATAGTCTATTAAATTCAACAAAGAAGCTCTCGATTATAGTTTCCAAAATTCCTTTTTAAACTCACAGTTATAGGCTACAGAAATTCCTTTAGATTCTCAAACTCATTTTAAATCTAAAGATTACAGTCTCCAAAAGTTTCATTAGAAACACATTTTTGTGATTTCCAAAAGACAAATTACGGAACTACGATGAAAGTCTTCCATATTCCTTTTTTAAAATATACGATAAGGCTTCAAAGTCCCATTAGAAGCATATAATTATTGTCTTCGAAAGCCTTTATACAAAGTGTCATTCCAAACTTGGTGTAATGGTTAGCGAGTTGAACTGGTATACACTTAGGGAAAAAAAATGTTTGTTTATTTTTTACTACCATGTGGTTAATTTTTACTACAATTGTTAGCCATTTTGTGAACATTAAAAAACAAATGACAATGTTAGTTGAATTTACTGTAATGTAAGTCGTCCGTTCTTTAAGGAACTTTCATTTGTTTTCAACTACAATTGCATAGTATTCTAAGTGTACAGATGGTCCCGGGTTCGATCCCCGGCTAAGACAACATCAATCTAGAAAAATAATATGTATGAGTTTTCTATCTCTCATACGTATTGAGTCCAGTAATTTTGAAGTTTCTTTTTTGTCGCACGCAGAAAATACTTTATTTCGCAAAGCCGCCTGCCGCGTTCTACGGAGGAAAAAATCAGATGTCGAATCCGTTGAAATCTTATATTTTTAAGACATCAAGTAATTTTTCTGTGTGGCGTCCACCTTCGGTGTTCCCATAGCATTTAACCCCACCAAAGTAAAATAATGAATCAGGGCTATGACAAAAAATGCTTTAATAAAGTTTCCAACACTCCATCAGGTGGCGAGCAACAACTGTTCTAAGATTTATCATCTCGCGCAATTACAATGTTGCCATACTTGAAGCCCTACATCTTTCCGCATCATTCATCTCTCCACCCTTTCCTAAGAAAGCAACACATTAACAAATACGAAGAATTTCCTGAGTGTTGCTTCTCTTTAAAAAAAAAAAAAAAAAAAAACAACTAGTATTTTATTTTCGTTAGAGAGGTCGTGTGAAAACCCACGATTTAAGTCTCACATTCCTTTAAAATTATTTTGAAGCTTTACAAACAAAATGACAAACTAAACAGTCTTAAAAATGTTTAGCTGCCCATTCTTTAACGAAACTTTTAAAACCAAGACTTTGAAAACTGATAAAGACATGTAAAAAAAACAAACAATGACGATACCAGTAGCTTGAGTAACATATAAAAGATAAAACACTATCACCAGCTTACAACGGCAACATCTTAACGCAACCATTCCCTCATATATGCAACCAATTGATCTGCTATCAATATCTTATCAAAATGGAAACAGACATGGGTGACTGACACCCCCAACCAAATACAGACATAACTTTTCAAATAAACTCCAAAAAGGAATACAACAAAAATGAATTGTTGTCAGTTCCACTTTCATTACCTTTTAGGTTAAAAACGAAACATGGAAAAACAAATGTAGTGAGACAAATCTTTGAAAATATTCGATCAGTTATTTTTACTTTTGATTTTATTTTAATTAATAGTGGAAACTCATTTCGTTTCTTATTTTAGAGGCAGTGGTTGAGGTGGAAGACACAGACAAAAATCATGCAAATGATCTATGTGATCATGCATATGAATGAGTAGGAGCAGCAACTATAGACTATAAGACACAAAACAATGACGACGACAATGATGACGACGACGAAGACCATCCATGATTACATTCCTTTCGTTTTCAATGAACTAAACTTAGCTGGTGTTTTTTTTTTTTTTTTTTTTGGTTACACTCACTTCACTATATGTTTGGTTTTATCCTGCCTTTATAAATTGGAATTTGTAATTTTTTTTTTCTTTTCATCTGCTACAAGCCACGATGTCGTTGTCTTTTTAGAAATGGAAAGTTTATTTGACGTTAGTCCAGACAAAAGGCATTGATCTTATAGAGACAATTGTATATATATATATTTTTTGGGGGGTTTTTAAAGAAAGCTACAGGAGTAATTTTATGTTTTATATTTTTGGTTAACTTGCTTAACAGTTACCAAATATTGCCAACTATCTGCCACTGTTTTTTGCCATACCTAATATTAAGTTACGACTTGCAAAGCCATAGCAATTGAATGTTTAATTTCTATTCAATTGAAATCACAAACAGATCAAGATAATGTTTAGTAACCTTGAATAAGTAGTACAACTTTGTTTGATGATGTAACAGTATTACGAAATTCGACACAATTTTGTTAATAAGAAAAATTACTGCACTGCAAACGTTCTTTTGCCGAGGATTGGTTTAAGGGAATTGATTGAGCCATATTTGCTCCTGCTTATTCCGGCTTCTTCAGAAAACTATTTTAGAGTATTTACTATTTATAATTAACATTCTTGCTTTAAGTCTTCGAAATTTCCGTTAGAAAATACCAATTATAGCATTTTAAACTGGTCACGATTGTAGCTTCCTCATGTAATTCACGATTATAGTCTCCTTCAATGCCTTGTTAAATCCTGGATTATAGTCTCTTACAATTCCATTTTAAATTCGACATAAGTCTTTCACAATTCCTTTAAAACCCCACGATAAGAGTATATCAGAAATTCTTTTTAAACTCACTATTATAGTCTTAAAATTGTCCATTGTAATCAGCAAATTAGTTCTTCCTCACAATTCCTTTCACAAGTCTTCTTAGAAACCAGCCATTATAGTCTTCCAAGCCTCCATAGCAACCACTATTGCACACACAGAGAAAACTTTAGCTATTTGCCAACTAAGATTTGGTTACAACGACTCAAATTCGGTTATTACGAATTTTATTCGGTTGGAACAACTGAACATTAGTTTTCAGAGCAAAGCTCAATTAATTCAACTGAATTTTAGTTGCAATAACCAAAATATTCAGAAATCTAATATAAATATCATTGAGTTTATAAGTTGTTACCATTAAAATACACTTTTCAATTCGGTTGGCACTTTATTTCTCTGTGTGTAGCTTCCCGAAGTAACTTTAGAAAGTCTCGATTATAGTCTCCCACAATTCCCTTTTAAGCACACGATTATAGTTTCTTTATAAACCCACAACTATTAATCTCGTAAAATTCCTTTTAAAGCCCGCTATTATAGCCACCCAATTATTTTATAAAACTATTTTTATAGTCGCTTCTTTACAACTGCATCACAAATCTACGACAATACTTTTTTACCATCGCTTTATAATTCCACGATTTAAGCCTCTTACAAATCTTTTCGATTCTCCTAAAGTTCTTTTAGAAATTCACAATCATTTTCTGAACCCACTATTACAGACTCTTACAATTCATTTATAAACTCATGATAAGGGTCTCCCAATACTTTTATAAACCCAAGATAGTAGTCTCTCACAATTCTTGTATAAACCCTAGATAATAGTTTCTCAAAATTCCTTTCCACGATTATACTCCATCACAATTCCTTTTTAAACCCAAGATTATAGTCTTCGAGTTCGCCGTTGAAACCTGCCATTATTTCTGCCTCGCAATTTCTTACGCAAGTCTTCTTAGAAACCAGATATTAGCCATAGATTATAGTCTTTCAAGTCTTCTTAACAACCCGCCATTGCAGCTTCTCGAATTAACTCTAAAAATTCACGATTATAGTCTCTCACAATTCCATTTTAAGCACACGATTATAGTCTCTCGCTGTTCTTTGCAAACTGACAACAATTTTTAATTTCTTAAACTTGCTTTTGATATCCACGATAATAATCTCCTAACCCTTTTATAAACCCACCCTTATAGTCGCTCTATCACAACTTCTTCACAAATGCAAGACAATACTTCGTTACAATTCCTTTATAACCCCTCGAGTTTAGTCTCTTATAATTCGTTTCTGAACCCACTATAAAGGCTGCCAATACTTTTACAAACATAAGATAACAGTCTATCTCAATTCCGATTAGGGTCTCCTAAATCTTTTTTTTTTTGCATGTAACCAACACTTAGGGAATGCGCCCTACAAATTCAGTATATTGTATTGATAGGAAAATAGGTGATGAGAATGATTAAAGAGTGAGTGTGTTTATGGACACTGGCTTGAATTTATCAACATTTGAGTTCTCAAGGAAGACCCCTGCGTAAAGTTTATTCCACTTAACAAGTTCGACTTATAAAAGAAGAAATTCCTACACTGATTTAAAAAAACAAGGCTTTTAAATGCTTCTTTCGACACTTGAAAACATGATGATTCCAACAAACATCACACTGAATTTTCATGACCAGAACATCATGTATTTGATTCCTCAATATTTACACCACTAATATATGTGTGTCATTCATAACACCGGTCGACACGATTTTTGGTTTCTTTTATGTTCCTAATAAGGTGAAAAATATTTTTTTTATCAACGTTTGCTTTTGTTCTAAGTGCGTTAAATCTTCAAAACTTATATATAGACGTAAAATAGAAAAAGAAATCTGTAAGAACTAGGAATGGTTATATGGGTGCTTTTCGATGTCTAGCATCAGAAGAATTTATGCTTTAAAACAGAAACCAAGAAAACATTTTTTTTTGTCGAATAAAACACTTTGTTCCACAACCACTTTGGATTCTCCGAAAGCAACTGTGACTAATAAGTGATGCTCCTTATCACCATCAAGAGAGTAGAGCATATTGAGATTGGGCGGTAATTTTCAGGGTTACTAGCAGTACCCATTTTATGGATTGGCTGAGCATTGGGAAAGACACGGTACGACGAGCTAAAGGTCTTAGCCTATGGAATTACGATTAAGGACTCCCAACACTTTTATTAATCCTGAATCTGCTACCAAATAATATGTTGTCTTAGGCGACAGCTAGGAAGCTATTTACTTGAGCTCTAAAGGGAAAATTGGATATGGGCCTTTTGGCCATGGAAGGATCAGCGCTTGATATCCTTATAAAGAAGCGATTGCAGACTTCTGTTAGGGTTCGCTGATAGACTGCGGTTATAGCATGAGAGCGGGAAAGATGGCGATTGATAATTATAGATATTTTGGTGTACCGTTAGATATGAAGACGGTGGAGCATATAATGTGCCACGGCCCAGCTGTCACACGCTACATGCAAATTGGCTGAGAGACTATTCCGAGATCTGGAGGAAGTCTCTGGGATCGATATATTTAGACTGCTGGCATGTGCGAAGAGAGTGTGGGGAACTCTGTTTATGTTACGGTTACGTTTTTCATTTGTTTTCGCTATGGACATAAAAGGTCTCGGGGTCATTAACCTAACCAACCCTATAAATCATCTCAATTATAATCACCCTAATATCATATTAGAAATCAATTACTATTTCCCAAAGTCTCTTTAGAAACCCACGATTAAAGTCCTGTAAAGTGCCTTGTAAGAAACCATAGGTAATAGTCTCTTAAAGTCCTCAATATTTTCTGTTACAAAACATATAATTTTAAGAGTTCCATTACACTGTCTTTAATCAAGATTTAGCCAAAATAATAAAACAAATCTCAATCGTTAAAATTCATCAGAAAAAAAAATCACTTGAAAAAAAGATTTAATAAACTCAATTAAAACCATAATACCCAAAAAAGTAAATTGTAAACAATTTAAAAGACAAGAGAAAACCTTAATCTTTTAAATCTTTGTGAATAAAAAAATATTGCAATAATTTCAAAAAAAATTCCGATTTAACAAATGTCATGTTTTTCTAAAATTACTAAACACAACTGTTGAGAGTTTTTTGATATTTTAACATAAATAAACACTTAAATTTACTTTGTAGAAAAACAAAACCTGATTTAATTTTCTCGGTTACTTCTTATCACACCTGCATGCTGGTGGTTATACATGATGAATTGTAGATTTTACAAAATAAACGACCTTTTTAATGTGTGCGCATGCGCATACTCGTCGATGTTACAGAATGTACAAAATGACCAATAAACAAAATATTTGCGTATGGGCAAACAAATA
Source organism: Delia radicum (assembly GCA_021234595.1). NCBI lineage: Eukaryota > Metazoa > Arthropoda > Insecta > Diptera > Anthomyiidae > Delia > Delia radicum. The sequence continues at coordinate 182,546,217 of CM037852.1, read as the reverse complement.
AATATTTACCGGTAAACGGTCTGGTTTTTATTCAACTATTTTATTTATTGGCTAAATGTCAAACATAATCACAAAAAATTCAAATATTTATTCCGAAAAATATAAACCCATAAAACATAAAAATTGAATGAAATCCATATGCATGTTAAATAAGACTATGCAACTGCAACCGCCAGCAATCAATTGATTGCTGAGGTTTTACATTACCATTTTTACCAGCGAAAAATGTAATGTTGTTTTTTCTATAGTATAAAAATCGCGCAAAGTGTGGGAACGCGACTTGCTTAGACACTTGGGTACCAGGCATATTGAACAAAACCAAAAATATGCAAAAGCATAAAAAAAACGTACAAGTGAAATGAAATGATTTCAACGCTTATGAGACTAATAAAGCCACTTTTTAATGTAAAATACCTAAACAAACGAACAACAGGTTATCAAAATTCAAAAACAACAAGAAAGAAACAAGAAAGAAACATATAACATACCACAAATTAATATTTATAATGCAACCAACTTATTTTAATCAAGCCGGGGATTAAAAAATAAAATTTATTGCCACATAAAAAATGTCTTGAAAATCTATCAAAGTAATATGTATCCCAATGGGAAAATTTCCAAAAAAAAAATAATCAGACTTGTCCCCTTAGTATAAAAAATAACAGGTCCGCACTTTTATATAGCGTTGTCATAGGAGAGTTTATTCAACAAACTGTTTCTTTTAGTATAGTTCGATTTAGTTGAATTACAGCAAAAAGAAACTAAAACAAGAAAACTTCTCTGAAGTTCGAAATATAAAATTATTTTACAATGCGTTCCTAGAAGCTGCAAAATTTTTGATATGGTATGTCTCCCTATGGGGAATGAGGAGTTAATTGACCTAAAAGTGACTGGTTAAAGAAGGACTTATCACAGGACTGTTATAATTTAAACTGAAGTGGGTTAAGCAGTGTCAATTGCCCTAAAATTACCAATCCTGTGATTGGTAAAGCGAGGACATTCAACTTAGCCAGAATGTTTATTAATAAGAAAAAGCCAGTTGGCCAGAATTTTATCCATTGGAAGCTGTTTAGTTTTCGTTTATTTTTATGCACATCTATATGCCCATCTTTGGTTAGTCTCGTGGCATGCCACTACGTGGTTTAAAGCAGGACAAACGACCCCCTCCTATGACAAGCCCATGTTAAAGTTGCCAGTTGTTTACAATCCTGTGGCACACGCAGGACCGGTCGCATTCCCCATAGGGCTGTTTTATAAGCAGAGAAATTCAAAATTACACAAAAATGTTCAAACTACACAATTATTAAACTTTCGATTTATGAAAAAAAAGCTTAATATTTTTAAGTTCTTAGAATTTGAAGTGTTTTTCCGGAAAAATTTTAGAAATCTGGGTATTTCAAGGAAAAAGTCCAAAAAATTTAAGAGTATCAATATTTAATATTAAAAAAAAAGTAGCAAATATTTTAAGTGTTTTAGATTCTGAAGCTTATTATTTACAATTCAGTGTCTTCTCTATTAAAAAAAATCTTAAAATGTGAGAGGTTTACTACAGAAATATTTGCTCATGTTTATAATGGCAATTCTGAAGAAATCGGTACCTTGAAAATACGAATTTTAGGAACACTTTTGCAGAATCTAACGACACTGGTCCACAAATCTAAACAAAAAGTTTTTCTTCCCGGAATAAAAAGTTGAACTCGAAAGATATTGGTCTTCTGCGAAATTAAATTAATCTCAATGGTACTTTCAGATTTTAAAAATTAATGTGTTTTTATAAGAACCTAAAATTAAGCCTAATTTTGTTTCGAAAATTTCAGCGTAAGTTTCTGTAGACTTCCAAAGTAAGCGTAAATTGTTGTAGACTTCCAAAAAGTTTCAAAATAACGTTATTTATTTTTTCAATTGCGATTCGCCCCAAAATGGTACGTGGCACAGTGGTACATTTGCAGAGAAGGCGTTCAGAAATCTATAACTTTTGAAGAAGTTAACGTATTTTAATGTGGTCTTTTTGGTGGAAAGTTTAAACCTCTACCTTTAATTGAAGAATCGTGTTTAAATATATTATACATATTAAGGATTAAACTTATATAATCCCTGTTTTTGCAAAATTTTAGTTCAATACATACAAAAAAATCTTTGCCAAGTACTTAGGAGCATAATAAAGTTTATTTACAAAAGTTTTGCGAAAACTAGTAACATTTTACCAAGTTTTTACTTGTTTCGACTTAAGTATTAAATAATTTTTGCAAAAAAAACTTTATTAGTTAAAAATTTAAATGTTAAGATTATTTAAAAATTTAATCGGTAAAGTTGTTTTAATGGAATATACAGTTAAATTACCAAAGAAATATATTTTTTAACTTTCTGTCTGTTATTCAATAAACAAAATAAACAAAAAAAAAGGGACTTTCGGTAATATAGGGGTTTTTATATAGGTATAGAACTTCAAGTTGGCAACACTTTTTTTAAATGGCGGCCATTTTGTCAGCTGTCAAGTAATTTATGTTTAGTTTGGTTTGGCATTTTAACATGAATAGACTTACGCCTGAACAACGCTTCCAAATTGTGCAAATTTATTTTGAAAATCATGGTTCTGTTCGAAATACGTATCGTGCACGAATTTTGCGAATTTTGTTTAGCGATGATGCTCACTTAAATGGTTACGTCAATAAACAAAACTGACTTATTTGGAGTGATGATAATCCTTAAGAGTATGTTGAGACACCGTTACATCCAGAAAAACTGACTGTTTGGTGTGCTTTATGGGCTGGTGGAATCATTGGTCTGTATTTATTTAAAAACGATGCGGGTCAGAACGTTACAGTCAATAGTGAGCGCTATAGAGCCATGATTACTGGCCTTTTCGTTCATCAATTAAACAACCATGATGTGCAGGAGCAGTGGTTTCAACAAGACAGCGCAACATATCACACAGCTCGTGGCACTATTGATTTATTGAAGGAAACGTTTGGTTACCGCATAGTTTCACGTCTCGGACCCTTGAATTGGCCTACAAGATCGTGCGATTTAAAGACGCTGGACTATTTTCTGTGGGGATATGTTAAGTCGCTAGTATACGCCGATAAGCCCGAAACGATTGACCACTTGGAGGACAACATTCGCCGCGTTATTGCCAATATGAGGCCAGACATGTTGTAAAGTCATCGAAAATTGGACCAACAGATTAGACTTCCGAGCCATCCGTCTCAGTCATATGACAGAAGTCATATTTAAATTATAATGCCAGAATAAAGTATCTTTCGAATAAAGTAAATTTCATGTCAATTTAAAAACTTCATCTTTGTTTTATTCCATTTCAAAGTTCTATGCGTCTATAAAAAATACCCTTTAGTTAAAATATTCAGTTAAAATTTTCTTTTTAATACAAAAAGTTTGAGTATTGAAATAAACGAAAACAATCTATTGTTTTTATCGATTTTATCAATTAATTTGTCAACAGTTGAAAATAAACTAAAAAATACAATTGTTCTAAACGAAAAGTAAGTACTCAGTAAAAAATGTTCGTGTTTTTAGAAGCAGGATAAAACAATTGCGCTGATGTAAGTAAGTGCTTACTATTAAATAATACTGAGAAGCAGCAAACGAAACGAATAATTTTCGTGTAAAAATAAACAAACAAAAATGTTGAGCATACTGTTTTCCCTAACAAGGATGCAGTTGTAAGCAGCTTACCCTAATCCCTTACAAGAATGCAGGTTGTAATTCAGAAAGTTTCATACCGTGGATTATAAACGATCTGTACCAGTTTTTCCGAGTGATTTCCGATTCTGTTTAGTGTTTTCGAGTATGTAATAAAAAATAATTAGTCATTTAACTGTTTCTGAAGAGCAAGCTAAAATCAGCGCTTATTTTGCCCAAAAGTAATGCTTCCAAGTGGGAATTCGGCATATAAAAATCATAGCATATGTAAGCTGGTTTGTAAGGGATTCTTTTTGGCTTACTCCCTTACAAATCAGCTTGCATGTAAGCAGCGTTTTTTACTGGGATCTTTTTAAAGGCACTGTTATCGTGCTTTAAAAAGAATAAACGAAAAAATTATTTTTTTAAGGTGAAAAACATATTTTTACAATATACGCGGTTTAAACCGCTGTATTTAAAAAAACTGAGGTTTTAAAATTTAAAAAAAATTATTATTATATTAAAATATGTTAATTATAATGTGGAGCACAAATTAATATGTGGAGCACTTACGAAATTCAAAGTTAGGGATAAAAATCCATAAAAAGATACTGAATACAGTAGAAAAAATATTTACATAAAAATAAAAGTAGTTGAACATAATTGCGCATATCTTGTTAACGGTTTAAGCTACAAGAGTCATTTATCCCTTATTTTAAAAGTACTTAAATTGTGGTTTTGCTGGTTCACAAAAATAATTTACTTCTTGAAGGTAAAATGTATTTTTTTCCAAAGGCTTTATTTCAAAAGACTGGTTTTCGAAAATTTAAAAAAAAAAATATATGTTAACTATCAATTATTCTTCTGTACCGTCATTAAATCCATATGTGATACTCCTGCATCTATCTGAATTATTGGCTTTTTAGTTAAATTTTCAAATTTTTTTTCATAAGTCAGGATACCGTAACATCTCCATGTAGGAATATGGACACGGCTTAGGGAACTAAGTTTTATTTAACATATATTTTTTGAAATATCGTTTTTTGAACCGCGGTTTTTGAAAACAATGCATTTTGAAGTGGAAAAGTGAATAATATGTGTGTACTAGTAAAACCACAATTTCAGTAGCTTTAAAATGGGGTTATCAATGGCCAATACTTTTTGAAAATTTTCGAATATTTCTCATATTTTGAAACTCGATATTTCAAGATCCGCTAGGATTAGCTGTCCTACATTTGAACGAAGTTATACTTACGAGTATATGATGTACATCTTCTATACCAATTTTGGTTGTAATCAGAAGGGGTGGTGGAAATCGAGTGGTTGATTTTATATGTTTTCAGGCAGTAATAGCTTAATCAAACTATATTTCTTTAACAATATATAATATCACTTAAAACACATTTTCTTGAATAAAAAAAATAAATAATTGAAAGTTATCGGACATGTTGCGTACACAAGTTAATATCTCTGAAACAATTCGAAATATGTCGAAAAAACGAAAACTCGGTTAATTTTTACCCACTTTTTAACCCTAAACATAAGATTGGGCCAATAAAAAAAAATAAGTGTCCCCTATTTTTTTTTCTTTATCACATATGATGAATTTCATATCAAAACCTATAAAAAAAGGCACATTTTGAACCCGACCCCCTCAGAATTTGATGAAATTTCGCATACAGCTACATTTTACCTATACAAACACAACCTCATATTTAGAAATTGAATTTTTGAAAATATGTGGGCGTGGCAAAGTATCGAAGTTTTTGAAAAATCACGATAACATGTACTTTCAAGCTGAGATTACTACGGAATGGCTGAACCGATTTAAAAGATGTTGGTACCATTAGAAAGGTCTTTGAGTTAGCATTGCAAATAAAAACTAAATTTAAACGGCGAAAGACCTTTGTCATTGGGCTTCACAAACTTATAATACCTCCATAGAAGTTGACGACTATAACAAAACAAAAGAAGAGCTATTTTAAAGGTATAAAAATGCTAAAACTATTACAGGAACTCAAAGCTTCCATTCTTTTATACCTTTAGATGAAATTTCACTAAAAGTTAGCAAATATTCCGAAAGTCAACAGTATGCGCAAAATTATATATTAAATCTAAAAAATGAAAATAAAAAAAAAATTTACCAAGGGTAAATCCATATTTTGGGGGTGTCTGAAAAATTTGATAATACGATTCTTGTTCTAATCTATTAGAATTACAAAAAAATCTGTATAACTTTCAAAGTTTAGCTACTTTATTTTTTTTTTGTCACACAATGACATCAAAATATAAGGAAGTTAACAAGAGATGCATTTACTTAAAAAAATTTAAAAAAAAGAAAAAAGAACGCCATTTTAGTTTTTAGATATGTTGTATATATTAAAAAGACCCTCCTAAAAAAATTTTTTTTTGGAAAAAAACACTTGGCCTTTGAAGTGTTTTCCCAGTTTAAAGTTTTATTTTTGACAAAAAAAAATTTTCAGTGTAATATAAAATTTTTGCAGTGTATGTTTTCGAAAGCTAACTCAAATACCTTTCTAATGGTACCAACATCTTTTAAATCGGTTCAGCCATTCCGTATTAATCTCAGCTTGAAAGTACATGTTATCGTGATTTTTCAAAAACTTCGATACCTTGCCACGCCCACATATTTTCAAAAATGCAATTTCTAAATAAGAGGTTGTGTTTGTATAGGTAAAATGTAGCTGTATGCAAAATTTCATCAAATTCTGAGTGGGTCGGGTTCAACGTATATCGGTTTTGATATGAAATTCATCATATGTAAATTGCATTTAGATCGGAAAGAGACCATCGCGATACTCCATTTTTCAGTGTTTAGAGAAACACAATAAAGCTTTTCCTTTAAGTGTAATATAAACTGTCAGTGCTCGTGAAGTGGTATGTAGACCTGACACCAGTCCAGGAATCAGTTCTTTTAATATAATAGGCAATGCTCAACCCAAAGCAATGGTAGACTTGACTCTTTAACCAATCACGGGGTAGGTCCTTTGAAGGGCAATTGTCTCCTCATTTCGTCGTTTGACAATTTGAATTCATCAAATAGTTTCTTCTCGTCAGTTTTTATTTCTGTTTTAATCCTTTTTAAAAAAATTTCTTTATTTCAATTTTTTAAATTTTGCATTTGTTGCAACTCAAATCCCTCTAATCACGCCTTAATGCATCTTAGTTGGCCACATAATTTATATACCACAGAGTATAAACCATAATAATGGCAAACAAATCAGTTAGTATTTGGCTTTAATGAAAAAGCATAAATAAACCAGATCAGCACAGACTCTATGGTTTTTAAGGCAACAATTCACATATCTAATGCATAATACAAAAGTTAACTTGTATACAAATTTTACGTTAGTAACTAACTATAAGGTGATAATTACATTTGATTTATGCACAATTTTTTAATGCAACATACGCTATATTTAACTAACAAATATCAGCATTTTGTTGTCATTATCTATCTGTCCGTCCTCAGTTGGTGGAAAAACAAAATTTTAATTTAAGGATCACAGTGGTGTAATAAGTGAATGTGACATTATGTCAGTTGGGGGGGAAAAAAATGTATACAAATTTTGATTTTATGATCAATGATTTTAACATTTATTATCATCGCTGAGGAGACTTTCATGCAGATGTATGTTTAAAGTCGGTAGCCCAAAATCAAATACTTCTACGAATCAAAGAATGTGAACTAAATTGCATCGATTTGTTTTTGCATATTCTTGCATATTTTGTTATAAATGCATATTGTAATATTAGATTTAAAATTAATAGAGATTTGACCATTAATTATATAAAAAGGGTTGTTTTTATAGAGGTATATAACTTTGAAATGGAATAAAAGAAATATGAATTTTTTAAATAGACATGAAATTTACTTTATTCGAAAAATTAACTCGATTTTAAGATATTTTATTCATTTTATTTTTATTTACTAGATTTATGGAAAATTTATACTTAAATTTAGTTTTACTAAAGTTTCATAAAATTTAAGACAACATTTACTAAATTTTAATATAAATTTACTTAATTGAAGTAAATCGATTTTACTTGTATTTAAGAAAACTGTATACTTGAACAATATTGCCAGCTCTTGAAGTGAAAAAATTGCTAGATTAAGGAGAAAAAAATGGCTAGAAATCAATAATTTCAATGTAAATTACACAGTTCAACAAAATCAGAAAAATTGAATGCATCGGCTTTGCGACCTATCATTACTAAATAACTATAGGATGCAGATCACGAATATGGCATTAGAATTTAAATGTTAGATAAAGTTAACTAAGTATTTGTAAAAAACCTTTTGTAGAAAATTTAAATTTTTTGATAAAATTTTTGCAAAAAATACAAAATTGCAAATAATTCTGCAACTTTTTTGCAATATTAAAATAGTCTGAACTATGAATTTTAATTTTATATACAAATAACACGTTTCGAAATATGCGATAATTTACCATATGTATGTATTTAAAGTTGAAATTTCCCATTTTTAATGATTTTATTAATAAAAAATCCATAACGAAAAAAAGATCCACAATTTTAATGTGTATCTTAGCAAAACCACAAATACTGGGTAATGTAATATATCTACATAGGACTACAGGCGTTACATTACATCTAGGCTAGGTTAGGTTAGGTCGAAAAGAGGATTCGGAGAAGGGAAATACCGACTCAAGTCCCTGAGGACTTACACTTAAGCCAGAATGTCGGCTTGTTGTGCGCTCTAAACAATCGGTTCTATGTCCTATGTCACCTTACTATCCCAGGAACTCCGTCACACTGACGAAACTCCTCAATTTCTTCCATCCTATGCCCCTAAGATCCCCCAATGTGGATATTGGGTCACTGGATAGTATTTCGACCCGGATCCCGGCAAATGCCGGGCATTCACAGAGATAGTGTTCCAAGGTCTCCTCGTCCTCCCCACATACATTACATCTTACTTCACTGATGAATTTTACAGGCGATTAGCCTAAAAGTAACGGGTGGACTCATTACCTTGTAGGGGGTAAGTAACTGGTTATTTATATGGTTACATGGTGGGAAAGAGTAATGTGTCTATAAATAGATTTTCATAAAAAAAATTTTTATAGAAAAAAATGATTACAAATATACAACTGAGCTATCGATAAATATACTTGATTGCTTAAAATTTAAATGAATTGTTGTGCTTCGTATTTTCGTTCGTGAAATCAAAAATATACACCTTACCCGCTTGCTTACAAAAAATCACAAATTAATGTATAACTATAAATAGGTTTTCAGAAAGATATTATAATAATTACTTTACGTTTATAATGCATGCACTATGTAATTGATGATCGGTAAGTCATTATTTTACGTTTTGAAGTAATGTGGTATCATTACAATTGTCTTGTCTTGTCCATGAGTGTTCAATTGTCGGTAACTCATTACATTATGTTTTAAAATAATGCTGAATGTAAGGAGTATACATTACAATGTAATGCATTATATAACCAACTATTGATAACTGATTACTTTATGTGTCGAAATAATGCTGATGGTAAAGAGTATTCATTACAAAGTAATGCATTATGTAAACCATTAAAGGCAACGCATTACTTGTTGTTAAAAAATAATGATACAGGTAAGAAGTTACAAGGTAATGCATTACTTTATCGCACCCATTGCCAAAGTTTTCCTGGGATCCTTAAAAAACATCACTGGTTACTTAATTTATGAAAAAACTCACAAATTTTCTTTTTTAGTTTAAGGAAAAAATGGCTGAAACTAAAAAAAATTGCATTTATTTTTATACCTTAAAAATATGGAGTCTGTGACAAATCTTAATTATTAAAATTCAGATAAAAACACTCAAATATGAAAATGAAAATTATTCAAGTTCGAGGCCATACTCTATATTTTTTTATTAGGATATTGTCCTAACAAATAATCTATAGAGTTTTTGTTTTCAAATTTATTATTTGACTCTTTCAGGAATGTGTTGATAGATCTATTTCGGGAATTTTCTAGGTTCCCATCATCAGAACACGTTTTGAAAGAGGTAACAATCCCATGCCAAACATCAAACATGCATATAAACTAGTTTACTCACTACATGACAACTAATATACATATGAGCTCGAAGTTAAAGATTATCACCATTGATCAAAAAATAAATTATTTTTTTTTATTTTATTTTATTAATTAATAATCATATAGTTACAAATTATATACTATTACCCTAACCGAGCACTAGCTACTATGGCCTTCGGCGCGTTGTAGCGAAAACAGACCAGTGCCTCTGGTGGGAATCGAACCCACGACCCCCGCACAGATAAGCCAGCACGCTACCAACTAGCCTACCGGGGCGCACGAAAAAATAAATTAAAAACTTGTTTTTGTGTCGAAATAAACATAATTTTTATTTTTAATAAAAATTATATCAAACACTCAAATATATATTAGCACATGCTTTCTGATCAATACCAAGCAAGTTCTAGGGAATTGAAGTGCGTTTTCATATAAAAATAACGATTTTTAATTATTCAATCTAAAATATACTTCTCATATTTTCTTCATAGTAAATTCATACAAAATTAATTTTAATACAAAAGTTATAAAAATTGTATTTCAGATTGAATTTTCTGAAAATTTGGCATACAATTTATGGTTTTTTTATGAAATGAGTTAAGTGGAATATACATTAACATCATGTGCTTAAATTTTGCAAATTCGATTAAACGCTTATATAATATTCACAAAAAATAAAAATAAGTGAAGTTATAGAATGTTGTATGTATTGTTCATCTTTTAAAATTGGATTTGCATCACTTTAATTGCAAGGATATGTTCCATCCTTCACCAAATCGCAAACTAATTGTCCATACTTTACTCAAAGTCCATACTTTAAAACTATATTATAAGTTATTCGTCAATGATTCAGGTATTTTAAATGTTTTCCGGTGGGCTAGTTGGTAGCGTGCTGACTTATCAGTGCGAGGGTCGTGTGTTCGATTTCCACCAGAGGCACTGGTCTGTTTTCGCTACAACGCGCCGAAAGTCATAGTAGCTAGTGCTCGGTTAGGGTAATAGTATAGAATTTGTAATTATATGATTATTAATTAATAAAATAGAAAAAAAAAATATTTTGCGTAAAATTTTACAAAAAAAACATAATTTTAAATCGCATGTAAATATTACACGTCAAATTTTCCTGTCAAAAATTGAAAATTTTGGAACAAATTTTTGAAAACCGTAGAAATTTAAGCACTTTTATGTGAAATTAACTATAAAACGTGTGAAAAAAATGGCTAGGCAAAAATTTAATGGCTAAATCTTTCGGCTAGAAACAATCTAGCAATTTTTTTTAGGGCTAGATAAAAATAAAATGGCTAGATCTAGCCGGAATATGGCTAAATTGGCCACCTTATACATGATTTAAGTTAAATTTTTTCTTTGCAGCCAAATCATTCCCTAATCTCTTAAAATTCAGTTTATTTATTTGGTAAACGTTTTGGTAAACTTTTTGGTAAACAGTTTTAGCGAATATGAACACTTAATGAACAATTGACCTAAATAAGTGTTAGTTTCTTAAAAAGAGGCAATTAATGGGAAATATTTTGAAAAAAAAAAATGTTTTTGCATATAGCGGCTTATACCATATATTCGCGATTTTTCAAAAATTGTATGTGACATCCAGACTCGGATCCAGGAAAAGGTTTTGTTGAGGAAACTTAGATTATTTTTAATAATTTTTAATCTTTTTTACATTTTTGTATTGAAATATATTATTTTGGGGAAAATTCCCATTTACCCCTCCCCCTTTAACACTGTCTGATGGCAGCATGACTTTTCAAGTTGGCCCCAGAGTCATACTTTTGGTATAATATGTAAGAACATCTAAAAATGTTGTTGCAAAAATGTAAGTAAAAAATTTCCAATTTTTAATGATATAAAATAATAAAAAAAAACTAAAACTATAAAATACATACATTTTTTTTAACTTTATTAAATTTTTAAAAGGTAACATTTTGTACTCCAATTTTCAAAAATCTAAAAATTTTAAGGGTATATTTTTTTATGTTAGTTCACATTTTTACATTTTTTAGTGCATATTTCGATTTAAGTGCATTTTTTAAGCACACATTTTGGATTTCTTTACTGCATATTTTAAACCGCATATTTTCAATTTTCTAGTGCATGAAAGTCGCTGCCCAGATTATCACAGTAAAAACTATAGTTAATTTCTTCATAAATACATGGTAAATAGTCATTTGTAGCCTTGGTTAATTTATTTCAAATAATCATGTATATCCTGTGGTTAACAAGTGTTATTTTTTCCCATAACAATTCATTAAGATTCCGCGATTAATAATTATAATATTTCAAATATTTTGTAGATGTATAAAAACATACATTAGAGTAATTAAAAAGACATCAATGAAATTATTAAATACAATTTAATGACAGGTAAAATTTTTGTAAAAGTTTATTTAAATTTGAAATGAGGATAATAAACTTTTGTGAGTTTTCTACAAAAATTTTTTACTGAACAACTTCAAAAATATTTTAAAGCTGCAAAAATTCTGCACAAAAAAATGTTGCCAAACAATTTGTCAAAGCAATATCTTAACAAGTGTAGAAGTATGTGACCAGATTGTTTCTGGACAGATTTTATCTTTAACATGAGGGTGCATTAAACAAGAAATAGCACAACAACTTAAATATGCACCTAAGACACGTTTTTTTTTTTTTAATTTAAACATGGCATTATTATATTTTATTTTTCTCATAAAGGCGCCAAGAGTAATTTTCTATGTGAGCTGTCATTAAAAATTGTCAGAATTAAAACACAATATTGCGGAGCGATAATACCAAGTGATAAAATATAACATAAATTTTATATTTTGTGTTGATTTAAGGTAAAAAGAATCAGGTATTTCTACTCAACAAATTTGAAGTTTTTGCCGAAGCTGTCTTTTATATACATATTTCTTAAATCACTGACAAATCTGTCAAAATTCGCCGACATGAATGATTACACAGTGCAACACGAAAAAAAATAACCATATACGGACACCACTACGTGATAAAAGACTAAAAAAAAAGACCCGTGTCTCCCAATTTTTCCCAAAGTCATATCCTCTTTTGTTTATGGGCCGCCAAAGATTTGGGGCCTCGGTATCATTTTCGCAAAAAGTGATCATTTTGTCAGGCTCATATCTTACAAACCGTTCAGAATTTACTCTCTATGGCAAAGTTGTAGCTCTTGTCATAAAGAACAAAAATTGCGAACATATAAAATCAAAAAAACTTCACCTTCCAGATCAAAATCGCAAAAAACTTAAAAAAAATCGATTTTTTACCTTTTTCCCGTGTTCAGGTCCATAGGTAGCAAACCGTTCAAAATTCAAGGAAACAATCAACTACAAAAATTTACCTAAGATCTCAATAAACAAATTTCTAGAACATATAAAACTTCCTGGGAATTGGGTTTGCTACCTATGCACCTGAACAGGAGAAAAAAGGAAAAAAATGAAATTAAAAAATTTTTCACTTTTGCGCGCTACCTAAACAGTGTTAAGAATCATCTCTAGGAAGTTTATATGTTCTAGAAATTTGTTTATTGAGATCTTAGGTAAATTTTTGTAGTTGATTGTTTCCTTGAATTTTGAACGGTTTGCTACCTATGGACCTGAACACGGGAAAAAAGGTAAAAAAAAAAATCGATTTTTTTTTAAGTTTTTTGCGATTTTGATCTGGAAGGTGAAGTTTTTTTGATTTTATATGTTCGCAATTTTTGTTCTTTATGACAAGAGCTACAACTTTGCCATAGAGAGTAAATCGAAATTCTGATCGGTTTGCAAGATATGAGTCTGAGAAAATGATCACTTTTTTGCGAAAATGATACCGAGGCCCCAAATCTTTGGCGGCCCATAAACAAAAGAGGATATGACTTTGGGAAAAATTGGGAGACACGGGTCTTTTTTTTAGTCTTTTATCACGTAGTGTTGTCTGTATATGGTTATTTTGCCATGACTTAAAAAATTACACACAGTGTTATACTCAAATTAAAGATAATTTTGTGTGGATTTATATTCTAAAAAACAAAAATTAAGCAAAATATCAGAAAAATATTTCAAAAACTGCAAAAGTGAAATGAAAATTGTTGCCAAATTTGGATTTAACGTTTATTCCAAAAGATGTGTTTCAAAGTCAGGTGTTTTTTTGCCGTCGAGTAGTGTAATATATACCTATAAATATGAAGTCCACTACTTAAGTGTTTTGTTTTCAGTTCCCAAACACTGCATGCATAAAAAATACAAAGTTATTTTCAAAACTACAAAAACTTTAGTAAAATTAACAAAAAATTCGTTTACTTTACGAGCGTTTTGGTTAAATTGACATTTTTCGTATTTTTACGCATGGATTATTATCAGTGGACAAATACTTGAGAACTTTTTGGAAAACTAAAAAATCAGAGAACTTTTTTTTGTAAATATTTCTCGAAACTTTTAAACGTTTAAAAAAAAAAATCGGTATCACTCATAATAATCACTAAATAAAAATGCAAAACTATTGTGAAAACAACGAAAACTTTTTTTTTTAAATTAAAAAATTTTCGTTTATTTTACAAAAGTTTTTGTTATTTTTAAATATATTTTGGTATTTTAATGATTGGATTTAAATCAGTTCAGAATCTAAGAGACAGTGAAAAGTTTTGAAATTAAAGAAAATAACTAGAGGTTAAGGATCAACCATTATTTGGCCAGGTAGCGGGAAAATATGTTTATATAACTAAAATCTAAACAAAAAAAATATTTCCATACTTTTTTTAATTAAATCGGTTTGTTGAAAATTTTAAAAGCTGTCAATTAAAAATTAATTGAATCAATTTAATATTTGCTCAAATTCGGAACTTGCTGGACAATTTTTTATATTATTGCCCAAAAGCAAACATCAACACATTGATGTTGTTTTTGTAATATTTATGTAGTTGTTTTTTTATAAATGCTTATGTTTAGTAGTATTAGTAATAAATATTTTAAATTTATTTCATTTTGAATTTCAAAAATTTGATTCTGAACTCGTGACCAGAAGCTGTCTTAAACCCCTATAGCCTTATCCTTATATTCAAGTTCGGGCTTGTTGGTCCACAACATAGTAATGAATGTCAAATTTGTATGGATATATCTGTGGTTAAAGGTAGACCCTGATTAGTTTTATAAATATTACTCGTCCTTAGTGAACTTTGAAGTCAAAATTTTAAAAATGTATTCTGGGCCCAAACAAATGTGCGAGTTCTTTGACTTTTGAGATTCTTTAATTCGATAACGAATAAACTGTAGCGAAATTTCTAATGATGGGATTCGATAATGGAATGGGATGGGATTCGAACGCAAACTTCCGAATTTTTACTCGAAAGCAAGAAGGCATTCGAAATAACGTTTTTCTGATAAAAAGTGAAAAAAATTAAATGTAAGATCAAAATTTATATTTATTTAAGCAAAAAATAACTTTAGTAACTGTAGGTTAAAAATAACGAAAATAAACTTTACCCAGAAGGAGATTCTTGGCAATTTGATGGCGAAATATGGAATTTAACTCTCAATATATGCGGTGTTAGAAGAGTTAAATATTATCCATTTAAGGTTTAGATACAATTAAAGAACACGTATTACCTTAAAGCTTTAGATACAATTAAAGAGCACTTGTTTCGTACTTTTCCATTAGTAAAATAATGAAATAATGAGCGTTTTATCTAAAAACTTCGGTTAAAAACGAACTAATATAATTTTACGCTTAATGGGTTAATGGAACTAGAAGTATTATATGTGAAGTGAAAGATGATTCAATTAGATTTTAAATGATATATGATATATATATTAGGGCGGTCGATTTGTAGGGAGGCAAAAAAATCGCTCAACGTACAAGGAAAATCGTATTCTAGGGATCAAACTAAGAAACTTTGCTGAAGGAACCAACCTCTAAAACGAATTCAGATGTCCCGACTTTTGGCCCGTAGGGTCAAATTTTGAAAAAGGCTACTTTGATATTTCAGAAAGTAGGAGGAATCTCCCCAAGATTATGGGAGCTACTTCTTCTCCGGGAGACGCGCCAGATTAATACATAAATTATCATTCTAGGTGACCGTTAAGGGGTTCAAATTTAAGTTGAAAGAGGGCCTTATTAGCCGTGTTTTTATAGCAAAATGTACAAATCTCGGGATAGAGATATTTCAGAAAGTAGGAGGAGTCTTCCCAAGATTAGGGTCTCTATTTCTTCTCCGGAAGACGCTCTAGCAGATGAATGTATAAATTATATTCGATTAGGTTGGATTCGACTGGGGCACTCTAATTGGGTCAAAGTGGTATTTTTCAAAATTTGACCCTACGGGTCAAAAGTCGGGACATCAGAATTCGTTTTATAGGTGTGGTTCCGTCGTCAAAGTTTCTTATTTTGATCCCTAGAATACGATTTTCCTTGTACGATGAGCGATTTTTAAATCGACCTGCCCAAATATATATATATACAGGGTGATTCAGTCACGACCCGCCGAATTTCACTAGCGTATTCCTTGGCTCATTTTATGAAAATATGTACACTACGACCATCCCCGAAAATGCAAGTGTACCAAATGTCAGCGGTTTGAAAATTTTCGAATTGGCGGTCGGAGAGTAGTAGGGTAAAATTGCTAACTTCTGAACCAGTGGTCGGATTTTTGGTTTTTGGGCTTGTTGGAAAGGGGTTTGGGAGACCTTTCAGAATCAATAAAAATAAAATAAAAAAAAGTGAAATCGCTGAGATACAGAGCCCAGAGGTCTTACCGTTCCAAAGTTATATAGTCCCTGTATATATATATATTGCGTTAATCCGATGTAAAAAAAATGGCGAAGATACAAATAACTCAAAATCCAAACTTTGGAGGTTCATAATTATGACAAAAAAAAATTACCACTAAAAGTTCTATCAATCGAGAAAATTTGAAACAAATCCGAGTTATGTCCGTAAACTACAGTTTAGCCTGTCTTTTTTTCTATTTTCGAATAAACATATGTTTTTTGTTTACATTTGTTGTACATCTTATTTATTTAAGGTTTTACAACACTGAAACAATAACGAGTACCATCATCAGAAAAAATTTCGATCGCGAATTCGGTCATTAGGCCCCTGAGTTTGGTTTGGTAAAGTCATTATTTCGATTTAATTTTTCCTTTACGCATCGTAAAATTATTTCGTAACCGCAACGTTGTGTTTCAACTTTAAATAAAGGCTTAATGTATTTTTTTCGAAAATATCCACATACATAGTATAAAAATACAAACAACAGTTTAATTAATTAAGCACCAATTTAAAAAAAAAAAAAAAAAACTGGTCGAGTGCAATGAATTCTTTTTTATGGCAAAAACATGCTAAAGTTGGAAATTCTCACCTGTATCGAAAGAAAAAACAAAATGTTTAACATAATTTTCCGCATAAGAGTGTGTGAGTGTCAGTTTGCTTCAGTGTGTTTAACTCAAAATGCATTATAATGCAAACTGACACGAGTTTGTTAATGTTTTGGTAATATACCATAATGGCATTTAAATCTTTCGTTGAATAAAGTTACTATGAAGTGTGATATTTAAGGTATTTATGGATGAAATATGACAATATACGAGTAGGAAATAAATATAAATAATCTTACAATAAAATGAAAACATGTCAACTCAATCGCCATTCGGCTCGAAAATCTCCAATTTCAATGAAATTCATCAAAACTGTCATACTGAGCAAAAAATCGACGAAACATAAATTTCAGATTTCAGACTCTCTCTTGGTTTGCGAAATATGACTTCATATAAAAAAATTCTTGTTGACCTTATTATTTTTAGGTAAAATGTACTCTTTAAAATTATACGCATATTAATTTTTTTAGTGGAAGGCTCAACGGTTATTTTTTGGGGTCTCGATATTTTAAATTCTTAAAAAAATATATGCTTATTATTGCACCCTCCGCTACATTTGAGGAAAAAATTTAGGGTGGTATCTCATTTGATCTCTTGTTTCCTCCAATTTTGTCTTTTATCAATTTTATAGTTTTTTTTTTTATGTAATTTTGACAGTATTTTTTTGTTCCAAATGTGTCCACAATCGGTAGAATTGTGCGCAAATTTCAGCATACCGTTTTGATTGTTGAAAAGAAGATGCATGATTATGGGCTGGCGGCGTCATCGGGCCGTACTTCTTCGAAAACTAGGTCGGAAAAAACAGTTACTGTGAATAGTGTTAGCTATCGCGAGATGATAACGGACTTCTTGTGGCCAGAAATTGAGGATATGGATCTGGACGATATGTGGTTCCAACAGGCAGTTGCCACTTGCCACACAGCCAACGAAACAATGGCTCTTTTGAGAGAGGAATTCAATGGCAGTGTTATCTCACGTCGTGGCGATTTTAATTGGCCGCCACGATTATGTGATTTCACACCGTTGGACTTCATTTTTTGGGGATATTCAAAAGAAAAAGTGTACTTCAATAAGCAAAGAACAATTCAAGAGCTAAAGGATGAGATAATTAGGCACATTAACGATATTGAACCTCAATTATGTCTCAGTCATTGAAAATATGGACCATCGGATAGAGGTAGTGGCGAGCATTTGATCGATATTTTGTTTCACACATAATTGTCATAGATCCTTCTATCATAATAAAAAATTTTAAGATAATTCTCCGAAAACTTTTTATGAAATTTGAAAATAACTTAAAAAATTTGGAACTTTTATCGAAAAAATGGCTCTAGCTAATCCGCGCGCAAACTTGCGCAAAAATACTCGGTATACACTTGTAGAGGAATATGGTCTTTCTGGCAATATAAAATCTGTTTTGAAGACTTTTATAGCAAATTAGTTATAGTCCAACAAAGGCGAAAATTTTTGTTAAAACTTACCCTAATCTAAAATTATAAGAAATGTATAATTTAAAACGGACAAAAAAAAATTACCTGAAGTTAATATCTTGGAAAACAAAAAAAAAAATATGAAACTTTAAACTAAGGAAAAATTAACAAAAGTCATAACTTTACAAAAACACAGCAAAGAGGTCTTTTGGATAACTCTGTTTACAGTGATATAGTAAAAAATTTGCTTCAATTTGAAAAAAAATTTGCTCTTTTGAAAGAAAACAACTTAGAACCTGTAAGTTGTTTTCTTTCAAAAGAGCCAATTTTTTTTAAATTGGTTGCAAAAAAATAAATGATTTTTGGCTATTTGATACAGCGTATTTCTGGTTGCCCTGCTTATAAGCAACTACAAAAATATGTGGTTACAAGTTTATAAACAATAAGGCTTGCCCTTATACTTATCAATAATTAAAAAATAAGTAGTTTACAAAGAGACATTATATTTGTAATAAAATAATTAGTCGCGCGTAAGCTTGACAACTTATAAAAACGACGTCGTCAAACAAAGATAACTAGTGCTAACGACAAATTATAAATATTATAATTATGTGGTAATGAAAGATGTTGCTGGTCAATATATGTTACAGTTTTAAAATTTGTTTTAGTTTTAAATTTTTTTTTTCACTTTACAAAATTTTCGTGTTGACACTGGTACCGTGAAATAACTCCCAAAAAAAATGAAATAACTCCCAAAAAAAAAAATGAAATAACTCCCAAAAATTTTCCATATAAATTGGGATTTATTTCACTATGAAATAACTCCCAATGCGTTAGGACTTATTTCACAATTTTCTGTTAGAAATTATTTCGTTATGAAATAACACCCAAATGAAATAATTCCCAACCAGGTCTTGTTGGAGTTATTTTACTCCTTTTTGGCATTGGAAGTTATTTCACTTTTGTTGGGACTTATTTCATTTTGATTTTTAAATGTGATTTTATCGTTGGGAGTTATTTCATTTCTATTAAAAATACATTTTGGTTAACTTTATGCATTTGTAACGGTTCTTAAAATTGTCGTAAAGTAAATAATAGCAATACAATGAGTTATTTTACCAAAAGGAACGCAGTTCTTGCTAGAATTTTGGTAAGTAAAGATCGGTATTAAAGTGATTAAAAATAATGGCAAATCTTGAATTTGAAATAATGAGTGGCAAAAGAAGATGTTTAAAGCAATTGATTTTGGTGCATATTGAATATTATGAAAAGTTAAGACATCTCAGAAGGAGGAGGGGTCTGGAAAGGGTGGCATGACATAACGTCCAATGACATAATGTCCATGGACGTTATGTCAGTCGAAAAGTGTCCTAATGTCCATGGACTTTATGACACTCTGCAATGTGACATTATGTCACCAAATGGAATGACATAAAGTCCATGGACATTATGCCACTTTTTGGGTGACATAAGGTCCATGGACATTACACTTCAGTGTGGAAACAGATCAGTAATTTTGAAGTTTCTTTTATGTCGCACGCAGAAAAAACTTTATTTCGCGAAGCCGCCTGCCGCGTTCTACGGAGGAAAAAACCCCTAAGACCGGCCGAAGTCCGCCACCCAGAATAACTTGTTTTTCAAATCAGATGTCGAATCCGTTGAAATCTTATATTTTTAAGACATCAAGTAATTTGTTAAAACAAGTTTTTCTGGGTGGCGGCCTTCGGACGCTCTTAGGGGTTTATTTCCTCCGCAGAACGCGGCTTCGCGAAACAAAGTTTTTTCTGTGTGCGATTATACGATTTATAAATTTAGTTTTATTTTGTGATATACTACTAAGAATATTTAAAAAAATTGTATTGATATACTAAATATTATTAATCTTTCACAAGTTTGTTATAATTTTTATTAAAAATAAAAATTATGTTTTTTCGACCTTTAATTGTGTAATGAAAATGAAAATTATTCACAATTAATGGTCGAAAAAATATAATCTTTATTTTTAATAAAAATTATAACAAACTTGTAAAAAAGGCAAAGTACCGCCTAGTTTACTTCCCCTGTTTTGTTTACAAACTAGACAAAATATAAAAAGGAGAGAAAAACAAAAAACGTGTATTGAATATCCACCAGAGGTGGATCTTGCACATCAAACAAGTTTTCAATTTATTTTTTTATCAATGGTTATAATCTTTAACTTCAAACTCATATGTATATTAGTTCTCATGTAGTGAGTAAACTAGTTCATATGAATGTTGATGTTTGGCATGGGATTGTTACCGCTTTCAAAACGTGTTCTGATGATGGGAACCTAGAAAATTCCCGAAATAGATCTATCAACACATTCCTGAAAGGGTCAAATAATAAATTTGAAAACAAAAAACTCTATAGATTATTTGTTAGGACAATATCCTAATGAAGAAATATAGAGTATGGCCTCGACATTACGACATTTTCCAAATTGTCATAAAGTCCATTGACATTATGGCACTTTTCGAGTAAAATAACGTAGTTGGACATTATGTCATTGGACGTTATGACATGCCACCTCTGAAAAGCGGTGGCGTACGATTCGCGTCCTGCGGCGCGGCCGCGTTTCGCGTAATGCGCCGCCTCCCCCCCCCCCCTACGCACTGTTTCACTACTCCATGCTATGTAAACTAATTTATTTTAACTTTTAAAACAAAGATTATTCCAGGTTTTTCTATAAATATATTTTTAATATGTATTTTTAATTTTGTTGATTATTTTTGTATATTTATGTATACATTAAATTCTATCTTTATAATATGTTTAATATTATGTACATTTTTACATGTATTTATGAAATAAATAGAATTCGATATTTTTGAATTGGGAATTATTTCATTTTTTTTTGGGACTTTTTTCATTGGGAGTTGTTTCATTCTTTGTTGGGAGTTATTTTATTACTATGAAATAACTCCCAAATGTTGGGGCTTATTTAATTTTTTCTTTGGAGGTTATTTCATTTATTAAAATTGGGACTCATTTTATTTTTTTTTTGTGACTTATTTCATTGGGACTTATTTCTAGTATCCGACCGAACAGTTCGGCCAAAAAACTATATTTTGTCGGATTTTTGATATCTAGAGGCAGTAATGACAAATTTTAGTATTGTAAACATGTTTATTGAGCCGACTTAATTCGATTTTGTGTATAAAATTTAAGAGAAAAGCCGAAGTTTAGCTATACAGTTAAAAGATCGGCCGCCGAACTATTTTAAATTTGGCCGAACTTTCTGAGGCCGAACAGTGAATTCATTGCTTAACTACAGACTTTTATTCAAATTTGACACTCAAAATAGCATCTAATAAGCCCAATAAACATTTTTACATCCGCCAAATGTGTCCATAATGCTTTAAAATACCGAATACAGACCAAATGCATTTTCTGGCCGAACTGTTCGGTCGGACACTACTTATTTCATTTGGGAGTTATTTCACGGTACCGTTGACACTTACTTACTTCAAAAGTTACACATTTAAATTTCTACTTATAAAATAATCATTTGACGAAAATGTGGCAATCTTTGCTGGACTTTTAAAGGGTTAAAAATTTAATTTTTTTTTTTAATCAATTTTTCTTGTATTTTTACGACAGTAAAGAATTATAAAATGCGTTTAGCTATGAATTGTGGAGAGTATAAAAAGATTTGACCATACCTTTTTTTATTCGATTTTATAATTACGAAATTCATTTGATTCTTATGTTACTTTAATAGGCTAAAAAAAATAATAAATAATTTTAAAGAAAAATACAAAAACCGCCAGCTCTTATTGTGGGGGGGGGGGGGGGGGGGGGGGATGGCAGTAACGTTTCTTGCCTCTAATAAACAATTTACACATTTTTAAATTTATGATCAATGCATGAAAATTATTGATCATAATGATCATGATTTTAATGATTAGAGGGATCAGTATAGAAAAAACACACAAGAAGAGTGTAAAATAAATTATGAGAAAATTAATTAAAAAACGTTATTAAACATTATAAGACGACTAATTCTACAACATCAAAGTAGAAAGAAGCGATCATAAAATGTGGCATTCATTACATTTTCATTTTATTGTTCGTGTAAAGATATTCAATGTGCAACGTTACTTAAGATTATTGGAGGGAATGTTTATTATGTAGACCTGTGCTGCCAAATCGTAACATTTTGTGAATGATAAATCATCAAAAAAAAAAATCGTCATTCCAAAAACTCTTTAAATTTCAATAAAAAAATGGGCAAAGCTTCACTTTATTTGTTTGTAATTATTTCACCATTTTGATGTCCTTTATTATTAGTTCATTAATAAATGTTTCCGAGTCTTAAGAACTCAACTGCCAATACTCAGCAAGCGGAATATAATTGTAAAATCGACTATTCAAATCTGCAAAATTCTATGACAAAATGTTAATTTTAAAATTTTTTTTCCGATATTCGTTTTACAAAATTTGGGCATACAAAAAAAATGACAATGAATACAAATATTGATTAAGAAAGAATAAAAAACGTGGAAGTTTACACTTTTTTCAGTAACTTCGAAGTTGAAATGATTAAAATCATAAAAAACTAACATTTTTGGAGTTTCCTTTCTAAAAAAATTATAAAAAAAAATTCCTTCGGTTTTCATTATTTGTTAAATAGAATTAAAATAAATCTATCAAAATTATGAAGTTTATAAGAGCTAATTTAAAATGTTTCGACAACTGTTGAAACTGACTTTAGATGCCTTTTATTTCTCATGATTTTATGAATTGAGAGGAACGATGGACAGGGTTAGGTTTGCTATACTTAAAAGCTATGACATGCAAAGTTTCGCGCTAAAACGTCTTCACCAAAAGACGTTGTGGTGTAATGGTTAGCGCGTTGGACTGTTACACGGATGGTCCCGGGTTCGATTCCCGGTGACGACAATTTAGAAAAATAATATGTATGAGTTTTCTATCACTTATATGTATCGCTGCGCCCACCTTCGGTGTTCCCATTGCAGTTAACCCCACCGAAGTAAAATAATGAATCAGGGCTATGAAACAAAAAGCTTCAATAAATTCGCCAACTCTACATCAGGTGGCGAGCAACAACTGTTCTAAGACTTATCATCTCGCGCAATTACAGTGTTGCCATGTTTGAAGCCCTCCATCTTCCACCACCTTTCATCTCTCAACTATCCTCTTTCCAAAGAAAGCAACACATTAATTAATAGGAAGAATTTCCTGAGTGTTGCTTCTCTTTAAAAAAAATTTATGGCCATTTAAAAGACGAAAAATAAAAAAAATACTTGAAACTTACAAGAGTTATTATTACATTAATTTTTTCCAAACAGTACGAAATGGAGTCACTACCCAGCAAAACCACACATTACCAAATCATGGGCAAAGTAATGTATCGCCATAGGGCCTCATGCATTACTTTACACGTTACTTCATTGATGAATTTTACAGGCGATGAGCCTCAAGGTAACTCATTACCTTGTAGTGGGTAAAGTAACCGGTTACTTATATGGTTACATGGTGGGAAAAAGTAATGTGTCTATAAATAGATTTTCATAAAAAAAAATACATAAACATTTTTTTTTACAGATATTATTTTTTTAATTAAATAAATAACTTTTTTTTTTATTAAATAAATAACTTGGTCATGCTGGGATTCGAACCTGGGGTCTCTGGTATTTAACAATTAGTTAGGCGAGAACACTACCAACTGAGCTATAGCTACATACAATATTTTATTGCTTAACATGTAGATGAGTTGTTGTGCTTCGTGTTTTCGTTCGTGAATATACACCTTACCATTATGCTTACAAAAAATTACAAAGTAATGTGTATATAAATAGATTTTCAAAATATATATTAATAATTACTTTACGTTTATAATTCTTGCATTATGTAATTGATGATCGGTAAGTCATTATTTTATGTTTTGAAGTAATGTAAAATGTAATGAGGTCTCATTACAAGGTAATCCATGAGTGTCCACTTATTGGTAACTCATTACTTCTTGTTGGAAAATAATGATACGGGTAAGGAGTACACATTACAAGGTAATGCATTACTCTATCGCACCCATTACCAAAGTTTTGCTGGGTAGATTTGGGAGATATAAGCAGTAAAAAAGGAATTTCCATATCGCTGCTTGATGAAAAGTTGTATGATGGTTAACAAGTGAAACCAAAAGTTTTTAATTTTTAAACTTTCGCAGTTTTTTCCATAGGGTTTTTGCGATGTTTAATGGAATCGAGGTTTGAAAACAGTATTTAGAAAATTGTGTAGTTTTATACAGTTTGAGTTATAACAGTTTAATGTCAGCGCACCAATAGTGGTATGTTTTTTGCGTCTGACATTCGCAATTATATTTTTTGAAATTGGCTAGTGTACTGCCTGAACTGAATTTCTTAATAAACACCACCTCCGAGTCACAAAGGCATTTTAATATAAATTTTTAAACGCAAAAATTTTATGAACTTTTTAACAATTTTGAGAAATCTAATTATTTTTTTCGCATTCATTTTATAAAAATAATGGCTAGAGAACATAGTTAGGTATCTAGAGTGAATCTTTACAACGGACTAAATTGATAAAGTACAAAACAGTTAAAATTTTTTTTTATTCCTAGTGGGTAAATCAGAAGTTTTTCCAAATACATTTCGCTTTGTGACAATTAAGCGATGTAGCAATACCGCGAAAATGTACATCAAATAAAAGATTTAATAAGCTTAATACTAAAATCGAAAACGCATTAACAAATTTGAAGGAATTTAAATTTTATGGGGAAACAAAAACCTTTGACGACGAATGGTTGATATAAGTCCCATTTTTACTTTTCTTCTATGTTTGGGAAACTTGCTTTTAACAAAAGCAAGATCTTTAGTGTTACCTATAAATTGCAGCCTGATAGCATGCCTCAAAGCCTTACAAGGTCAACCCAAAGTAAAAATTTATTATTTTTGTGATTCTTTTTAGTTTTTTTTTATGTTAAAAATTTAATTTTAAGTTTGTACTAAAA
Organism: Delia radicum; assembly: GCA_021234595.1. Lineage (NCBI taxonomy): Eukaryota > Metazoa > Arthropoda > Insecta > Diptera > Anthomyiidae > Delia > Delia radicum. The sequence continues at coordinate 182,520,706 of CM037852.1, read as the reverse complement.
TGGTTTATATTTTTTTATTGGGTATAATTTAATACAAAATTTAAATTTAGACAAAATCTTAACCCATTCAGGAGTAATAGTCCATTAATATTTTAGTTTTAGTACTATATTTCTCCGGTAGGGGCGCAGTAAGCAGGGAGCAGCACAAAATATATATTTAGTCATAGGCCTAAGTCACCACAAAGTTTCGTCAAAAAAGCTTTAGCGGTTTAAGTTCGGTCGTCAAAGGGTTAATATGAATAACCATAAATCCAACTAAATTAAACCATCAAAAAATGCGTGTTTTCCAAAATAATCCTGGTTTTCTTTTTAAGTTCTAACATGATAAAAAGCATTTTATGAGTGTATTTTTATATCTTTATGACATGCTAACTTATCTCAAATTAACCAAATGCTTAACCATAGTTATGTATGTCAAATTTATATGGGAATATCTGTGGTAAAAGTAAAGCTTTGGTTATTTTTAGAAAAGTTACTCGCCCTTAGTGATGTAATATATATTTTGAAATGTAATAAACACAATGAGATCTAAAAAACAAGCTTTAATTAAATCCAAGTAAAAACTGTAATTTAAATATTTTTTTATTGGGGATTTTTGAATTTTATTCATCGTCTTCTTAGACAGTGTGCAATTAATACTATAATTAATATGCACATATTTTTCAATTGTTTGAGATAGGCGTGGTAGAGAAGATTAAGCATACTTTTCTAAAAATCATAACTACATTGTAAATTTTTTATTGAATTAGACTGCGCAGTTTCTGGTAACAAAACCTTCATCAGTAATCCTTTTTGACAATATTGTAATTATTTGTTATGGTTTTTATTGTTTGATTGCATCTATATGAAATGTTTATTTATTAAATGCAATCCTGACCGTGGCTTGAACCTGCTTTCTTTGCCACATGCACTTCGCACTACACTTTAGACAGAGGCTCTAACCAATTGATCTAAAGTAGGTCGATTTTTGCTGTGGCTTAAAACCAGTTTCAATTACACGCTAGAAACCGCTATAATTTTTGCGCATTTAACGATAAACTATTAATGGATTTAGCTTGCTGATACAGGTTAAAATATACACAAAAGATTATTTATGTCATAAAAACAAAATTTTGAAATATATAGTTGATCGTTAAATGGGTAAATGAATAATTTTTATTCGATTTGAGATAATATTATCACATTTTCTTTAAATATTTAAAAAAAATTAAACTTAATAAAATATTGTAAGCAAATAGAGAAAAAAACTTAAAAATTCTTTAAAAAAACTGTAAGTTGTCATAAATCGTCAGTTTCCATACTTTAAATTTTATTAAATCGTCATTTTATTATACTTCAGTTCAAAAATCGTCAAAGTTGAGACAAATCGTCAGTGTTGGCAGCGCTGATGTAGTAAAAACTAATCAACTCAACTGAGCTTAGCTTCACTCTACTCTCTTGTTAGCATAGTAGATTGTTGCATGTGCTAAACTAATTTGTGTCGAGAAAAAGAAAAACATCAAGGCGAATGCACTTTTTATGTCGAACTATGTAGAAACTTGTATGGCAAACTTAAAATCTCAACTAACTTAAAAATATGAACCTATAAACGTGACCATCGAAAAAAGATTGTGGCAAACAAGAAGACAAGACTAAACTCATATGCCCGTATTTGGTATAACCATCCCTGGCCGCATATTTTCTGTGCAATAAAGATGATAACAACACAAACAACCTACAAAAGTTAACGAAGCCAGCCGAAAATAAAAAATATAAGATTCCAAATAACACACCTTGCAACAACATAAGGCCAAACCTATAAGACACAAATAGTTTAGATGCATGTTGCATACCCCAAAATTAAACTAATTTGCAATAACATGGAGCAAAAAAAAACAAAAGCATCCCAAATCTGAAGTAGTGCACAAAAAAAGCAAATATACACAAACGTTACGACTTCCTTTGCAAACTTTTTCTATTTCTCCTCACTATTGAGGAAATCAATGAAGCGTGATTTCATTTGTTTTTTGGTTTAAACCAACCGATTAAAAAGATTCGGCTTGAGCCAGTTTTAATATTCGGCTCATTATGTTTAATGAATTGATTTAATTTAAGGTTAATCGGATTTGGTTCTCACAAAAATGTGTCATCATTAACAATGTCGTCGAGCTCATCGGTCACGAAGTCATCACTTCCGTCCCCACAACAGCAGTAACTAACACCACATGTTTTACCCCGACCTGTGGTGATGACCCTAATGCTAATTAATTGCAACGGCCTCCAAGATAAGATCACTGAGATACTCGTAACTCGATTCATTCAAATCCGCAGTCATGACATGGACCGCAGCAATAAAACCAAAGTTTACACCAGCTGTAGCATACAGAGTTGTAGCAATTGCAACATTCTGAGTTAGTACCGCACACGGAGCGAGGGTCTCGCATTTATTATCTACAACACCGTGCAGTACAAATCAATCTCACCTAATCCGAATTTACATGACTTATACCCAGGACAACAAGGTATAGCAGTAAGGTCAGGAGCTGCCGAAATAGAGCTGTGATGGGAAACTTCAACCACAAACTCTGGCACTTCAATTTGGAGGAATTCCACATTGGGATAGCCCTGGCGGAACAGGTCGATGACTCCACATTCTGCAAACAAAATGAGGATGCCCCCACCAGAATAATGGGAAGAATCACTAGCTCGCCAAACATAGCAATTACGAGTGCAGGTATGATAAAATATGCCTCCTAGCGACCGTTAAAATATATGGCTTCAGACCACCTCGCCATAATAAAAACGCTTGACAAATATATTGCCTTCATCGTCTCTGAACGTCGCACGTATATCAACCACAAAAAAGCTAAGAGAATTTTCATTCACTTTGTGAACAAAACTTCATTAGTGAAAAATTTCATTAAAACTTCGGTCAAATCTCTCTGGAATCCCCTCCAGGACGACAGGGACTCGATAACATTTGGTGACAGAACTATATCGACGACAGGGACTCGATAACATTTGGTGACAGAACTATATCGTATTCAAAGAGGTGCGCGAACTTTCTCAACCGGCAGTTCATAGAGCATCCCAAGAGAGATAAGGGGAAAAGGAGTATCGTAAGAAAACTTCACGAGCTCCGAGTCGTTTACGAATCACTAGCTTTCACGTCAGCACACGTTTTACCCAGTTGAAAGCGTCGGGAGTAAAGTACCTGACAAAAGGCCTAAATTTGTTCTTATCCACCCTGATTGTTCTCGAGGTCTGGATAATATGTAGGGTGATCCCGCTTCTTTCTTCTATTATCATCAATCGCGATGATACTTGAGGCAATACTTCTCCCCATCTTACCACAGCACTTCCAACTCGCCCAACACCAGCATGGTTTTCGGAAGGAACCCAGCACAATATCAGCTTTAACTGACATTAAGACACAGGTAAACAAAGGTATGAATCAAAGTCGAAATTGTGAAAGGAAATTGCAGACTCCAGACCGTATGATACTGGCGACGAGACATAACATAGATAGTTTATACGGTAGGTTAAACTGTTACCTTCAAGATCTTACTAATTTCATCACTGGAAGGAATATTTGTGCAGTTGTCCCCTGCAAAATCCTCGGTGGCTCTATTTACCACTTGGACTTAAGAAGTATGGCTGGAACTGGATGTAATAGTCGATGGAGTAAACATTTCGACACTGAATTCTTTGGGGTTACAGCCTTTTTTATGTCCTCCCCTCACACCACTGCAATTTTCAATTGGATGCAGAGTAGGAACAAGGTGTTCAAGTCGTCAGCCTGCAGTTCTTGAGGTATGTATAAGAAACCTTGTTAGCAACCTACGACACAATTGGCCGGTCAGTGGTAAACTATGCCGCGCCAGTGTAGTCGTCTAGAGAAAGCGATACCCAGTGGTAGAAACTACAAACATCACTAAATTTCCCATAAGTACTATAACCATGCATCTGGTTATAGATGTCATCAATACAATATCTACATAAGAAAACGAAAATTCTTAGAGTAAAGGAACAAATGCTGGTGAAGCAATTCCTGCTAGAATATCATCAGAGGAGCCACCATATTTAACCTCTTGCAGAGTTGGACCCGCCCAAGGCATGTCAGAAAGTATCTTTGAGGGCGAAGTTCAACGGTACATGAGTGACGTATCATCATGTAGGGCAGGTATCGATGATATTTATCTGGACACCAGATGAATATCGTTCTTGGAGATCGACCCCCACCAATTGCAGAATATGAGAAAGAACTATGCCGCGAAGTTCAATAGTTGTATTGGCACAACTGCGTTCGGGATGGTGATAACGCCTAAATTCTTTTTGGAGGGGCCGTCATGATGTCAAAAACCTCTTTAACCCGACTCATCTAGACTCCAGATCATTTTGAAATCATCCATCTGATTTAGCCTGCTTTCAGAGTTAGCAGAACAGGATGAAGAAGAAGATTAATTAATTATAGACTTATTACAGGTTACGTTGCTACAACAACATCGTCGAAATTTAATTCCTAATTTTTTATTATTTGTTTTTTATTAATTTCTTTCATTCAGTAATTAATTGAAATCCAAAAATGTGTTGACAAAACGTGTAAATAAAATAAGTTTAATTATTTTTTTTGTTAATACACCCAAAAAAATACAATTTTGAATATGTTCGCAGGAAATTATATATATGTTTACAATGATTCAAATTTTCAAACCAATTTGAAAATTTTTAAAAATTATGTTCGGGACATGCAAACATACTTCTAATAAGCATATATAAATTTGATGCCAAACATATATATGTTTGCCGGAAGGTTTTCACTAGTTCCAAACATATATATGTTTACAGGAAAATATAATTATATTTGCAAGAAAACATATTATATTAGAAACATAGGAAACGGAAATGTTTTCCAAAAAAAAAGTATATTACCAGCATTTATAATTCTAGCAGGGCGTTTTTTCTTCAGAGTGTATTTACATATTTCTTAAATGAAACAATCACAAGGCTTCTAAAGTACCATGGAATCCCGATCTGTCCCGGAATACCATTTATTATACTTAATTTAAAATTCCTAAACCAGGGATTTAAAAAATCCAATCCCCTGTTGACCAATTTTTTATATAGACTTTGGTTGTTTTTAAAAAAAGTACATTCGAATACGTTTTTTAATTAAAATTATAATTATTTACCTGAGGGTTCTCAATATGATTTTAAAAACAGCAACTCACCTGAAAAGAGAAAAAAAAGTAAAAATAAATTAAATATGTATCAAATCCCATTTTTTTTTCGTATTTAGCTTTTTTCGTATTTAGGATATGTATTTGGCACGAAAAATAAACTATCGGTTGTGTTCTGCATTTCAAAGTGATTTCAAATCGCAGTGAAATTTAAATTTTTGGCACAATTACACTGTGTTCTAAAACTTTAATGGCTTTAATTTCTATGAAACTAAACTAGCCCATTGATGCTACTTCAATTTAAATTGAAACTTTGATGCTTTGCTTTGGTTAATCCTTTTTTTAAATATAATTTTCATGTTTCAAATTTCAAATTTCTATAAAAAAACTGCAAAAAAAATTTAGTTTTGTTTTCGCAAATAAAATCTCACACATAAACTTATAGATCAACAATAAAATTCACTATTAAAAACCACTCACTAGGTACAGTGTAGAAATCGTTTAATGTATATGCTCGACATATGTATTAACAAAACAATCTTTAATGTTTGTTGATATGCTTTGCTTATGTAGAAGGATAGTATATGATGACATTAGAGAAAAGAATTGCCATTTAAAAAAAGTTTTAACTGAAAGTTAAACTGGCAATTATGAAAATGACTAGAGAAAAACAAACACACTATAAATAGAAATCGTTCGTGGTAAATTTCATTCTAACACAACACACAGAGTAATGTGGGATTTAAAGTCACCCAATTCCTTTAAAGTGCGAGTTAAATAGAAGATATTTACGATTAACACTAAATGGCACGAAGAATGTTGATGAAGACCGAAGTGGGTCAGAAAATGCATTCCATTCATGCTAGTGTCTAATAACTTTTTCTGTGTTTTTTTTCTAATAGTCAAAGTAAATTATCATATAAAAATTATAATTTTTCTGTTAATTTAGAGAAAAATTTGTCATGATCTCAAACCGAACAAATAAAATCTCACATTTTTAAGAATTTTTGAAAAATGTTGGTATTTTTGGGAACAATTTTTAAATTATTATTTGACAACTCTAATTGCTCAAATATATAAAATTTGTTGGTCCCAAAAAAAAAAAAAAAAAACATTATAATTAATTTTTTTTAACACGGTGTTAATTTTTTGAATTATGCATATTTAAAACTTTAATGCTTTTAAAAATCGTTTAAATATCATTTTCATTTCATTTATTTTATTTATTCATAATCTAAAAGCCAGTGGTGGTGGTTATCATTTACAGGAATTAAGATATTAAAAGTTGTACTCAAACAAAAAAGTTGTTTTAATTTATTTCTGTTTTTTTTTTTTTTTTTTTTTTTGATTGTTTTACCAAAATTGTTCCAGGTTTTTTAAACTATACATTTTTTATAATTTGTGTTAAAAATACATATTTTCTTATATTTCGGTATAAAATTTTTTGAACTAAAATTTTTGTATTTTACTAATTTGTATACCAAAGTAAAAAAATGTATATATGGTCTTACGTTTAGAAAATTTTTTATAAACGTTTCACTTTCACCCAAAAGTGAAATACAGAACATTGGATGTTTTTAATTCGAAAGTGAAAGGTTCTGTGTGAACCACTGAAATCAATACTTAAAAAGCCCTGGATTTGAGCATATATTTTTATACTTTCTTTCTTACATTCTAAACCGTGATTTTTTTCACAAAAAATGTCATCACAAACAATTTGGTAAATTAAGTTTGCTATCGACCACTTGTGATACATTTTATGAACCCCATCTTGATGGTCAAAGGTTTACAGTACAAAATCTTCGGTTCATTTGCTAAAATTCTATAAATAAGTTTAGCTAATAAAATAACTTGACCTTCGGTGGAATTGTGCTAAAAAAAAAGTATCGCAAAAACAAAGAAATTTAACTACTAATGGAATGTTTGCCAAGTATAATTTTCCAAATTTAGTGAAAATTGGGCATTTGATGGTAGAAAATCTAAAGTCGAGCGAAATATTTCTGAAATATTATATAAAATCTGGCTAGTTTTATTATATTGGTCAATAGAGAGGGTTTAAAGAGAAATATGTTTGCATAGAATTGCCAAGGTGTTCGAAGATGTATCAAAAGGGGTCTTTTGTAAACATTTTTGAAAAAACTAATAATATGTGTTATAATGCATTTACAACTAATTGCAAAGCACGCGTTTTGTAAATACGAGTGGAAAAAATAGAAAAAGTTTGTGTTTAGCATTCATTTAACTTAAACTGAAGAAGGAATCTTTTAGATCCTTTAAATTTGTGTTTCTCGTCATACACTTAGGATATTATGTAGGTAAAGACGACAGCAATTGTAGTCAAAAACAAATGAAATTTTACTTGAAGAAAGGACGACTAAAATTTCATTAAATTCAACTTACATTTGACATTAGTTTTTAATGTTCAAAAAATTACTAATAATTGTAGAAAAAATTAACCACATAAGTTATTAAAAATAAACAAACATTTACTTTATTTATTTTTTTAAATAACTAAAAACAACTGTACAAAATTAATGTAAAATTATAAAACAGTCATTTGATGTGGTTTGTTTTTTTAAATGAACTAGAAGGTTAATAAAAAATTAGTAAAAAATTAAATTTGTTCTACAAATGACTGACATTTGCATTGAAAATAAAGAAACTGTATTACAGTCCAAACAACTACAAAATTTTTAAAGCAGAAGTTCCCTGAGTGTAGCTTTAAAATATTGGGGAAAGTCAAAAGCCGAGATTGGCCGTTTTATTTTTTTTTTCTCTAGTTAATAGTTAAGCTTAGAGAACATTCCCTGTACGTTAAAGTAAATGAAATGAAATTTATTTGAAATATTCAATAAAGGCATTATGCAGTATTTGGCATGACTAGAAAGAAATAGCCACAAATTGTGAACAGACAGTAACATGCAGCAGCGATATAGTACGGCTAAAATGGTCATATAAAAGGACGGTCAGGTACAACAACAACTAAAAAGCATGCGACAAATGAGAGAGAAAGTAAATGAACAAAAAAACTTGTAGTCAAAATCTTAAACAAAGACTGTTTTTTTGGTAAAATATTTTAAAAATAGCTTCTGTCAAACATTTGAACTCTAAACACGCCCGATGCCATTTTACATAAAAACGTGCGACACTTGTTTGGCGTTTGTTTTTAACTCATTTTCGATACAGTGTCCCTTTTTAGACCCAGTTGTTTTAAACGGCTATATTTTTTACTGGATAAGGATAATTAAGTGGTTTAAAAATCCTCAAATAAAGCAACACCTTGAGTATATTCTTGAATAAAAAAATTGTGGGAAAAATGTTATCCAGAGTTGCCAAATAATTATTTAAAAAAAATCAATTTTTGAGCTTTTTTGATGGAACTTTTTTCAAAAATTATTTAAAAATATAAAAAGGCTAATATTTTATATTTTTTATTGTTATGTTAATGAAATAATATGAAAGTGTATTTCTCTGCTAGAAATTAGTTCATCTATTGTACGTATATTATTTTTGAAAATCTGACCGATAGACGATGAATTTTTCAAGTACACAAAGTGTAAAATATTCCAAAATGTATTACGTTTTCACTCAAAACATAAATAATAAGCCTGATTTAGAGAAATCTATAAAAACTAATAGAAAATTTAAAATTGAAAAGGTCGATATATATTAAAAAGCAATTAAATAATAAATGGTTTTTATTAAAATAAAACTAAACTTATAAAAATTATGTCGCCAGTATTGCCAAATGATAAAATTTTAAATATTTTCAAAAACCACGAGTTTTTTCCAAAAAATTTGAAAAATCGTTCAACTTAAAAAAAAATAATTTTGTATATATTTTTAAATAAAGATTTATTCACAAAATTATGCAATAATAAAATTTTTAAAATATCTTAAATCGTCTAGGTTTTATATGATATCAAAGTTTCAACTTTGGTTTAAAATATTTCCATCAGAGGGCGCTTTAAAGCAAAATAAATTACACAAATTTCTTAATAAAGTATGTTTCCATATATCTGCAAAGTTTTGTCCAGCTGATCTATGACGTACCATTAATGAGTTAAACCTAAATATACAGCCACTTTTATATAAACACAATAAAAGGGATCAACATTTTTTTTATGATCCTCTATGTAGTATTCAAATTATGACTGGCACAACAACAAAAAAAGTTTTTAAATAACACTACTCAACAAATTTCAACTTTTTGCAGAAAATTTCTTTGAAATATGTAAGGGAATATCCCAATGTGGCCCTACATCTGGCATATGGGCCGTATAAATAAAACTAAGTGTTGTATTCCTAATCCAAATACATCAGCTGGTAGGCCAACTCCTTGGGCATTTTTTGGCTATATATAGTTTTGTTGTGGGAACTAATCTAAAAAAGTTATATAACAAATTTCAAAACAACTCAAAAGGTTCACATTAGGGAACATGTACCCTAAAGTGGACCTAAATTAAAAAAACTTTCGAAAAGCATATAAAATTATTAAACGATGAAGTAAAATCGACAAAAATTTGTATAAAAATTAAAATTTATTTTAATTTTGTTTATTTTAATTTTGTTTATTTTATTTTTGTTTATTAAAATTTTTGTGTATTATTTAAAGCGGCTTAAAGGGCTTCCATGTGTAATGATAAGTTTTTTAATTGCGGTAAACCAACGATATTTTTTTTTTTTGTGAAACATAATGAAAAATTGACAAAAATAGACAAAAAAAAAAATAGTAAAAGTATAAAAGCCTAAAACCGTTTAAAAAGGCCTAAAACTTGGAAAAAAATCAACAAAAAAAAAATAAGAAAACATTTTAAAGGTCGGTCCACTGTTAAACATTATAAAAATTTTAATTTTTACATTTTTGTTTTATATATTATGTTTTTATTAAAATTGTGAATACAGTTCTTACCGTTTACAAAAATTCGACTTTGTAAATTTTTGGAAACAAGTTTGTTATTCACTTTTTAAGTTTACAAAAAATTACACTTTATATTAAGTTTTTGTGAAATGACTTAATAAAACATTTTTAAAATAGTGATGGCGGAAATTAAACTCAATGACAATTTTGACATATTCATGTAACAGCACGAAAAAAAGAAAAAGGCGAAAGGTCCACTTTAGGGGACAGGCCACAATTGGCAACATTCCCTTACATATTTTTTTAATAGTTACGCTGAATCCAAATCTTTCAAGAATTTCTTTTTTGCATTTGCAGTTTTGAAATATTGCGGTTTACGCAGAGACAAAATTATTGTCAATAAAATTTCAATTAAACTTTTGTTTGATTTCAAACTCACTTTCAATTAAAAGTTTAATATCTATGAAATATCTATTAAATTTAATTAAAAATGAATTTGGTGCACCAAAAAATTTCCAGTTTTATAACACATAATGAAAACAACTTCAAAAAAAGCGCAAAATTTAACAAAAATCACCAAAATATAAAAAAAAACGCCAAACTTAAAAAAAAAATCGTTTAAATTGAATAAAAATCGCCAAAAATATAATACGACGTTTTAAATTTTAATGATTTTTTCAATGTTGGCGTTTTTTTTTTTTTTTTTTTAATTTTGTAGATTTTTTTAATTTTGATGATTTTTTTTTTTAATTTTTAGCGGAGCTTGTTCGTTTTTTCAACAACTACTTAAGACAAATTTTTAATATCGATGGTCATAAGTGGACACTTTCTTAGTGACAACTTTTTTTACTATTTATGGTAAAAGTTATACGAAATTCTTATTTGAAGTAGCAAAACAAAATTATTTAGGTCCCGTCATCTTATGACCATCGATTTTTTTTTTTTTCAATTTTAAAATATGTAATATGTAAACTAACATAAAAGTTTTATTTACGATACATATTTTTTTGAGGCATAAGCTCCAAAGTTTAGTTGCACTGTGCAACTCGAAAAATTAAACAAGAGTACCGATCACTGATCCGAAATATTTCAGCCACGCTGATTTTAATGGCGGACCCAATTTTTTTTTATTTATGGGCCAGATTTTTTACACATTTGAATTATGCTTAAAATTATATAATTTTAAAAAACAAATAGTTGATCTTATTTCATATGGTAAATAAACAAAAGACCTTTCCAGCAAAAAATTTTCAAGCATTTTGGGCAGAACGCATTCCATACTAGATTACCTACTCGATTCTTTTAACAGGGCGTGAGACTAAAATAATTGATTCTTTAGAATTGATTATTTTTTTACCGAAGAACCATTTACTTTATATTTTTAAGAACTACATACATTTTTTAATAAAGAAATAGTTCCATTGTAAAACTACGAAGTACTTACACAAAAAAAAATAAATAAATAAATAGTTCCCTAGAAAAAATAAGAAGTACTTAAATTTAAAAAAAAAGAAGTAGTTCCATAAGTAAATTCAACTTTTACTCACAAGTGATTCTCCTAGGTCACTCAAATATAACGATCAAAACTCTTACGGAAATAAAATCCTAAAAAGTGAAACATCGAATTGTTATGATAACATGGGACTGTCATAATTTTGGAGCTATAAACCACGAAAATATAAATTTTTCAAAAAAAAGAACAATTCAAATTGAAAAACAAAAATATGACTCACGCACAATCAACCTCGAATTTTTTTTTACACTCACTCACGATAACGTCAGAAATTTCAACTTCCACTCACAATTTTCTGCTCACGTGCGCTTACCTAATTTATACCTAATCACAGTTTAACAAAATTTAGGCAACATGCAATTTCTGTTTTAGTATTATTTTCCTGCAAATAAAAATTTGTTTGAAGAAATATATGAGATAAATTCTTTAAAATTGTATAACTTCTTTTTCAAAATTAGGAACTACTTCCAATAACGTCCTTTTATTAAGAAAAAGTATATGATTATTTCTTGAGTACAAAAAGTTATACATATAAGTTAATAACATTGTTATTTTCTTTTAAGTAAATAATTACTTTGTTATTGAGTTCATGCTTTCTGGTTTAAATTTAAAGAATTGATTACAATACTACTTGTTGGAATGAGTTTGGTATTGCAGTTACTAAATTTGGCAATGAGATATGTAAGCAAGTGTGGGCATCACCTTCTTTTTGGAATGTGTAATTTTTTCCTGGGTTCATTAACATTCGAGTATCAAATTTGATTAAGGGGAACATGACATTCGTGGCAGAGAAAACAGTCAAAAACAAACATCAAGCTTAGTCAAAAACAAACATTTTCCAAATTTCTTTATTATTGTAGAGAATTGAACAAACTGCAAGAAAAAAAATTCAAAAAAATATATTTTTCACTCCAACATGGTTTTATAGAGCTCCAAACTGGCGGCAGAGAAAAAAACGGGGCCTCGTGGTTGCAGCGCTGGGAGTCGCAAAAACTGTCCGATCTGGAATAAAAATGTCTTTTTTAAATCTTAACAAAATTGGTTATCGTATGACACGAGCTTTATTTTTTTAATTTTTTTTTTTCGATTTGGAAAAATGTTTGTTTTTGACTGAGTTATGAGTTTTTAAAAAAAGGTCTGTTTTCTCTGCCGCGAATGTCATGTCCCCCCTTAATAAATGTGAAGCATTTACAAGTAAATCCGCATTTTTTCACAGTTCTTACTACACACAAAAATGAAAATTTAACCATTTGTCAACTAAAATTCGGTTACTACGACTCAAATTCGGTTATTATGACTGGAATCGGTTCGCACAACTCAGAATTGGTTTTAGCAACAAAATTTGGTTAATATAACTAAATTTTAGTTGCAACACTCAAATATTCAGAAATCAAATTTGAGTATGGATGTGTAGCCTAATTTATTGGCTGTTAACACCAAACTACGCATTTCAATTCGGTTGGCACTTTATTTTTTTTTTGTGTGTATATTTTGCTATTTTTGCACAATTTATCATCCCATTTTGCAAACGATCGATGCATTTGTATACAAAACCAAAACGACAAATCTGACAAATTATTTCGCGTAAAAAACAAAAATAAACAAAAAAAAAAGTTCAGCTTTTAGTATATGTAAATCAACGGTTCCCGCATGGGGGTACGTAGGAGCATTCCAGGGGGTCCGCGAAGAGTTCCGTCAATGTTAAAACACAATATTTTTTACAATTTTATTGATAATTTTTGATCCCACTTTTGAACCCCTAAGTGTTAGATTGCACACAGAAAAAAATTCATACTATTTATGAATATTTTATGAAAATTTACCAATGTACTAATTTAGGAACTTTTTCATAACATTTATGAACAGTTCATAAAAAATACTGTTAAAGTGTGTGTCTCGTAAATTATGACAAGGTTCTTAAAAAATATGTAGAAACACTTAATAAAGGGTCCGCCAAATAACTTTTTTTTTTTGAACTCCTGCACCAATTGGACTTTGTATGGCGTCATACCAAGGTCTTTATGCAAAATTCGTCTCAATGATGTCTCCGAAATGTTCAATTGTTGAGAAGGACGGTGAATTGATGTTGATGGCGCTTCACGCACACTTTCTGCCACAGCAGCAATATTCTCGGGTGTACGCACTGTTTTTGGCTTCTTACGCTTTACAAGATAACGAACATACGGACCATATTCGTTCAGCGGAAGGATAAAACTAATTATCTGTCAAATCAGACATGAGCTAAGTGTTACCATTCACGAAATACGCACTAGTTGAAAAAAAAACGTTAGATGGCGGACCCTTTATTTATAAAAAAAGCACTTCAAAAATTTGCCAATGTACAAAATCCTTATATTTAAGAAAACTTGCATAAATTGCAATAATACTATGAATTTTATGTACCTTTTCATTAATGCTAGGGAAACTAGGAACACTTCATAAATAGTAAGTAAATTTCATAAATAGTATGAACCTTTAAAAATATGAACTTTTTCATAAAAATTATGAATTTTATTTTTTTGTGCGTGGGCAGTTGAAAAAAACATTGGTCTCTAATTTCTGAGAACAGGGTAAACAAAATATATTTACGTATCAAAGAGTTGCGTTAAAATGGCATCGATTTTTTAGTGCACTTTTTTTGCATATTTTGCTATAAATACAAATTTTGCATATTTCGCTTTAAATACATATATTTATTGCATTCTTTACTTATTTTGCTTTAAGTGGATATATTTTTTTTTTTTTTATTACTATTATATACTATTACCCTAACTGAGCACTAGCTACTATGGCCTTCGGCGCGTTGTAGTGAAAACAGACCAGTGCCTCTGGTGAGAATCGAACCCACAAGCCTACCGTGGCGCACTTAGTGCATATATTTGTAGCATATTATTGAATTTTTCTTAGTTTTTCGTAACACACAATTTTTAAATGTTCTACTTTTAAATATTAAAAAATTGAAACCAAAAGTTTACTTTTCGATCTTTAGTCATAAATTATGATCTTTAGTCATAAATTATGATCTTTAGTCATAAATTGTGTTATGCAAGTTCAAGATCATTTGTTTTTTTCTTTTTTGTTAAACAAAACACCGTGCAATGTTTATTTATTAATTAAAAATGTCTTCATCCGCTAATTTAAAGCAGACTTTATTTACTAACATGTCCTTGCATATTTTTAATATTATTTTATATTTTACCAACTGTCAGATAGAATAAAGCTGCTCAAGCCCTTTTAAGTGTCATTAAAACTCGTCCAATAAATTCTCCTTGTGTAGGTCTATTAAAAAAGATGTGTTTAAAAGCCAGTTTATTTTTTGGCCGTTGAGTAGTGTAATTTCTTTATTTTGTAAAGTGTAATATTTTGCTTAAAAGAAAAGTAAAAGTTTTTTAAAATAACTATAAAAATAAACTATTTAAACTAATTTTAGTTTATAAACATTAAAACCCATTGATATTGAAATCTTATGGAAAAAAATTAATTGAATCTTTTGAAAAAAAAAAACTCAAACAATAAATGGGAATAGAAAAAGAAAATTATGCAACTGTTGCAGTTGTTCACACCATCCATCAAAATATTAAAAAAAAATTAAAAACAATATTTAATCGTGTTAAATATTTAGGTGCGTAAGCCACTAAACAATATACATACTCCGGGTAGGTATCAGACAAAAAACAAAAAACTCCCTTCCGCAGATTATCTTATTCATACAGTAGACAATAACAGAAGAGACAAGTCAAAATCTCAAAACATTTGTTATGAAATGTTCAAAAAAAAAAAAAAATATATATATGAGTAATTTCAAAAATTGTCGACAGCTGTTGTAACTGATTTAAGATGTCTCTTATTACTCAAAGTTTTTTAATTGAGAAAAACAATGGACAGGGTTAGGTAGACTATACTTAAAAATTAGAACAAGCAAAGTTTCACGTTAAAAAATCTTCACAGAAAATTTAATCCACTAAAAATGGGGGTAGCTGCTTCATCAAGCATTTAACTTATTTTTTAATCACAGAACAAAATATTTCCCTACTTTTTTCAATTAAATTAATTGAATCAATTAAATATTTGCTCAAATTCGGTACTTGCTTAAATTCTTTTATAGTATTGCTCAAAAACAAACATCAACACATTGCTGTTGGTTTTGTAATATTTATGTAGTTGTTTTTTATAAATGTTTATGTTTAGTGGTACAGTAAAACTTGCTTCAGACGAACTCGTTTAAGACGAACCCTCGGTTAATACGAACTAATTTAAAAGTCCCGACGTTTTGGCAACAATTTTCTTATAAAATACATCTTTTAATACGAACTCGGTTAATACGAATCCTCGGTTATTACGAACTGTTTTAAGCAGTCCCAAAAACTCGTTTTCATACAAATTACACTCTTTATCCGTTTAATGGGAATTTCATATCCGTTAATGAATTTCATATCCGTGGATGACTTTCTAGATATAGGTGCTAATGTTTTGACGTCACATACTTTATCAGGTGAAGAAATATTGGAAATTGTTAATCCTGCCGATGTGGAAATTTTGTTCGAACAAAATCGTGTGCCGAAGAAGCTGACAATCATATTTTGGTAATAGAAAAACTTATAACGAATGAAATCGTTAATTCAGTCATTCAGAAAAAATAACAATTGTTTTTTTTTTTTTTAATGAAGAATTTTAATTGAATTTTTAATTGTGAATGCATGAAATGCTAATTTTGTTATTTTTTATTTATGTAAAAATCTTGTTTTTGTTTTAATAAATACATATTTTTTATCGTTAAAAAAACCCGCTTAATACGAACCTCGCTTAAGACGAACTAATTTTTTTGGTCCCTCGGAGTTCGTCTTAACCGGGTTTTACTGTATTAGTTATAAATACTTTAAATTCATTTCAATTAGATTAGTTATTAATTCTTATTAAATTTATTACTTTATTAAGTTAAATAATTTAATTTCAGTTGTTTAAATCTGAATATTTATTTATTCTAAAACATTATTATAAAATTGATAAATGTAATTTTTAAAGTTTAATTTCGCTTAATAAAAATTAAATTTTTTTTCTTTTAAAAGAACAAAAATGCAAAAAATTTAATTAAAGATTATTTCAAACCAAAAAAAAATTACTTTGATTTCAACAAAAGGGCTAATTTCTGCAAAGAAAAAATCCAAAAACAAAAATTCCTATAGTCCGTACGCTTCAATAGAAAGAAAAAAATTAATTTCTGTGCGAATTTCTTCACATAAGTATAAATAAATCTGCTAACTAAATGAGAATTTCATGCCGGTTTAAATTCAATGTTATAAAATTCAAGCTATAACGAAACATTTGGTATGGCAACAACACTTTATCTTTTTTTTTTTTTTTGTTTTTTGGGAATATATATTGATCACTTTTTAATAAAATATGTTATTATTTAATTGAAAATTAATTCAATTAAAGAGCTATCAATTTCTAATTGAACTAGCAATTTTCGTTGTTGGGGGAATTTAGCAATTAAAGTTAAAGTTATAAATATTTTCAGATGTAAATTTGGAAACCTAATTTGAAAAGGTATTACATATTATAATACAATCTGGACCTCGGGGTTATCCTAGAAAGCTTTGTTGCTAGGTAAAATTTTTGATAATTAACGAATTTGCGCTCGAAACAACAGAAATTGTGCCACATCAACAGAATTTCGATTGTATTAGCATAAAATGAGATGAATAAGAAATTAAATTAAATCGAAACAAAAATTGCAATTTAAATATTTTTAATTTAATTTTTAGTTCGCCCCGGTAGGCTACTTGGTAGCGTGCTGGCTTATCAGTGCGGGGGTCGTGGGTTCGATTCCCACCAGAGGCACTGGTCTGTTTTTGCTACAACGCGCCGAAGGTCATAGTAGCTAGTGCTCGGTTAGGGTAATAGTATAGAATTTGTAATTATATGATTATTAATTAATAATATAAAAAATAAAAATTTAATTTTTAAAAAAACCCGCCATAGTTTGTGCTCTTAGCCTCAAACCTAAGCTTTTTTGCAATGAAATTTATTCCACAATATGTTATATTTTTTTTTTTTTGTTGCCTTTTTTAGGTGATATGGTCCAAAATTGATTTAGAGCGAAACTCAGAAACGAATCCATAAAAAATAATAAGTTTATGCCTCTTACTTTAGAAAACATGGCGATTTCCGTTTTTCGACAAACGCGAAATTTAGCGAAAACGCACCTAAACTTCAACATATATTGATTAAACATAAAGGCTTTGCTAATACTACTTAATATAATATTTTTGCCAAATTTTATAAGAATCCATCCATAAGTTTTCAGGTATAATTTTGGAATCCTGTATGTCCTTGGTCCAAAATTAGAGCTTTTTTAAAGTTTAAGCTTCGCTTCAATCTTACTTTCTGTTTAGTATCAATGATTTCCAGTCAACATAAATATGTTTTCAATATTTTTATGAAAATTGTGTTCATTTCAAATATTTATGTTTTAAAATTTTAATTTTAATGCTTTCTTGCTTCCAAACCGTACGTGCCAGTGTGATAAAGCATTTTCATATAAGTGGTTATATATGTACATATTTGGTAATTGCAAGTACTTACAATTGCCATTACAATTGACATTACATTTATATGGGGATGTTGCCCAAAAAACTGACATCATTACTTAACACCATGCGAAAAATAAAAAAAAATATGTGGCTACCTACATATATGCTTACTAGTGGGAACAAAAATAAGAAGTTCAAAAATAAATTTTCAAAAAAACTAAATTTTTTAAAAAAAAAAATTACTTTACAGCTTACCAAAAAGCAAAAATAAGTAGTTATATATGATATACCACCCTGAAAAAAAGGATATGAAATTTATGATATTAAAAATAAATTAAAATTTGTCTGCTCTTAGCTATAACACCCGTTTTAAAAAAAAAACCTTCAAAAAAATTCGCATTTTTGACCTCATTACTTCCGATTTTCTTTATATTAAAAACATATCGCTCATTTACTTCAAGAACGTCACATCTCAAAAAACATGATTTTTGAGTTAATGACGCAGAATTATTCATTATATCACGTATCATATTGTGTAAAAAATTTGTATTGATATCGTGTATACTCACCTCTTGAGAAAAATTATGTCGTTGTTTTTTTTTCTTCAAAATGGAAGTAAATTGAAAACTTTAAACTCGTTTTCTACAAAATCAAAATTTTTGAGTTATGACTTTATTGAAGTAAATGAGCGATATATAATCTATGCTGCCTTAGGGTGGTCTTTCGTTGTATGGGCGAAAAATAAAAATGAGATTTTGACTGTACCCCTTAAAATATTTGTTAGGGTCTCAAAATACTCCACGCAAAAAATGAGAGTTCTAGTATAACGGGAAGATGTCCCGCATCGCCCTTGAAAATCGGGCCCCTTGGAAAAATGAGCATAATTTAAAAAAAATTACAAATTTTTTTTTCTTCAAAATTAAAAAAATATAAAATAATTTTTGTATTGGGTTTAATCATAACTACTCAGATAAAAAATATTACTTTCCCAGAAAATCGCTAACTTACCCTAACTTTGTGTCAAAAAAATTAATAAATATTTTGGGTGTACCTCAAAGTTACTTTTTGCATTTTTGAAAGTTTTATTCAACAAAAATCAAAAACCTAGTGTTTGCTGTCAACTATTTTATTAAACAAATCTCAAGATATCCGTTGCCAAAATTTTTTTTTAGAGCATTTCTCGGGGATTTCAATGTTTTTTTTTTGTATTTTTATACATTTTTACTTTAAAACAAGGTTTTAATAATATTTCATCAATATTATTGTATATGCTCTTTTATATGATTGTAATAACTTTATTATAAAATACTATTTTTTCTGTTGATAGTTAACCCATGTTAACCTGGGGTCAAATATGACCCACATTAACAAATTAAGGGTTGTTAATGACACTGCAGAACGGGCAGTGAAGCTCATTGAGGACTACAATAAAGTATTGTCACGAAACGAGGAGGAAAAACAAGTAATAATGCAAATTGTAGCCGATAATCGGAAGCACTACCCGGATGCAAAATTTACACTATTAAATTAAAAATACGTTTTTCAAAAATACTCCTGAATATGCACAAAAAAATCAATTTAAATATGATAAATACAAATATCTGAATTTATACTAAATAATTAATTTTAATTAATTTTAAAATGTAAATTAATTGCAATTAGAAACATAAACAAAAATTTATTTTGTCGTCTTTGTGATTTTTGACTCTTTAAAAAAATAAATAAAAGTTCAAAATATGTAACTTCGAAGAGCTCTATATTCGAAAGTTGTTATCGAAATTCTCTGATTCAAACAACATTCGATTTATATAGTTGTCCACGCATGCATCAAAAAATACACATAAAAATGCATTTTTTTATGCAAATGCAACTTTTAAAAGCATTTTCGAAGTTGTTTTCCCATTTCAAAATTTTTTAACATTGATAAATCTAAAATTTAACATATTTTATATAAAATTAAGATTCGCTTCTTCTGTAACGCGAAATTCATCTAATTTTCTATTTTTTTTTTTTTTTTGTAATCCTTATTAAATAAATTTTTCTTTTATACACACAGAAAAAAATTTACCTCTTTGCCAACTGAAAGTCGGTTACTACGACTCAAATTTGGTTATAACGAATTTCAAACAGATGGCACAACTTTATATTAGTTTTCACAACAAAGTTCGGTTAATTCAACAGAATTTTAGTTGCAACACCCAACATTTTCAGAAATCAAATGTAAATATCGTTGTACTAACTGAATTTATAAGTTGATACCATTAAAATACACTTTTCAATTCGGTTGACACTTTATTTCTCTGTGTGTAATTTGTAACTTTTATATTTTAATAAAAAATCATTTTTGATTTTTAATTTGCTAATAAAAAATCATTTTTGATGCATATGAAATTTTTGGAAAATGCAACCAAAAATTGCATTTGCATCAAAAATGCATTTTTTGGATGGAAAACCTTTTTATAAAGAATGTATTGTAGATTTTAAACTGTTTAAAACCCTGTTCAAAATTAAAAAAAAAAATAAATTATCAGGAACAGGAACTTCAAGCACTAAAAATGTGTACTTTAGGCACCTATAATATCATTGCCATACTTATCAATCAGCTGTTTGCAAATGTCACGTAGATATAACGTAGAATTTTGTTTTTACAGGTTCAGCCGTTTTAATTATGTGAAATTTGAAATGGGTAATCGCTTTTATGGCTATACACAGAGCAAATTTACGGTTGGCTAACCCAGTTTTTAGTCTCTTTAAAATATGTAAAGGTTAAATACATAATCTATTAGTTCTCAAAAGTTGTTGAATATTGCTCAACGTCGACGGTAGTGCTAAATTAAAACAAGGTTAATACTATTTTTGAATAACGACTTTATGACGATTTTGTTGTCCAAACTTCGCCTAACAATGCATTAATTTTGTATAGCTTCGTCAACTAAATTGACTTGGGTTGAAAATGGATTTAATTCTTGTAGTTTAGTAATTGTATGTATTACTAAAAAATGCATAATTTGAAAAAAAAACCCAATAATTTTGAATATAACATGAACTTTAAATCGTCAAATACAATTGAAAGTGATGTTTTTACGAAAAACTAAGGAAAATGCAATAAAAACATGCATTTAAAGCAAAATAAGTAGAAATATGCAATAAAATATACATTTAAAGCAAAAAAAGGAAAAATATGCATTTAAAATATGCATTAAAAGCAAAACATGCCAATATATGCAATTTTTACCTAAATAAGGATGCAGTGAACGGTTTTCAGTGAAAAAAATCAATCAAAACTCGTTCAAGGAATTTTCTCTGTGTAGTTTACGAGTTATGTAGCTGCGGTAAAAGCTAAAGGTATAAATGTAAAAAATGAAAATTTCCTTTTTCCTTAGAGAATCCTGAAAACATCCTTGAACATTGTTATATTGAAATTATTAGCAAATTATTGAAAAACGGATGAAAAATGAGAAATTTTTTGAAATATTTATAAAAATTGCATTGAAAAACATCAAAAAAATTCTAAATGCAGAATCGTAAAATTTTTAAATATGGAAAATGAAAATGATTTTTAAATATTTTTTTATATTTGACTAAATTTTTGACAAAAGGTGCCGTAATTAATTTTTGAAATACAGAAACTTGTGATTTTGGATGCTTTTTGAAAACGGTTTAGTTCACGGGATTTTATCGCTAGATCCAAAATATTTTAGAAATCATCACAAAACATGTAAATCTTTAATTTCTGGGGGGTTTTATCCTGATTTTTTTTTAAATACTCAAAATGAGGCACTCAAATGTACATACTAGAATTAAAAAAAATGTATCTAAATACAGATTTTCAAAACATTTTGCGATCATTGCTTTATCTTTAAAATAATAATTAAAATAAGTACTTATGAGTAACGCATTACTGTATGTGTTAAAATAAGGTGGAAATTAACTGGTTATTAGTAAGTCTTTATTATTTGTGTTAAATAATGCATTACTAATGTCATTACTGGTAGTGAAAAAAAGTAACGACATGTCATAACCGTTTCTACACAGAGTCGGATGGCTTTAGAATGCTTAAACATCGGCTTACACATACACAATAGAGTGATTCATGTCATACAAAAAAAAATTCCAACAATGTTACCTCAAAGTGTCAAAAATTTTTAAAATTCCTCATATACAGCTTTTGCGCTAAGTTTGTTGTTTCTGTTGAGGTGGTTAACTTCAACATATTGTGTGAATTAATTGCCACACGCTATAGTCAGCACCAGCTTTAACACAATCTAGCGATGGACTCCAAATATAGTAGTGGTTGTTCAGCACCTTTTTTGGAGGAGAGTCTCTAACTACACTCAACACATCAACTAATAATGGAGTGTCGACTCCAACTCTTGGGTTACTTTTTTTTTTTTTAAGTTAGATTCTCACATAATTTAAATGGTAAAATAAGTAGCAGCTTAAATTATTGTTTTTTGTACACTGAGTGGCCTTACTTAGCCTGAACATCATAATTTAAGTCGTCGGCATCGTTAATTAATACAGTTGTTAAATATGACATAATTTGAATTTTTACTTTGGCTTTAAATATTTTTTGTTTGGTAGTTATTATTACCAAATTTAACACATTTTTTTCTATTACGATGAAAGTCCCTCAGGTTTATTTAACCCTTAGTGCCGAGTATGCCAGAAAAGGTATTGAGATGTTTGCACTCATATAAATAACTTGCAAAAATGGCAGAAAAGGCTACTAAAAAATTACTATAATTAACAGATTTGTTTGCTAAACATTAATACAAATACAAAGTTTTAGTTATATTCGAGGGCTCTATGAAACAAGACCCCAATGAAATAAGTCCCCAAACCAAAAATGAAATAACTCCCCATTTTTTGGGGCTTTATTTCATTATGAAACAATGCCCCAAAAAAAATGAAAAAAAGCCCCCAACAAAATGAAACAAAACCCCAAAATAAAATGAAATAACGCCACAATTTTTGGGGCTTTATTTCATAATGAATTAAAGTCTCGGTTAAAAAAAAAAAAAAAAAATTAAAGTCTCATTTCGAAAATGAAATAAGGCCCCAATTAAAAAAAAAAACTAAATTATATATTACATTAAAATATTTTTTTATTTCTAATTAATACTAGTTTTTGTGTATATACCTGCAAAGAGTCCTCAGCTGTTTGACGGCAAGAACATAAGAAAAATTAGTAAATGAATCCTGTAAATATGAACATTAAAAATATTTCACTAAAAAACAATTTTAAACAATATTCACTGGAAGATTATTCTTGTACCCTAAAAAAAATATAGCAAACGAATTGATAGCTTGTTTTTTGTGTCGCACGCAGAAAAAACTTTATTTCGCGTAGCCGCCTGCCGCGTTCTACGGAGGAAAAAAACGCTAAGAGCGGCCGAAGGCCTCCACACAGAAAAACTTGTTTTTACAAATCCAATGTCGAATCCGTTGAAATCTTATTTTTAAGACAATAAGTAATATAATTTGACCAGTCATTGCTTTGTCATTTAAACAGCTAATTGATTGTTTTTTATCTTCTGTTTATTTAACGTTTATACGTTTAGGCAACTTCGCGAAATAAAGTTTTTTCTGCGTGCTTCGAATGAGATTGGTTGCTTACATTCCTTAAAAATTTTGATTTTTAAGAAAATGAAATAACACCCCAAAAATATTATTTGGGGACTAATTTCATTTCTCATATTGGGGCCTTATTTCGTTATGAAATAAAGTCCCAAAAAAAAATGAAATAAAGCCCCAAAAAATAAAATAAAGCCCCAAAAAATTAAATTAGACCCCATTTTTTTTTATAAGAAATTTTTGGGGCCTTATTTCATATTTGGTTTAGGGACTTATTTCATTGGGGTCTTGTTTCATAGAGCCATATTCGAGTCGCATTTTAGTTAATTGAAAATAGCAGTGTATTTAATAGTTGTACAAATTTTTTTACCCATTTTTTAGGGTATAACAATATACCCTTAATATTTAGTTTTTAAAAAATGTTACATTTTTTTAAGCAATTTTTCAAAAATTATTTCAAAGTACATGAAAGACCGTGGGTAAAAAAAGTGATATGCTCATTTCGATAAGAACATATAAAAAATATTTAGGAAAATAAAATTGTTTCGTTTAAAAATTTACTGATCGTACCAAGACTTTTTTCGCAATTGGAAAAATGTTAGTATGCAGAATACACAGTGCAACAAATGAAGACTTTTGCAAAAATGTACGGACTCGACAGTATAGGTTCGATTGTACTACCAAAGGTTAGTAAAACCCTGTACTCGGTTTGGCCAGTTTGACTACCAATTTTTTTATGGACCTCAAAATATTTTGAAAATCAGTGCACCGCTCAAAAAAAGGTGTCCTCAGTTTTTAGCCTACAGCTAATTCAGACTTGATGATATTGCTTAACTATATTTGGCAATAATGTAGTGAAGAGTCTACTGAACAAATTTTATAAACATTTTATGTGCAAAAAATTATTTTTTCCTGCACTTTTTTGAAAAAATATAGGAGAAAATTATTTTATTTTTTGCTTTTCTTCAATAACGAAAAAAGTAAACAAAAATGCAATAAAAGTGTGGTCTAGTCAAAAACGACTATTTATAAGGTACAAAGTGGTCTTTGTAAGCTATTTCGGATGCCTAGACACATTCAGATTGTATTGATATGTTCACGAAAGTTGTTCAGATTTACAATGGCTACAATTTTGTCACATATTGTTAGTGAAAAATTATGAGTCCCTGTAAGTTATGCTGAAAAAAGCAAAAAAAAAAATAATTTTCTCCTATATTTTTTTCAAAAAAGTGCAGGAAAAAATGATTTTATTCACATAAAATGTTCATAAAATTTGTTCAGTAAACTCTTCACTACATTATTGCCAAATATAGTTAAGCAATATCATCAAGTCTGAATTAGCTGTAGGCCAAAAACTGACGACACCTTTTTTTGAATGGTGCACTAATTTTCAAAATCTTTTGAGGTCCATAAAAATAAATTGTTAGTCAAACTGGCCAAACCGATTACAGGGTTTTACTAACCTTTGGTAGTACAATCGAACCTATACTGTCGAGTCCGTGCTTTTTTTCACTGTTGCACTGTGATATTTACTCGTTCTTGTTTTAAAATCGAAAACGATAAGAACACAATTTTGAATAAAAAATAATCTTAAAATACCAACATACCATTAACGAATAGTTTGAACCTATGTGTCACCTTTTGTATGAATTGGGGATGCCAATCGGGATTGATATTTAAAAATCTCGGGATTCGGGAGTTTGCAAATTCAAAAAAAAGCCGTGCTATTGGCATTTTTCGGCAGAGGAATTTAGTAAAAATGTTCTGAAAACAATACTCCTTATGTTCGGTAATCTAGCATCTAAAATTTGTGTTCTTCGATTTTTGAAAAACGCTAATCACCTAATTTACTTAAGATTTTATTTTTTAAATTCAACAGAACGTCGAATGCCACCGAAAATCCGCTGGCGTGACATAGTTCTGCCTGCCCGGTCTAAGGAATCATCATCTCGAACGAATCGTTTTTTCATAAAATTATGATACCGTTATCACAGCTCCCAGGAATAACGATAGTAAATTCCCTCTAGTCCAGTCTGGTATAGCTATTGAAAATGATATCAGAATTTCTGACAATAGTAATATCAGATTTTAGATTTAAAATATATTTAAAAAAAAAAACGAACCACTAGATATTTCACTATATCGTGTATTTATTTAAAATAGCATATAAAAACTTAAATTTTTAACAATTTTACAATGAATACATTGGGATTATTATGAGTGTACTCGCAAAAAATATAGGTGTTTCTCAGACACGTAAACATAAAAAGTAAATATGAAAAAATTTCAGAAAAAACGTAAATTTATATTAGATTTTAACAAAAAATTAAATACCAAAAAATCTTGAAAAACCCCGGGATTTAAAAAAGAAAATTCCCGGGAATCGGGATTTCCCGTTTGGCATCGCTGGTATTATTTCAAATTTGTTCTCAATTATTATTAGACAACTAGATTTTAATATTTAATAGCAGGCATTTATAAAGTAACGGTAAATTTGAACATAAATGGTTTTTTATGACAAAAAACTGCAATTGTTCATTTGTCCGACAACTCGAAAAGTTAAGTTAAGACATAATATTTTGAGGGTAAAATGCTTTTTTCTTCAAAATTCGCGATTTAAAACTCAGTATTACAAAAAAATGTTTTTATATAATTTTCGAAAAAACATATGTTAATTATAATTTATTCCACTATGTCGTTGCCAAATTTATATGTGAAGCTCTTACGCGATTCAAATAAATAATATGTAGATAATAAATATTTTTGGTAACAAAACGAGTTGCGTAAAAAAAAACAATTTATCGAAAAAAATAAAAATAAAAGTTTAGCAAAAGTAGTTGCATATAATTGTCCATATCTGATCAAAGGCTTAAACTACAAGAGTCATTGATACCTCATTAGAAATATAAATATAATTCGCGGTTTTACTGGTTCTCGAAAATAATTCACTTATTGACGGTACAATGCATTTTTTCAAAATAAATGGTTCAAAACGATGTATTTCAAAAATGTTGTTTCCCAAAATCTTTAAAATAAATATATGTTAATTATAAATTATTCCTCTATATCGCATATTTCTGAGTTATCGGCTTTTTAGTTAAATTTGTTCACATTTTTATTCATTACTCAGGATACCGTAAGGACTCCACATAGGGATTTAAACCCGGCATAGGGAAGTAATTTTTAATCAACATTTATTTTTTTTTAAATTTATAAAAAAACGCAGTTTTTAGAACTGCAGTTTTTGAAAACAATGCATTTTGCAGCGGAGAAGTAAATAATTTGTGTGTAATAGTAAAATCACAATTTAAGTACACTAAAGGTACGTTCAGATTAGTCAAATATTTGACAAAAAACATGAAATATTTCTTTGCCGTAATCTGAACACAAAATATTTTTGTGTATCAAACAGCAAATCAGCTGATTTTGGTCAAACAAAATTATTTGCATTCAAATAAATATTTGACAAACTTAACCATAGTGTGAACACTAGCTATCAAATATTTTCTTCTGATTTGAACAAATATTTATTTGATATTACAAAAAAAATGTAAGAACAAACAATGGCAAATAACAGGTGGTAAAATCGTCAATTATAAATTTTTTTTAATAAATTTATTAATAAAGGCTTTATAAAAAAACTGAAATGTAAATAGATATTAAAAAAATTTAATCACTCAGATAATGGATTGGAACATTGGTCCGAAATGGAACGATATGGAATGAAACGGGGAACGATTGGAATCGGAGCACTGTACACAATTGTGTTGTCGTACGTGAAAACAAAAATTTAATCATTCCGATAACAGAATGAAATGATTGGAATCGGAACACTGTACACATGTGTGTTGTCGGTGTAAGATGTTTTGCTAAGGTTTGCAAAAATTTTGTCCATTTTGCGATATCATGCTTAGTTTTTGAGATACAAGCCATTTTACAAAATGCCGATATTTTAAAATGTCCAGTATCTCCAAAACTAATTGAGTTTTTCGATTAAATAAATCTATGTTTTTTTTACACTTTGATTAAATAAATATTTAATACAAATATTTGTTTCAATCTGAACGCTCGACAAATATTTTTTCGCTTATTTTATTTGACACTATTTGAGAGCTGTTTGAACAAACAAAAACCATCAAATATTTGATCATAGTTTGAACATAGTTTGAACATAAAATAAAATAATTTTTTATTTGACACAATTGGAAGCAAATATGTAAACAAATATTTTGTTCAAATATTTGATTAATGTGAACGTACCTTAAGGATATCATGTAGGCACACTTAGAATACTATGTAGGTAAAGACCACTGAAAATGTAGTTAAAAACAAATGAAATTTCACTTAAAGAAAGGACGACTTACATATCAGTAAATTCAACTAATATTGTCATTTGTTTTTAAAGGTTCAAAAAATTACAAACAATTGTGTTAAAAATGAACCATATATGTTAGTATAAAATAAACAAACATTTACTTTTTTATTTTTTTAATGACAAACAAAACTAAAAAATTAATGTACAATCATAAAACAGTCATTTGATGTGGTTTGTTTTTTTAAATGAACTACAAGGTTAGTAAAAAATTAAATTTGTTCAACACATGACTGACATTTTCATTAAAAATAAAGAAACTGTATTGCAATCCAAACAACTGCATATTTTTAAAGCAGAAATTCCCTTAGTGTAGCTTTAAAATCAGGCATGATAGAATATTATGTACACTGATAATAATCCATGCATAAAAATACGAAAAAATTTAAAAATAACAAAAACTTTCGTAAAATACACGAAAATTTGTTTATTTTACAAAATATTTCGTTGTTTTTGACATTTTTTTCGTATTTTTAGCATGGATTATTATGAGTGTACGACTACTAAATTTTGGAATATTTTTCATATTTTGAAATGCGATATTCAAGATCTGTTGGGATTAGCTGTCGTACATTTGGACGAGGTTATAGTTATATGATGTACATCTTCAATACCAAGTGTGATGGAATTCAGAAGGGGTGATGAAAATCGAGTTTTTGATTTTATATGATTTCTGTCATATTTGTGTTCTCTGTTAAGAAGAAGTTGAGGAGTTTCGTCAGTGCGACGGAGTTCCTGGGGTAGAAAGATGACATAGATAGGACCGATTGTTTTAGAGCGCACAACAAGCCGACATTCTGGCTTAAGTGAAAGTCCTCAGGGACTTGAGTCGGATTAGGGAAGCATTTTCCCTTCTCCGAATCCTCTTTTCTAATCACATTCATATAGAAACAAAACTAGCTTTCCTTGTTCACTTATGGATGTAATTTAAAAGTTTTCATTGCGGATATGAAGAAAATAAGTATTACACCTTTCAAAAATAACTAACCAATCATGTTAATTGATCCATCCATTGTAAAGATGATAATTAAGTCATTTTGAACATGGTAAATTAGTGAAATGACATTTCATTAAACAAAAATAACTTTGTTTTTTCGTTAACACTTTTTCTTCGTTTCTTTACTTTTGTATTATTTGCAACAATTGTTAATAGATCTTACCTAATGTTGTTTTTACAAAATATGAAAATCAAAAAATATTATTGCAAATCATCAACAAACAATACAAATTATAAACAATGATGATATTAACAAAATAATAATAATAATAATAACAGATATCCCTAGTATTACTTAGAGTTTTAAGTGTTATTAGTGCGGAATATATACTACACCATTTCAAGAATAATTTGCTGCAGAAAAACCAGAGTTTCATCAATTGTTAAATGATGTTCAGATTAGTAATATGTATTTCAAAAAATATAAAAAGTTTTCAGAAAATATCACCGACATTTTTTTCTGTAATTTACAAATTAAAAAAATCATTTGTATTTCAGTTCAATGCAGTTCAACTAATATCAAATCTAAATAGCCATAATCAGTAGTAAATTTATGGAGTCACATGCAAATCAGTTGAAAAAAATGTAAATGTGCAATAAGAACCGACATTTATGAAATTCCACTTGCAAATTTTTACTGTCAATTGTAAATATCCATGATCAACTAATGTTTTAAGATGTGTATAGCAGAAGAGAGGAAATCGGACCCGGATTTCAGCGTGCTCTGCCCATGGGCAAATATCCCTCCGTTTCAGGCGGAGCTGTTCGCTATCTGTATCTGTGTGGAATAGTGTATGCGGAGGAGGACACGTGGGACCACGATCTACATTCTATCTGACAGGCGGCACTTGGTGCCTTGAGGGCTCAAGATGAGTCGTCGGGTCTGGTTAAGGAATGTATCGACTCTCTAAATCGTCTCGGACTTAACAACTCCTTGACACTGGGCTGGGTTCCTGGCCATGAGGGGCATGAGGGCAACGAACGGGCTGACTGTTTGGCCAACTACGGAGCTCGTCGACAATTTACTGGCCCTGAACCCTTCTGTGGCGTACCCAATGGGTATGACAGAGAGAGGCTCAGAAGATGAGGGGAGTCGGAGTTTGGGGCCTATTGGGCCAGATCGCCTGGGCAGCGACAGGCGAGTCTGTTTATATCTCCCTCTGGGGAGAGGTCGCGGAAACTCTTGTCTATGACGAGGGGCGAACTAAGGACCGTGACGGGTTACCTCACGGGACACTGTTGCCTTAGGTATCAATTGTACAAGATTGGACGATCCTCTACGGATACGTGCAGTGAATTGGAACCCGAGACCTCAGAGCATGTTCTTTGCAAATGTCCGAGGCTCTCCGACAGGAGGGTGCGTTATTTTGGTGGTCGAATAGTGACGCCATCAGACGTCACCTGGTAGGATAGTTGGCTTCGTAGGGAGCCTGAACATATAGGGTGTATTAGTTGGCAGCACAAAATACCAACTTCTGGTCGCGGTGCATAGTGCCACTCTAGTCTAATCTAATCTCAATATCCATTGTCACACGTATTGAGCCAGAAAAACCGTCAATGAGAAGGTACAAAATTGCTTTCGAAAAATAAAAACATTAAATTGAAAAATGTGATATGATATTTATCAAATATAAGAAGTAAAAATCTAAAAAAAAAAATTTTAATGATAAAATAGAACAACAGTCATCTCATAAATGCTGTTCTGAAAACAAAAAAATTTCAAAAAATGTAAATTGTATGACTTTATTAAATAAATGAGCTCTAGGTCACGTTTGTATTTATAAAATATTCTTTATTATGTTATATATCTCCAATATTTCGTCATTCTTTGAATGACATCTTCAGGGAGTCTAAGAATTGTCCAATAATAATATAATATTAACCCTTTCACTACCCTTGTACACTACAGTGTACACATCTTTGACAAATAATTAAAATATGACCGAATAAAATATTTACTAATTTTTGTGTACAAATATGTTTATTGGGATGTTATCTAAGCTATAATTTTTTTTGGGGAGGAAAAATACATATGGGTTGTTTCTATTCGCGATATTTCATGCCAATATTTGCTATTTTCGGATTTTGAGAGTTTTATCATTTTGGAGCTTTAATAACTTCGCTAGAACAATTTTTAGGTACTTCAAATAATTTTTTTATTAAAGCAGATACTTCAACGATCATTTTAGTTTTTATTTGAAAAAAATTGAGCGATCGGTTGGGTCTCGGCAATAGCTAAAAGTTGTGTACACTGTAGTGTACATTGGTAGTCAACGGTTGTTACTCAATATGTTAAGCATGGCTTCATTTTTTGCATGGAGTTTAAAAGGTCGTTTGTGTTAAAGTACCTGGTACTTGTGTTATTTTTTTGAGAATTCCGCGGTTGTATTTTTTAGTAAAAAGGCATTATTACAGACTAAAACAGATGCGACAGTAGTGTTTTATAACACATAATGGGGAACAACAATTTTAGTGAAAGATAGAGCGATTTTCAGCTAGTTTTAACTTAATATAGCAAACACTTTATGACATCTTTTTTTCTTTAGGCGCGTTATATTAGTTTATTATTTCTAGCACAAAAAGTAGAACAAAATGAAAAAATCCGTTTTCCGAAGTCAATCAGGATGACAAGAGACGTTTTACGGCTCCTGTAAGAGACATTCGCTTGGATGGAGTTGGTCACTTTCCCATGTTTCATGATTCTACAGCACCAGGACGTTGCAAACTTCCAAGTTGCACAAAAAGAACGTACATTCAATGCGTAAAATGTAAAGCACTCTTATGTATACAACGTAACAACAATTGTTTCCTCACTTATCACTCACCATAAATTTTGTATTTATATTTTTTTTAACTTTTCGTGAATTAAAATATTCTTTTTTAATAAATATTTGTAAAAAAATAATAATTTGCGTTTTTTTTATTTTCAAATTGCATATTGAACAGTAAGTATCAAGTACTATAGAGTAATAGAGCTCTGCAACCGTTGACTACCAATGTACACTGCAGTGTACAAGTTATTTCGGTATAAAGGGGAAGGGGTAAAATTTGTTCTTTAACTTTTTTAGGATATTTTAAGGGTCCCAAAAATAAATCATAAGTCAAAAAAATTATTTTGCCACACACAAAAAGTCGGTAGTGAAAGGGTTAATATTAATACATATAAAGAAACATAGTATAACATAATAACAATTTTTTAAAGGATATTTTTTTTAAATACAAACGTGATCTAGAGCTTAATTATTTAATAAAGTGATCAATTTCAAAGTTCGAAAAACTTTTCATAATTTATAATCTTAATTGTATTTCAGAGAGTAAATAGCCAAATCGAATTGTAGTTCAGAGTAAAAATTTTTAATCAAAACATATTAAATGTAATTCAGGACTTATAACGATATTTCAGCCATAAAAACATTTAAATAAAAATAGTGAAATGTATTTCAGAAATTGTTAAAATAAATTTCAGTAAATATAAATTGCATTTCCGATATTGTATATGGAAGAAAAAAACAAAAAGAATTTGAGGATTAGCATTTAACATTTGGTATTAGTATTCAAGTCATGAAAAACATGTATCAGGAGACTTTTCTCCTCTGAACCCCTAATTTACGCCGTTCCTGAAGAAAGTTTCAAAAATTTACCTTATAATGGAATTAGCCCATACCACAGTGAACACATATTTTAAATTTGAGGTTTCTAAATATCAAGTGGTACACTCATAAAAATAAACCAGTAAAAAAGCAGAAAAAGCTACTAAAACTTAGTAAAAAATGAGCTTGCAGAAAAATCTGCTAAATTAAGTAAATTTTTTTGCTAAATATTAATAAAATAAAAACATCAAAAATAAATCTGTTAACTTTGCAAAATTTAGTTATATTTGATGTGAATTTTAGTTAATTGAAAATAGCATTTTACTCTGCAAAATTAGCAAAATCATTTTCTAAATATTTGTAGACTCAAAATAAAGAGTCCGCCATCTAACGTTTTTTTTTTCAACTAGTGCTTATTTCGTGAATGGAAACACTTAGCTCATGTCTGATTTGACAGATAATTAGTTTTATCCTTCCGCTGAACGATATGGTTGTGTATACGCTTGAACAACGCTGGGAATATTGCGACATTACTTTGAAAATCATGGTAATGTTGCAGAATGTGTGCGAAAATGAATGATGCCGATTTTGCCAAAAAATCATCTTTTCAGATGAAGCTCATTTTGATCTTGGCGGGTATGTAAACAAGCAAAATTGTCGCATTTGGGGCACAGAAAACCCGCACGCATACATTGAAAAGCCGATACACGCAAAACGAGTCACTGTTTGGTGCGGATTTTGGTCCAGAGACATAATTGGGCCATAATTGGGCCGATCGTGTAGGCTACTGCATGGCCAGCCGAGGCAACCATTTGAATTAAATTATTTTTCATTATTAACCGGAAGGATTGTACTTTCAAATAAAAAAAGAAATTTGAGAAAATATTCAGTAGTTTTTTTTTATAGCATTTTCAAAAAAAAAAAGTTATTTGGCGGACCCTATAGCAAACAAACACTGTAATATTAACAAAATATTTGCTATATTTACCTAAAATTTTGTAGAATACAAATAACAGTTTATATTGCTAACATCAACAGAAATTTTTGATAAAAAATTGTAGATTGCTGATTTCATAACGGCAAACTTTAATTCGCATTAAAAAAAACTTAAAAAATATTTTAAAAATTTCACATTTTTTAATGATTTTTTGTCTACTAATATTTAGTAATTGATTTTGCTGATTTTAGCAGATTGTTTTGTTACGTTTTTTTTTTTTTTTTTTTTTTTTTTATTAAGTAGTTTTTTATTTTCAAAATGTAGTTTACAAATTTTAATTTGAGGCCTCAGCACCATAAATGGCATTAAAGAGGAAAAAGGCAACGGTTAATCATTATTAATACGTAATTATAAAAAACTTTACTAAAAATAATATTTACATATTTACAAATAAATGTATTTACAAAGGTTAAAAAATAAAGTATTTAATTTGTTCATTTTATTTTAATTTTTTAATTTTTTTTTTTTTTTTTTTTTTTAATTTTAATTTTTTTAATTTTAATTTTTTAATTTTAATTGAGAAGTGTTTCACGGCTAACCAACAAATGAGATTTTAACGCTCTTTTAAATTGAGATAAGGGCATAATATTTTTTAATGTATTTGGAAGATCATTAAATTCTTTTGGCCCAGCAAAGCTAATTCGCTGCTTTGACAATTCCAGACGACATCTGGTTACAAATAAATTTTGACTCTGTCTCGTAAACCGATGAGAAACTTCAACATTCTGTTGAAACCGGATCGAAGTATTTCCAAGTCTTCTTGTTGATTTAAAAATATATTTTAGAAGTTGCATCTTATATAGTCCTCTTACAGGTAAAATATTAATGGCATGATATTGAAAAAGATCTGATGTATGATATCTTATTGGCAAGTTAAAAACAATTTTTAAAGCCTTGTTTTGTGCTGACTGTAAAGACTTCATTGAATCAGTATTCTTCCATCCATAAATCATGGGCAGGTATGACAAGTGGCTATGTATTAAACTTTCATAAATTAGCATTTTAGTTTTTAAATCAAATTTGTGCTTAAATTTATATAATATGCCAACAGCAGATGATATTTTAGATTTGATTAAATCAATGTGACGATCCCACTGCAAGTTACTACAAAAAAGCATACCCAAATATTTTATTGTGTCCGATTCCTCTATTAAAACACCATCAATATAAACTGACATTTTTGGATCATTCCTTAGAACGTATGGCTTAAATCTTGTGAATTTAGTTTTTAGTTCGAATATAACTAAATATTTGTACACACAGGGAACTTCTGCTGTGAATATTTGTAGTTGTTTTAGTTGTAATACAGTATCTTTATTTTTAAATGAAAAAAACAGTCATTTGTAGAAGATATTTAATTTTTGACTACAATTGTAGTTTAAAAAAACAAACCACATCATATTACTGTATAATGATTTTACATTAATTTTATGCAGTAGTTTTTTTTATTTTAAAAAATAAAACAATTAAATGCTTGTTTATTTTGTACTGTATATGTCGTTAATTTTTACTGTAATTGTAGTTCAATATTTGAACAGTAAAAAACAAATGACATTGCTAGTTGAACTTACTGAAATGGAAGTCGTTCTTTCATCAAGTAAAATTTCATTGGTTTTCAACTACATTTGCAGTTGTTTTTACCTACATAGTATTCTAATAATAGTATAATTTATAAATTCAACAGATTTATTTTTGCTCTTCTTATATTACTAATATTTAGTAAGGGGGAGACTTTTCCTCTTTTCGGTTCTACCCGAAATAATTTCCAAAAATCCCGTCAAATCGGTGGTCTAGGCCGTTGGAGCAACCTCAATAAAAAATGTTAAGGCGTGTAGTCAGTAACGTTATTTTTTATTAATATTTATAAATAAATACTGGAATTCATTAAATACTTCAAAATGTATCTGAAATACATTTGATAATTTCTGATTTTTAAGTTACATCTTCTTAAATTCTTTTTTATTACAGTTGGTAAACAAAAAATTGTTTGTTATTGAATGTTATACAAGAAATATATACACTACAATCATGTGCAACAGATAGTTCTTCTGCAGTTTAAACTATCGTTCGCGAACGCAAACGATGCGAAAAAAATGTGAACGCAGTGAATGCGGGAAAGTGTAAGGTAAAAAAAAGTACTAATTTTGGAAAAAGTACTTTTATTAACTACTTAATGTTTTGAAAAAGGACTTTCTCGGAAAAGTGCTTTTGTAAATTTCTTTAAAAATCAATATTAGTTCCTCCATCGTTTGCATTTTCGACCGATAGTTTAATCTTCCTTGTATATATATTACTTGCTACAACTATTTACACTTGAGGTCTCATTTACACTTTTATTTAATTTTTGATTTTTACTATAGTATATTACAATTTTGTATGGCTTTGTCTTTTACTACAGAAATTCAAATTTTATATTGGCTGAATTACATATCACATATTGTTACCGATTTTTTATTATAGATATTCAAATGTTACAATAGCTTTTAAGAAGTTATATCACCTGATTTGCATGTTACTTTACATATTCAAATGTTATTACGACTATTTGACCGTTATATGGGCTGATTAGCATGTTACTGTATATATTCAAATGTTATTACAAATATTTATATAGGCTGATTTGCATGTTACTATAAAGATTTAAATGTTATTACAAATATTTAGATTTTACACTGGCTAAAACTCCATTGAAAATGCCGAAATACATTTCACTGTGTCTCATTGACTTTTACAATAAAAATTTAGAATTTACTAATGAATTTTACCTTTTACTATAGCAAATTACAATTGACGTTTTCTTAATGTCGATGATAATTCCTGATTTACCAAAATGTTTTCTCATTTATATTTACTATAAAAAGTTAACTATGATATTAGCTGAGCAACAGTATTTCCAATGGTGTAGTTCAGGGCTGGAAAATCTATGACAAACGAGCGGATTTTCTGTGGCACGCTACATTTTCTTGAATATTGTCAAATATATTAATTTTATTATTTTGTTAAAAAAGTTATTAGATTTATTTAAGTTATTAATTTTATTATTTTGTTAAAAAAGTTATTAGAGGTTTAAATATGTATCTTTGCTATTGAAATATACAGTAGTGGTCAAAACATTTGAAACTGAGATCGCATTTGTTGTTTTCATTAATTTATTTTCTTCAAATCACACTTAGTTACTAAAATTTATTTTTTACATATTCTTTATACATTGTTTTATGTTAAACAAATAAAAAAATTGAATTCCGTTAAATTAAAACAACAAAAAAATTAATAATAATAGATGTATTCAAAATGCAGGTGTTCAAAACATTTGCAACTCTCATTATTCTTACTCTTAACGAAACATTTTATACTAACAAATTCTAGGATATAACGGTAATCGCATTCCTTTTTAATATGAGATTCGGGCCGTTACAATTTTTAAACAAATTTATTATAATTATTGTTCTTTAATAGTTGTAATAAGATGTTGGAAGTATAATCATCGTAAGAATAATTTTTGTAAAAAATGACAGGAAATAAATACAATTCTGATTTAAATCAAAAGTTTTAAATGATTTTCAAAGTGGACTTTCCCAAAAAGAAATTTCTATAAAGTACTCCGTTCCAAAATCAACGATTTGCCGCATTGTTAATAGTGGTAACATCCACACAACTCATAAAGGTGGAAGACCCCGTATTACAACTGTAAGAGAAGATCGGAAAATCAAGAATTTTTTTACGAAATATCCCAAAGCAGTTCCCAGAGAACTAAAACTGAACTTTTAATAGATGCCAGTCTCCCACCATTAAAAGAAGAGCCCGAGAATATGGTCTTAGAAGTTATAGATGTACAAAAAAACCGTTTGTGTAGGAAAAAAAAACCGAAAAGCTCGGCTTGACTTTGCACGCACCCATTTGAACTGGACTTAACAGCAATGGAAAAATGTATTGTGGTCAGATGAGTCTAAATTCAACCTCCGGGGATCAGATGGAAGAGCCAATGTTCGAAGACCACGAGGCGAAAAGTTTAATCCCAGATACACACCCGCCACAGTGAAGCACGGAGGTGGAAACATCATGGTGTGGGGGTGTTTTTCAGGAAATGGGATAGGCCCAATTCACCGCATTACTAGCACAATGACGGCCACAATCTATAGAGAACTTTTGAGTTCAGTTATGATTCCGTATGCTGAATGGGAAATGCCACTCTCATGGACCTTCCAGCACGACAACGACCCAAAACACACGGCGGGGTTTATAAAAGTTTGGCTGCAGGAAAATGAAATTAATATCATGTCGGCTCAATGGTTGTAAAACGGAATATCGGCAATAAATTATTCCGAAATGGTGATGAACTTTTCGTCGAGTTGGAGAAGCACTGGAATGAAATTTCTGACGATTATATGAAAAAGCTCATTGCCTCAATGCCTAAGAGGTGTTCAGAAGTTATAAAAAATAATGGCTACGCTACAAAATACTGAGCGTTAAAACCATTGTTTGTATTTCCTGTTAATTACTTTAAGAGTTGCAAATGTTTTGAACACTGCACTATCGACTTATTTTGTGAAAATTACTTTTTTTTATTTTTAAGAAGTTATGAATAATTTTTTTGTATTTGCAAAATAATATGCTATAACTGAATTTAATAAAAAAAAAAAACAAAAACTTATACCACAAATATTTTTGATCAAAAAAATTATAATTACCCTATGATTTCAGTTGCAAATGTTTGGAACACCACTATGTTTTAAGCCGAAAATGGTATTATGGTAAAAAGTTTTAAATCTTTTTTACAGAATTTTGGTAAAATAATTAAAAATTCGTTTTACCAGAATCAAAGTTCCACAAGCTTTTCGGAACATAAATAATATAGTTTTTTTTAAATAATTAAAAGTGTAAAAATCGCCTTCAAAATAGATGACATTTTCTGCTATAAAAATCAGTAAAAATTTATTTGAATTTTAGATTTATAGATGTTTTGGTGTTAAAATGCCTAATAATCAGAAATATAAAATCCAGAAAATTTCAAGAAATTTTCAAGAAATTTTATAAAAAGTTGGAAAAAACACTTAAAAAAACAAAAAGTTAAAAAAAAACATAATTTTTTAAAGGCTGCAATTTTAGAAGGGGTTCCAAAAATGTTCTTGGGTGATAACATTTTTGAAAGGAAATTGCTGCTAATTTTAAAAGATTATCCAGAAATGGGTATTGAAAAATGTAATTAAGAAAACACTTGACACGTTTTTTTTTTTGCAACAGAATAAGTTTTTTTTTCTGGCACGCAACAAAAAAGCTTGCCACCCCTGCACTAGTACAATACATTTTAAATGTTCAATTCATCTTTGAAGATGTAAATCCTCAGCATTATCAGTAACACTATTTTGACTTAATTTTTTGCTCATTCACACCTGTAAAGAGGTTTGCAAATAAAATAAAAAACACAAGCATTAAATATTGTATAGAGAAAGGTAAGTTAGCACTACATTTTGATAAACATACAAATTAATGGAGTTTCGGATACTAGTAATAAGAGTAAAAGTGAAATTTCTACTTAAAAATTATTAGTACGTCTGAAGAAAACCAAGACATCAACAATGCATAAAATCTAATTTAGGTCTGGTGTATCTGATAAAGCATAAAAATTAGGAAAACGAATTTGAAATAAAAAATTAAATCAATTAAATTCTTAAAAGCGTTATAAAATAGTGTTGGCAAGCCATGGAGTAATCATTTACACAAATATACATTTTTCGTTTAATGATAGTGATAAACCCTTTTTTTCATTCTTTCCATCCCATTGCGTTAGAGAGTTTCAATATGTCGCAATTAAGAGAATCTATAATTTGAAAATCCGATAGTAGCCTGGTTTTGTTAATCACATTTAAGATGAAAGTGAAAAAAACGATTGGCAGCACTTTTAATATATTTGTATTAGGGTTGTCAATCGAATAAAAATTATTCGATTAATCAAACGAACATAAACAAATTTCGAACAAAACAATTTGAAAATCATCATTTTCGAATAAAGAATAATTCGAATAAATGTTGACAATTAATCAAATAAAACAAATAACTTTAGAAAAGTTTATTTTATTGAAACCTTTAGGAAAATTAACTAATTTTGGAAATTATCGCCATATCAAACTAAAAAATCTCAAGAAAATAGATAAGCTATGAGAAAAGTTAAACAATTTTGCAATAAATCGCTTCTTTTACTTCTCATCGGGTAAATAAAACAATACCCAGCGTTGATCTTTTTTCTTCAAAATTTGGGTAAATCCTCTACCAGTTCTACATTGGCCCTCTAAAGAATGAAACATGCAAGAACCTGTCAGTAGATAAAGTCCGCTTTAAATTAGCGATGGAGAATTTTTTTAATTAATAAATAGACATTGCACGTTTTTTTTGTTTAACAAAAAACAAATGATCTTGAACTTGAATAACCTTGCCCACATCATAATCTATATATATAAAATACAATGTTTGTATGTTTGTCCTCTATAGACTCTAAAACTATCCAACCGATTTAGCCCAAACCGGTTTCATTTGAAAGGTTATAGTCCAAATTAGGTTTTCGGCTATATATATTTCAAGTGGGCGTGGCCCCTCCCACATAAATTGAATAACATCATATATCTTGACTATTGTGATAGCAAGAGTTTTGAAACATTGCAGTATCCCATATGTTACTGATTTGAATAATCAGGAAAAAAAAATGGGCGGGATCGGACCAGTGGGAGTGGCAGCTCCCATACAAGGTAAATATTTAATATCATATATCTACAGTTATATAATAGCCAGAGTCTTAGAAATTTGTGGACGTTGATTATATTATGAATAGTCATGGAAAAATTGGGCGGGATCATACCAGTGCGCGTGGCAGCTCCCACACAAAGTGATTATTTAACTCATATACAAACTTAATATTAATATTAAATATCTAGGGTTATATATTAGCTATATAGCCTTCAAATTTTGTACGAGTCCATCAATTACAAATATTAGTAGTCGAACTGAAAATGGGCGGAATGGGATAAATGGGCGTGGTACCAAATGCAAAAAACAAATAAGCATTAAAATAAATTATCACATTCAAGACTATTTAATAATGTTGTTCAAAAATTGTTTTAGCGTTCCTCATAGTCCTAGAATAAATAAAAAAGGTAAAGAAGTAAACATGAATCCGCGTTGGGCTTCCCATGAAATTACAAATTTTAAAATGATTTACTAATGTGAATGTATTTTTTTAATTATTTATTTGCGTAAAAGAAATTTCTTGATTTAAAGAATTAATTACAATTAAAATTTGAAGGCAAAACAACGTTTGCCTGGTCAGCTAGTTTATGATAAAAGATCGAAAAATAAATTTTTGGTTTTAATTTTTTAAAATTTAAAAGTAAAACAACTCGTTAAGAGGTGAGATTACGATGCATAGCTTGATGCTAAGGCAGTGAGTTCAAATCACAGTACGACACCAAAAAAAAGAATAAAAAGTTTTTCATATAGAGCAAATTAAAAAATATAAAAATACTTTGTTCAATTGACACATAAATTAACCACTGACGAGTCCCAGGAGGGGAACGAAACTGCGGCAGTCTGGTGTATCCCTTGTGTCCGTAAAATTTTTCAATAAAAATGTTTTCTTCTTCTTCTTCCTGTAAAGAGACTAACTAAAGTAATAATCTACAGTAATTAATATAAAAATTAATTACGATTGTCATTATCTGACGGTTGCAAAACACTTTCTAACATAAATCGCTATTGTTTGTAAAAATACAAAAATAAGTATAAAAATAAGTTTTTCCTTTAAAAATTTACTCGTAAGATCAAAATATGAAGAAACATCCCTGTGCAGAAACGGTAGTGACATTACTTTTTTACTACCAGTACTGACACCAGTTTTCTGCATTACTTCAACAAAAATAATGACTTATTAATAACTAGTAAAATAATGCGTTACCCATAAGTACTTATTTTTATCGTTATTTTAAATATAAAGTAAAAATCTCAAATGTTTTTGAAAATCTATTTTTTAGAATCATTATCTTTTCAACTTTAATAAGTACATATACAACTATAAGTATATATATGTATAACTACAATATAAGTAAAGGGGGGTTTTTTATACAGGTATAGAACTTTAAGTAGGCAACACTTTTTTAACTGGCGGCCATTTTGTCAGCTGTCAAGTGATTTATGTTTAGTTTGGTTTGGCATTTCAACATGAATAGAGTGACGCCTGAACACCGCTTCCAAATTGTGCAAATTTCTTTTGAAAATCATGGTACTGTTCTAAATACGTATCGCTCACGAATTTTGTTTAGCGATTAAGCTCACTACTATTGGTTAAATGGATACGTCAATAAACAAAACTGTCGTATTTTTAGTGATGATAATCCTCAAGTGTATGTTGAGACGCCGCGGCGCACCGTTACATCCAGAAAAACTGACTGT
Source organism: Delia radicum (assembly GCA_021234595.1). Classification (NCBI taxonomy): domain Eukaryota; kingdom Metazoa; phylum Arthropoda; class Insecta; order Diptera; family Anthomyiidae; genus Delia; species Delia radicum. Next base: position 182,478,671 of record CM037852.1, on the reverse strand, counting down.
TTGGTGTGTTTTATGGCTGGTGGAATCATTGGTCCGTACTTCTTTAAAAACTATGCTGGTCAGAACGTTACAGTCAATGGTGACCGCTGTGGAGAAATGATTACTGACTTTTTCGGTAATCAATTGAACAACCATGATGTGCAGGTGATGTGGTTTCAACAAGACGGCGCAACATGTCACACAGATCGTGCCACAATTGATTTATAGAAGGAAACGTTCGGTAACCGCATAGTTTCAAGTTTCGGACCAGTGAATTGGACTATTTTCTGTGGGGATAAGTATGTAAGTCGCTAGTCTACGCCGACAAGCCTGAAACGATTGACCACTTGGAGGACAACATTCGCCGCGTTATTGCCAATATACGGCCACAAATGTTGGAAAAAGTCATCTGAAATTGGATCTCCAGCTTAGACTACGTCCGAGCTAGCAGTGGTGGTCATATGCCAGAAGTCATATTTAAATTACAATGCCAGAAGATTATCTTTCGAATAAAGTAAATTTCATCTTAATTTAAAAAATTCATCTTTGTTTTATTCCGTTTCAAAGTTTTATACCTCTATAAAAAACACCCTTTAAACATAAATAAACATATGTATTTACATATAATAGCATGCAATAATATTTATATTTATATAAAATAATGGATGATTATATGTAAACGTTTTTACTCGGGTAGTTTCAATTTAATCTATAGTTTTTGCAAATTCTAATGCAAAATTCCAATTATGTTTGTAATTTTAACAATATAATAATATATTAAGCTTTCTGTTGAAATTTTAAACAGAAAAATTGCAGATTAAAATATAATTTTAAAATTATGTTTAATTTTATTACATTAGAAATTTTCTAAATTTTTAATTGCAAACACCAATTTAATTTCACAGTGCAACACGAAAAAAAATAACCATTTACGGACACCACTACGTGATAAAAGACTAAAAAAAAACAGACCCGTGTCTCCCAATTTTTCCCAAAGTCATATCCTCTTTTGTTTATGGGCCGCCAAAGATTTGGGGCCTCGGTATTATTTTCGCAAAAAAGTGATCATTTTCTCAGGGCTCATATCTTGCAAACCGTTCAGAATTTCGATTTACTCTCTATGGCAAAGTTGTAGCTCTTGTCATAAAGAACAAAAATTGCGAACATATAAAATCAAAAAAATTCACCTTCCAGATCAAAATCGCAAAAATCTTAAAAAAATTCGATTTTTTTTTACCTTTTTTCCCGTGTTCAGGTCCATAGGTAGCAAACCGTTCAAAATTCAAGGAAACAATCAACTACAAAAATTTACCTAAGATCTCAATAAACAAATTTCTAGAACATATAAACTTCCTAGAGATGATTCTTAACACTGTTTAGGTGCATAGGTAGCAAACCCAATTCCCAGGAAGTTTATATGTTCCAGAAATTTGTTTATTGAGATCTTAGGTAAATTTTCGTAGTTGATTGTTTCCTTGAATTTTGAACGGTTTGCTACCTATGGACCTGAACACGGGAAAAAAGGTAAAAAAAATCGAATTTTTTAAGTTTTTTCCGATTTTGATCTGGAAGGTGAAGTTTTTTTGATTTTATATGTTCGCAATTTTTGTTCTTTATGACAAGAGCTACAACTTTGCCATAGAGAGTAAATCGAAATTCTGAACGGTTTGCAAGATTACAAAAAATTACACACAGTGTTTGTAATGTTTATCATTTTCAATGAGAAATTAAATTTTCAATTTAAAATTATCATTAAACACTTTAGATTTGATATAAACTTAAGTTTTATATGATACCATATATTATTATGCTTAGTTGTATTAAGACGTATAAAATTATATATGAAATCATGCTAATTAATATATACCATATGTAGTAATCTATGACACATCTACGGTTATGTCAATCGATATATTTTAACATATTAATATGTATGATACCATATCAAAAATTTGCGAAAAACCATATCCAAGATAAAGTTATATATGCCATCACATATATCCAAATTAAGCTGCATAAAACTGTATGTTTTTATATAAAGTTACATTAAACAAGATATGATTGTATATGAATGTTTTAACTAGAGTAAAAAAGATAAATTTTAAATTCTATTGTTCCATTGGATTTATTTTGGTGATATTTAGATTGTGTATGGACTCTATTAAGTACACAGTCTGTTTCTTCGTCATATTTGTACCTAACGAATTTCAGCAAATATATTTGAAAGTAGTGCTAAATTTAGGTTATGTTACCCAATAAGGACTTTACCACAACACTCAAGAATAACGACAAGGACACAATAAAAATTAAATTGAAAATAATGATTTTATTGTGAAAGGCGTGGTAGAGAAGAATGAGTGTATTTTCTAAAATTCATAACTACATTGCAAATTTTCAATTTTCTGATTCAGACTGAGCAGTTTCTAGTATTGAACCTTCGTCAGCGACCCTGTTTTTTTTTGAATTTTTTGAATAATGTAATATTTGTTATGTTTTTATTTGTTCGATTGCGTCTATATGAATTTTATGTGCAATCATTGACCGTGGTATAGATAAACTGATTTCTAATGCCACATGCACTCGCACTACACGTTAGACAGAGCGCTTTAGCCCTCTGAGCTATCGTGAGGTCGAGTTTTGTTGTGATTAAAACTAGTTTTATTTAATACACGGTTTTTTGTTCTTGCATACATAATCTCAGAAGTACAACTCCAACAACAGAAGAGTTCTATTTTTAGAAACTTACCTCACTCTAATGTCCACTGTTTTCCCATATGTTGTAAGTGATGCCATATCTATGATAAATTCTTTGTATATTCAATAGATGGCGCTTACGTACGATTTTAAACTACTAACACTGATCATCAATTTCTATTAAATATCCTCTTAGTAGTTTCCATTTTAAACTTTTGTGATAATATAATGGAAGGGCTTGTCAGTTTGTTCTTCGTCTTTTAAAGGTTGAAAAATAAAAATATGTGACTTTTGCAGGACGTTTATACTCTAGGTACTTGGAATAAGTGAATAAGAAACTTCTATCGAATTTTAATCAATATATATCTAGAAAACACCGAAAATCCATAAAAAAACAAATGTGGCTTATCATGTTTTTTCATTAAGCCCTTCAATTGTAAAACTGTTTTGATCCTGACTGAAATACAAGTGTTTAAACTTTTAAATTTGAAAGCTTGGCACACTGCCAGTGTTGCCAAATAATTGTTTGTATTATATTTTCTGGATGGCTTGCTGTGTTAGTGAGAAAAGGCATTAACATTTACTAATTTCTGAACAAAAAAAATTGTAATTAGATATGAAATTCTGACTTCAGGGCATATCATTATCCCACTTTAGCCTGGAGACCAAAACGACCCACGAATTTGACAAAAATGCAAAAATCACTTTTTTAAATTAATTTTTAAGATTTACTAAAATGCTTAATTCGGATATGTTGTTATTAAATAAAAAAAAAAATTGCAAAAATTATAATTCGAGTTTGTGTTTGGAGCGACTTCTTTATGAACTTTTTTTTTTTAATTGCTTATTTTATCAAAAATTAAACAACATTTTAATGTTTTTATCAAAGTCTGCATAATTTAAAAAAAAATATTACTTAAATTTGATTATACAATAATTATCTTTACTTTATCTACGTTATCTCTATTATTATCTTTACTTTAATTCAAAAAATCTTTAACCCTTAGTGGCAGGGGGACAAAAATGATCCATGAAACTTAATTTATGACTAAAAGAAAAGAAATAAAACCGTTAGAAAATCAAAAGAAATTTTTAAATTATTTTACATAAAATATTATTGAATGTTTCACTATTGTATTTTAAAAGAGAGAAAAGTTCAAATAAAATTTGAATTTTGTAACTATTTTTAAATAAAATTAAGATATCAAATTCGATTTAAATAAATAACGAGAAATGAAATAATGCATGAATGGTAATTTAAAAGTTTCAAATCGTATCGAATAAATATTTTTTTTAAGAAAAATTCAGCTGACAATTCATATTAACCGAGCAAACATATCTTTATAATTTTTTATAGTTTCTCACAAAGTCGTTCAAACTTAAAACTATTTAAAAAATTGTGAAATTCTTTCATTTGATCTCTTAAAAAATTAGTTTGCGATACATTTATCAACATTTTATGTGTTTTCAATTTAAAATTGATCTAAGCTCAAAAAAATGTATGGTAGAAATTGCAAAATATTGGAAAGTTCGTATTAAAAATGTGAAATTATGTCAAATTTTGTTTTTGGGACTGCCAGAAACAGTTCGTCTTATCAGAGGGTTCTTATGACAAAACGAAGGGACTTTAAATTTTTTTAAATAAAACATGAATTTCTTATTTTAATTCGTTAAACACGGTGCGTCTGAGTCGATTTAAATAAAATTTGCGTGTTACTCCAATCTGAAAGCGGATTCTATTCCTAGATGGTTTATGACGAAAACGACAAAATCTAGGTTACGCTTTTTTTCCGCGACCAATCAAAATTTTCAAAATTTGGCCTGTCCGATAAAAAAAAGTTTCTATATACTCATATACAACTTGATATCATTATAAAGGGTGTCCCAAGAAGAGCGCAATTTTAAAATTTTAAATAAAACACAGATATTTAAAAAAAAATCGTGAAACTTTATTATATCGTAAAGTAGACAGAATGAGGTTATGTATGGAACAATATATCGTGCAGATGGCCGCCGCGGCTTTGCTGGCATGCACGCGATCTTTTAATGAAATTTTCAATGACCGTTTTGCATGAATGCAGCGTCCAATTTCCTCTTTTAAGGCTTGAGTCGTCATCGGCTTATTCGCGTAAACCATCGACTTCAAAAAACCCCAAAGAAAAAAATCTAATGGTGTTAAATCGCACGATCTAGGCGGCCAATTCTGATCTCCAAAACGCGAAATAACACGACCGGGAAATGACTGATGCAGCAATTGAATTTTTTCTCTGGCTGTATGACATGTGGCGCCGTCTTGTTGGAACCACATGCCCTCCACATTCATTTCTTCAATTCTAGGCAAGAAAAAAACTGGTTATCATTTCACGATACCGAACACCATTGACTGTTTGCGCTTGACCTGCCTCATTTTCATAAAAAAAAAGGTCCAATGATTCCTCCAGCCCAAAAACCACACCACACAGTGACACGTTGAGGATGCATTTGCTTCTCGTGAATCACTCGAGGATTTTCCTCACCCCAAATGCGACAATTCTGCCTATTGACGAAGCCATCAAGATGAAAATGGGCCTCGTCACTGAAGATGATTTTATCGGCAAAATCAGCATTTTCATGTTGTCATGTTGGTAAAACAATTTCACAATGAGAATGCGTTGTTCATTCGTGTAGCGCTCCATTTTTACTAACCTCGTACCTTCTACTAGCAAACAATAACAATTGTTCAAATGTCAAACAATGACACTTCGAATGTTGCCAGATTTAAAAATTGCGTTCTTCTTCTAACACCCTTTATATGATTATATGTGTATAATGCCACAAGATATACATATGTTCATAGCATACTTAGTTTATGAATTTATTTTAATATGGCGTAATATATCATCATACATTATTGTATCGTAGGTTATATATTAAAATATTTTATATATCTAATCATATTAAATAGATATATATATATATTAGGGTGGGGCGATTAGTATGGGAGGAAAAAAATCTTAATGGGCGCTTTGCGTTTCTGATTCTTGGGATTGTACTGAGCAAAAAAAGTCCATACGTCTACGGTGAAAATCAAGCTTCCACATTTTGACTTTACGGCAAAAAAGCCCTATTTTTAAATTAAAAATTAAACCCTTAAACCCCACCCACAAATATAATTGATGCATTAATCTGCTAGAGAATCTTCCAAATAAGAGATTGATACCATAATCTTGGATAAGCTCCTCCTACTTCCTGAGATATGTCCATCCCACACATTGTTACTTTCACAAATAAGGCTAAAAAGTCAAAATGTGGAATCTCGATTTCCACCGTAGACGTATGGTCTAGAGGACTTTTTGCTCAGTACAATCCCAAGAATCAGAAACGCGAAGCGCCCATTAAGATGTTAAAATCGCCCCACCCTAATATATATATATGACCATATAGTCTATCAAATATGATCATTTGTAAGTGTATGTATATAGTGCAATTAATTCTATCACTTATATATAATTATATAGAACACATCCGTTTGTATTCGATTGCCCAGTGAATCGCACAGCGCATTACAGATAACATTCATTTATTGATCATACTAGGAATAAACTACCGATGGAGGTTTTCCTGTCACTTACAATGTTGAGAAATTCAAATCAAATATTCCTTGCTCCTTCCCATAACCTATTTTCCCAATATCAACACAAGGCACTGCATTAAATATATTTTATTATTAAATATAGATTATTTGCATCAAATGCTAAATATGTTTAAAAAAATATGGTTAATTGTTGACCCCACTTTTAACCCCTTAAATCACCACTATGACCGATAGACACTCGAACCTTAAAATGTTTTCTCTATAATATATCCAAATTTCATCAAAATCGGAGATTATCTAATGAAACACCTTCCTTGTAAGTTTTATACATATTCAGCTTAAATTGTATTTAATCACTCTATTAATACACTTAGGAAATTATGTTGGTAAAGACGACTGCAATTGTAGTCAAAAACAAATGAAATTTCATTTAAAAAAAGGAGGACTTACATTTCATTAAATTTAACTAACATTGTCATTTGTTTTTTAATGTTCAAAAAATGACTAACAATTGTAGTAAAAATGAACCACATGGTAGTAAAAAATAAACAAACATTTACTTTTTTTTATTTTTTTAAATAACAAAAAACAACTGTAAAAAATGAATGTAAAATCGTAAAAACAGTCATTTGATGTGAGTTGTTTTTTTTAAATGAACTACAAGGTTAGTTAAAAATTTTATTTGTTCTACAAATGACTTACATTTACATTAAAAATAATGAAACTGTATTACAACCCAAACAACTACATATTTTTAAAGCAGAAGTTCCCTGAGTGTAGTATTAAAAAGTAATTAGTTTTTTACAACAATACACTCAAAAAAGTTTTACAGTTACTACATGATTGTTGTGTGTGTAGTAATCAGTATCCAGTGTAGAAAAGCATAACCATATAAGTGGTTATATAAGTACACATTTGGTAATGGCAAGTATATACAATTGTCATTACAAATCTCATTACTTTTATATTTGGATGTCTCACAAAATAATGGCATAGCAGTACAAAACAACCTTCCAAAAAAATAGAAAAATATGGGTTATCTATATGCTTACCAGTACGGACAAAAATATTAAGTCTAATAAATTTAAAAAAAAAAACTTAATTTAATAAAAAAAACTATTTTTTTAATGAAAAATTTTTTTTTAATAAATTGTACCGACACGGTATTAGAACCCGGGCCTCCAGGTTGTCATGTGCTTACTAGAAGTGAAAAACTAATGAGTCTAAAAATAGATTTTCAAAACTTTTGTAGATCATTACTTTATATTTCAAATATTGATAAAAAGAAGTACTTATTTGTAACGAATTATTTTCTGTATTGAAATAATGTTAAAATTAAGTAGTTATTAGTATGCCCATATTATTTGTGTGAAAGTAATGCATAGATTAAGCTGGTGACATTACAAGAAGTGTGAAAAGTAATGACATGTCATTACCGTTTATACACTGGGTAATAGTTGTTTTTAGCTGCAATGGCAGTTGTTCTTCTATGACACAATACAAAACAACTATTATGACAATTATTTAAAAAGAACTGAAGAAAATTACTGTATTTTGTAACAGTTGTTTGAAGCAGTTATTTAAGTAGTTTAATAAACAACTACCAAAACAATAATTTTGCAGCAAAACAGTTAATTTTTGTTAGTTATTTAAAAATAGTAGATTATTTATTTTATGTATTATTTATTTCATTAATCAATCCGAAGCCAATAAGGCCTAATGATTGATAGATATGTAATTACAATGACATGAATACATCCTTAGGCTAATTTTATTATTAATACCTTAAATAAAAAACTAAATCTTTATACATAACATTTCAAACACTACACTCAAAAAAAAAACGTTTGTAAAGTCAGCAAAAAATTTTGCTGAGTCAGCAAAATTTTAGTCAGGAGGGTGCTGCTAATGTCAGCAAAATCTTTTGCTGAAAATCAGCGAGCTGATTTTTAGCAACAAAATTAGTAGATTCAGCAAAAGTTTTGCTAACACTTAGTAGATTAGAAATAAAAAGCGTTAGTAAAAATTAATAAATTTTTTGCTGAATTTTAGTAGACTGAAAAAAACGCAAAAAAAATTGTAAAAAAATTGTAATTACGTTAATATATTTGCTGAAAATCATAAAACATATTTTTGTGATTCATTTAAAAATAATTTACAATAATTACGAAATATAAAAATTTTTATTTTCCCACATTGATGTCATGAAGTAATTTAATATCTGAAAATATATAGAAATAAATATATAGAACAAAAATTTTCTTTCAACTACTTACATCAATGGTTGTCTAAATGATGCTATATTTTAAGGACGCAACTGCCGAAGATAATTATAGAAACGAAACGAAAAAATAAACAAAAACAAACTAAACGAAAAAAACAACCCTTTTTTTTGCAATAATAAAAAGGAAACCATACTAAGATGTGTGTCTTTGTCTTTCGCTTTACTCTGTCTACATGTCTGTATATGTTTATTTGCAATTTGACCACACTAGATTATTAATCTATAAACATTTATTATAGAAATACATATTAAATTTAAATATTTTCTTTTGTCTTTTATTTTATTAATAGACAATTATTTTCACAAGCCGGTGACAACGCAAAATTTAAGTTGTTTTAATCCTCAATTTTGTTTTATGTATGAAAAACAGATACAAAAGTCTTCAATGGTTGATTTTTTTATATGTCTTATTAGAGTTGTACTTTTTAGTATCATTTTCCTCTTCTCCACTACATCTTGACATGCCGCGACATCAATCTGGTTGTCGTCCACACTATTAATGTGCTTATCAGCACAATTTTTTTTTGCAAAATTAATTAGTAAAACATTAGTATATTAGTAAAGCATTAGTATAAAACAGTTAAGTGCTGAATAAGTATAACAAAAATTTTAGCTGAAAACACGATTTTAGCAAAAAAAATTGCTAAAAAATAGTATACCTGATTTACAAGACGTTTTACTAACTTTTCTACTAACTTATTTTTTGAGTGTACTAACAAAGTCTTACAATTTAATAACATAGACATCTGGATAAATTGATACCAACACCGGAGGAGTCAAATAGTAGAAACAATATAATGGATATATAGGAAGACAGATTTGTCAGTTCAACACACGATCGGAAATAATGTTAATTAATGCTATAGGTTTTTCACTACTATTTCTTTAAATTTATTTACTGAATGTGCAAAATGTCTCTCATCATAAGGAATAACTGTTTGTGAGTTCAATAATCGAACCACACGTACTGCAAACGGTCTTTGCATAAACAAGGTATAAAATTTAGGGAATACCAAACCCCTACCCTACTTAAATTGGCGAAAACTAAATCTATCTAGAAGATATTGTGGTGCACCATACATAAATGTTTTATAAAACAGAGACAATATTCGTAGATTTATAAAGTTATCAAAATCTACACCTAAAAACTTAATTAAGAACGGGGTTATGGGATTACGATCTAGATATCCTATACCATATAAATATATCGTATCATCCTGTGAAAACATAGTTTTATTTTATGCAGATTATCCCTGAAGATTCACTGTAAACTTCTAACCCATATATAAGTAAAGGCATTATAAGGGTGTGTCCTAACTTTTTCCTCATAAAAAATGGTAATCTGTTGTTTTTTGCATATAGTCTTTTAAGTGACATGGATACTCGGCTTATTGTGAAATTAATGTGATAATTAAAAGTCATGTTGCAATCTATTCGAAAACCAAGGGTTTTGTAATGGTCCACCTCTAATATTTGTTCTCCGTTCATTCTCAAAGTGATTCCGGACGAAATTTTATTAAAAAATATAACCCTTGTTTTTGATGGGCTTAAATTCAAAAAAATTGCTTCAGACCATTCCGATATTCTATTCAGATCTTCTGTTCATTCTGTCAGCAAAACGCGGAATATCATTATGTCGAATTTTTAAAAATTCTCATTTAGTTTATATTTGTTGTTAAGAATATTGTTATGTTAATAGTTTGCAAACAATAATTAGAAAATTTCATTACATCTTCAATGTATGAAAGCGTTTTAACTGGAGTACCGTTTGGAATTTTGACTTTGCATTTCAAATTGGATTTAGGAAATAAAAATTTTATTATAGTTAAAAGAAAAAAACTATTGTTTTATTAAAGTTTGTTTTTAAAATAAAACAGTATTTTTCACCAATATTTTGCAGTTGTTTCAAAATTTTTTTTAGCTAAAAATTGGCAGTTGTTTTTTGAGTGTATCCGAAGTAAAATCACAACAACTAAAATTTCTATGGTCATTTGATGAAGGCACAGATTACTCTATTCTATTTAACAAGTGTTTTTTAAAACAAAAAACTATAACATCCCAGCAAAACTTTCTCTTACCCGGTAATAGGCTTGGGAATAAGAAATTAAGGTCGGTAACTAGTTAATTTTCTATTACAAACCCTATTATTTTAACGAGGGCATGTCAATTCTGGTAACACCTTCCAGACCACATATTACATCCAGTATAATGGATATTAAATTAAAATATAAAACTTTTTAACTAAACATTTTGAACATGACATTTTTTATAAGTTTTGGATGGAAAACTAAACTTTTTGTTTAAAACTTACTTACTTTTCTATTAAAAACCCTAACATTTTAACAAGGGCTTGTACTTCGAGGTTAGTACTTACATCGGTAACACGTTACTCCTCACTTACAGGTAAAGAGTTGTCAAATTTGTTGTCTTTAAATCTTTAATTTTTAAATCGAATATTATTTTAAAATTGTCAAATTTATAGTAAAAACTTAATTGTATTTCTTTTTAGTTTAAACGAGCTAAAAATCATTTATTATTACTTATTTATTTCCAATATTTCGTCTCCACATTTTGTGACTTCTTCAGGGAACACTTTTTTCAATTTAAAACAAGTTTTTCAAATTGTTCCCTGAAGAAATCACCCAATATGGATACGAAATATTGGAAATAAATAATTAATAAATAAATGATCTTAAGATCGTTTAAACTAAGAAGAATTAAATAAAGGAAGATCAAAGAAAACTTAAATATTTAATTTTGTATAGAAACAAACTAATTATACCACAAAATTATTTTAACATGAGAATTTGGTATTACTATGCAAGGGTATAAGGAGTTTAAACAAGATACTATGTTCCGTAATATTAACCTATTATCGAGGTTTTGCTGGGATTATCCATCTAGTGACCAAGTTATGGATGGAAAATCTAATTTATGTTAAGATGTTTGACACGCAAACGCCTGTTAACAAAGAGATACGTTTCTTCAGTTAAATTGTAACTATTGGTACGAGTAAAAGAAAAAAAATACTAATCATAATAATAATAATAATATGACTCTCGTAATGAACAAAAAATAAAGTTGAAGTTGAAAATAATAATCTAACGAAGCATAACGTTTATCCATTATAGCCGGTGCACTGTGGTACATTTTCAGAGAAGGCGGTCAAAAATCTAAAACTTCTGATTTGTGTATAAAAATAAAATGTTTGAGCTCGAGGCCTGGATTTTTCTTTAATTAAAATTCTTCTTTATTATTTTCCAATATTTCGAAACTCTTCGAGTTTCATCCAAAAAATTCTAAAAATTAACGTTGTTTATAACTCTTCATCATATATTGCACGTCATCATATATTGCACGTCATCATATATTGCACTGACGAGTTATAAACAACGTTAATTTTTAGAATTTTGTGTTTTTATTTAAAATCCATTATACTCCCTGAGGATGAAACTCGAAGAGTTTCGAAATATTGGAAAATAATAAAGAAGAATTTTAATTAAAGAAAAATCCAGGACTCGACCTCAAACATTTTATTTTTATAATTAAATTGGAAAGGCCGAATAAAAAACAACTACAATTTACTTCTGATGTGTTGGAAAACCTAATTTAAGATATCGATCGTAAAAATAGCGGTAATGGAATTACACACAGAAAAAAAATAGCTATTTGCCAACTGAAATTCTATTACTCTCACTCAAATTCGGTTATTACGAATTTCAGACAGTTGGCACGACTTTACATTAGATTTCACAACAAAGTTCGGTTAATTCAACAGAATTTTATTTGCAACACCCACAATATTCAGAAATCGAATGTAAATATCGTTGTACTAACTAAATTTATGAGTTGTTACCATTATTATACAAATTTCAATTCAGCTGGCACTTTATTTCTCTGTGTGTATATATTGAAGAATTGCTAAATTTTAGTGCAATACACAAAGGTTTTAGCAATTATGAGCTGGTAACTTATCTTAAAAGTAGACAAAGTGAGACAATATCGTTTTTCCAAATTTTCCCATTCATACACTCAAAAAAATAAGTTAGTAAAAAATTTAGTAAAATTATATATTTTTTGTTAAAATTGCGTTTTTAAATAATAAAACAATAAAAATATTTAATTATTTTAAAAAAATATACATATAGCAGACTTCTTATTAGCTTTTTAGATGTTTTTATATAACAAAAAGGCTATTTGATTTTAATAAGTTAAATATTCATATCTAATGAACTAAGGTTTAGCAAAATATTTGATAAATTTAAGAATTTTTTTCTAACAATTACCACATTGATTTTCAGCAAACCTCTTTTTTGATACTAGCAACTTTACACCCTTCTAACTAAGAATTTGCTGACGCTGCAAGCATATTGGCTGACTTTACTGATTTTTTTTTTAGGTACACTATAGTGTAGCGATTAACAAACGAGTTCATTTATTCGTTTAATAACTTTCTTTTTTATAATAAACCAGTCGTTTAAATTTTTGAAAAGTAAAATTTCGAATTAGTTCTAGTTTAATATTTGGAGCTAGGCAGCGACAGGGGTGTCATAGTTTGGATGTGCTGGAATCCCAAATGCATGAGACAAAAAATGGGGGAGGTGAGGTGGGTGCAAATGGTTGCCCAAATGTGGGGGGTAAACATCCACAAAAAAACCCACAACTATGTCCCTAGAGGGGTAAAATATAAGACCGACCCCCATTAATTTTCTGAACATACCTAACCCCTATCTAAACTCGCTAAGGGTTCCCATACAAAAATCCTGTCCCAAGGATGCCTCTAGAGGAGTCAAATGTATAACCGACCCCCTAATATTGTTTCAACTCCAACATTTTCTCAGAACATACGTACCCACTTTCGCTAGTCTATAAGGGGGCTCCAATACAAAAACTACATTTTTATAAAATTTTCTCAAACCGATCCAACCAATAGTTCGCCTAGAAAAGCCAAATGTATGAACAAGTACCAATATTTTTTTCAAAACCAACATTTTCTCAAAACCCTAGAGGAATCTAATGTATAACTACCTCCATATTTTTCCAACACCAACATTTTCTCCAAATTTTTTCATTTCACCATTTTCTTAGAATTCAACATTTTTTCAGATTTTTATTCAAGGCTGTATCTTTAAAGGTACAGTGAGCATTTAAGGGTTAATCTAAATGTCAAACCGCATCGAAAATTTATAAGCTGCTGAAGGTGGAAATAAACCCCAAGTAGAACATGTTTTTAAATCATTGACTACGGCATTATACAGGGTGATTTAGTCACGACCCGACGAATTTCACCAGCGTTTTCCTTGGCTCATTTCATGAAAATATGTCCACTACTACCATTTTGGATAGGTGGTCGGAGTAGAGTAGTAGGGTAAAATTGCTAACTTCTGAAACAGTGGTTGAATTTTTTTGTTGGAAAGGTCTTTGGGAGACCAGAGCAAAGTGGGAGATACAGAGATTAAAAAAAAAAAAAAATTGGAAAAAATTTTACCCTACTACCCTCCTACCACCAATCCGAAAATTTTAAAACCGCTACCATTTCGAACACTTGCATTTACGGGGATGGTCGTAGTGGACATATTTTTATGAAATGAGCCAAGGAATTCGGCGGGTCGTGACTGAATCACAGTGTATATAATTTGATTGATAATATAGCAAGTTTCTATAAAACTTGAAAATAACTTAAAAAATTTGGAGCTTTTATCGAAAAAATGGCTCTAGCTACTCCAAACTTGCGCTAAAGTATTTTGGTATTGACTTGTAGAGGAGAATATGGTCTTTCTGGCAATATAAAATCTGTTTCGAAGACTTTTGAAGCAAATTAGTTATACTCCAACAAGGCGAACATTTTCGTTAAAAACACACCCTAATCTAAAAATTATAAGTAATGTCGAAAGACAAAGTTTATATGGGATGTCAGTTAATTTAACGGACAATTTAAAATAAATTACCCGAAGTTAATATCTCTGAAAAAAAGAAAAAAATATGATACTTTAAACTGAGGAATCAATCAACAAAATTTATAACTTTACAAAAACACAGAAAAGTGGTATTTTGGATCATCTTGGTTCACAGTGAAATAGTAAAAATGTTGCCTTGATGTTTTTTTGGCTCCATAGGTTCTAAGGTGTTTTCTTTCGAATGAGCAAAACAAATGATTTTGCCGCCTTCTCTGAAAATGTACCAGTGTGCGGTGATGTGATGTGATGACGATGGTGTTGCTGTTGCAGTTAATTAGTTTTTTTTCTTTTATATTTTTGTTGATGTTGTTAATTCAGCATTTTACATTGGCAATGAAATGCATTTTTTGTTAATTTTTTTTTTTTTGTAAATTTTTCTTAAACAACAACAACAACATTGGCATTTTTGTTAAATGTTTATACACATTCGTGCTCTTCATAGAGTGCACTATGTACTATGGGCCTGGAGAGAAGCAATATATTTACATTATAAATGATTGTCGCTGAAAACAATTAAAGGCACACACTAATAGAAAAATTAGTAGTGTCCGACCGAACAGTTCGGCCAGAAAATGCATTTGGTCTGTATTCGGTATTTTAAAGCATTATGGACAAATTTGGTGGATGGAAAAATGTTTATTGGACTGATTAGATGCTATTTTGAGTGTCAAATTTGAAGAAAAAGTCTGTAGTTAAGCAATGTTCGGCCTCAGAAAGTTCGGCCAAATCGAAGATAGTTCGGCGGCCGAACTTTTAACTTTATTGCTAAACTTCGGCCTTTTCTCTTAAATTTTATACACAAAATCGAATTAAATCGGCTCAACAAACATGTTTCCAATACCAAAATTTGTCATCATTGCCTCTAGATATCAAAAAACCGCCAAAATATAGTTTTTTGACCGAACTGTTCGGTCGGACACTAAAAATTAGTAAAAATGTTAGTAGTAAGCTACTAAAAATTAGTTAAAAATTACGTTTCAGAAAAAAACTGCTAAAACTAGCACATTTATTTGCTTAATATTAGTAAGAAAACAATATCAAAAATAAATCTGTTGAATCTACAAATATTTAGTTATATTTGTTGCATGCCATTGCATATATGCAATGTTGACTTCGCAGGTATCTGGCAAATCCGCTATTAAACAAATACCGTTATTTTTTCTTTTGTTGATCTCTTTTTATGTCAAAACATTCTATTTTAGATGCAATTTTGCGAATTTTGTTAAACATTTGTTAATATAAGTTGCTGAAACAAGAAGTGTTTTAATTAAGCGAACAAAAAGTGTTGATTTCTTTTATTATTTTGAAATCCTGTGAAAGTTAACTGAAATGTAAGTATAATTTGAGTATTTTACTACATTTTCTTTGTAAACAACTATAAATTTTTAATTGCAAAGTATTACTTGAGCGCCGTAATACATCATTGCATATGTGCAAATTCATGCGTTTGCGCTTATGTGAACTTATATTACTTATATGTTGTTATATTGCGTATATGCAATTCCATGCATTTTGTTTAAAATTGTTTACTTGATATCAAACTTTTGCGGCAAGAACCCTGAGCTAAGAGTTGAAAGGTTTGACAAAAAGTTGGGAAAAAATAACCGTCGATTGTATCAAACATTGTATCAGAATATAACAAGTTTATGGGTCTGGTCGACTTACTGGATTCCTTCATAGGGCGCAACAAAATCATAATACGCTCTATTAAATGGTATATGCGAATTTTCTATCACTTGATAGTAAGCTTTGCTCTTTTATACAAACGCGCTGAATAACAAAAGTCAACAATGCCAACGAAACGTTGTCAGATTTTCGTTTGAAAGTAGGTGAAACGCTTTGCAAAATGGTGTTATTTCCAATAGCTCGGGGAAGACCTTCAGAAGTGACAAAAATATTTTTTTTAAATAGTTTATTCGAACAATCATATTTTTACAATTCTTAATTTTAGAGAAAGCATCCAAGAAGTTTGCCAATTAACCAAAACGAAGTTCGACTAGATCACATTGATCATTGGCCCAAATGGGTAGATAACCGAACCGACACAGCCTTATGCTTCAATAAATCAAGAAATGTTTCAAAAAAATTTCATACAGAAAAGTTTTTCAAATACAAATTAAAGACAACATTTCTTGTAGTTATATATCTAATTCGAAATAAAACATGAATTAAATCAAATTTTTTTAAAATTTGAATATTAACATTTCTATATAACATAAAATGTTTTTACTTGTTCAGCATGGAATCGATAAAACGTAAAGTATAAAAAAAAGCAAATTTATACATTTCTATGGATTTGCTGCATGATATTGCATGTATGCAATATTACATAACTCTTAAATAGATATAGGCAGTCCACCAAATTTAATTTCTGCAATCATAACTTAACACGCAAAAATTTCAAAAAAAAAATTTTCTGTAAGGAAATTAAATCATGCAAAAAACAAAATAATTTGCTAAGTTCAACAAAAAATTTGCTAAATATACTGTTGCACAATTGATAAGTCGGAGATGCGGAAGTGTATCTCGAATGTGAACACCAAATTTTAATATTAGCTCCACTTTTCGAAATATTCGTTTTTTTTTTTGAATAAAAATTAAAAGTTTAAGTTTTTTCGTTAGATGTCTCCTTAATTCATATACCTAAATAAACTACGATAAAATTTAATATGCATTTAAAGTATGGACTTTGGGTATTAAAAACCATATCAACTAATTACGATTGGGTGAAAGATGTAGGATATCCTAGCAATTAAAGCGAAAACTTCACTTATTTTTCTTTTTTGTGAATATTATAAAATCCCTTAATCAAATTTGCAAAATTTTATCAAATGGTGGTAATTTATATCCCACTTAATTAATTTTAGCGAAATAAATATCGCTTTCATGTTAATATTTTCCAAAAATTCAATCTGCAGTTAAAAATTTTTGACACTTTTTTAAAATTAAAAAAGAAAAGAAAACAAATTATTTTTGAACATGCAAGATTTAAAATCATTATTTTTTAAGAAAACTCACTTCAATTAACTGGATCTTGTGTTGATTTTATTTACATGATTTTTATTTTAATTTTATTAATTAATATTTGTCACACACTCCACATTTTTAAAGCATAAAAATATACTAATACCCCGGTTTGCGTCGGTAATGAGGACCGGAGAAAAGCGATGCATCCGAAACGACGCAAAGCGAAACACGATTTCCCATACATATGTATTGTTTTTTTATTTAATTGGTTCCATTACCCTTTATTTTAGCTTAAAAAAAATAATTTTTTGATAAAAAAAAAATATTTTTCAATAAAAAAAGATCCTTTTTAATAAAAAAAAATATAACTTTTTTGTTATTTTTGGAAAATAAGTTTTTATTAAAATAGAAAGAAATTCATAAAAAAATATAAAATTAAAAAAAAAAATAAATAAAATTTAAAACAAGGAATCGATGATTTTATTTTTAATCGATTACCAATCTCTACGGTTTTAATTGGCAATCTTTCTGATTTTTTTATTAAAAGATCTAAAAATTGTTGGATTGTAAGAGCTTGTTTTTTCCAAATAAATTTCCTTGTAGCAACATTTCATTGATACTTTTAAACTGGGTCATCGTCCAGATCATTTTTTTTCAAAAACGTCCATTACTTAAGCTTGGTAAGATTTTTGTGTTCTGATTCACATTGTTTATATTATAATAAAATCGGATTTCGACAAAAATTTTCATATTAACGACGAAAATCGAAGCATTTGCGTCGCAACTTCGAAGTCATGCGGCGCAAACTGAAACATAAACGACGCAACTTCGAAGTCAGAGAAAATTTGTAAACGACGCAACTTTGAAACGATGCAAATCGAAGCAAACCGGGTTATTAGTGTATATGAAATTTTTGTAGTTTAAGCGTTTTGTTTTTCATAATTAGGTAACCTTTGATGTTCGCTAAAGGTACATATATATTAAGTCTTGGTTCTTCTTTTCGTTTTAGATATTTTAATAACGAAATAGTGAAAAATGAGAAATTCCAACTACCTTTCGTAACGTGTTCCATATTAAATTAAAGAGCATATTTATTAGTTTTTGAATGTTGCAAAAAAGTTGCGTTAATATATTTAATTTTGTATTATTTTAAAAAAGTATCAAAGAATTTAAATTTCCCAAAAATTAAATAGTTTTGCAAATATTTCTTTAACTATAGCTAAATTTAAAAATTTAAGGCCATATTCGTCATCTGCGTCCAAAAGTCTTTTATAAATGATAGGTCGCAACTCCTATGCATTAAATTTTTCTGATTTTGTTGATCTGTGATATTAGTAGATTGCTGAAATCGACAATCTACAATTTTTAGCCAAAATTTCTGTTGATTTTAACAAAATGTACTGGTGGTTGCATTTAAGGAAATATAGTTAGCTAAATCTTTGTTGATATTAAAATTTTTTTTGCGTTGGTGTTTTTGGTGTACAAATATTTAGTAAAAGTTATAGCAAATTTCAGCAGAATAAATTGCTATTTTCAATTAACTAAAATTCAGCTCGAATATAACTAAAAATTTTTAAAGTTAACAGTTGTTTTGTTGTTGTTCTTATTTTACTAAAATTTAGCAACAAAATCTGCTAATTTTAGGAGTTTTTTTCTGCTATTTTTACAGTTTTATTTATATGAGTGCAGTTAAGAAGGCCACTTATTAGGCTTTAAAATAACTGCAGTTAACTATTTTTAACTTAACACCCCAACTAACAAGGGATGGATCCCGACCCGAACCAGCAGATCTTAATGAACTTCGGATATGTTGTAGAGAATAAAAATTTAAGGGGCCAGTGTTTTTTTTTTTTTAGCTGCCCGATCTCTTGTTTAGGCGTTTCTAAGTGTCGTCAAAAATTACCCCATTTTACTTTTTTTCGGTTTTTTTTTTTTTTTTTTTTAGAAAAGAAGCAACACTCAGGAAATTCTTAATTAATGTGTTGCTTTCTTTGGAAAAGGGATAGTGGAGAGATGAAAGGTGGTGAAAGACATGAAAGGGCTTCAAACATGGCAACACCGTAATTGCGCAAGATGATAAATCTTAGAACAGTTGTTGCTCGCCACCTGATGTAGAGTTGGCGAATTTATTGAAGCTTTTTGTTTCATAGCCCTGATTCATTATTTTACTTCGTTGGGGTTAAGTGCTATGGGAACACCGAAGGTGGGCGCAGCGATACATATAAGTGATAGAAAACTCATACACATTATTTTTCTAAATTGATGTTGTCGTCACCTGGAATCGAACCCGGGACCATCTGTGTAACAGTCCAACGCGCTAACTTTCTAAAGACTTTCAAGTAATTTTGTTATTCAAAAGATTTCAAAACTGTATTATTTTTATGATCCATGATACGTAGCGCCCTCTAGAGCTATTTTAAGTACAAAAATGGGGAAGAAGATTTTTTAGTGTTTTGGTTATTTTTTTCAAATTTGCTGTTCAAATAATGAATTATAAAGGGTCCGCCATCTAACGTTTTTTTTTCAACTAATGCTTATGTTAACACTTAGCTCATGTCTGATTTGACAGATAATTAGTTTTATCCTTCCGCTGAACGAATATGGTTGTGTATACGCAACATTACCATGCTTACTTTGAAAAGCATGGTAATGTTGCAGACTGTCAATGGTTAGTCAATGGCGATCGTTATCGGGCCATGTTGAACGAATTTTTGTTCACAAAAATTGAAGAGGAGGATATGGGCAACATTTGGTTTCAACAGGAAGGCGCTACGTGCCACACAGCCGAAGCTACACTTGATGTTTTGCGCCCTGTTTTTGAAGATCGCATTATCAGCCGCAGAGCTGATGTCGTTTGGGCACCTCGGAGCTGCGATTTGACACCGTTGGACTATTATTTGTGGGGTGCCGTCAAAGATAAGTGTTACGCCAACAAGCCAGAGACAATTGACGCTTTAAAGGACAATATTCGTGAAACCATTGGTGAAATACAGCTTCACACAATCGATAATGTGCTTAAAAATTGGACCGATCGTGTAGGCTACTGCATGGCCAGCCGAGGCATCCATTTGAATGAAATTATTTTCCATTATTAACCGGAAGGATTGTACTTTCAAATAAAAAAAGAAAATATTCAGTAGTTTTTTTTTTATATAGTATTTTCAAAAAAAAAAAGTTATTTGGCGGACCCGTTACACTCAGGGAAAAATGACGCTGCAAAATCGACAACGGTTGTGGTCAATATTACACCACAACGTTTTCAATTTATTTGACAACGCACAGTGTCAAATTTTTAACGAACGTGTTCGAATCGTCAACGTTATGTTGTCAAAATCTCTGCTAACGCCAAAATTTTTAGTTTTTGACAACGCATGTTTACAACTTGACAACGAACGTGGTAAATTTGTCAACGTTACGTTGTCAAATTCTCTGCTAATGACAACGCTTGTTTACAACTTGACAACGAACGTGTTCAAATTGACAACGTAACGTTGTCAAACTCTCTGCCAACGAAGAAGTTTTAAGAATTTTCATTCTTTTGGTTTTAGTCAGCGTGTTTAGTAGCATTATTTAAAATATTATTAATAAAATGGAACAAAGCCAAGAAATTCAATTATCTGAGGACCTTAATTTAGTTGGAGATTTATTAGAATAAATGGTGAAATTGTAGTGGTCAGTGATTCATGCTTTTCAACAAATGATATCGTTGAAGACAGTGACGATGTGCAACTAAAACCGTTTTTAAAAACCATAAACATGGATTCAGTTTTTCGATATTTAAAATGTAAGTAAATCAATGGTTGAAAAAGCAATGTACAATATACTGTTAGAAACATATATTTTTTTATATATTATAGGATCACAAATAACATTTAGAAGCTTGCCCTATTTAAAAAAAGAAGATTTAAAGGAGACACTGCTGCCACTAGGGCTATGTGTGGAGTTCAGGGAAAAACTATTTGCCTGAAAAAAAGGAGGTAATATAGGCAGTACTTGAATATGCAAGTGGAAACATTAAATTGACATCTGACCATAGAAATGACATTATTAATGTCATTATTGAAGACATTTTAAGTAGAGATATTGTGCTTTGCACACAAGACTATAACCGTTTGTTGGATGAAATTTATTCAGATATCCCACTTGAAAGCGAAATGAAGGTAATATTTAAATAACATGAATTCAAAACTTCAAATATAAAACAAATAATTCAATGTTTACAGGATTACTATTACATTTCACGAAAAGGAAAAAACAATGCAAGCTGTATGCAAAGTATAGAAACAAGAATTAAAAAAAAAGAAAGCTTTTCGACTCTTTACCAACCAGTAGCACCATTGAAAGCAACATGTCTGTGCAATCTCCTGACAAAGACCTTGTTGAAATCGATGAATCAGTTGCTGTTGCACTGAAAACTTCCTTGATCAGAGAATGCGACGATTGGGGAGCAGTTTGTGAAAAATGAAAAAGATCTTTCAATATACGCCAAAAAGACTTACAAAAAATGAAGAGTGTTGAGTTTCTACAAGAATGGCCAAAATTGTTGGATGCAAGAGCATCGGAATTGGTTGGTATTAGAATTTTTTACATTAATTTTTCTAAATTCTATTTCTTTTAGATCTATATTGATTTCGATATGTTTCCATTAAAAGGGCATCTGTTACTTTCAAAATGGGAAAAATTTAAAGAAACGATTCGAAACTACTATGCAAAAAATATCCGTAATGAATATTGTAAAAATCTGTTTAAAAATGTTCAGTTGGCGACCAGTATAGGTAATTATCCAATTATATTGGTCATTCTATAAATGTAATTTATCTTATTATTTTACATATTTCACAGATGCACAAGACTATATATACACCATATTGCTTAATGCGGTTTTACCATCACCAGCTAGATTTAAAGGCGGAGGTGCTAAAATTAGAAAATAGGTAACAATAGCCGATTTACAGGAAAGCTTCATCTTGCGTTTGGCAACTATAGATGATTACAAATGCCAAATTAATGCAGTCATAGAAAAATATTACTATGCTGGTTTAACTATCCAGCCCTTTCTAATTGTAGAAGGCTTGTCCGATACGGATATAAAAGGTTTTTACATATTCTTTAACAACCATTTGCTCAAATTTAATTAATTTATTGATTGTTTGGACACATGTTTCAAAATGTTTCAAACTTTATGTTTAAAATATCCGGATGCTTGCCAACAACCATGAATTTTTATTCAAAACTTTTTTACGAAATTGTTACTGTATATGATACAATTTATTTTAGAATTAAGTTAATTTAAGTTATTGTGCTAAATTTAAATAAATACATTCTTTGAATAAAATATGTTTATAAAACATAACTAAAATCAATTTTAATCGTTTTTTATTACTAAAGTAGATGGAAACGGGTAGGTTGGGAAAGGAATGGGAAAGGACCAGAACTTTTTAAATCAACCACTAACGGTGTCAAACCGACACCGTTATGGTGTCAATTCAGCAACGGCACGATGTCACTTCGACACCGGTAGGGTGGCAATTTAACACCGACATGTTGTCACTTCGACACCATGGCGGTGTCAATTTGTACACATTTGTGGTCGGTTTAACAACGAAATCGTTGTCAATTATTCGTTGTTGAATTGACAACGGCGTGTACAATTTGACCACAAACGTGGTTGGCGGACTATTGACAACGAATGTGGTCATTTCGTACACGAATGGTGTCAACTTTTCTCTGGGTGTACATGAAAATATGACTTTTTAGTTGCTATCGTTGTCATTACCCAGGAATAACCGCGTGAAGGTGATAGTACAAAATGTATGGGTTTAAAGGGTTTCTCCTGGAGTCAATCCAAAGCCCGGCTGCGCTGAGGAAAGTTTTTCTGCGTAACCTGTCTTTGGCCAGACTTAGGGGTGTTCTTCCAGCCTTCGGCCGGGCTTAAGGGTTTTCTACTCTGCGATAGGCAGTTTAGCGGCTTCGCTGAGTGTTTTCGAAAATAGGGCTGCAGGCAAAATAAACGGGTGGAGAGGGCGCTACGTAAGATATGTCCCAAAAATAATATAATTTTTGAAATTCTGAGGAAAATTCCTTTCATTAGTGTACCCACACTTGTATGTTACTACGCGTACCGGTTTTTGGGCCCCGAAAGACGCAAGGGCACCGAACCCCTTAACCAAAAATAGAAACAAATTTCCTTTTTAATTCTAAATACCTACTTTTTTGGAGAACGCCCCATAAAGTGCACTTTAGCCTAGTTATGCTAATATCTATCTATCATTAAAATATGATTTGACTCCGTAATTCTGTAAACCGCGTATGTGCGATTCAGTTTTAAGTTGAGTTTTTCTTAACGTTGACCTCAACTTCCGCAAAAACTAGAGGTGTTGGAAAAGTTTGGAAGACAAATTCGGACTTAGCAAAGAAAGGTTACTAGAAACCCTGTGGTCGCATCTCAAAAAAATTGATTCACTCTAACACATTATTGCTTTTTTAAACTAATCAAGGAAAAAAATTGTGTGCCACTAATTTAGTTTTTTTTTTTATTTTTATTTTTAAAATCTGAAGTCGTACGGTTTCGTAGGCTTTCACATATCTCAAAAACAAAAATAACCCACAATTTAGTTTGTTTTGAAAGAAATATTTTGAACTTTTGAACATAAAAGATTTTGTTCCATAGTGCACTATAATAGATTAAATAAATATGACCAACTGGCTGACTGTATGTTGGTATGTCTAACTGTCTATCACATTTATGTGTCTGTCCGTCCATCGGTTGAATCTTATATTTTATATGTGCTAAAAGTATATTATTCCAAAAATACTACACCAATCCACAAAACCAAAAAATGTGTAAGAATAAAAATGCCAACAAGTAGAAATACACTCAGGAAATTAATAAAGTAGAAATAATTAAAAATTATAGTTTAAATGACTACACGTGTAGTCAAAAGGCGATGACTGTATATGTCATAAAAATTACTAACCATGTAGTCATTTTTAACTATTGATAAAACATCTGCAATGGTAGTAAAAACGTCTATCGAAGCAGTCTAAAACAACTAGCCTTAAGTGAATGGTTTATGCAGTGGTTTATAGAAACATGCCACAAAACAATAAAAAAACAATGAATATAAAACTACTACTAATGTTTTTAAAACTGTTATTTTATCGGTATTTTAAAAATATTTTTCAATATAAAATTTATTTTCTATTTTAATAACAATAAAAATTTATATTTCCTACATCGTATTTAAAATTAAAATAAAAATTTCAAACGATGTTCCAGTTACGACGTTTTTGAGCATTGGAGATACAATCCAAATATAATTTGCAAAGTATGAACATTTCAATAAAAACAAATATAAACTAAACGAGAATTTTTAAAAACTCGACATAGTCATCTATTTTGAAATAGTAACTAACAAAAATTACCAGTTTACTGCAAAATTATTGTTTTGGTAGTTGTTTAGTAAAATACTAAAATAACTACTCAAAACAATTGTTACTGAAGTAAAGGGTGTTTTTTATACAGGTATATAACTTTAAGTTGGCAACAATTATGTAACTGGCGGCCATTTTGTCAGCTATCAAGTGACTTATGTTTAGTTTGTTTTGTCATTTAAACATGATACCGATTTTCATAAGCGAATTTTGTTTAGCGATGAAGCTCACTTTTGGTTAAATGGATATGTCAATAAACAAAACTGCCGTATTTTGAGTAATGATAATCCGCAAGTGTAGGTTGAAACACCGTTACATCCAGAAAAACTGACTGTTTGGTGTGCTTTATGGGCTTTTGGAATCATTGGTCGTACTTATTTAAGAACGATGCTGGTCAGAACGTTACAGTCAATGGTGACCGCTATAGAGCCATGATTATTGACTTTTTCGTTCATCAATTGAACAACCATGATGTGCAGGAGCTGTGGTTTCAACAAGACTGCGCAACATGTCACACAGCTCTTGCCACAATTGATTTATTGAAGGAAACATTTGGTAACCGCATAGCTTCACGTTTCGGACCCGTGAATTGGCCTCCAAGATCGTGCGATTTAACCCCGCTGGGATATGTGAAGTCGCTAGTCTACGAAGATAAGCCCGAAACGATTGGCCACTTGGAGGACAACATTCGCCGCGTTATTGCCAATATACGGCCACAAATGTTGGAAAGTCATCTGAAATTGGATCTCCAGATTAGACTACGTCCGAGCCTGCAGTGGCGGTCATATGCCAGAAGTCATATTTAAATTATAATGCCAGAAGATTATCTTTCGAATAAAATAAATTTCATGTCAATTTAAAAAATTCATCTTTGTTTTATTCCGTTTCAAAGTTTTATACCTCTATAAAAAACACCCTTTACAGTATGTTTGGTTAGTTATTTTTTGAAATGTAAATTAGTCATTGTTAATTTTCTCTTAGAAAAATTACTGCAATAGCAGTTAAAACAACTACACTCAGGGAACTTCTGCTTTTCTTTATTTTTAATGTAAATGTCAGTCATTTGTATAACAAATTAAATTTTTTACTAACCTTGTAGTTCATTTAAAAAAACAACCCACATCAAATGACTGTTTTATGATTTTACATTCATTTTTTACAGTTGTTTTTTGTTATTTAAAAAAATAAATGTCTGTATATTTTTTACTACCATGCGGTTCATTTTTACTACAATTGTTAGTAATTTTTTGAACATTGAAAAACAAATGACAATGTTAGTTGAATTTACTGTAATGTAAGTCGTCCTTTCTTTAAATGAAATTTCATTTGTTTTCAACTAAATTTGCAGTGGTCTTTACCTACACAGTATTCTAAGTGTACTACTGCTTACTACCCGAATGACCTACATGTAGTTACTGTAAGAATATTATGAGTGTACAAACAATATTGTATGTACTGACCTAAATTTTGGCATTGAGTGAAATGGCCTGACGGTTGGTAAAGTGGACTAGCAGATAAAAAAAAAAATAAATTGTAAAAAAAATTATTTGATATGCAATTTATTAGAAGAATATCAAGAAACGAAAGAATTGTTATTAATTATAAAAATTTTGTTAATACCACATGTGCTTAGCAAATTTTAGATTTTTCTATTGTGTTTAATAAAATTTACAAAATTATAGAAGGCAAATAATTTGTATGTTTATTATTCAAATAATCATAAAATCATGATGAGACGTGCATAAATTATTTATTAAAACCGATACTGCCATTTTGGCCATAAAACACAATTGTGTACAAATTTAACAGTGGTTTTTATAGAAATTGAAAAACTGAACCCATGTTTATAATTTTTAAATCTCTATAAAAATTGTATAATAAAATTTTAAAAATATAAACTTAAATTTAGCAAACCCAATTTATTTAGTACTGATAAATATTGGCTAAACATTAAATCACAATCTTTCTAATTTTAGCCATAGTGGTAAATTTTGCACCCACAAAATTTGTGTGAAATTTAAAAGAAATGTTTAGAAAATGCGCAAAAAGTGTTTATTTAAGTTCAATTGTATTACAAAAAAATCATGGATGGTAACCGATTCGATGCGGTAAGGGTGTTTTAGCGACAATGATGTTTCAGTTATTTCGGTAACGGTGATTTAGCGATAACGCTATTTAAGTTATTTTTGGTAACGGTATTTTAGATATTTCGAAAACGTTATTTTAAGGATAACGGGTTTTTAGTTATTTCGGTAACGTTATTAAAGGGTGATGTTATTTTTATATACAAACAATTACAAAAACATGATAAGCCACATTTGTTATTTTGTGAATTTTCGCTGTTTTATAGACATCCATTGATTAATATTTAATAGAAGTCTTGCGTAATCCCAAAAATTGGCTTCCCCACTGGCTTGCGTGTTACGCTGAGTGAATACGGCTGGTTGGCGGGCCTTTGTCCTGACCACAGAACCTTCAACTTCTTTACTGATGGTTCAAAGATGGGGGAGGGGGTCGGGGCAGCGGTTTTCTGTCGAGAGCTGGGTATCGAGGAGTCCTATAAACTTCCCGATTACTGCAGCGTTTTTCAGGCGGAAGTTATGGCGGCCAAAATGGCTGCTGACCTTGCTCTTGTTTCTGAAACGTAGGGCAGTTACGTTAATTTCTTCATTGATATTCAGGCGGCTATCAAAGCTATCGCCGCCAACTTGACCTACTCTTCGATTGTCCAAGAGTGCAAGAACTCTCTAGGGAGACTTGGGTTCGGAAGGAGAGTCCACATCTATTGGGTTCGTGGGCACCGGGGAATTGAAGGGAATGAGGTTGCGGATATACTGGCTAAACGGGGAGTCCATTTGCCAGTTGAAACGGCATTGGATGTTCGCGTGCCACTTCGGTCTCTGAAAAGGGATGTAGAGTCCACGATGATGCGAAGAGCGGTTTGGAGAAATACCGAAACATGCAGAGTATCTAAAGTCATGTGGAAATCCTACGATCCCGTAGCGACCGAACTTTTAGTGTCCTTGTCCAGGAGCGACTGTAGACTTCTGGTGGCGGTGTTAACTGGTCACTGCTGGACGGCAGTTCTTGCCAAGAGAGTGGGAAGGCTGCAGAGTGACGAATGTAGATTCTGTGGGGTACCGGGGGACAGAGAGACGGTGGAGCACCTAATGTGCCACTGTCCGGCTCTTGCAGGCTCCAGGGCGAAATGTTTAGGGGACCACCTATTCCGAGATCTGGGAGAAATCTCAGAAATCGGAATCTTGAGACTTCTGTCATTTGCTAAGAGGATGTGGGGAACTCTGGCTACCATCACTGACGACTTACCTAACGTGGGGGTTATCGTTTCTAATCTGGTAACGCTAGGGACCTAATGGTCTATGCGGGGTCTTTGACCGGCCAGCTCAACCTAACCTTGCGTAATCAATTATTTCAAGTGCCTAGAGTATAAACTTCTTCCAAAAATCATATTTTTTGCATCCTTTCAACCTTTAAAAGGCAAAAACAAACTAAAATAAAATGTGGCTTATCAAGTTTTTACAATAAACCCTTAAATTTGTTTTAATTATTTATAGAGTTGTCCAGAAAGGTTTCCGAGTTATTCCGGTTTTTTATCTATTTTTCCGGCAAAACCGGGTTTTAAAAAATGACTGTTTTCGAGTTATTCGTCTCGAATTATTCAACATTTTCGAATATTTTACAATTTGGATATTTCAGCGAAATATGGTTTTTTTTTTTTTAATTTTCTTGTAAAGACAAATTTGCTTTGTTCCGTAGTTTTGCTTTTTATTCTTTTGTGCTTTTGTTTTTGATATTCTGATTTTGAGCTTAAACAACTTTTTATTTAGATTTTTGAGCTTTTAGTTGCTTTTGGAAACATTTATGTGACTTCAAATGTTTTTTACTCATACATCATTAGTTTTTCTTTTAACTTTAAACTTTTTTTTGCTGACAATCGAATTTGTTACCAATCGAATATTTTAGCTGTAATAACTGAATTTTTTGTTAATACAAATACTAAAATTCCGAAAATTCCCGGAATCCGAAAAAAATTTTGGGGTTTCGAAAAATCCCGAAAAATTTCAAGATTTCGGGATTCCGGGATTCCCAAGACGTTATACATTTTTACGCTATTATTTCACAAACTTTTTTAATTTACGACTCCTTTTATTTAGAAACGATCATAAAAAGGTTTTTCTAAATGTCGACACTTAGAATTTTACTAATTCTTTAAAGTTATTTATAAAAACCGAAAAACCCGGTTATTCGAACCGGTTTTAAATATAAAAAAACGAAAACCGGTTTTTAAAAAATACAGTTTTTTGTTTCGAAAACCGGATTTTTAAATAGGTTGAACATTTGACAACTCTAATTACACACTGCTACAAAAAAAAACTTTTTGTCAGAACTTGAAAACCGACCTAGTGGGGGTTGTAGGCCTAGGTGAGGACATACAAAAACCGTTTTCAAAAATTTTGAAACACCCTCAAAATTTTGAGTTATTTTCAAAAAACTGTTTTAGGGTAGGTCGTAGCACTTCAGTACCTCTACTCACACATTTTTTGACCGATTTCAAAATTTTTAACAGTTTTGGAAAGACAAAGAATTAGGCTTTCATGAAATGTATTCATTAAATATATATTACAAGACATTAGGTAAGTGTTTAGCAAAAGTTTCTCTTTTTTTTATTTTTTTTTTCCAAATTTTTCAAATTCAACAAGAGTTATTTTAATTTTTTTTTATGAAAACCTATCTTTTTTTGCACTGTATTTTAAAGACAATTTTATATAGAAAAAAACGAGATATTATTTGTTAAAATCGGTTTCTATTTGCAAAAGTTACTAAACTTTTTCTAAAGTAAAATGTTAAGATTGCAGACTTTTCTTCTGGTAAACCACTTGACTTACAAAAACGCTTGTTTAATTTTTTTTTTTTTTTATTCATATGGTTTGCGCTGGGGGAGAAAATGCTAAAAACAGGTGTTAATGAAAAGTTGAATAACTTTGACAATTTTCATCCGATTTGAAAAATTAAAACCATGTTTTGTTAAGAACTAAATTTTCTTTATACGTTGGTATAAATTTGTATAAGCTTTCATATTAAAATAAGCAATGAAAAGCTACTAAAATCAAAAAAGTTTATAATTTTCGTTTTTTTTTTTGTAGATATTCTTAACAAAAACAATACTTATAACTTACAAATGTATAAGAAATGCACGTCATTTTAAAGCCTAATCAGTTTTCTTTCCAAACCCGTTAAAAAATGTAAATCGGACAAAAACTGACTGAGTAGCAGGTCGATAAGTTGACGAACATCACTTGAAACGGTTTTTTTAGAATAACTTCTGAATTTGAGGGTGTTTCTGAAATTTTTTGACACAATTTGTAATGTACTCAACAAGACCTATAACCCACGCTTGGTCGTTTTCCAAGTTTTTTTTCATTGTAGCACCGTGTTATTTATCGTGTAGCGATATAAAACGGGAAGGTAAAGTGAACAATACGACTTATTTCGGTTAGAGTATTTTAAGTTTATCGATATTTCACTTATATTGGTAACTTATAACGGTTTTCAATTATTTCAAATTGATAACCGATACAATATCGAAACACCTGAATTTTAAAAAACCGGTATACCGCAACCGTTTTTCATAATACCGTTACGATGCCGGTATTGAATCGGTTTAAAAAAATATGTTTTTGCTAAAATTAATTAATTAAATTTTTTTTTTTTAATAAAAATGATATTACAAATTTGACGTAAAGTTAAAAGCATTTAATTTGCGTTGGCAATACTTCTATATGAATACTATAAAATTAGTACAAACTTATTTTTTTTTTTTATGATCTCGATACGATACAAATATTAAATAGTTGTACTAAACGAACTTGTGTTCCAAATAAACTTTAAAAAATTTGTGTTCAAAAAGTGTAAGTTGAAATATTAAATAATTTTTTATAAGTTTATGCTCATTAGGGTAATAACTTTTTGCATTTTTTGCAAATATCAAATCTCCCCAGACAAAATCGTGTAGGGCTTGGACAAATATTATGAACTGCGTTTTTAGTTTTTCGCTATCGTTAAAAAAGGTTACGCACCAAACGCGTTAAAGTTTTGAATCAAACAAACTTAAAAAAAAAAAACTTTTTTGATGCCTCAACGTCTGACCATCACATCTATATAATTAAGGCATACTGATTTTAATAGTAAAGTCCGTTTTCGAGTCAATGGAATAGTTTTCTTCCAAATTTGCTTACTTACATATGTATAAACCATATTTTAAAAAAATTGTTATTAAAAAAAATTTAAAAAAAATATATTAAAGGCATTTTAGAAATCGCTGTCGGTGAGTAAGGTTTTTTTACCAAATTGAATAGTTTTTTTTTATAATTAATACAATATTTGCCATTAGAAAACCCCTGGGGAGAATGTTGTCCAAAAAAAGTTATCAACCTAATTCTCATATTTTGAAATAAAGTACATAAACTATAAGTACTTTACATAAAAATTAATAAATTTGATTCTTTTTAATAATTTTAAACGTTTTTTATATTTTTTTTTTTTAATTTTTCAATAATACCGGTACATACCGCTACTAATGTTTCGGGGTCGGTATAACCGATACGAATTGAATACCGATACCAATGCTGAAACAAACAAACAAAAATCGTTACCAACACCGATACCTTTACTGTTATTTGTTTCGGTGGCCAACCTTGCACTTTAGGCATACCGATAGTCAATTGAAACCGATAACGGTGTTTTAGCGGTATTGCCTACCAACGATGAAAAAATTGAGGCAATGACCTCGTGGGTGGAAAAACTTTATGTTTATCTATTAATTAAAAAATATTTTTCCCAATTTCTACACATTTTTGTTTAATGTAAAACCCACCCATTTTATGTTCATAAAGAAGAGAAAAAAAACATTTCCAAAATACCTTAAAAAATAATTACATTTTTTTTTTAATCCTTGTTAAATAGAGGCAATATGTTTTATAGGATTTAAAGAAAAAATATATGAGTTTTTCTTTGAAATTAATATCGAAATACTTTAACTCATGTCTTAAAGCGCCATGTAGTGGAACAATTAGCAGCCAAAATTGAAAATTTGACAGCATATAAATCCTAAACGGTTGAAGATATTTGAAAAATTTAAATTTTGTGAACAAATCTTAATTCAGAAATATATGAAAAATTGTTTTTTTTTTAAATCACTGATTTTTAAAATTTGTTGGAAAAATCGTGGTTTTGACCATTTTTTATAATTGATATGTGGCAACCCTGATTATTTTTATAAGATTTGCAGAATTTTAATAAAAACCTGTCATTCTTTATGTTTTCAATGAATACGGAATAAATTTTGCAATATTTTAGACTTTGTGTATTTGAAAAGTTCATCGTTCAATTGGCCAGAATTTCAAAAAAAATTTGCGCAGAGAAATACATTTTCATATTTTTCATTAACATAGCTATCAAATATATACAATACTAGCCTTTTTCATATTTTTAAATAATTTTTGAAAAAAGTTCAATCAAAAAGGTCAAAAATTCTTCTTTTTTTTAAATGATTTAAATTGCTAAAAAAAATTTATTTACAATTGTAGAGAAGATGTTGAATAATTTTAAGGTTTTTAAATCAATTAATAACCTTTTTCCAGTAAAAAAAAAAAATAAAGCAGTTTAAAAGTACTGACTGGGTCGAAAAAGAAACACTGTGTCAAAAATGAGTTAAAATAAGACACAACTATGTAACCAACTTAAAGCCTAGTTATCGCATTAGTATTCCAAAGTGTATACAAAAAACAACATAATTTTATTGTTATTCTATAGAAATTTCAATGACAATATTTAAATTCATTGATGAATACTGATTTATGGGAAAATATTAACATAATCCGCCATACCATAAAGTAATGTTTTGGTTCATAAAGACATTCTTTTGTAAGATACCCTACTGTCAGTTATTATCGAAGAAAATTGAAATTTGACTTGATCAAAATAAATTCATCAGATTCTGATTCTGGTGGAGCCAGAGATGTAAGCCCACGCCTTTTATCGACTCGCGGCGGCTCAGCCGGTAAAAAAAAATCGGTGGTGGCGGCTGTAACTAAAAGGCATCGGCGGCTGACCGGCAGAAATTGGATGACATATGCACAGGTAGCGCAAGTATATTAAAAAAGATGATTTTTAACATATTGTTGCCAGAAGGTCTAATGTTCTAGCTAGATCCAATGACTTTTAAGTCAATAGCAGAGATGAAAGAAGTGGCAAAACGTCGGCGGCGTTGGCTTGAGCAAAAACATTCGGCGGCGGCGGCTTAATCGTCTGTAGCCGCCAAAATATGGCGTCGGCTTCAGGTTTAATTTTATAAGCACTTTGTATGTTTCAGCAGGTATAAAATCAAAATTTTTCAAAAAGACATGCATAAAAAAATAAAGGTAAATTTATTTTTATGTTGCAAACACTGTTGCCAACTTTTGTGCAAGAAAAGTAGCTGAAACTGACCCAAAAAATCGCTAGAAATAACTATTTTTTTTAGTGAAAAAAGACTAGCTATTGTAAATTTTATAAAAATCCGCTAAAACTTGAAACTTTGGGGCTCTTTGAAATTTGTTGGTTTAAAATTGGTATTACTAAATAAATCTAAGTAATACAAAATATTACAGAGATAGTGTTCCAAGGTCTCCTCGTCCTCCCCACAGACCCTGCACACTATCGAGTCCGCCCTACCAATACGGTGGAGATGGGCCCTAAGTGTCGAGTGTAGATTTCCATCAAAAGACTCAGTTTCTTCCTACTGAGATGCAGAATTTCCCTCGTCTTTTCCGTGTCCGGGTTGCCCCAGAGAATACTCGTAGCCCTGCCAACACCCGCATTCTCCCAGATGGTCCTATGCATGGTGTCAGCCCAGTCCGCCAGCTCCGCCTTGAGAGCGTTTAGCGTTCCCCAAAGTGACTAACTCCAGGGAAGATCCTCCCCTAGCCAAATCATTAGCCACTTCGTTTCCCGCTATACCACAGTGTCCCTGCACCCATATAATCTCAATGCGTCCCCGTGCAGAGAAATCGTTAATTTCCCCTTTACACCTGAGTATCGTCATTAATCCCACAGAGTCCGTAGATAAAGCCCGGATAACCGCTTGGCTATCCGTGAAAATCACAATATCACCGGTCAAGCCCATGATATTCACCTGCTTAATGCACTCCGTAATCGCGGTGACCTCCGCCTGTAGTACGGTATTATGGTCAGGAAGACGGAAGCATTTGTGTACAGTCAGCGTCACAGAAGAATAATGTTTAGTTAACTTGCAGTTATTCGAGAACTGTTATGGTATTATTTTAGCACATAACTAGTTGTTTAAAAAACTTGTGGTATAACTCGGCGTCTTCACATGGAATAAAATTATAGCAAGCAATTGTCAATATTATTTCAACTCAATAAATTTCATGTGAATACACTTAATTTTAATGTTATTACAATATCAATATATCGCTGACATGTAATCGGCTCTTATAATGATGTCTGAAATCAAATCTTACTTTTAGTTTTCATTTGAAATTAGCAATCAAAAACTACATAATTTTCAGTAAATAAAATCGGTAAAAAGTATTATTTGTTGACAAAAATAAAATTTGTGTTAAATTTTATTTATTTTTATTTTAATTGTTCTTGTTTTATTGCTTTAAATGTGTTTCATTTAATTTTTTTAAATTATGAGTTACCTTTAGAAACAATCAAAGCGATTCATATTCTCACTTTCACCATTCGCCTCAGATTTAGAACATCAATTTATTCCAAATATATTTTTTTTTTTTGTATATTTTATTGTCAAAGCGTCTTTACAATCAACAAATATTTAAAAATCAGAAATCAAAATGTGGAAAATTACTAACAATTGGGAAATAATCAGATTTTAAAATTGAGGTGAATGGTGAAAGTGATAATCCGAATAGCTACTAATGATATTTACTAGAATTTTTTAAATACAATCTAGCTCAGATTTCTGAAACACAAAATATGAGTTTTTCTATAGAATTTGAAAGTCGACAGTCTAATTAAAGTATTAACGATTTTTTGTAGGCTTGGCCATTTTAGGCCTTTCTAAAGATCGCTCTTTACAGTTTAGCTGCTTTCAATGAACTAGTTCGCTCTTCTAGTTCAACAGCTCTTTATCCTAAATTGAGCTGTGCAACACGAACTATTTGAAGTGAATTGAATCAGCTGATGCGAAACAGAATGTGTAACTTTCTATTAAATTTACTATCGGAGAATAATTCAACACTTTAAAATATATTTAAAATGATTGTTAAATCATAAAATGGTACGTAATTATCCAGTTATCCAGACATTTTATAAACTCAAAATTGAATTTTTTATTAATTTTCAGAAATGATTGTATTTTTCAAAAAACTAGGTAACAATTTTTCGAAAGAAAGAACAACACAGAAAAAACTAAAAACGGGTTTCAATTAAAAATTTTATTGAATCAATTAATATTTTAATTGATTTTGCACCTACCACTGAAACGATAGTATTAACTAAAAAAATTTGCAGACAGTTTATTAAAACTTTTTCAATTAAAATAATAATAATATCAATTAAAAGAGTTATTGTTTTTCTTTACAACCTCAACTAAAAAGTTTAGTTAAATTGATTAAAACTTTAATTGAAACTTGAGAAGAAAACAATGGTAGTTTTAATTGAAAACTCGTATTTTTTTATTTTTGTTATATGCCCCCATTAAATAAAAAAAGAAATGTAGGTTTGTTAATTAAATTGACATTTTATTTATAATAAAATTAAATCTTTTTAATATAAAAATGTATTATAAGAAAACAAATAAAAGTAAAGACAAAATTTTTGTTTTGCTTGTATTGAACTTTTTCTTGTAATTGAATTGCTTTCTTAAAAAAAATCACACACAACTTTAAAATGATAGTTTAATGACACTTATACTTATTAAAAATTTAATTATTTACAAAAATAATAGTTTAATTGTCCTTTTTCGATAAGGTTTATTTAAATCCACATGTGCACTTTTATTACCACAGATAAAACACGAAACTAACGCCCTGTTTCTAGAACACGTTTTGCTTCACGTTCGTCTAAAAACAATAACAAAATACATGCAATGCAAAAACAAAATACATGTAGTCACCCGTTCATGTAGAGGCGAACGTGTTGTAGAAACCAGGTGTAAATTAAGTTTTCGTGCCTACACGAATATCTCAACAAAAAGAGTGTTGCAAACTCTAGTGAAATAAATACGATTTTGCGTGTATTTGAAATCGGTAAACTATTCAACTTATTAAAAGTTAATCATTTGCGATTTTTTTTTCTTTTTATTTTAACAAATTAAATAATATATTGATATAATTAAACCTCTGTTTTTCTGTGAAATGAATAACGTCTCCTTTAAACGTTAAAAAAATTGAGCTGGCAACATTAAAAAAAAAAACTCAAAAGCAACATATAGAAAAGAAATATTACTCAAAAGACAAAAAGAACGAAAAGAGCGAAAGACCTAAAAGAGCTGATGATTGTGATCCAGCTCACTAGTTCAAAGAAAAGACTAGTTCAATTGAACTAGTTCGTTAACGAACTACACAACTCTAATTTTTTGTAAGAATTGTTCATTAAAAAATGAAACGGCTTAGCCGACAACCGATTCAAGCTGATAATGTCGGCGGCGGCGTCTAACCGACTGACTACCGGCGGCTTGCATCGCTGGCCGATATTTCTACAATTTGTGTTTTGCTCTTTCATCTTTTACCACATATGGTAATAAAATAAAGAACAAAAACGAAAAGTTGTGCAATAATATTGTAGGTGTATTTGGTGCTTAATAGGCGATTTAAAGTTTTTAATCAATTAAAAAAAATATTAAAACATTCAAATTTTGAGCTAAATATGTTTATAATATATTATTTTAGTTTTATATTAAGAAACTATAAATTGTATAAAAAGTACAAATTTTTATACAATATTTTTGTTTTTATATAACAATATAGGAACATAAAAACAATTTAACATAAAATAGGAATAAGTTTTAATTTAAATACATATCGCACAACTAGTTCAAAAGTGAGTCAACTCAAAAAATTTTTTTTTCAGAAATCGTGAAAAAATATTTGCAACTTCATACCAATTGAAACATAAAGAAAGACATAACTGTTTTTTAGCAACAGTTAACAACAACAAAATACACTGATATTTTTTTTATAGAGAAACAAGTGTATTGTGCATAGTTTAAGCATATAAACCCGAAAAATTAAAATTTTGAGTTGAGTCACTTTTGTGCTATATTAATAAAATATTTTGTTTTAGTAAATCATTTGCGTATATATTGACAAAC
Source organism: Delia radicum (assembly GCA_021234595.1). NCBI lineage: Eukaryota > Metazoa > Arthropoda > Insecta > Diptera > Anthomyiidae > Delia > Delia radicum. The sequence continues at coordinate 182,441,424 of CM037852.1, read as the reverse complement.
AAAACATATAAAACGAAAAGTTTGTATTACGATTTATGCAATTGTAAAATTTTTTCAGTGTAGTGTTTAAAATTGATTAATTAGAATCCCAGCCAGCAAACTGGCGCAAAAATATTATTAAAAATTAAAGTTGTAGTATGAAAGTAGTTCATCCAAAAGAGCCTTTTTTAGAGTCATAAATTTTCTTCATAAACTGAAGAACTTTTGAGCTATTTTAGAGTCCGAAAATTAGTATAAATTTTTTTCATTACCTAGTGCTGACAAATATTTTATGCAAAAGTTTTTTTTTCGTTAATCATTTATCTTTAACTGCTCAAAAAATATACCGGTTTTAAGTTTAGAGCAAATTAAAAAAATTTTATTACAGTTTCATCATTTTAATACACTCAGGGAATTAATAATGTAGAAACGACTAAAAATGCCATTTAAACAACTACAAGTATAATTAAAAAGGCAATAACTACATTTGACATAAAAATTACTAAAATTAAACACTCAAAACAAAAATTAAACACTCAGCAAAAAATGTTGCTGACTCAGCTAAATTTTAGTCAGGAAGGTGCTTGCAAAGAAATTGCTAATGTCAGCAAAATCTTTGCTGAAAATCAGCGAACTGACTGCAAATACACAAATAACTGTAACTGCAGAGTTTTTTCTGAGTGTAACAAACTCAGTTCACGCAATACAAATTATATCCTATTACCCTTACCGAGCACTACCTACTATGGCTTTCGTCTCGTTGCTGATAAAACAGACCAGTGCCTGTGCTCGGAATCGAACCCACGACGCCCTCACTGATAAGCTAGCACGCTACGTCTAGCCTACCGGGGCAATAACCAATTTAAAATATAATTGTGAATGTCAGACGCAAAAAACATACATACTGACATCAACTTGGTATACCTCAAACTGTATACAATACAGCTATCAAAACTCAATTCCATTAAACGGCGCTATGGAAAAAATTCTGGAAGCTTAAAACTCGGGAAATTTTGGTTTCACTTGTAACCCCCACACACTATATGGAAATTGCTTTTTTAGTGAATGTATCAAGCCGAGTGCCTCCATTTAATATTGGTTTGGATCTGAAAATTAGAAACTATGAGCAAAATCAGAAAACACTCTTATAAATTCAAGTATTTTTTAATTCTTCGACATTTAAATGGCTAGCAATTCTTTAGAAGAAGTTATTTTCAGGAAACTTTTGCTTTAAAAATATGTAGTTGTTTGGGTTGTAATACAGTTTCTTTATTTTTAATATAAATGTCAGTCAAATTAAATTTTTTATTACCCTTATAGTTCATTAAAAAAAAAACAAACCACAAATGACTGTTTTATGATTTTACATTAATTTTTTAAAGTCGTTTTTTGTTATAATATTTATGTATTCGACACTTCCCAGCCAGAAATTGCCGATGGTGAGAAAAATCAAGCACCGGTAAACACTGGCAAAGCCCTATTTACAACGCTTTCCCAACGATGGCAAAATGTGTAATGCCAGTACTTGATTTATAAAATTTACAACCGTAAAAAAATTAAAACACTAGTAAATTCCCGATTTAGAACGCTTTGTCAACGTTAATAAAAAGTGCTTTTAAAAAATTAATTTTAAAAAATGCACGACACTTTTTTACAAAAAGTAGTAAAATTGTGCTTTTTTATGTTTGTGAAAAATCTTTTTTTCGACAAACTTTTTTTTGATTTTGCAGCGTTGGAAAGTTGCTCCTAACAAACGTGATGCCAGTGCTGGCAATCTAGCACAAACAACGGTTAGCCAACTGTTATCACTGATTTACGTTCTAAGCCATCAATTATTATGTGTCTCGTTAGCTAGGTGGATTTAGCTCTCGGCTGCCAATCTGGCGGACAGGGTTCGAGTTACGGCAGGACCAACAAATTTATAAATTTACTTTTTTTAATTTTATTTTGGAAAACCTATTTTTAGACCACATAATATTTAATTTTGCCAGTTTTTGCCAGTGTTTCTCCAGTGTTCGTTTACACGGTGCTTTGCCAACGCTGTAAAAAAAGAACTGCCAAGCCCTGCCCGATATTATAATTTCGGGGTTGGCAAAGCACTTAAATCGTCAGAAATCCAACGCTAATACCATTATTAAAAGCACTGGGCCAACGCTTTGCCGTTCGTATTTTTCTGGCTGGATTGTCTGAAACGCATTGAACACACATTTGATGGGATTTTTAAACCGAATGACATCACTGCCATTTATTTAGTTGTATAAATGTACGTACTTTTAAGATGGGTTGGTTTGTGAATTACAAAATTTAATCACAGGATTGATGATTAACTTTTGTTTAAAAAAAATTGAAAATAAATATCTGTAGATATTGTTAATTGAAGAATGTCGTAAGAACATGATTACAAATTCTGACAAGATGTAAAAAATTCTAAAACTAAAATCTTGTTTAACCGCTAAACAAAAGTCTTTTAATCTTTTAACTAATGTGTATTAGGGATATAACTTTTTTGTTGCGAAAAAATTACAGGGTACCACCATATGGACAATATTGTACTGATAATAAATATTGTTTTTTTAAGTCGCTTCGGAGCAAAAACCTTCCCCACCGAAACCAATTTCTAAAAGCATTTGTTATATAAATATTGATTATAGATAGTATAATACAATATATATGTGTGAGTTGGAATAGCTGGAAAATATTTTTTTTTGATGTAGTATAAATATGTACTGTAATTTTAAGCATGGACCAATTGTCAAGGGCTGTCGTTTGCGACGTTTCTCAGAACAATATCATTCCAAATAAAGAAACGTCGGCATAAACGTTCACTACACTCAGGAAACTTCTGCTTTAAAATATGTAACTGTTTGGATTGTAATACAGTTTCTTTATTTTTAATGTAAATGTCAGTCATTTGTAGAACAAATTTAATTTTTTACCAACCTTGTAGTTCATTTAAAAAAACAAACCACATCAAATGATTGTTTTTATTCAGTTTTTTTGTTATTTAAAAAAATATAAAAGTAAATGTTTGTTAATTTTTTACTAACATATGTGGTTCATTTTTAACTACAATTGTTAGTCATTTTTTAAGAGTAAAAACAAATGACAACTGTTAGTTGAATTTACTGAAATGTTAGTCATCCTTTCTTCAAGTGAAATTTCATTTGTGTTTGACTACAATTGCTGCCGTCTTTACCTGCATACATAATATCCTAAGTGTACACGACTTGAATTAAAAAATCACATTTTAAGGCTTAAAACCAAAATGACAAAGTGATTTTGATCTTTTAGTTCAAATTAGTTTTAGCAATAAAAAAAATATAATATTAACAAATTTTAAAATTTTTTACAACTTTTAAAATTTAGTGTTCTAAAAAAAGTATCTTTTCGCAAAAAAATACGCTTTTCAAAAAAAAGTACTCAAAAAAAAAGTATCTTGTTTGTGCTGTGAATGTGCTGCAATATGAGCACATTACATAAAAAATTAATTTTTCAAAAGTGAAATTTAAAAAAAACAGTTTTTTGAAAAAAATTTAAATTTAAAAAAATAAAAATTAAATTTTTACAAAAAAATTTTAGTTTTAAAAAAAAAAATCAAATTTTTCATAAAAATCAAATTTTCCAAAGAAAAAAGTGATATTTTTAAAAAAAAAAATTTAAAGTTTTTAAAAAATTTAAATAAGAAAACACAATTAAATCCTAAAGGAAAAATTTTAATTTAAAATGTTTTTAAAATTTTCTTGAAAACTAAGCAAGTTACACCGAAATGGGTGAATGGGTACGGGCATCTGGTTTGTCAATAAACTGACTGGATTTTTCGATTGCGATTTTTTTTCGAAAACTAGGGCTCTAAAAACAAAAAGAAGCTTAATTTGGTACGTTGCTCGTATCGCGAAAACTAAATGAAATAAACGAAAACGAACAACAGTTTTTGTATATTGAAACCATTGCACATAATCTACGAAAAACAAAAATTAAAGCCATTACACTCAATCTACGAAAACCAATTCAAAATATTTGGAAAAATTCACCTATTTTTGAAAAATCAACTTTTTGAAAAATTTTATTTTGTTTTTTTTTAATTCACATACCCATCACCCGGGTAGACCGAAAACCGGGGGTAATGGGGCTCAAGTAATATGTTTAACCAATTTAACAAACTTTTAATCAATTTAATTTCTTTGGTACGGGAACATGAAAAGTAAGATCATGGTTCTTAATATTTGTTCAAGACCTGCACGTCTCTGCCATGTAATTTTTGATATTCGCAAAAAATGAAAAAAAGTAATCACCCTAATGTGTGTGTATGACATTATCACCTACAATAAATAAATTGTTGGTTTTTTTATTATTATTTTTAACGTTTATTTTGCAATTATAACCGGTTTAAGATATTATGACCAAAAGAATGTAAATAACAAAATGTGTACTTTGCAAAAAAAAAAAAAAACAGCACAAAAAATATCGAATAATGAATGCACAGTGGTCAAAATGACATAAATTGCAATGTTTGTAAATCACCTATAAACTATACTCAAATAAGTTTGTCGGTAAAATCAGTTGAAAATTGCAGTTACAACACGAATAGACGAATTCCTAAAACTATCGAAACGTTGGAAAAATATGTATGTATTTAGTGGTTTTGTAATTACATTAGCAGTTTTTGGCTTAAAGAAAACACATGAGAACTTTTTTTTTATTTTAAACCACTGTAAACCAAAAATAGTATGACCATAATATGAAACAAGTGCCAAACCAAAATATTTTAAAAATAAGTCAACACTTTAAAAAATTAATTTATGATTTAATAACTGGTAAACAATAGATATGGAATATGCTTGTACAATAGGGTGTCCCGATAAAAGGCTTCTTTTTGAATTGATTGAAGTATTAGCAATCCAGCTTTTCCATTTGGGGGAACTTTTTTAATAAAAAATTTTTGATTAAAAAAACATTTTTTTTCATATGTCAAGAATATATGGTATTCATTTGGTATTCATCATAATAGGCATATACACTCAGGAAATTTCTGCTTTAAAATGTGTAGTTGTTTGGATTGCAATACAGTTTCTTTATTTTTAATGTAAATGTCAGTCATTTGTAGAACAAATTAAATTTTTTACTAACCTTGTACTTCATTTAAAAAAAAAAAAAACCACATCAAATGACTGTTTTATGATTTTACATTCATTTTTTACAGTAGTTTTTTGTTATTTAAAAAAGTTAAAAAAAATAAATATTTGTTTATTTTTTACTAACATTTGGTTCATTTTAACTACAATTGTTAGTCATTTTTTAAACATTAAAAAAAAATGACAATGTTAGTTGAATTTAATGAAATGTAAGTCGTCCTTTCTTTTTTACCCACCGAACAGTTTGGCCAAAAAAACTATATTTTGTCGGTTTTTTGATATCTAGAGGCAATGATGACAAATTTTGGTATTGGAAACATGTTTGTTGAGCCGATTTAATTCGATTTTGTGTATAAAATTTAAGAGAAAAGCCGAAGTTTAGCTATAAAGTTAAAATTTCGGCCGCCGAACTATTTTTGATTTGGCCAAACTTTCAGAGGCTGAACAGTGAATTTATTGCTTAACAACAGACTTTTCTTCAAATTTGACACTCAAAATAGCATCTAATCAGTCCAATAAACATTTTTCCATCCGCCAAATTTGTCCATAATGCTTTAAAATACCAAATACAGACCAAACGCATTTTCTGGCCGAACTGTTCGGTCGGACACTACATATTATTATAAATGTATGCATGATATTAAAGAATTTTTGCATTAAATCATTTAAATTGTACTGGAACTCGTCAATTGAAACTTTTATTAAGTTAAGGCTACACACAGAGAAATAAAGTGACAACCGAATTGAAAAGTGCAGATTAATGGTAGCAACTTACAAATTCAGTTAATAAAACGATATTTACATTAGATTTCTGAATATTTTGGGTATTGCCACCTAAAATTCAGTTGAACTTTGTTATAAAAACTAATGTAACTTTTCTACTAACTTACTTTTTTGAGTGTAGCTAAATTTTTCTCTGTGTGTAGTTTTCAAAAAATTGTACGAAGAAGTATCATTTTATTTATAAAAATGTTCTTTCATTCAATGAAAAGGCTTCATCATACATACAGGCTGGTATCATACAAATATGTAGCTTTTCATAAATTTTCGTTTTTTTTTTGAGAAGGGAAGTTAAATAGATTAATGAAAAATTTCAGTATTTTTCGTCTAACAAAATTTTCTCAGTGAGATTTTGAATGTTGAATTTAAGGAAAAGCAAGAAATCTATAAAACAAATTAAATTCCAAACTTTATCCTATTTTGCCTAAAGTTTGATTAACTTTGGACTACTACTTTGGACTTAACTTAAAGTTTGGCACATCTTCTTGGTCTTTTTTATATACAAAAATTAGCAAATGCCAATAAATTTGATTCCTTTCTATTGAAATCTAAGGACAAGAACACTATTAATATTTATGTTACATATTTGATTCCCAAGGTTTTTTTTTTTTAATTTGTTCGGTTTTCGCAAATTCTATCGGGAAATAATCAATCGAGCTAATCAAATGTGGAAAGAGCCATTTAAAAGGAGTTATACAGGGGTGTCCGCCATTTTGGTAAACATTAGTCTTAACAGTTCATATTTGGCAGTCGTGAAGAAGACACGTGGCAATTTATTATGGAAAAAATATTCGATAAACCAACGTGATTTAATCGTTAAAATATTTTATCAAAATCAATCATCGATTACTGTGACGATGAGAAAGTTAAGTGAAAATTTTGGGAGGAGCAACGTGCCAACAAAACGCACTATTTATCGTGTAGTGAATGATTTCGAAGAAAGAGGGTCTGTAGGTGATAGGCCCAAGCATGGACCACAAACGTACTGCAAGATCGGCTGAAAACATTACTGCTGCTCAAGAAAGTGTTCAAAACAATCCATCAACCTCAATTCGATGCCGTGCTCAGGAGCTTGGTCTTCAAAGAACAACTTTGGCCAACATTTTTGCACAAGGATTTTTTGCATTTGTTTCCATTTAAGATTCAGTGGTATCAACAAGACGGTGCCACATCGCATACAACCATGATTACAATGGAATTACAGCGAGACCTCTTTCCACAACAAGTTATTTCAAGAAATGGAGATGTTAATTGGCCTCCACGGTCGCCTGATTTGACTGCTCCGGACTTCTTTTTGTGGGGGATATCTGAAAGCAAGGTTTATGCAAACAAACCAGAAACGCTTGAGCAACTCAAACAAAATATTCGTGATGAAATTAATGAAATACCGCTTGAAATGTGTAAGAATGTAATGACAAATGTGCTCAAAAGGACTAGCATTTGTGATGCTCACAGAGTCGGACATTTATCTGATATTGTATTCCATACATAATTCACGACATTAAATAAAACATTTATCAATATAAGATCCATTCTCTTTCATTTAATCAAAAATTATAAACAAACAAAGTAGTATACCTTCCCGGCGGACACCCTGTATTAGTAAGAAAACAGTTTTTTATACAAAATTTCAGGTTTCTATAAAATTTTACATGGCACCATAGCTTTCCAGGATGATCCCAAGGTCTAGCTTTAAGTATGATATGTAAATAGATTTCAAAAGTATGTTTCCAAATTTTCAGCTACACTCATAGAAATAAGGCTGTAGAAATAGCAGAAAAAGCTACTAAAAATTAGTTAAAAATTACCTTGCAAAAAAAATGCTGAATTTAGCAGATTTTTTCCTAAATATTATTAAAATAATAATATTTAGGAAAAATATTAACTTTACAAAATTTTATTCATATTCGATGTAAATTTTAGTTAATTGGAAATAGCATTTTACTCTGTAGAATTAGCAAAAACTTTTACTAAATATTTGTAGACTCAAAATAGCAAACAAAAACTGTAATATTAACAACATTTTTGCTATATTCATCTCAAATTTGGTAGAATGCAAATAAAAGTTTATTTTGCTAAAATCAACTGAAATTTTTGCTAAAAAAAAAATTGTAGATTGATGATTTCATAAGGGCAGACTTTTATTCGCACTAAACAAAAAACTAAAAAAAAACTTTCAAAATTTCACCTTTTTAATGTTTTTTTTTTTTTTTGTCTACAATATTCAGTAAATGTTTTTGCTGATTTTAGCAGATTATTTTGTGACTTTCATTTAACTAAAATTTAGCTTAAATATTACTAAATATTTGTAAATTGAACAGATTTCTTTTTGCTTTTCTTATATTACTAATATTTAGTAAACAAATGTGCTAATTTTAGCAGTTTTTTGTTCAAGGTCATTCTTAACAAATTTTTAGTAGCTTTTTTGCCATTTTTACAGGTTTATTTCTATTAGTGTAGAAATGTTTCTATTTGCAAAAGTTTTCCTAACAAAAACCTCCGCTTTGGTACATATTTGTCACAAAAGTAGTGTTTTTGTTAGAAAAACTTTTTCAAATATAAACGTTTTTTTGCACATGTACTTTTCAAAAGTATTCACATATTATACTAAAAGTTGGACTCTGGGTTCATTTTGCAAAGCTATGCTGATATATAAAATTTTTGACACATTGCTCGTTTTGCATATGAGGTACCATATTAAATGAATTGTTTTCTTGCTGAAACAGCTCTCCCTAATAGGTTTAATCTACAGTTTTGTGAATCTAATATGTACCCTCAAATGATAATGACAAGTGTTTCAACAGAAAGTAGTCAGGTTGATTGCATTTTAAAAATGTTATACGTAAAAGACTGCATTTACATGCCCCAACTGTAATATAGATCGAAAAATTAAGTATGCCTTCGAAATCACCGTGCCTGAAATATATAGTATTGGTGGACCTTATTAATTTTTTAAAGTTATGATTTTGTTCTCCTGTGTAATTTCTCTTTAAATACAAGTTTGTACATTTTTCTTTTTTGAATGCGAAATGACAAAATTAGGGCTATATAAAAAAACCTAACAAGAGAGGTATCCCAACCCGGACCGGCAGGTCTTAATGAACTTCGGATATGTTGTAGAAACTAAAAATTAAAGCTGCAAAATCTCATGTTTAGGGGTCAATAAGTGGGGTCAATGGCTTTATTTTACTTTTTTTCGGTCTATTTCGGTTTATTTCGTTCTATTTGAAGTAACTACACACAGAGAAATATGTTGCTATTTGCCAACTGAAATTCGGTTACCACGACTCTAATTCGGTTATTACAAATTTTTTTCGATTAATCCAACTGAATTTTAGCTGCAATACCCAAAATATTCAGAAATCTAATGTAAATATCGTTATATTAACTGAATTTGAAGTTTTTACCATTAATCTGCACTTTTCAATTCGGTTGGCACTTTATTTCTTTGTGTGTGTATGGACAAATATGGTATCAAATTAAAGGTTTTTTGAAGGCACATTTACTGACGTACAGATTATGTCTAAAGAGATTTTTTGTTATTCAAAAAAAAGTGTTTTGAATAAAATTAAATCTGGAGTGTTATTAAGGAAATATAGTTTTGTGAAACTAAAAAAATAATACATACACTCAAATAAAAAAGTTAGTAAAGTCAGCAAAAAATTTTGCTGAGTCAGCAAAATCTTAGTCAGGAGGGTGTTTGCAAAAAAATTGCTTTCAGCAAAATCTTTTGCTGAATTTTAGCAGCAAAATTAGTAGATTCAGCAAAAGTTTTGCTAACACTTAGTAGATTAGAAATTAAAAAACCCTTGCTAAAAATAATAAAATTTTTGCTGAATATTAGTAGACTGAAAAAACTCAAAAAATTTGTAGAAAAATTATACTTTCTTCTTTTTAAAATAATTTACAATACGTTACAAAATATAAAAATGTTCATACTCCCAAATTGACGATATGAATCAATGTAATATCTAAAAACAATAGAAATAATTATATATAACATAAACGAAATTATCTTTGAACTACTTACATCAATTATTGTCTAAATTATGCTATCTTTTAAAGGAACACAAATGCCGCAGAGAATTATAGAAACGAAACGAAAAAATAACAAAATATAACATATGCAACCCTTTTTTGCAATCAGAAAAAGGAAACTGAAAAATCTACCTATCTAGATGTATGTCCTTTGTCTTTCGCTTTAGTCTGTCTACCTATTGCATATTTGTTTGCAATTTGACCACACAAGATTATTAATATATATAAACATTTAGTTTACAAATACACATTTAATCTTTATTAAATGTAAATATTTTATTTTGTCTTTTATTTAATTAATAGACAATTACTTTCACAAGCCGGTGACAACGCAAAATTAAGTTGTTTTAATCCACAATTTTGTTTTATGTATGAAAAACAGATAAAAAAATATTCCATGGTTGATTTTTTATATTATGTCTTACTAGAGTTGTACTTTTTAGTATAATTTTCCTCGTCACTACTACATCGTGGCATGCCGCGACATCTAATTAATTCTGAGCATATCTTTCAGTCTGGTTGTCGTTCATACTGTTGATGTGCTAATCAACACAATTTTTTAGCAAAATAAATTAGTAAAACATTATTAAAATATTAGTAAAAAATTAGTTCAAAGCAGTTAAGTGCTAAAATTTTAGCTTAAATTTTAGTTTAAAACATAATTTTAGCAAAAAATTTGCTGAAAAATAGTATACCTGATTTACAAGATGTTTTACTAACTTTTCTACTAACTTATTTTTTTGAATGTAGTAATGGCTTTTTAATTTAATCGAGGGGGTGTCTGAGCTTTTTCCGATATTCGAAATCGTTCGGGTTTTCCCGCAGATCCTTTTTCCCCTATATTTCAAATAATATAAAAATATGGCAACTCTGTGCCCACTATTTAGGCAATATGTGTATAAATATTTTTGTTTCCTTGAGTACTTTAACCCTGTGTACGAATAAATCTAGTTTTCTTAAATTACAAGTTTTCATACAAAAACAATTGAGTTTTTAACGCCACTTTTTAACCCTTAAACGTGAGTTTGGGCAGCTAAAAAAATACGTTTCCCTTTTTTGTTCCTCATATCAAAAGTTCATTAAAATTTGCGAGTTCGGGTCGGGATACGTCCTTTGTAAGTAAATATTCCAAATCCAAAACATAAGTTTATAGGCCAGCTTCTTGGGCATTTTTCGGCTATAGTTCATTTTCTTGTGGCGACTAATTAAAAAAAGTTATATAACAATTTTCAAAAGGTCCACATTAGGTAACATGTACCCTAAAGTGGACCTAAATTTAAAAACTCTCTAAAAGCATATAAAAATTCAAAAATGTTTTAATTTTTGTATTAAAAATACAAATGTTTTTTTCCGAATTTCAAAAACAACCGAGATATTGATGAGTGAGTTTTTGCTAGTTAACGATTTAACAAAAATGTTGTTTTTTCCAATGAAAATGAAAATTATTCAAGTTCGAGGCTATACTCTATATTTCTTTATTAGGATATTGTCCTAACAAATAATCTATAGAGTTTTTTGTTTCAAATTTATTATTTGACCCTTTCAGGAATGTGTTGATAGATCTATTTCGGGAATGTTCTAGGTTCCAATCATCAGAACACGTTTTGAAAGATGTAGCAATCCCATGCCAAACATCAAACATTCATATAAAATAGTTTTACTCACTACATGAGAACTGATATATATATGAGCTCGAAGTAAAACATTATCACCACTGATCAAAAAATAAATTGAAAACTTGTTTTTTGTGTGTATGTCTACCTTTGTAAATATTCAATACACGTTTTTGTTACTTTTCCTTTTGATTTGTCCATTTGTTTTTTAAAAACAAAATGTACAGGGGAAGTAGTAAACAAGACCATACTTGGTCTTTTATACAAGTTTGATATAATTTTTATTAAAAATAAAAATTATGGTTTTTCCCGACCTTTAATTGTGCAATGAAAAAGAAAATTATTCAAATTCGAGGCCAAACTCTATATTTCTTTATTAGGATATTGTCCTACCAAATAATATATTGCGTGTTCCCTAAATAGATCTATCAATACATGCCTGAAAGGGTCAAATAATAAATTTGAAAACAAAAACTCTATAGATTATTTGTTAGGACAATATCCAAATAAAGAAATATAGAGTATGGCGTCGAACTTGAATAATCAAAAGGAACAAAATAATCAAAAGTTCTCATTTAGTGAGAAAACTAGTTTATATGAATGTTTGATGTTTTGCATGTAATTGTCACTTCTTTCAAAACGTGTTTTGATGATGGGAACCTAGAAAATTCCCGAAATAGATATATTCCGGATAGATATATTACGGAAAGTGGTCAATTAATAAATTTAAAAACAAAAACTCTATAGATCTATCAACACATTCCTGAAAGGGTCAAATAATAAATTTGAAAACAAAAACTCTATAGATTATTTGGTAGGACAATATCCTAATAAAGAAATAAAGAGTATGGCGTCGAACTTGAATAATCAAAAGGAACAAAATAATCAAAAGTTCTCATTTAGTGAGAAAACTAGTTTATATGAATGTTTGATGTTTTGCATGGGATTGTCACTTCTATCAAAACGTGTTTTGATGATGGGAATCTAGAAAATTCCCGAAATAGATCTATCAACATATTCCTGAAAGGGTCAAATAATAAATTTGAAAACAAAAACTCTAAAGATTATTTGGTAGGACAATAACCTAATAAAGAAATATAGAGTATGGCCTCGAACTTGAATAATTTTCATTTTTATTGCACAATTAAAGGTCGAAAAAAACATAATTTTTATTTTTAATACCAATTATATCAAACTGGTAATCTTTAAGATTTAGTGCGCCCTGGTAGGCTAGTTGGTAGCGTGCGGGCTTATCAGAGCAGGGGTCGTGGGTTCGATTCCCACCACAGGCACTGGTCTGTGTTCGCTACAACGCGCGGAAGGCCATAGTAGCTAGTGCTCGGTTAGGGTAATAGTATATAATTTGTAATTATATGATTATTAATTAATAAAAAAAAAAAAAAAATAATTTAAGATTTATGTCATGTATTCGTTTTATATTTTATAAATAAAAATTTTAAATACATTAACATAAACAACAGCATTTTTAATCTAAAAAAATTTAACAATTTATTAAACTAGAAATTTTTATGAAATAAAGTTGATATTTTTATTACGATTTTCTGCTTAATTGTCCTAAATTAAAGTGGAAGAATTACCAAGTTTTTGTAGTTAAAATTCATAACACTTTTGTACAAATCATTTTCCTAAGTTAATTGGCAAACTTTCCTAGAAATAATTATGAGTTGAAATGCTCCTACTATACTTAGTAATATTATACCCTTTTTTTTTGATAAACGTTCCCCTAGATTTTTTTGTGTGTAGGAATTTTTTTAATGATTGTACTTTTAAATATACAGAGGGCATTTAAGGATTAAGTCAAAGTTTTTACAAGAAAAATTAATGCTGTACTAAAAATTAGTACAAACACTGTTAAGGCTCCATTAAGGCTCAATTAGTCTTGCCGTTCCGTGCCGTAACGAATCAGCTGTTTTGTTTTTGGCCTATGAATAGTGCGTTTTTCAAAAAATCACCTCACATAAACCATGTACGAAACAGCTGATTCGTCACGGCACGGAACTGCAAGACTAATGGAGCCTTTAGTCTTTGCGTTCCGTGCCGTTTCTGTAACGTGCCGTTCCGGATGGCTGTTCTGTGTGGTTAGTCTGTTCCGTAACAACAGCAGCAGCTGCGGCTAAACGATTATAGTAATTGTTTAATTAGTTGCAAATGTAGTAGTAATTTCACTATCATAATGTGTCACAAAACCTTTTATTTTGTACAATTTACCTTATAAAATTGACAAAAAAAAAAGTTCTTGTGTTGGTTGTTTAGTTTTTGTTTTATGTCAGGGCAATCAGCTGTTTTTAGTCGACACTTAACGTAGACAGAAAATTCTGTTTTTAACAGGTTCGTCCGGCACGGAACAAAGTAGCCACACGCACTAATCAGCAAAAGTTATTTGGCAGCTGATTCGTAACGGAACGTTACGTACAAACTAATTCAGCCTTTAAGTGGAATATAAAACGTTATACTCAGTTTTTGAACAAACGTTTTTATTAGTATCGGGACACCCTAACGTACAACTAGAAACAAAACAATTTATTTTTTTATAACTAATTGCTATACAATTCTAACCTGTTTTTGACCATTGATCGTAGTCTTGTTGTTGAAATAAAATATTCCAATCAAATTGTAATTCATTGTAGGAAGCCATGGTTGTTGGTTTGTCCGCTGACCGCTTGATTGAATTGGTACTGTTCCAAAACGAGTGTTACAGTTGATACGCCGCCGCCACCACTGCAATACGGTCGATGATGTTATTAAATTCAGAAGATTTTGAAATGGTTAATGGTGATGGTGGGAAATTTATGTTTGTTTATTATTAAAATATTATAAATTTCATTTCACTTTATTTTTTGGAAAATTTGCAATAACAAGTACATGATGTTAAATTTGTTTTAAAATGTATTATTAAATTTAAATATTAAATTGTTTTTTTATGTATTATTTGATGATGGTGATGGGTACACAGTGGTGGTCATTTGAATTCACATTCGCTTTATTTGCAACTGCCAGCTGGTCTGGTCGTTTGTAAAAAATATGTTACTCAAGTGAAATCTTCAAAAAAAAAAAAAAAAAGCGAAGATAATCACAAATGATGAAGAGAAGATGTTTTTTTTTTCTTCTTCTTTGCACTATGATTTGGAATTGTAAATTAAGCAATTATTGATTTATAATTGATGTGATGTGGATTGGATTGGAATATGACGTTGTACTTGTAAAATATCCACACATCTCCTCCCTCCACATTTACAAATTTTAAACAGAGGGTGTTCATAAAATATTCACAATTGACTTATTTTTTTTTCTTTGCATCACTTTATATTTATAAAAATTTCAATGTGACATTAAAAACTAACGGTTTAATTTATGCATATTCCTTATGTCTTTTATTTTCTTCTCTTGTCTATACTTTTACGCCCGCGTAATTTTTAATAAAGTGTATTTATTTAAATTTTATTAAATTTTTAATTTACCCGGCTTTTTTAAAAATTATTTTTATGCTTTTATTTTGAAAAATTTTACGCGTTTTATTAAAATACCGAACATTAAAATACGAGTTTAAAACCAAACTGTTATTTTTGTATGATCTCCGTTGTTTACGTTTTGACAGTTTCTCATGTGTAGCCAAGCTTTGAAAACTTCTAAACAAAATAAACAAAAATGTCAGAACTAATGCCGATCTGCATTGTACTTTAGTTGTTGTATGTTTGTATGTAGTTGCTGTATGTTGTTGTTGTATTTTGTTGTATGCTAATTCCCAGCATACCATATGCGCTCTAAATGAGCTCATAAAGACTCTTTTGTCGGAACGCTGACGCTCATAATGAGTTCATAAAATAATCATAAACAGTCATAAAACGCTCATATTTGAGTGGCTTTTTCCACTAAACTGGTCACTCATGAAAGAGCTCTAAATTTTATGCATAAAAGAGTATTTTCCCAGCTTACCATATGCGCTCTAAATGGGCTCATAAAGACTCTTTTGTCGGAGCGCTGACGCTCATAATGAGTTCATAAAATAATCATAAACAGTCATAAAACGCTCATTTTTGAGTGGCTTTTTCCACTAAACTGGTCACTCATGAAAGAGCTCTAAATTTTATGCATAAAAGAGTATTTTATGACTCTTTTTTTAAAACGCATTTTGTCCTCTTATTCCAGTGCATAAAATAACATTTTTGAGCCTCATTTTGCAGCCATCAAAAACTCTAAATAGTATCCTGAAAATGACGAAAAACAGATAATTCAAAATAGGATTTTTTATTCAATAAGTTAACATATTTGTATTGTTAAAGTAAAATGGTATTAAAATTAATTAAATAAACTGAATGCATTCAACATAAATTCAAAAAATAAAATAAATAATAATAAAACAAAAATTTTTAAATATTAGCACTCTTTCTTTTTAAGAAGTTTGTCACGATATTTAATACGGTCTTTTGCAGTCTGAAACCACCTTAAAGTGCAGTATTTATTATAAAATAACTCACAACTCGTTTATGAGCTCAGAAATATGCGCGCAGAAACCACGCATAAAAAACTCATAAAATTTACCGTTTATGAGCTCAGAAATTTACACGCAAGAAACACTCATAGAAAGTCATAAAATCGATCGTTTATGAGCCCAGAAATATGCACGCAGGAAACACTCACAGAAGCTCATAAAATCGCTCATATATGAGCTCATATATAAGAGCGCTCCGATAATGGTATGCTGGGTTTTTGTGTAGACTTTTTCAACTTCGTGTGTGTTGGTCATATAATCCAGAAAAGGAAATCTCAACAAGAGCTTTTGTTATTTCAAAGCTTTCGTAAAAATCTCTTATTCTGGATAGAAAAGTTAAAAGTTAAATAAAAAATTAATGCCGAAGAATTTCATATAAAACAATTTAAAATGTTTGGGTCATGATACAAGAATATCTGATGGAATTATTAGAAAATTACATTTTTGAATAAAAAATTCCTGAACAATCAAACAACACAAATTTTAAATTAAAAAATATTTGTAGGGTTTCGCATTTTTCTTATTTTGTTTCGCCCCAAGCAGGGGAAACGAAATCTCTTGTTTCAATAATTGTTGTTTTTTTACAAGATATTTTTCAATGGTCAGCGAAATTTTAATAGACGCATTAACACTTCATGCATTATTTATTAAAAGCACCTCTGAACGTTTGCTTTGCTAAAGGAGTTTTAGTAAAATTAAAGGGGATTGTAATTTTCGGAGTATACCCAGCAAACAATCCGGCCCGTTTATGTGCCGTTTTCGGTACAACATATACGGATCGGAAGTCCGTTTCCGTACCGTTTTCCGGATCAGTATACGGACCGGAAAACGGAATAAAAGGAACATCGAATACGGATTCGAAACAGTATAAAGCACGCTAAAACGGTCCGTTTTCGTACCGTCATGCTGTATAGAAAACGGAGTGTACGGATTGAGTGTACGTTCAAAACGTACCGTAAACTGTTCGTAATTTATTTAAAAACGGAGTGGACTCTGTTTTTAAAATATCGTATACGGTCCGAGTATGGTCCGTATCGTACCGCTTTTTTTTTTTAAATGGTCCATTTTATTTTTTTTATTTATTTTATCTAAATGATTTCTCCTTTTTTTAATTTTAAACAAAAGTTTGTTTTTATTTTTAAATTTTTTTATTTAAAAAAATAATAACAAAAATGGATTAACAATTACATTATTAGAAAACAATATGAAACCACACAAAAATTCCAATAAAAGGATGTGGTTTTAACATTTTGATTTTTTTTTTCATTGTAACTCTGGTGTTGTTTAAAATCTTCATCATTAAAATTTTCATGAGATCTGCGTCTCTATATTTAATTGAAAAAACATCTGAAATACAAGTATATGTTAAAAAAGTGGTACATTTAAAAATAACCAAAAAAAACTACCACTAAAAATCTTAAATACGTTTTCAGCCATTTTTTATTTTATGCAGCCGTTCTCGAGTTATGGAGTGACAATCAAAATGTACACTTCTTCTTATATATATAGATGAAAATGACTAATGTTCAGAAAATCACCACATCTGCCCCAAAAGAAAATATTTTTAAAGAATTTTTTTTTTTAAAAACCATCCTCATTGCATATTCTACAAACGTATTCAGCCATTTTTCATTTTCTGCAGCCGTTCTCGAGTTATGGAGTGCGAATAATATAGAAGATTTTAATTATATTTAATTTTATTAATAAATAAAACTGTTTGATTTTTTTTAAACAAAACACACTCCGGTAATACCGGAAGAAAAACGATAACGGTTGTAACGGAGTTTTAACTGATGAAAATCGGTGTAGTCCGGTTAAACGGCACCGAAACGGATACAGTAAAACGGAGTAAAACGGATAATTTTCGAAAATTTGAGTAATCCAATTTTACTGTACGTTGATGGTCCGTTTTCGTACAAGCTTCGACGGATACGTCAATTCCGGTCCGTTTTCGTACCGTCAATGCCGGATTCATGAATCCGTTTGTAACGGACAGTTCGTAAAGTTGTTACTTGGGTAGTTATTCCGCAGAATAATAAATATTCTTGAATACAAAATTTGAAAACAGAAATCTAAATTTTATAGTATACAAGTCCTAGACTAAAAAAATGATTACAAAAAGATTAACTTAGGTCCGATTACTGAATGTCCCATTAGCTACACTCAGGGAACTTCTGCTTTTCTTTATTTTTAATGTAAATATCAGTCATTTGTAGAACGAATTAAAAAAAAATAAACCACATCAAATGACTGTTTGTTTTATGGTTTTACATTCATTTACTACAATAGTTTTTAGTTATTTAAAAAAATTTAAAAAAAAAATGTTTGTTTATTTTTTACTAAAATGTGGTTAATTTTTACTACAATTGTGGTAAATTTTTTGAACATTAAAAAACAAATGACAATGTTAGTTGAATTTACTAATATGTAAGTCGTCCTTTCTTTAAGTGAAATTTCATTTGTTTTTAACTACATTTGCAGTGACCTTTACCTATATAGTATTCTAAGTGTACCAACTGGGACTTTACCTGACACATTTGTTGTTTGACATAAATTTTCAATTTCACTATTTGTTAAATTTTAGCCGTACATTCAATAATCGGGCCTTATTATCATACGAAATTTATATATTTAAGTATATCAAATATTTATAAAAACAAAAAGTTGAATAAAATAAATGGTGTAAACGGAAATTTTGTGTACAAATTTAAATCTTAATTATATAAAAACTAAAAGCAGTATAAATAAAATTTAGATATAAAATGAAGGAATATTTGATTAAGTTTTTAAATTTAAAAAAAAGTTCGCCACTTTTTGCGAGACTCAGCGAACTTTTACATTATCGCTATGAGAGTCCTTGTTATGTTTTCGACAGTTATTCTTGCATGTATTTCGACTTTAACGAATTGTTACAATTTGTTCTTATTTTTAAATTCTAAGACCTTCGTGAGAACAAGTATTTTTCATTAAGTGCTGGAATCGATTGTTTTCCAGAATGTGACTAAAATTTTAAAATTTATTGGCAATCAATTGTTTAAAGTAGTGTTTTTGTAGTCTCTTATTTTTAATTTTATATTTGCTTGGATTTCATTATAAAAAGTGACTTTCGAGTAAATCGTGAATTAAGAAGTACTTTACCCATAAATTCAACTGTAGCTAGAAGCTTTTCCGTAGTTTACTCAATATACTTTTCGGACTACTTTTATATTGTTTTTAAACTTTTGTTTATTTTTATTTTCACTTTGAAAGTTCAAGGATTTCATAATTACAAATTTTTCTAATAATTATACCCTTATTGTTTTGCCATGGTTTGGGTTAACGGACGCACTGGAGGTCAATATTGAAGAATTTATTCGTGAGATACCGGCCGATATGTTGGAGAGAGTATGTCAAAATTAGCCTTAGCGTATGAACCATTTGAGGCGTAGCCGCGGTCAACATTTACATAAAATCATCTTTAAACATTGAATTATATAGATCGTTCTATCGACTCAAATAAATATTTCATACATTACTCTAAATTTTATGTGCTTTTTTTTTTTAATCAAATCCGAAAGCTCTTAAAAAGTCACTCTTTATATGAGAAGACCTTATATAAATGTTTTGAAAATTGGAAAGAATATTGAAAAACAAAACTCTGCCAGTACTTTTCGAATTTATGCCAAAAATATTGATTTGGGACCACAGTGGGTTGGGAGAAACAAAAATCAAAAAAGTCCAATTTAAGGACCAAACTAGATTCTCACCCGTTAACATTAATTGCGACATATTTAAACTCTCTAACGCAATGGGATGGAAAAAATTAAAAACGGTTTCATTAAACGAAACATAATAATATTTCCTTTGTGTAAAAGATTACTCCATAGATTGCCAACACTATTTTATAACGATATTTAGAATTTAATTGAATTAATTTTTTTATTTAGAAAAAAACTGGTTGCTAGCGCTATCGGCGCCACCTTGTTATTTTAAACTAACAAAATTAATCTTTTAACCCACATTTACACTAGATAGCAAAATACGTGTTTAACCAAAACACGTATTCAATCTATTCTAGTCCAACAGTTCTTTATTTTTTCCACTCATTTTATCAAAACACGTGTTTTGCTATCTAGTCTGAATGCCGTATTAGCTGCCAAGTTATAGAGAGTTTAGATAGAAAAGTTAATCTAGTAAAAAGTGGATTAATTGCATATATTTGCACTAAAATAAGGCAGTTAATCTACTTTTTACAATATTAACTTCTCAGTCTAAACTCCACATTAAACTTTTAACTGTCAAAAAATGTATACATATGCAAACAAGGAAGATTAGCATTAATCAAGTATATTAATTTCGCTGTCTAAATTCCCTATTAGGCTTGATTCACAAGCTATGCACACATGTCCATCCCTTTCTACTATTTCCCAGTATTGATTACACGATTTACAATGACTTGGCTATTTCTATCACCAATACTGGGATATACTAGATACGGGTGGACAGGGGTAGATAGCATGTAAATTGTACCTTAAAATAGCCTTGTTTTGTTCCTCACACTTAACATGGATGTGAAAAAACGATTGGCAGCAATTTTAATATATTTGAATACAAACAGACAACTTATCAAAGTTGAAAAAATTAGAAGAGGTAACACTTAACATGCTCAATGACAAAATTTGTATGGGATTTCGTAACATGCATAGGAAAAAACATATATTTTTATATATTTTGTACTTTCTCAAACCCTGACTATTTAAGTACTGCCAAGTTTATTTATGAAACTACAACCCTGCAGTAGTTCACAAAAGCTTTTTATCGATTTTTCGATAAACGAAAAACAAACGTTTATATTTATTTCCCATTTTACGAAAATTAACACTTTTGCCATCAAAGATTTTGTGTTTTAATAAAATTATAGAATTAAAAGAAGTGCTTAATAAATTAAATTGGCATTAAACGAAGAATTTAATAATTAAAAAATTAGATAACACATAAATGATAACGTATAAAAGCTTATCGTTAAAGTGCGGTCACTAAAAATACAGAAACAACAAAGAGAAGAAAAGATAGCATAGAAATCTACACAGGGTTGCCAGTTTAGTATAATGGATATTAGATGTAGCCCTTTTTTTGAAATCTAGCGATCTACGTTTCCACTGAACATGTTTTAGCGTGTTTTTAAACAAAACATGTTTTGTACATGTTTTCCCATTTATGTATGCTACTTTTCCACTGAACGTGTTTTAAAACAAGACATGTTTTGTACATGTTTTCCCCTTCATTTTTTTTCACCAAAACACATGTTTTGCTCGAAACAATAGATCTTTATTCTGAATGCCATAAAGGGGATCTATAGATCCATTTTCAAAATGAATGACGAAGTTCTCTATAGTGATTAGGGTTCAGTATAGGGCAAGATATATTTATATAGGTAGTCTTACTAGAACTACAACAAACAACTACAAACAATACAAAAACAACAGGGTTTTGACATTTCAAAATACTCAAGATACAGTCTTTGTACTGTCAAAACCATGTAAGAAATGTCAACACCAGGTAAGAGGAAGATAAACAGCTGGGCTACTAAGCCTACCTTATAATATTATTTTGCAGCCAGAAATTATTTATTCTAGTTCGTTTGACTGAGCACTCTTTCTGATTCAATTGTTCTCAATGAACTAGGTCGCTCTTCTAGTTCAATCCATGGCATAATACAAGTTAATGGCATTATGGAGAAATTGGGTTTTTTATTTTTCTGTTTACTTTTTGTATGAATTTTGTCATTTTTGTTTTTGTAAACGAGAGAACCAGGTTAGGTATTCTTTAGGACGATCGACGATTATCGTGCACTTTTCAAAGTTAAATAACTACCATATTAAATAAAAATTTTAAATAATGTTAACAATTTTGGTAAAAAAAACAATAATTTTCCATTGTTTAGTTCAAGGTTTTCGTAATCGTATCGTTTTGAAAAAAACGATATCGTTTTTTCTAAGAGAATCTGTCGCCAGGTATTGTTTTGCCATGGTTCAATCGATCTTTGACAAATTACGTTTAATCGTTTTTAATATAGTGACCACACTAGATATTAACTTTTTCTGTCAGCTAACTTCAAATTTAATCTCAGAGAGAATTATGTTACGTGTGTATCATATCTGATATCAAAATAGTGTTGTTATGATAAATCTCTATACAACAATATTATGATATGAGCTGTCAAAATATACACACACATACATAAAAGATGGTAAACAAAACAAAAAATAAAAGTTAAACGCCTAAAACTAAAAAAAATACAAGAAAAAGTGTATTAAAAATTGTTTAACTGTTATAAATCAATTTAAAGTTATTTTTAATCGCAGCGTTGAAAAGTGAATGAATAAAACGGACGTCGTTACTCAACGGGAGGCAGAAAATTATGAGAAGACATGCTATAAATATGAATACGTGTTCTCCACCCTAAACATTAATATGAACATAGATAATTTAATTCCGTTATTCTGTTGGCGTTCTCGCACTTATTGTATTAAAGTTAATATCTAATGTGGACACTATGTTAGATCGATTGTTTGATAATTTATTAACGAATTATTTATATTACACTTCTTTTCTAAAAAAAATTGAGCTGGCATCATTGAAAAACAAACCAAATTAAACTCAAAAGCAACATAAAGCAAATAATGACAAAAAAGAACGAAGTGAGCGAAAGAACTAAAGAGCGGAAGAATGTGAACTAGCTCAGTAGTTCAAAGTAAAGACTAGTTTAATTGAACTAGGTCGTTCACGAACTACACACCTCTAATTTTATTTTAACTTTTGTTTGTAAGCAGCGCGTGAAAACAAGAAATGAAAAAGTAGAAACGCAAAAAAAATTTTTAAATTTAATAATAAAAAAGTGAAGAAAATAAAAACAAGAAATTACAATTTGGGGAAAAAGACTAAAGAGAAACAACACACCGGTGCACTTACGACTACTACGGAAAAAACGAATTGGACGACGACAGCCAGATAAACTCTGCTAGAAAGAAGTGAAGAGGTGGTAATAAAAGGTGTAAAATAGGAAGAAATTGAAATTAACACTACAAATACAACACAATCAACCATTTAAAAAAAAGATCAAAGTTCGAGAGGCCACACAAAAAATATAGCATTTCTGTTTTTAGTTTTGTATTAATATTCTGGAAACTAAATTATCTTAAAATATTTAACAAAAAAAAAAATTAAGAAATAACACTTGCGAGTGAAGAAAACTTGGTAAAGTAATAACTAGAAGAGAGTACAAAAAAAAGTAAAGGAAATTTGTAAAGTCATCATTATTTAACCGGCCTTAGTAAAAAGAAAAACACATAAAAATGACTGCTGATACTGTGGAACCACCAACAACGACCGACTCTGGCGAAGAGTCGTTGCCCACTTCAATGTTTATGGCTATTATCCATGAGATATTCTATAGTCCCATGAATCTGGCTTTAGTGGCCATTATAGCATTTTGGTTTACAAAATCATCAAGGATCGCATAGAGGTACCCAGTGTGGGTAATCAAAATCCACCAGAACCGGAATTGCCTAAATTACGTAGAGACTTTACGGTGGCCGAGCTTCGTAAGTATGATGGTAATCAACCAGATGGCCGTGTATTAGTGGCTGTTAATGGCAATGTTTTCGATGTTACCAAAGGAAAACGTTTCTATGGTCCAGGTAATTGACAATTTTACATTTTTTTATGAACTGCCTTTAAAACATTCCCCTGCAATAATCAATTGCAATTATGAAAACGAGAAATTCCACGTAAAGTTTTTGTATGTACAAAAGATAAAGGTGGAATGCGTGTATTAGGATGTCCCTTCAAAAAAGATTTGTAATTACATCCCTCCAATTTTAATGCAAATGTTTCCAAACGGTAGAAATAGATGTTTTTTTTTGGAAAACGTTAACCCGTCCCAAACTTTGACCGAATATGGTCCATTTTGAAAAAAGTATTTTTATTAAAAATTCACAATGTGGAGACGAAATATTGGAAATAAATGATCTTAAGCTCGTTTGAAACTAAGAAGAATTAAATAAAAAAAGATCAAAGAAAACAACATTTTCAAATCATAAATTTTTAAAACTTTTTCTATTATTTATTCCTTTAAATCTTTGGCGACGAATAGGTGATATATGTACATCCCATTTTTAGTTTTTGTTGTATTAGCTTTACCTTTCTGCCTATTTTTCTGAGTGTGATGTGTATCGACAAAGGATAGATGTATCTTTCAGATTATATCAAACACTTGGACCAATTTGTTCTCAGAGCCGAATCGGGTTACCTCAAAGTTAAACAAATTTAAATACTTTTCTTAATTTTTTGTACTTATTTTCTAGAACGCTATTAGACATAGGGGATCAAACTTTTGTTAGCACATGGCCCAATTCCTCAAGTTTCAAGAAAAATGTATATATTTGGAAGTGATTCATTCCATTTTCTACAGGACACTCATACAATATGGGACATATATATCCCATTGGTCGTCAAAAAGAGGAGGTTTTGTTTAGTATTTTTTTTATTTTTTGTTCGTATAGAAATTTAATATATTTTTGTTTAATTTAATTTTTAATAAGTGATATTTATAGATTTTTACCTCCTGATTCTAAAACTGGTATCCCTTCACAATTTTCAAAATATCGAATAAAAAGAATATTTTTTGGACTACAGTCAAAGCTCAATTTTCGACTCAAGCTATTTTAAAAAATGTATCATAGCAAAATCATTGAAAAAACATGTTTCCTAATAGAAATAACGTAACAAGATAATAGGAATAACATCGTCACGTCTTTCGCTGTTACTTGGATAAAGTATTTGTTCACTAATATTGACCGTTGACGACCAACGGGCTATATATGTATGTCCCATGAATTTTTTTCAAAGAAGGAGTTGCAAACAGTATTTTTGATGACAGTTTTGTTTAGAAATGTTATGTCGATAAACACGAATACTCAAAAAAATTGAAAACTTTCCAGCAGTTTAAGTTCAGTTTTGAAAGATAATATACTCAAAATTATTCAGATGGGTAGTTTCAAAAGCAACTTTGATTAGTTATCAGCTCGACCCCTTTCGATTTACATGAAACTTGGTACATACAGTTGCGGTCATAAAAATAGTAGTGTCCATAATGAATTTTGAAAAGCTGAAAAATCTTCCAGAATTATTTCAGTATCAAAACAAAGGTTATATCTGCGAATAGAGTAATTTGGTATTTATTCGCCTTGCAAATTATTTTTCAATCGGTCCAATTGCAATATTTTCAAAATGGTCATATATATATTCGGTCATAAATAAAGTAGTCTTCGAAAAAAGTATCTATAAAGGGGAATATTCTGAAAAAAAATCGTACGAATTTCTTTTTTTATTACTAAATGCAAAGATAGGTATTTTATTTTTATTCGCAAGATGTCGCTGTCATCACTTTTTTGCGGAAATACAAAGAAAAGATATAATTGATATAACAAAAGAAATGTTAATTCCCAATTTTTTAAAATTTTAAATTCGATAAACCGTTTTTTTCTGTTTCTGAAATAAAGATTTTTTAACATAATTTGCAAGGGTTCGATCTCTCAATTTCAAAAGCTATATCCTGAGAAGACAAATTAGATTTGTTCCTTTTTTGCTTTTTTTACCTATTTGTGTTTTTTTACTTAATTTGGATTAACCGATACTGAGCTTTTAGAAATGTTTCTCATGAATTTTGAGCTTAATTGCTTTTTTTTAAAGATTTTCTGACTTATAATATATTTTTAGCCATTTGATATTTTTTCTATTTTGAGTTTTTTTTTTTTTTAAAGATGTGTTGTTTTTTCATGTTTTTTACTTCGTTTTTTGCAATATATTTTTGCTTTAAATATATTGAATTCAGCTTTGTCTTCTTTGCTAAAATAATGTTAATAACTTTTAGAGTTCGGCATTATAGTACGCAGCTCATTGAATTCAATTTCATTATTAAACTAGTTCGTTCTTCTTTAATATGTATTTAATATTAAAGCCCTGCTAGCAAACGGGATTAAAAAAATGAAACGGGATCTAAAAATTAAAATTTTGTATGAAAGATTTTTTATTCGAAAACTCCTTAAAAAAAGTACTAAAAAAATTCTTTGGCTTAAATATTAAACTATTTTAATTGTTCAAAAAATATACAAATTTTCCTCACTCTTTTGTATTTTTAATGATTCTTTTTAGAACAGTAAAACTCGTTTGAGACGAACTCAATATAAAATATGTTAATACGAACTTGCTAAAGACAAACCCTTAATATTAAATTTCAAAAATTTTCCTAAAAATTCTTTGAATTGTAACAAATTCTGAACCGAACACACCGAAATTATTTCTCAAATGTATTGAAAACTATTTAATTATGAAATCAAATAAAAAGAATTTTACAATATTTAAAAAAGTTTATACAAATGTTTTGTGGACAATAAAAATGTTTTAAGGAGTTGTACTCTGGTAAAATCGATCCTCGCTTATAACAAACTAATTTTTGTTGGTCCCAAGGAGTTCATCTTAATCGGGTTTACTGTATTTAGTTTTACAATTTCTGCAAATTTTTAATTAAAAGTCGAAATTTTGTTTCCTTACTTTTGCACTATATTTTTAAACTTATGAAAAAAAAAAATGTTGGTGCGTGAACCAGTAGAAGTGTGTCAAGGACTCCATGAAGCAAAAGTAGGCGGAAACCGCTGATTTAAAGCTTTGCAATCTTATCATAATTAAAACTACTTTTCATGGGTCTTTTTGTCCCCTTTTGATTCTTCCATTTGGAATCATTTGCAATGAAACTGGACAGGTGTAATGAATAAAAATCGACAAATCGTTACCTTAAGGGACATCCTAATGTGTATATTTATATGATGACAAGTTATAGGTGGTTTTTTTCTTTTTTGGAAAGTAGGAGTAGTATTATATATTTTTGACAAAACATATGGTTTTGAGGGAGGTATATATGAAAAGAATTCAATACCACAAAACATCGACAATGAGAAAACCAACAACAATTACTTGACATTAAAAGAAAAAACAAAATAACACCCTGTTGCTTCGTGTTTTCTTCTTAACTGCTACTACTACTACTATTATTATTTTCCCTATCTTTGCTATTTCATCATCGTCATCATCTGTTTAGTCAAACTTTGCATTTATTTCCCCCTCATGCGTTCATTTTCCCTTGAATACATTATCTAGCCGACTTTTGTTATCTTATGTATAATAATTGTTATTTGTTATTAAACCTACCGAACATTCATTTTTGTTACCAATCTTAAATGTTCGGCAAATTTCTAAAAAAGAAGGTATCCTAAGGGAACCTAGGCAATAATAGGTGCTAAAAAAAAACTAAAAGTTTCAAATACTAAAAGTTGTAAGTGATTTACAAATAAAAATCTGCACCCTGAAAATGCAGAGATTCGCTTTTCCTGTTACGTATAAAAAAAAGTAGTGTTAAACCCTCTAACTGGCAAACGATTTTTTGCAACGAAATTCATACCAAGTGCTCCACTCGAAAAACAAATAATAAGTTCTTCAACAAAATTGTTTATCGTTGCCTATTTTAGGCGATATGAGCCAAAATATACATATAACCACACTCGAAAAACGATTTTTTTCTGCTGCTACTTAGTAATTAACCCATATTGTAATACAAAGCCATTTAAGCCAAAAAACGTATTACATAGCAATAGAATCCTGAGTATAGTACTTAACCTAATATATACAAATAACTTATGTAAATATAAATCATGCATAAATATCTGCACCCATCAATTTAACTTAACTTATTGGCTCCCCAGACGTAACAAATTATAAAAAGTACTATTAAAAAGAGATTCAGTTAAGCAATTATAATCCAGTAATTATCACAACTCATATCAAACAATAAGAATCATAGAAGCAAGTCTCAAGATAATGTAAAAGCTACTATACAGAAAACACAAAAAACTATCGCAATAAACTTGAGAAATGTTTCAGAAGCTTCAGGCGGAACAACCCTTACAATAAAAGACCTCTCAAACACAGAACACCTAATTCTAGGTATTAGAATTTGCTTATTCCTATTAGACCGCGAAAAAGAAAACTCTTTACATAACAGGACGGATTTTCGCTTTTTGGAAAAAGCGAAATTAGGCGAAAAAGTATCTAACTTCAATTTATATTGGTCAAACTTCAACACTATTTGCTATTAATACTTAATGTCTTCTTTCTGCAAAATTTCATAAAAATCCGTCTATTAGTTTATAAGTTAAAATGAAATCCTTTAGAGGAATCCTGATAAAATCTTGTGAGTCCTTAGACTAAAGTAAGGACTTATTATTAAAGACAAAGCTTCAATCTTACTTATATTTTATTATAAAGAGTTTTTAGTCAACCTTAATTGGTTTTTTTTGATTTTTAAAAACTATTTTTTTTTTTTTTTAATTAATTAGTTTTTGAAAAAATGTTCCCTTACATTTTGTATGAAATGCTAAATTTCTCAGTAGCCCAGCGAATTTTTGCATTTATACAAAATGTATGGGAAAATATTTTCGCCTTTAGTTTTTGTTGTGAACACCCTTTAAAAGTGCTTTGCGACTGTATTTTCAAAAATTACGAGAAAGTAATTTTTCTTACACGACAAAAACGGTAATTTACCAAAATCATCATTTCCCGACATTAAGCTAGCTTAAAGGAGCAATAATTCGATACCCCGGTTAAAAAAAAATTTTGTATCAGATATAATGATATAAGATGCTGAAATTGGATCTTTATAATTGGTTCAAATAATATGAAATTATATTTAAATATGTCATTTGGTTCGATTGTATCCGAGTTTTGTGGTCTCATCAAATTATTTCTCATTAGTTTAGTTTTATAGAAATTGACGTAGTTTGATATATAAATATATACTGATCCATATAAATAATATTAATGAGATTCATTCTTTGAATCTCAATTGCGGAATTGTGGTTCTAATTTGAATATAGGTCACATCAATATTCAAAGTTTTGCGTTACGTTCATCTAACAAGTTAGATGAACTGAAAAATGTACTTGGTAATGCCTTGTTTGATATTGTAGGGATTACGGAAACATGGTTATTGGATGAAATATCATCGAATGCTGTTAATATACCAGGTTATGTCCTATGTCGAAGTGATCGCCCTGGTCCACGAGCTTGTGGAGGTGTGGGTTTATATATTTCTAGGAACATCAAGTTTAAGATAATTTTAAAGGATATTAAATATGGTTTTAACAGGAGGAGAAACACTACGTATGTTTCTGCTGAATTTTTGTTTATTGAAATAAATGTGTCTGGTCGTAAGATTCTTGTAGGCGTTGTTTATCTTCCTCGAGGAGGTTTAGTTACTTTTGAAAATAGTGTTTCAGATATATTATTAGAATATTCCGATATAGTTATGTTTGGCGACTTTAACAACAATATGTTTAATGCTAAAAAAGCTATTTCTCTTAGGGAAATGTGTGGCCGTTTAAATGTAATTTGTCATCATAACTCTTACCTACGCATCTTGATGTGCGGCACGGTTCCACGTCATTAATTGACTTTTTTCTGTTGTCTTCTTCTTTATCTGTTACTGTATCTGGCCAGGCACAAATACCCGGTACTTCTCGTCATTCATTTATATTTGCATCATTTGAAATTATTACACAACATTTGGATGACGTGATTGAATATTTTGATTATGGTAATGTTGATTTATGTACTTTGGAAAATATTGCTGCGTCATGCAATTTTAACAGTATTCTGGATACAGCCAATGTGGATGATCAGGCAAATTTATTGAATTCATACATGTATCGTATGCATAGTGCAGTGCCACTGGTAAAGCGTAAGGTTAGTAGCTCGAATGATAATTCTTGGTTTAATTCCCCTGAGATAAGATATAGTCTGTCAGTTCGGGATATTGCTTATCGGTCATATCTCGATGACAGGACTGACGGAAATTGGAGAATTTTTTGTCGTTTAAGGAACCATGCTAAGACGGTAATCCGTAATGCTAAACGTAGTGCGCATGCTAAACTTTTTGTAATAAAAGCTCAGGACAGATTTGGAATACACTTCGTGCTAACGGTCTTGCTGATAATGCATCAACCGTTGATAATGTTGATGTTGAGGATTTGAATTTGTATATTTCTTCTAATCAAGGTAATAACCCTATCGATGATAGTTTTTTAGATAATGTTCTGGATGAAAGTGGGTTTTCATTTCACAATGTTGATCTTTGTGAACTGATATCTGCTCTATATTCAATTAAAATCGAATGCCGTTGGTTGTGATGAGCTCTCCTTAAAATATTTGAAATTGATTTTACCTTATGTTGGTAAATATATTCTTTATCTTGTCAATAATGTAATTACCAAATCAATCTTTCCATCTTGCTGGAAAACTGGTAGGATAGTACCTCTTAAAAAAGTTGGTGAGTCTAATGACATGGATAATTTGCGTCCCATTTCTATACTTCCAGTACTTTCTAAAATTTTGGAGATCTTACTTAAGAACCAATTAGAGGATCACATTGCTAATGTTTCTTTTTTTAGTGATTCTCAATATGGATTTAGATGTGGTAGAAACACCACGTCGCTTCTTTTAGGACTTACTGATACGATTAGAAGGTCTTTAAGTATTGGGCCATGTCAATGTTCTTTTATCCATTGACCTTCAGAAGGCTTTTGAAAAGATCGATCATAGTATATTAATTTCTAAACTATACCGTAATTTAGGTATTTCTGTTTCTTCTTGTAGGCTTATATCATCTTATCTCAGAAATAGAGGCCAATACGTATCTATTGGGAATAAATATTCTCATGTATTACCCGTTATAAGTGGAGTACCACAGGGGTCCGTACTTGGACCATTGTTATTTAATATATATCTCAACGATTTATTTAATTGTATTCATTTTCTTCATGTGTTTCATTTGCATATGCAGATGATTTGTTTTTTTATTTAGTGGCGAGAGGCAATTCTCGGATGTTTTGCAACAACAGTTAAATTACTGTGTCTCTAATATTACGGATTGGATGTTAGAAAACAAATTATATATTAATGCGGATAAGACAAAGGCTATGTTTTTTGGATCACCCTTACTGGATTTGGTAATAAATATTAATGGTACTAATATTGAGTTTGTCGATCAAATCAAGTGTCTTGGTTTGTGGTTGGACAATAGTTTAAATTTCGAAAGACATGTAAATTATGTTATTTCTAGGGTCAACTACTCCTTGCGTAGGCTCTATAATGTTAATTTAATTTTACCCTACGAGAATCAAGGTTATGCTCATACATTCTTTAATTATGCCTTTATTTTTATACGGCATTGAAGTTTATAGTGGCACTTTTGGCTACATTATGAAAAGGCTTTCAGTGTTGTTTAATAGAGTAATCCGTTATCTATTTTGTTTAAGGAGACTTAATCGTACCCATATGACACCGTATGTTTCGAGATTCTTAGGTTGTCCATTTTCGAACTATGTTAAAGCAAGGACTATACTTTATTTTTATAAGATTAATCATAATGATGACCTTGTATATTTGAATTCATTTTTTTCTTTTGGCCATTCTACAACGAAATCGTCAAATTCAAATCCCTAGGTTAACCTCACTCTTAGAACGATCATTTCATGTGCGGGTAGCTCATATTTTTAATCACTTGCCTACAGAGCTCAAGTCCTTGGAATTACCATTCTACACTTTTAAACGCAAAGTTTTGATCTATGCTCAAGGTAATGAGTTATAATATTTTTGACATTTTAATGGAACGTGTGATTGTAATTATTCATTGGTTTACAGTGCCTTTATATTGTTTTTCTCTTCTTTCTTTTAACTTCTAATGTTTTTACTATTTTATAATACATATATGTTTATTTCTCTTTTTTTTTTTTTTTTTAATATTATATTGTTATTTATATTTTTGTTTTATATAATACAGTAGTCTTGTGTTGTAGTTATTTCTTAGCCATATATGGCCCTTTGGGCTCGGTTATTTAATTGAAGAATAATAAATAAATAAATAAATAAACATTTCTTTAAATTACAAGCCATAAAAACATATATATAATCATATCAAATTAGATAAATCGATGTACTGAATTAATTAATTTTTAATCGGACAGTTTAGAAGCAAATTTAATTCTTTTTTGAAAAGATTTTCTTTTTTAAATTTTTAAAAATCCCATCTTAGTGGATGTCGAATATTCAGTAACTCGAATATGATATGAATCGGCTCTGCAATCATAAATTCGAATTATCAAGAGCTTGATGAATATCACAGATTTCTTTCTGTTTTTAAATTTTGAAGACATAAAATTACTCCTGATCAAAAAAAAACTGTTGGTCAGGTTAGACATACTGCAAAGGAATCTAATAGTATTCAAATGCTCCACAAATTTTTATTGTAAAATAAAGATTACGCTTCGGCGAGTCAGCAATATGAACAACTGATTACCTTACACAAAAATTTATTATTTTATCGCACATCCTAAAACATGATTGTTATTGAAAACCAAAATATTCTATTTTTATAATTTTCTTTTTTGCTTTCGATTACTTTTACAATCAACCACCGTTCCTATGCGTTCATTTTAGATTGCTAATATGAATTGGAAATTATATTCATATATGGTTAAAATGTTTGTTGTTTTAAGCGTTGAAGCAACAAAACAAAGACTACAGAAATTGTTTACAGACAAATTTGCAATACAAATGACGACAATGATAAAAAGGCAAGGCAAATCTCTCCATTTACTTTTTGAACTTTGTGTTGTGATTTCTTAACCGTCTCCCACTATACCATCAGTATGGCCTAAAGTAGAAAAGCCCTTACACGATTTTTTACTGTTGGCAGTAATTGCATACCCAAAGTTTTTCATATTTTATTAGGTTTGCTCTATCAATTAAATAAAAAAATAAATTAATTTACAGAAAGTTTGCATCCAAAGTTTTTCAGATTATAGCGTTTTTTCTTCCCTTTTAAAAAAATAAAAAATTGATTTAGGGCCTTTCTACATTAAGTTGTACTTATATGATGTTCGGGTTTGGTTACGCTTGAGGTATTTACATATGTATAATGTTTATTATAAGATTATTTTATTATTCCCGAATTAATTTTCAAGAAGAATATTTAATGCCTCAAGTTCAGGCACGTGCGAAAGAAAATGATGAAATTGAGAATGTATTATCAAATTTCAAAACAGAAACAACAATACTTAAAGTAATCATATGCAAAGGATTTATAGTTATATTGCAATTTTGTCGTTTACAAATTCACCTTCGCTTACGAAAAGCTGTTAAATAAGTTATACTGCGAAGTGGAAATAAAAAGTTTACAGTTTTGTGTAAATTCATCAATAAAATTCGATTAAGACCTGCTAACTTATCTTTAAAAACCAGAGTTTAAAGCTAAACAATAGTTATGAATGTCAAATTTATATGGAAATATCTGTGGTTATAAAGGTTGAATTTTTAAGAGCTTTCGAATTCGATTTAAAAAAATAACGTATCATTTTGAGAAATGTATGAAATTTTTATTTGAGTCGATAGAACGATCTATATAATTCAATGTTTAAAAAATGATTTCATGTAAATGTTGACCGCGGCTACGCCTCAAATGGTTCATACGCTAGGTCCAATTTTGGCATACTCTCTCCAACATATCGGCCGGTAACTCACGAATAATTTTTTCAATATTGACTTCCAGTGCGTCCCTATAGACATGAGCCTTAACATAGCACCACAAAAAATAGTAAATAGGCGGCCAATTTACCGGCCCTAAACGTGAAATCGTCGTCTTTGAAAAAGTACGGTCCAATGATGACACCGGCCCATAATCCACACCAAACAGTGCATTTTTCGGGATGTATTGGCAGTTCTTTCAATGCTTCTGGCTGCTCTTTACACCAAATACGGCAATTTTGCTTGTTTACGTATAAATTCAACCAGAAATGAGCTTAGTCGCTGAACACAATTTTCACAATTTGCACTTTCTTAACCGAGCATAAATTTCGATAATAAAATTCAATAATTTACTTGGCAATTATATGTCTTCGAATTATCTTTATGTTAATTATAGTAAATCTAAGGCTTTGTTATTTGGTGATAGTGATATTTATAACTTTACTATTAATTTAGATGGTAATGCAGTTGAATTTGTAGAAAAATTTAAATGTCTTGGTGTGACTATAGATTCCAAGTTAAGTTTTCAGGATCATGTCAATGCGGTTGTTTCTAAAGTTAATTTTACTTTGAGAAAATTGTATAGCTTGGATGTTATACTACCATTTAATGTCAAGCTTAAGGTTGTTCATGGGTTGATTATGCCAATATTTTTATATTGCTTAGAAGTGTACTCTGGAGCTTTAGGTTATGTGATGAAAAAGCTAAGATTGGCTTTTAAACGTGTCATGAGATATTTATACTCTCTTAGATTGCGTCATCACATTTCGTCTTATGTTTTAAAATTTATGGGATGTTCGTTCGATAATTTTGTTCAAATTAGGTGTATTTTACATTTTTTAAAATATATAAATTGCGAACCCCGAAATTTTTGTATAATATTTTTAAATTTGGTAGATCTACTAGGAATAGACAATTGGTTATTCCGAAACTTACACCACTTTTGGGGCGATCTTTTTTTGTTAGAGTTGCCCGTGAGTATAACAAATTACCACTTACTTTAAAATCGTTCGATTTTTCTATTAATACGTATAGGAAGAAAATTTTTCTATTATTTTCACAAGACACTTAATTTTTTTAGGTTTGAGGGTTTTTGTTTTTAACTAAGGCTTGTTCATGTTTTTTTTTTTTACGTAACATTGGGGACTTAATAATAAATAAACTATTATCACTCCTTTTTTTATATTTTTTGTTTATTTTTAATATTATTGTATTTTAATTATTATCTCTTTCTTATTATTTTATTTATGTATATCAAATTTTATTGTTTACTTTGTATAATTTAGTAGAAATTTGTAACCGATTATGGTCTTCAGGCTAGGTCATTGAAATGAATAAATAAATTAAATTAATCTGCAAGCGTTGTTCGTTTGTAAGTCGATTCATGGTTAAATTATAGACCAAACTGAACATGTAACAGTAACATGTTACACAAAAATAGCTGAGCTGCTAAAAACAGTGTTGCCAAAAAGAAAGTTGCTAAAAAAAATTACCCTCTAGTTAATCTCTAGTTATTTTTTAGAAAATTTGCTCTCCCTAAATGTTTTATATTCTCCATAATATCGTAAAATAAAATATAAAATTAATTTGCATTTATTTCCCATTTGGAATACAAATGGGCCTAAAAACAATAACAACAAATGAATCAATTCTCACGTTTTATTTGATTTGAAATACGGTATTGATCATACTAAAAAACGCAAGTATTGATATTGAAAAAAAAACATTCTCAAATAAAAATCGTAATAAATATAATGACAATTGAATTTAATGACGTCTAATCATAATTGAAATAATTTTAAACACATAATGGTCAAGTGCGTATGAAAAAATGCTTTGTAATGTACGACTAGCAATTGTTTAAGTTGACAAGCTAAATAAACCATTTTTATTGAGTTAAAAGAAAATTATTATCAATTAAAGATTTGATTGTCGTCTTCTATATTTATTCACCTTATTTGAAATGTTTGATTAATATTTTTCCATTATATGCCGATTCATGCTTAAGAAAACGGAAATTTTATGGAATCATTGTTTTCTGTATATTTAATAGTGTCCGACCGAACAGTTCGACCAAAAGACTATATTTGGTCGGCGTTTGGGTATCTAGAGGCAATGATTATAAATCTTTTTATTGGAAACATGTTTGTTGAGCCAATTTAATTCGATTTTGTGTATAAAATTTTAGGAAAAAGCCGAAGTTTAGCTATAAAGTTAAAAGTTCGGCCGCCGAACTATTTTCGATTTGGCCGAACTTTTGAAGGCCGAAAAGTGAATTTATTGCTTAACTACGGACTTTTCTTTAAATTTGTCACTCAAAATCGTCTCTAATCAGCCCAATAAACATTTTTCCATTCACCAAATTTGTCCATAATGTTTTAAAATAAAGAATAGAGACCAAATGCATTTTCTGACCGAACTGTTCGGTCGGACACTAATATTTAATCAATTTTATTTAACAATGACTTATTTATTTGAATTGTGATGAGTAGACTAAGAAGAGATTTTTTGTTATCAGAAGAAATGAAATATTAAGAAATTAAATATTTGTTTTTTGTTCATTAAATCTATCCTTAAAGACTTTGGAATACTTATCAGTTTTTTTTAATTTATTTTAGTTGACACAAAAATATTCTTAAATAATATTTAATTTGAAATGATAAATAAAATTTTAAAATAAAATAAATAAGTACATACTAAAACATTTAAAAAAGCTTTATTAAACTTCCCTATTAAAGGACATTATTTAAGAAAACATTTTCATTTGTTCACAAATTAATAGTGCTTTTAAAAAAAATTAAATACCAAACAAATGATCTTACATTTAACCTATTTCGGGCACGTCATAGATCCGCTGGACATGTTTTAAAAATGTCTTTATTTTATGTTTTGTAATATTGGCAACCAAATTTCGAACTTTGACGGATATGTATTCTAAACCGGAAAAGATATTTTAAAATTTTAATGTGGATGTTTTTATAGAAAGACCTTATACATACTAAATTAAAAGAAATTTTTATTATTTGAAGTTAAATTTAAGGGAAATGTATGTCTTGTAAAATTGCGTCGATAGTGTAAACTATTCTCAAACACAAAATTTTTATAATGGTTTACAAGTGAATGTGGTTGTCACTCGAATAAAAATTATTTGATTAATCAAACGAACAAAAATAAATTTCGAACGAAAAAAAATCATGACATTAGAATAAATTTTGACAATTAATCAAATATAACGAATAATTTAAAAAAGTCCGGTTTTTTATTGAAAATTGTTTGAAAATTAACCAATTTTAGAAAATATCGCTATATCAAACTAAAAAAACGCTAGAAAAATAGATAAGTTATAAAAAAATTAACAATTTTGCAATAAATCTCTAAATATTTCAAACTTTTTGAAACCAAAAAAAGAGCATTTTTTGCGTAAAAAATACGATAAATCGCTAAGAATTGGCAGCGATTCTTTATATTTTTTCTAACAAATTTTTGCTACTATTTTGTGCTAAAAAGTTTTAAGATTAAATCGAATTTTACTTAAAAAAAAAACTACATAAAAAATTTAATTAACCTTTATACCATGCTAAAAAAAAAACGCTTTCCTACCTGGGGGTCGATATTAACCCATAGAGAAAAAAAATTTCCCCATAAAAAAAGCCAAATGTTTGTTAAAAAAGAAAACGGGTCTTTGGGAATTCATTATACCCTCCACATACTGTGATGAGGGTATATATCAGTTTAGCATTCCGCTTGTAACGCATCGAAATATAGGTCTAAGACCAAATATATACATATATTCTTGATCCTTATTAAATTTTAAGACGATTTAGCGATGTTCGTCTGTCTGTCTGTTGAAATGGCGACAACGGCGCGAAAACGCGATACAGACTGCTAATTTTTTACTGTACATTTTCCGAAAAAGTTATCCATTGAAATTGAGCAAAATGGGTCCAGCGGTTAAAATGTTATAAGTAAAAATGTGAAAGTACCTCTAAAAGTTTCATACAAATGGACGTATAATTACTGTATATTAGTACAAATACGTAGTAGCGTCTGGTATATAAAATATATCATATTTTTCCTCCAGACTAAAAGATGAATGGTATTTAAAATTCACATAAAATTAGTTTTTTTTCACCACAAAAAAATTTTTTTTTTTCACTACAAAAATTTTTTTCACCTCTAAATTGTCTATTCACCTCTAATATATGGTTTTTTTAAAATATTTATTTCGTTTGTAAGGGTTCATTGTGAAGGGTATAAAGTAGAGATATGCACGTGAGTGAATTTTGACTCACACTCACTCACGCTCACGAGAGAAAAATAGTACGCACTAACACTCACGAACATTTTTTTCTCCTCACGGTGACATGAGTAAATTTAGATTTTACTAACGTGATTCACGTGAATCACTCAAATTCACGAAATTAAACATGAAGGGAAACAAATTAAGATAAATTGTGAATGTTTAACTCACGTGAATCACGCAAAATTCTGCTCACGTGCTCATCTCTAGTATAAAGACAAAATTTTGTAAAATCAAATGTAATGCATGTACATACTTGTTTTTTTATTATCTTATTTATTTTGAAATACTTAATTGATCATTTAATCTCAACAAATGTTAATTTATTTATTATTAAGTAATAAGCTTTAATTAACCACATCATGCCCTAAGGGCTAGGATATTTAAATGTAGATTTAATACAAAAAAATACAAAACTTTCTAATACAGAAAGTTTTGTTGGTTTCTATTAAATATATTTATATATGTATATAATATCTATTGTTAAAGAAATATTAAAAAATTAAATGGCCTATGTGTCGAAAACTCCACCAGGATGGTATGAAGGTTAAACAATTGTTAAAAATAATACAATTTTTATAAACAACGGCAAAATATGCTCCAATAATTTGCTTTTGTTCTAAAAATATGTCTAAAAATGAGTACAGTCAAAGTGCGGTGTAAAGAATACTCGGTATAACAAAAACGCGATATAACGAACAAACGAAAAGACCCTAACCACTTGTTTGATTACTAAGGCCTAGTTTTTGGTATGTCCGTTAAACTTCTTTTAGCTAAATTTTATTAACAAACATTTTCCGGAACAAATTTTTCTAGTTTAGAATTTCGGTCTTTACTGAAATAAAGCAAAATAAACAAAATTCCAATAGCAGTATTCCAGTTAGAAACTGCGTTAAACTAAGATTAAAGACAATCTACATCCTAAAAACTCGGCAAAGGACGACAAGAATGGAGCAAAATTGATAATTAATAGGGTTTTTGTTAAAGCTCTGCCTATTCTGGAGTATCTAGCTTTTCTAAAACTTCGGATTCTGATAAGATCTTTAGCCAGATCGATATACTAGTAGCAACCTAGCTAATATGTTTGATTTGCTTTATTTTTGTAAATATACGGAGGATGGAAGCTCGTCATCGTCATACATTAAAAATGACAAAAATAATCTTGATCGAATAGAATAATTGTGAAAGATTAATCGCTTGATCGTTCGATCAAAAATGATTGATCGTTTTTTCAATCAAATGAAAAACCGGAATAAATGACAACTCTGCAAGTGAAACCAAAATTCCCCCGATTTTTTAACTTTCGCAGTTTTTTCATTAAGGAATTGTCGTAAATATTTGGAAAATTTATTTTTTTTTGGTCTAACAATCACAATTATAATTGAAATTGGTTAGCGTATTGCGTGAACTGGCAAGGAACTCCCTATGGATTCTCTCCGATCTTAATGAAACTCGAATATATGAGAAAGGAGAAAAAAATAATGGTAACCTATTTTTATTTAGCGTTCCAATCTCATGTTTATGGGTTCAAATTATTTATTTTTGTATGTAAACATGTCTGAAATAAACGAATGTCTGAACTTTTTTTGCATTAAAAATTTTGAGTGCTCGCCATTTTTTTTTTTGGTTCTTATCCGATTTAAAAAAATTATTAAAATATTTGTAAACTGCTGTATAGGCCTTCATGTGTGGGTTATCTAGTTCCCGACATATTTCACTTTGAAAATGTGAAATTCCAATTTTGGTTCGATTTAGGCCCAGTTTTTGCGAATAGCGGGACCAAATCAAGGCCAATTATTTTTTTTAATATTTGTTATTCTTGATTAAATGAAAAATAATGCAATATCTTGTTCCACTGAAAAACTACACAGTTAGAAAATGACAACCGGCCACCGCTGGCAAATCTTTTTAACAGGTGGTACAAGTGCTGCCAACAAATGATTTCCCAATCCCAAATTGATAACATCATTAGACAAAAGGTTAGGAAAACAAAATTGTCAACGTTGCAAAAATCTTGGTAAAACCATGGTCGTGGTCTAAAAATTTGTTTTCCAATATAAAATATAAAAAAAAATCATGTATAATTTTTTTGCTCCCGCCCGGATTCAAACATGTCAGCACTGGCATAATTTTTGATAGATACAACTTGCCAACGCTGGCAAAACAAAAATTAAGTTGGCCATAAAAGAGCTTTTCCAGAAACAAAAAAATAATTTTTATATGAAAAAAAAACAACAAATTATAAAAAAATTACAAAAAAATGTTTTGCCAGAAACCGGGCTCGAACTCGGACCCTGCCAATTACAAACGTTTTTATAAAATAAATACTTCAGTAGTGGTTAGACTTTTGAGTCGTTGGTAATTTCTGACTGGATATCATTGGGAATACACTATTTTGCCAACGTTGGCATCGTGGTCTTTGCCAATTCTTTGGCAATGATTTTTTCTGTAGACCACTAAAATTTATTGTAAAACAAACTTTCTAAACATATAAAGTTTGCATAGTATTCTGAAATGTTTTTTCATGTAAAAGCTTATTTTCCCCCCCAGCCACTTCTAAAGTTGGTACATTTTTAAAGCAAATATCAACTTTAACAAACCAAAATTAGCATGCATCCAATTAGGTAGCGGAAGCGGTTGTACTCTAACCGTTTAAATGTAGACATGGTGTCAAAAAATTTAAAAATCCAATTTTTGGACAATTGCTTGCAACAAATATTAAATTCTGACATCAATTTCAAATTTGGGAATTTAAATTTTTGTGAAATAAAAATCATTAGATTATGTCTATTAACAAATATTTTATGGAATAGTGATAATTTACCTTTTTACTTTCCTATTTGGAAGTCCTTAAATGAAGTCCTCAAATGAATTATTTAAAAAAGAAACACGTAATCTACAGGTAATTTCTTTTCCAACGATAACAAACACTTATATGGCAAGTTTATAACTCCTTAACAGGAAATTTTCAAAGTTACCCTTTATTCATATATTTGTCTTTGTTTTCATATAATCCATCATTGAAGACAAGTTAA
The DNA here is from genome assembly GCA_021234595.1 of Delia radicum. Lineage (NCBI taxonomy): Eukaryota > Metazoa > Arthropoda > Insecta > Diptera > Anthomyiidae > Delia > Delia radicum. The sequence continues at coordinate 182,400,364 of CM037852.1, read as the reverse complement.
AAGTCAGTAGAAAGAATCTTAATAAAAATATACGAAATATTTGCACAAGGAGTAACATTTTTAAATAGAATCCCATTAGGCACTTTTGGTGGAACATAAAAATTGGGAAATCCTAATAGGAAGGTTAAAATTTCTAAATTTGAAGAAAGAGGCTTAGAAATTAAAGAGAATGAGATTTGAAGTTTCAAAGGGAAAAAGTTCTTAAAATGATTAATTGATTTTTTGTAATACTACTACTTACACAAGACTGTTTAATAATTATACTCGTATAAGGGCAATACAATTATTTATTATTTATGTATCGCATTGTTATAAATATGTCGATTTGTTTAGGAGTTTAATTTAATTTTTTTTCTATTTCTTCAGGTGGCCCTTATGCTTCATTTGCTGGACGTGACGCCTCACGTAATTTAGCTACATTTAGTGTAGCTGCCAATGAAAAAGATGAATATGATGACTTAAGCGACTTAAGCGCCATGGAAATGGATTCTGTACGCGAATGGGAAATGCAATTCAAAGGTGTGTTCTTATGTTCATTTACAAAAATGGATTTTAATTTATATTGTAAAAAAAAATTGTCTTTATATAGAAAAATATGATTTGGTTGGCAAATTATTACGCAAAGGTGAACAACCAACCAACTATGAAGACGAAGAGGATGATACCGACAAAGATTCTAAACCAAATGACACTCCCACCAATACAGCTTCAACTACAACAACTACTGCTACCGGTGGAAATACTTCAACTACAATAGACAATGTTACATCTACTGATGCAGCTCATGGTGATGCTAATAATGAAGGCATGAGAAAACGTAATACTGCCTCTACTACCGAGGAAGTTAAATAAGTTTTCACAATTAATTATTTTATTCATACGAAAAGAAAATAAAACATTAAAAAATTGTGCTGCTTTCAAAAGGAAAACATGCAGGAGCAGCAACTAGATTTCTTTATTAGTTAAGAATATTTTTCCATCATAAAAATTTAACAACCCAAAACTTTCCCCCTTTCCACCCACCCCACTCCACCTTTTATACCTGTTGCACTTAAAATTATAATTTATATTGTTTAATATTTAGATTTTAAAAGGTTTTTGTTACTCTTTTTTTTTTCATAAATAATTTGGTATTTAATTTTAATTAAATAAGTGTTTGCTTTAAATATAAATTTGTAAAATGTAGTTTATTAATTGGTGAAAAAAATTATATATATATATATCAAAATACAAAATATGTAGCTGTGGTTTCAAAAACACAATCCTAACATCAAATGAATATTGTTTTGTTGTACTTTAATAAGCAAATAAAAATGCTTTAAATTTTCAGTGCAACTCTCTTTATAATTATTCTTTTCTTTTAAGTTAATTGTCCATGTGCTGGCTTTGAGTCGTTTTGAAAACGCAAAATTTTTTCAAAATGCATCATGTAGACATCTGTGTTCTTAAAAGCTCTTGTTTTGGAATATTCGAAGTTTTTTTTTCGAAAAAAATCATAAATGTCAAAAGCTAAAAACAAATTTTAATCAGCTGTTGTATTTCATACAGAAATAAATATAAAAAAATGAAATAAAAAATACATGCAATTTTAAGAGATTTTAAAAAGTCTTATTTTAATACCAAGTGTTGTTTTTGTTATACAACAAACATTTTTAAGAAAAATCCACAAAGTACAACTGCTGGATTTAAAAACGAGAAAAAAACGCGATATTGGAATCTATAACACCAATTCCTGTAGATTCGTTTTACTTTACGCAGTTTTGTTTTCTAGCACATGGACGAATGTAAAATCTTTTAAATATACGCCCATGCGCTAGAAAATAAAACCGCATAAAGTATAACAAGTGTTACAGGATAAAGTGTTCTAGATTCCAATATCCCTTTTTACTAAAGGGTCCGCCATCTAACGTTTTTTTTTTCAACTAGTGCTTATTTCGTGAATGGTAACACGAATTTTGCATAAAGACCTTGGTATGACGCCATACAAAGTCCAATTGGTTCAAGAGTTCAAAAAAAAAAAAAATTATTTGGCGGACCCTTTAGTTTTTAAATCGAGCAGTTGTTGAAACTTGTCGAAAGTAAATAGAATGTGGATTTTTTTCTAAAAAGCGTTTGTTGAATAATAAAAACAACACTTGGTAATACAAATTTTAAATGTTTTTTATTTATTTTAAGTCAAATAGTAATCTTTTGATAGCTTTTTTAAAATCTTTTCAAATTGCATGTTTTTTTTTTTCTTTTTGTAAAAAAACAACAGCCAAACTAGCGCCTTAAAGAACACCGATTCCTACACGACGCGTTTTCAGAAAATTTTGCGTTTTGAAAACGACTCGAAAGCCAGCACATGTTGGAAATAAGATGATGATTTATATTTGAAGGTGGTAGTTTTAAATTACACACAAAATGGCAAAAACAAAATATATAAAAAAGTTTTCCTTTTTATTTCTAAAAATTCCATTTGTAGTTTAGAGAATTTTAAATTTTAATTACGTTTTGTCAAGATTTGCCTAAATATGTTGAAATTTATTTGCTTCAAATTTTGAGTGTACTGACGACTGTCCAGTTAAAATGATCAGTTAGTATTTAACAAACTATTAAATTTAAAATTTATATGGGAAACAACAACAAATGTTTCAGTTATAGTCTAAGTTAGTAGCTAACGAGACATAGTGAAAATGATGCTAAATGAGAATGTGTTTGAAGTGCTACTATTTAAGTATTTCTTAATCAATTGAGTCTATTTACATCTTAAAATAATATTTAGAATCTTCAGTTTTAATTTTGTATACATTTTGAGACTTTTGATTAAAATAACGTGCAAAAACTAGTTGCAGAAAAGTATCTTCGAAAATGTTCATTTGAAATTTTAATAGAAAAATTAAAGCAATGGATGTAATTTTGTTGTGCACCATGTTATGATTAAAATATTTTGCATAAATACCAATATTGTGGAAACCTCGACACAATTTATTATAGACTATGAAATATTTTTCGACCTTTGAAATATATGACTGTATTCAATAATTGAGCTTGGGCCACTTTTTTATTTATAAAATATTCTTTATTATTTTAAATATGTCCAATATTTCGTCATTCTTTGAATTTCATCTTCAGGGAGTATGTTAAACACAAAAATGCCCTTTGTTCCTCTTAAGGAACCATAGGACATTATATATATATAAACACAAAAATTATTTCGGCTCATCCACTCAATGTCAATGTAACATTTAAAACTCAGTTTTACAATGTAACGTTGACAAGAGTGGTGGGCAGCAGCAATAATGTTTGTGTTTAATATTGTTTGTTGTTATTCATACTCCATGAAGATGTCATTTAAAGAATGACGAATATATTTATTATATATATTCATATATAGCACCATATATAATTAGATATAACTATATATGCGGTTGTATATGGTGCTATATAAAATTATATATACGTATAATGGTCCAATATATAATTATATCTGATTATAACAGATTTTATAGAATTATATATAATTATATCCACCAATTTCCGTATATAATTATATATAATTTGAAATGGCTTATATAATTTTTTTCAATCGGAGATATTTATATATATATAGACAAGCATGTGACGAATATCGAAAACGATCGGATTTCAATGCTTAATATTTTGCTATTTATATTATGAAAATAATTGTTTATTGCTTAAGTTAAAAGTTTTGATTAATGCAAAAAAAAAAACACTCTAGATTGAAAAACTGATCGCTTTTCATTTTCATCACACCCCTGATATAAAATAATAAAGGAATTTAAGGACTCATATTATATGAGTCACCAAAAATAAATATTACCAAATTTCGTGAAAAAAAAATCAAAAGAGTTTGTTAATAAAAAAAAAAGTTTAATATTACATTTTATAGAAATGCTTTTTTATATTATTCGCTGATAACCACAGAACTGATACCTGTTTAAAAAGTTTGAAAAAATTGTTATAAATTCCTTACAAAAGTAGTTTCTAGTTATATTTGGAACATGTAGATTTCCGAGGCCCGTGACCGATATGATTTCTTACATTGTCGTTTAAATGGAATTTACTTTATTTATTACTTATGTTGCACAATTAACGTGCTAAACATTAAGCATTTTGAATACTATTCTATTGAAAAAAAGCTAATTTAATAATAATCACCCGTTATTTAAAAAAAATCTTTTTTTTTTGTTTAAAAAATTGTATTTTTAATTTAATTTGGTTCAAAAATTTGTTTGTTTAATATTGATTTCAAAAATAAGGTTGTTCACAATGGGTGTACTAAAGGCTGTATGTGTTGTATAGTCGTATCGAAAATGAAGATGGTAAAATTTTGTTCTAAAATATACAACAATATATGATAGTACGATACAACATTTGTACCTATGTTTAGTGTACTATGTTCAAGTGTGTTAGTTAACACGGAGAAAAGCCAACACCAAATCTTCGCCAGATTAAAAATAAAATTTTACCATCTCCTCTATTTTTTCAATATGACATACAACATATACAACACCTAGTACGCCTCGTGAATACATTTAATGTTTATTTTTTATTTAAAAATTATAATTTTATATATGAAAAAGTTTTTTTTAATACATGTTTTTGTCATTACTACAATTGCCAATTCTCTAATATAAATGGAATTTTTCTCTAATATAAACTTGAAACACCTTCAGAAAAATGGTAACTTACTAATCAGTAAGCAGTATGTATTTAAATAAAATATAAAATTTTCAAAATAAAATACAAAATGATTTTATATTTCTATGCAATTGTGTGTGTAAAAGTTATTAGTTGTACATTTTATAAACTTCTTTATGTAAAAAACACTACACAGAAAAAAATATGTAGTACTAACAAAACACAAGCCTATTGTTATTGTTACATTTATTCAAAAACAAAGAAAATCTGATTCATTTACTTGAAAATATTACATGCAACATACACATCAAAAATTAATAAATTTATATATAAACAACAAAAAATGTTTTTTTTTTTACTTATGTCTAAAGTTTATGTTTCAAAAGGAAATTGACAGTTACTATTTATTTATCCACAGAAAATGTCCAGAGGGAATACGAAATCATACTTAGTAAATTTTTTTTATTAAAATTGTGTGGTATAAGTTCTGCATCCCATTGTGTTAAATTTGAATTGGCATTTGCACAATTTTCCTAAACTACTTTAAACGTAACAAGTAATTTCATGCATTATAAGATATTACTTAACATTTGTAAGGTTAGGTCGAAAAGAGGATTCGGAGAAGGGAAATATTTCCCTAAACCGACTCAAGTCCCTGAGGACTTACACTTAAGCCAGAATGTCGGCTTGTTGTGCGCTCTAAACAATCGGTTCTATGTCCTATGTCACCTTACTATCCCAGGAACTCCGTCGCACTGACGAAACTCCTCAACTTCTTCCATCCTATGCCCCTAAGATCCCCCAATGTGGATATTGGGTCACTGGATAGTATTTCGACCCGGATCCCAGCAAATGCCGGGCATTCACAGAGATAGTGTTCCAAGGTCTCCTCGTCTTCCCCACAGGCCCTGCACACTTCCGAATCAGCCCTACCAATACGGTGGAGATGGGCCCTAAGTGTCGAGTGTCCCGAGAGGATTTCCATCAAAAGACTCAGTTCCTTCGTACTGAGATTCAGAATTTCCTTTGTCTTGTCCTTGTCCGGGTTGCCCCAGAGAATATTTGTAGTCCTGCCAACACCCGCATTTCCCAGATGGTCCTATGCATGGTGTCAGCCCAGTCCACCAGCTAAGCCTTGAGAGCTCGAAAAGGTTTAGCGTTCTCCAAAGTGACTAATTCCAGGGAAGATCCTCCCCTAGCCAAATCATTAGCCACTTCGTTCCCCGCTATACCACAGTGTCCCGGCACCCATATAATCTCAATGCGTCCCCGTGAAGAGAAATCGTTAATTTCCCCTTTACAACCTGAGTATCGTCATTGATCCCACAGAGTCCGTAGATAAAGCCCGGATAGCCGCTTGGCTATCCGTGAAAATCACAATATCACCGGTCAAGCCCATGATATTCACCTGCTTAATGCCCTCCGTAATCGCGGTGACCTCCGCCTGTAGTACGGTGTTATGGTCAGGAAGACGGAAGTATTTGCGTACATTGAAGTCAGCGTTACAGAAGCCCAGACCCGTTGGTTCCTCAAGAAGGTCCAATTTAATCATGGTTGCCTGTCCGGGATTAACGTGTCACAGAGCGTCGTGACAGACCTCTCTGAAATCCTGTCGCAGTCCCATTCTGGGACGCAATACCCTGGCAATTGGTCCAAAATAGTACGGTGCCCTGTAATATGGCCATTATTGTCCCATTCCCCGGTAGCCCTCAGCCGCATCATAGTCAATGCGGTCTCGTACTTCACCTGAACCTCAATTGGGCGAATTCCCAGAATAGTCGCGACAGCCCTAGTAGAAGTGGTTCTCATTGCGCCACTAATGCCCAAACAGCATAGGCGCTGTATCTTCTGCAATAGTCCCACATACGAGCCAAATCTCATCGATGTCCACCATACTACAGATGCGTACGTCAGTATATGTAGGTCTGACAACGCTAATGTATAGACAGTGTATCATCCTGGGATTCAGACCCCATTTAGATCCTATTGCCCTTCTACAGACGGCCCACGATATGTGGACCCTCTTCACCCTTTCCTCAATATGGTTCCTCCAGGATAGTTTCCTATCAAGAACAACTCCCAGATACTTGACCCTATCGGAGATGTGAACCGTTTTTCCCAGGAAGATAGGTTCATCAAAATCAATGATCTTCCTCTTCCTAGTAAAAAGGCATATTTCGGTTTTGTCCGGATTGACATTTAGGCCCCTGGGCCTAGCCCAGTTGTACGCCAGTTCGAGTGCATAAGATGCCCTCCTACATAGATATCCAGGATTCTCCCCCCTTAAAAGTATCGCCACATCGTCTGCGTAGCAGACAGGTTGGAAACCTTCACTGGATAGAATCCTCAAGAGTGGTCACCCAAAGGAGTGGAGATTGGACCCCCCCTTGAGGAGTCCCACGGTTAACCATGTCTCTGATCACTATGCCATTTGCCTCGCAATTTATCCACCTATTCCGTAACATATGACCGACCCAGGCTACTATGTCCCGGTGAATGTCAAACTGTTCTAGAGACTGGATAAGCACATTGGTCAAGACATTATTAAAAGCCCCCTCTATATCAAAAGATCTCTCCCCATGACAAACCACCTCGTGAAGAGCCGTTTCTACTGGCTTTGGACATACTGGAGGAGAAAACCCATAAGCCCTGCGAAAGCCTATTACTTACTTATTTATGGATGACTTTTACACGAATTCACTTTGAAACAGCAATTTTTTAAGTAAACAAAAAATTACTTTAGTTTTAATAAAAAAAAATAAAAATTTTAAACATTATATACGGCAATTTGTAAACTACTGGATACTATGATACCTTAAATTAAAGCTTGAAGTCTTGGCTTTAATTGAGATTCATTTTATACATACCCGATTGAAAAAAATTATATAAGCCATATCAAATTAAATATAATTATATACGGAAATTGGTCGATATAATTATACATAATTATATATAATTTTATAAAATCTGATAATATCCGATATAATTATATATAATTATATTCGAAAAATGGGTATATATAATTTTATATAATTATATAAAGTAATATAAAATTAGACATAAATATATAAGGCAGATATAATTATATATTGGACCATATATAATTATATATAGCACCATATAAACAATTTTTTTTTAATAATCAACCGCATATACAATTATATGTAATTATATATGGTGCTATATATATATATATTATATATATTTATATATAAATATATATAATTATATATAAATTACATTAAATTGCATTTAAAAAAAAAAATGCCAGTTCAAAAACGAAAAATTATGAGTTGGTCAGCAATGGGTTAATATTTTAAAATAGCTTTCTATAGAATATATTTCTAATGATACCCATTTTGTTTCGCTCCGCCAAAGCATACCCAAGTCAAAAATATATCCATTAAAGCAAACTTTAGAAGAAAATAACTCAGAAAATATGGGCCGCCGACACACATTTTATTTTTCTAAATTCACATATTTTAGCTAGATTTGTTTCTCTTTCTATTTGTAATATAAGAAGCCTAATGCATCCAGTAAAAATACCTAAATCTAAGGCATACCAGCGACTCCCATAAAATACTCAAATAAGTTTCCGTTTTAGCAATACCATAATGAACGTTAATGCCACATTTTGGATACATTAGAATTAGGATTAAAAATGCAAACTTACCGGAAATACGCTGAAGACCAGTCCATGAGTGGAAGTTTAGTATGAGCGACACCATTTGGAAATCACACAAAATTCAATGATTCTATCACTTTTATCGGCAAAACTGCATTTATGGTGAGTTCTTCAAAAAAAAATATGTGACCCCTCTGGAATTAAAAAATAATTTTTTTCCTCCTTCTGAGGGGCGCTAAGTATCATAGATACAAAAAATAATATAACTTTTGAAATCGTGTGGAAAATTATTTTCATTAGAGTACCCACACTTACATGTTACTACGCGTACCGGGTTTTGTGAACTGGGAGACCCCGCTCCTTAACCGCAGATAGAAATAAACTTCTTTTTTAATTCTGTAGGGGACCACCTACTTTTTTTAGGAACGCACCATAAAGTTCAGTTTAGCCCTTTTATTGCACTTTAGATATTAAAAACACTTAAATTACACTTAACAGCCTGAGGGTATTCTCGATGGTCATTTGCATCCGATGCAAATATGCTCAGTCGGTTATTTGAGTTTTCTCAGCCTTGAGCAGTATTGACGATTCCATATTTGCATCGTGTGCAAATGACCATCGTGGGTACCCTCAGTATTTAAATAATTTTTTGTACACATTTTTCAATGTAGCATTTTATTTTCTACTAAAATGTTTTGTTTCACTTGAAAAAAATACCGCCAATTTATACTAAACTATTCACAATAGAACATGTTTCTAATTGGAAAAGGTGCTGCCTAGTTTAACGAAAAGTCAATTTCTTGCAGTGCTGCCAAGTTAAAGGTTAGGGATTTTTTCAGTCGTCGTTTAGTTGAATTTTATCGGCAAAAAACATGGAGGAGTGAATTTTGGGGGGGTAAAAATCTGATTAAACGACATAATGTTGCCTTTATAAGATAAAATTTTGGGTTCGATTATTTTTGTAAAATTTTTGGCATAATCTTAACTTTTTTTAAATTATTGATAACATTTAAGTAACTTAACTGTGCTGTTAAAATAAAATTTCTGATTTTGACAATGAAAACTCTAACGAAATTAGTGTATTTCAACATTTTTATTAAAAGAATTTGAAAAAAAAAATTAGTAGATTTTAGAAAAACTAATATGTAGGGGAATTTTTTTGTACAATTTAGGGGGGATTATAAAAAGACTTGGCTGCACTGTTTTGTTGTCATTTAAACATATGTTTATAACAATTTGACGTTTAAATTTTTTGTGTTAGAGCAAGTTACATAAAAAGGTCTGTGAATTTATTTTTATTTAAGTTTATTCAATTAAGCCATCTTTTTTACAAATTAGTGTTGAATATTTTAAGTAACATATGTGCTTTATAATTATTTTATAGATAGAATCATGTTGCGCTCCGCTGCTTCAATTCTCGTAAACAAAACCCCCAAGTTCTGGGCTACAGGTATGCCAACTAGCCTAACAACCGGTTCATTTGCTCCAGCCATTAATACTTTAGTGGTAAGACAACAACAAACCTTACCAGTGGTAGATCCTAATGCACCAGTACCCAGAAAACCTTACAGTCCCTTTGGTACCAAGCAATCCAGCATGGCCGAATGGTCTTTGGCTCGTTTAGATGATTTGTTAAATTGGGGTCGCAAAGGTTCCATTTGGCCATTGACTTTCGGTTTGGCCTGTTGTGCCGTCGAAATGATGCACATTGCTGCTCCCCGTTATGATATGGATCGTTATGGTGTGGTCTTCCGTGCTTCACCACGTCAAGCTGATGTCATTATTGTAGCTGGTACTTTAACCAATAAAATGGCTCCAGCTTTACGTAAAGTTTACGATCAAATGCCTGAACCCCGTTGGGTTATTTCTATGGGCAGTTGTGCCAATGGAGGTGGCTACTATCATTATTCATACTCTGTGGTACGTGGTTGTGATCGTATCATTCCTGTTGATATCTATGTACCCGGTTGTCCTCCAACAGCTGAGGCCTTAATGTATGGTGTTCTTCAATTGCAAAAGAAAGTGAAACGTATGAGAACTTTGCAAATGTGGTACAGAAAGTAAATCCGTCCCAGATGGAAGAGGATTTCAATCTAGTTTAAAAGCGAACATAGTGTAAATGAAGAAGTAGCAGCATATACAACAACTGTGAAATTTGTTATAAAATAAATCAATTTTCTGTTTTTGAAAAGAAATAACGATACGAAATAAAAAATGCATACTGTTTAATTTAGTCAAAGTCAAGTAATGTGTAAAATTTCATAATTTATTTTATAATTTAACTAAATGATTTAAATTTTAAATCGGCTACTAAAGCTACATGATCGGAAGGAAATACCACCGAGGGTATAGCAATATGGGCTTTTAATTCCTCATTGGTGGGCAAAGGAATAATTTGTTCAACTGCCAAACGATCAGATTGATAGAATATATAATCCAAACAAGCTGCAAAGGCATGCGTAAAGTTAGTATACTCAGGAGTACCACAAGCAGATTTTATAGCGAAAGGTTGTTTAAGGAAAACATTTTTAACAGCTTCTTCAGGATCTAGAGAAAAAGAGAAGTTAAATCGGTACAGTAAAAAACAAATTAAACACTTACTACTATTCCAATCAATGAATTGTTTATCCACATAACCCTCTGTCATTAAACGATAGATGCCACATTCAGGTACACTATTAAAATCTCCACAAAATATTATGGACAACTGATGGTCACTTTTAATTTATACTTTTCTAGTGTTTTCCTAAAAACATCTTCTACATATAACATGGCAAAACCCATCTGTAACAGCCGTATATGATCAGCATCTGGATGAAAATATAAATGCGTATTGGCCACCAATAAATAACGATCATTTTTTGTTCTTAATAAATTTAGTTGTAACGTAGTAGAACGATCACATATACGTTCTATCAATTTTTCATTAGATTGTATCTTTTGGCAAAGATCTTTAAAAACATCCAGAGTTTTTATATTTTCTCCAATATTTAAAGCAAATGATTCAACCAACTCAAATCTATCCTTACGAAAGAACGTTGCTACACCTTCCCCACAGTTACCCTTTTGAGCTATGACACCCTTAAAACTTTGTTGAGGATCTTCCAGTACAGGCCTTAAATCATAATCAAAGATTTTCATATCCACTTCTTGAAGACATAAAATATCTGTATTGTAACCCAAGATTTCTTTAATAAACAACTGCTTGCGATAATCCATTTTTAAAGCATAAGGAGGACAGTAGGGGAATAGATTATTTCTGGTATAATCACTATCGGCATATAAGTCAGCTAATATATTATAAGAAACCACACGTAAAGAGTCACCCTGCAAACGATTTTGGGTAAAACAATGTCTAGTTTCAAAGGGACAAGGTCCGGGTCCGGCTTGTATTTCCTTTTTTGCTATATGCTCTACGGAGGGACCAAATATACCGTCGGCATTGCCAGGTGTTAAGACAAATTTTAGAAAATGATCTACCTCCTCATTGGTGGTGGTAAAAAAGAAAACCCTTTCCACAATGTTGCCACTTAGCATGTTGTATATTACCAGAAGCAGGCTAAAAATTAAGAAAATTAAATTGTATTCCAACACTGTTTATTTGTGTTCATTACCATTTTTGCTTTAAACCACTCAGCCTTACAATATTGTCTATCGGCAAATTTCATCTCTACTTTTGTAGGATACACTGTATATCCTGCCAATATAGTAGTAGGTAAAACTAAATTTATAACCCAAGGTTGATTGAGTACAATTTCAAAAGTACGATCTAGCACTTTTAAATTTAAATTTTCCATAGTGTCGGCCAACACTTCAGCAAATGTTACATCTTCCAATCTATTATTACTCCTTAAAAATTCTATATTAATCTTTAGAAAGTTAAAATCTTATATAGATTAACAGGAGCATAAACAAATAAGTAAAATCTACTTACCTCGCCATTAGGCACCACTTCTGTTATTGATTCCGGCACCTGTGCCGGTGATTTCTTTTTACCCTTTTTCATTTTCTTGTTTAATTCTTTTCAATATTACCCCTTATCCGATTTAAAGCTGCTTCAATCTTTTCATCAATTTTACGACAGAAATTGAAATCACGATCAATCTTTAGTTCATCATTGGCATAGCGGAAACTAATGTGTAGTTCTCGGCTATCGGGATCATTACGCAAGTAGACCCTATCCATGGTATAGTTGGTGCGATGAGCGTACGATGCCAATAGACGTTGCCAAAGTTGGAAACTTTGGCTTTTGTTATAAATTGTTTGGAATTTGGGAAATATTTCAGCGAATTGTTTATACGTTCGTGGCAACATAACCCAACAATCTCAAATCTGAGAATCTCAACTTGATAAACACATCAGTAGTGCCAACTTTTTTAAAGCAAAACGCGCTGTCAGGTAATTTAAAAAGCGCTAGATGGTAAGTTTTATCTGTCTACTTATTCAACTAAATTTTGCGGCAAATCTGTTAAAAAGTGCTAAAAAGCACTATTTTAGGAATAATAGCTTAATTTTACATTAATTTTGTTTAGAAATGTTGAAGAAATAAAAAAAAATATTTTATTTTGGATTGTCAGGTTTGAGATCATAAATAAATGTTTCTATTACAAATAGAAAACACTTATTGTTAATAAATGTAAGAGATTTTTTTTCATCTTCTCTTACATTTATTAACAATTATTGTTTTCTTTTTGTAATTATAACATTTAATTATGATTAGAAACCTGACAATTCAAAATAAAATGCACTTCTAAAAGATCAACAACACATGCAACAAAGAAATTGCTTTTAAGAAAAATTTAAAATTTTATGATGAATTGTAAAACAAATTTATTTTTGGCCTATACACGTTAATATTTGGTAATATTGAGTTAAAATTAAATGTTTTTCGGAAAAGGAGCTAAAAGAGTTACATAAAAAACAGCGATTTTTTTATAAAAAGCGCTGAAAGAAAATAATGCGAATTTTGGAAAGTAAAATAGCGCTTAATCTAGCGCGAAAAGCGCTAAATTGGCATACCTGAGCCACATTGTGAATTTGTTCTCTTTCAGCGTTGCCACAAGGAAAATTTTAAATTGCCCACAGATCACCCAAAAATTAGAAAATTACCCAAGACTTGAATTAACATTGGAACAATTACAGTATTCGGACACCCCGATTTTTGTTTTATTATTTTTAATTATGTAGTACTTACTACATAGTAGTTTTTAAGCTGATTTCAAAAAATTATATAAATTTTAAATGAAATTTCAAATAAGTACAGTTATACTGAACTGATCAGGACAATGCGCTCCATATGAAAGGTCTCTGATATATATTTTCAGAAAGGGGTGATATGACGTTGTTGCAAAAAACCCGATATGCGATATTTATTATGGTAGTATTGATTTACATGATTGGATAGTCAAGACTTTAAGCAACGTGGCCTTCTTTTCATTTAATTGAAAATTTAAGTTAAAATTTTATTTGAAAATTTATTAGTTATCCAGAATGTGGCTTCACTGTTCTCTATAAAGGTTTTTAAAAGCAAAACAAAAATGTCAACAAAAGTCAGCTGTTGGCATTGTTGCCACTTTTGCTTGCAGAAAAACCAGCTAAATTTTAATTAAAAAGCGCTAGAAATTTAATAAAATTAGAACACAAAAATTTATACCCAGATTATATTTGTTAGTAATATGAAGGGAATGTAAAATCCCGTACTAAATGAATTTCTACAAAAATTAGTCTCCATTATATTTCTGTGTTTTTTAGTTTTTCTCAAGTGCGAGAGATTATTTTTAGTCGCAATACCTCTAAATTTTAGAGTTTGATGGAAAAAAAAAAAATAAATATTATATAATAAAAAACGTTCTCCAAATAAAAAAAATTAACTAGAAAACTTTTAAAATCAATAGTCAGGTCAGAGTTCGGACATTGACAGTGTTTTGGAAAAAATTTTATAATGGTAAAATTTTTAGGAGCGATCTAGAGCGACTTTGATTTTCATATTTTAGTACGGAGTCTAAGATAAACGATGAAATTAACAGTTGCGGAGAAGTTAATGTTAATTGCTGCATTAAAAATGTTGAATATTTAACTTTTTTGTTTGAAATTGTAATCTTAAAAATCCTGGGACTTCCGAACAAAACTCCCTGGATTGTGGGAACAGAAAAAGGCTTATACGGCATTAAGACTACATTGCAAAACACGTGTTTCGCTAAAACGAATGGAAAAGACTAAAGAACTGTTGGAATAGAAGCTCTTTAAATGTGTGTTTTGGCAAAACATGTGTTTTGCTGTATAGTGTGAATGTGGCTTTAAGCTTTAAACCACAATTGACTTATCTTATGTAAATTTTGTTCAAAATTTGAACTAATTATTTAAATTTAAGAACGACCATATTTAACTTACATGAATTTGATGATTTTCGGTAGATTTTCGAATTAACTTCATGTCTTTTGGTTTTTCTAATAATTATATGTTTTTGAATTTCTTTTGTTTGTTTGATATGTTTTTAATTTGGTTAAGTTAGGTACACACAAAAAAATCTTTGCCAAGTAACTAGGAGCATTTCAACTAATAAAGTTTTTTCACATAAATTATTCAATAATTAAGTAGAAACAAGTAAAAACTTGGTAAAATGTTACTATTTTCGCATAACTTTTGTGAATAAACTTACTTGAAGTGCTCCTAATTACTTGGCAACGATTTTGTTGTGTGTACGATGAGTTTTGATTACAAATTAACCAAACTTACTAAAGTTGACTTAAGCTTAATATGGGTGCTTTAATGTATTTTCATATAATCGATCATTTCCTTAATTCAACTTCTCTAAATATACTTGGGAATGGAAATCCCGGGATGCATTCCCAAGTTATATGGGATTCACACTTACCTCTAAAAAAAACTTTAAGGCTACGCTCACACCTATTTCTTAGACACGTGTTTATATAAAACTCGTATCCAAGTTCTTTATTTTATTACAATAGTTCGTTATTCTTTTATACTCGCTTTAACATAATGCGTCTGAAATATTAACTTAAATTACCACTTTTTTGAAATATTAAAAAAGGGCATAAAAGTTCGGCAAATAACAACAACAACGTACCATACAAATGTGAAATTCAAAAAATATTTTTAAAACTCGTTTATACACACAAAAAAAAATTTAGGAGGACGTTTATCAAAAGAAAAGCTATAATATTACCAAGTACAATAGGAGCATTTAAACTAATAACTATTTGCAAGAAAGTTTGTCAATCAACTTATAGAAATTATTTGGAGAAACAAATGACATTTGACTACAAAAACTTGGTAATTCTTCCAAATTTATTTTATGAAACTCAAGCAAAACATATTTATAATATTTCTACTATGTTTGTACACAAATCCTTATATAGCTTAATAGATTGTCCTATATTCTTAGGATTTAAAATATTGCTTTTTGATTTTAATGTAATAAAATTGCAATTTATTTATTAAATATTAAACAAATATATTATTTTTTTTTGTTTCTAGTATTATTGTATTTTAATTATTATCAAATTTTTTTTTATTTTATTTATATCAAATTTTATTGTTTACTTTGTATAGTTTAGTAGAAATTTGTAGCCGATTATGGCTTTCAGGCTAGGTTATTGAAATGAATAAATAAATTAAATTAGTTATAATTAATGCATTTACTAATATATTGTTTAACC
The DNA here is from genome assembly GCA_021234595.1 of Delia radicum. NCBI lineage: Eukaryota > Metazoa > Arthropoda > Insecta > Diptera > Anthomyiidae > Delia > Delia radicum. Next base: position 182,384,416 of record CM037852.1, on the reverse strand, counting down.
ATTCATCACATTTAGCACAATACCACTGTAGTAAACTAAAAAAAAAAAATAAAATTGGAATTAGAATTTGCCTTTTTATTTAACAATTTAAATATACATACTTGTTTTTTTATAACTTTTCGAGCTACTTTTAAAAACGCACAAATGACAGTTCAATTTATATTAATCTATTTTTATTAAATGTAATTTCACTAGATAAAAAATTAAATTCCATAGTTCACCATTTCGACTTTGTTATTTTGTTTTGCATTAAAAAAGCATTTCTAAGTTTTTACACTCATTAACAAGAAATGTCCTATTATCTGTTATGTTCGTCCATATTTAGCTTGTTAAATTTTACCAAGTAATGCTTAATTAAAATATCCACACAAAATGTTAGAGGTATGCAATATAAGTTTGACATTTTGTAAAGATTTAGCATAATAGGAACAGTTGTATAAATAGATAAACATGATAAGTAATATTTTATAATGTATGAAATGACTTGCTATGTGGAAAGTAGTTTAGGAAAATTGTGCAAATGCAAATACAAAATTAACACAATGGGAAACATAATTTATACAAAGATTGATATTTTTACTAAGTATGCTTTCATCGTATTCCCTCTGCAAATTTTTTGTGTGTAACGAACTCAATTAAGACGAACTCTCGGTTGTAATGTTAATAAAAACAACTATTAATATGAACTAGCTTAAGACGAACTCTCGGTTAAGATGAATTGTTTCGGACAGTCCCACATACAAAATTTCATATAATTTTTATTACGAACTTCCCAAAATTTTGCAATTTATCTCAAATTTCTTTGAGTTTTTATAAATTTTAAACAGAACACGCTTACAATTTTTCTCAAATTTGTCGAGAAATATCATTTCATGAAATCAAATGAAAGAATTTCATTATTCTTGAAAAAGTTTATCTGGCATGTGATGAAAAAACATTTGTTTTTTATTAAAAAAATGTGAATCGATATTTCTCATTCAGTTATGGCAATTAAAAATAATTTTACTGATCCTCTTACATTTTAATAAATTTTGATTTTTAATCAAATCGATCGAAATCAAAATCGATCAGTGTTCATCATATCGCAGGAAAAATGTTTTAATTTTTTTTTGTACAACAAAAAAATTGTAAAGTAATTTTACTCATTTTAATATGAACCTCGTTTGTATCACATTAGATAAGTTTTCTGGTCCATTGAAGATCGATTTAACCGGGGTTTACTGTAACAAAAATGTTCGGACATTCACGAAAATGTTTTATATACCGGTGGATGCGTGAAAATAACATTCATTTGATATCAAATTTGAATATAGTTTATTAATTTTTATAAGAAATATATTATAAAAACGACAAAATATGTAATTTTTACCCTACTTTTTAACACCCGAAAATATACGTATCTAATAATTGTTTTACCTCTAAACATATCAAGCTTCATTAAAATCTGCAACATTTTTTTTTGTGTGTATAAGCGACTGAACATATCAATAATAACAAATATAAACTATATGAGAATTTTTAAAAACTCAACATAATCTTCTATTTTTAAATAACTAACAAAAAATTAACTGTTTTGGTAGTTGTTTATTAAAATACTAAAATAACTACTCAAAACAACTGTTGCTGAAGTACAGTAGTTTTGGTTAGTATTTTTTGAAATGACTGTCTAAATTAGTCGTTTTTCATTTTCTAATAGAAAAATTATTTCAATAAAAATTAAAACAACTACTACTGTTTACAACACGAATGATCTACATGTAGTTACTGTAAGAATATTGTGAGTGTAGGAGTATACAATTGCAGTTTTATTATTCATTTTCAAAAAATCTGCATTTTGAGAAATGTTAAAATGTGCAGTCGATTTAGTATAAAAAGTTCAGATATAACAAATATTTCCAATGGGCCTGGCAATATATACATTTGTTATACCGGACTTTGACTGTTACTAACAATAATAAACTGTTTACTGTGTTGGTAGTTGTTTATTAAAATACTAAAATAACTGCTTAAAACAACTGTTAGAAAACAACAGTATTTTTTTTCAGTTGTTTTTTTAAATAACTATCATAATAGTTGTTTTGTATTATTTTATAGAAAAGCAACTGTAATTGAAGTTAAAAACAACATCTACTGACTGAATATTTATTTGTTTCAACTGTCATTTTCAGTAGATTCAAACTTTTTTGAGTGTATAACTCGAAAATTGTTATCATAAATATAGGTAAATAACAATATTAATAGTACAAATATTTTTTCAAACACGTTTACCTTCGGTTGGGCAGGTCTCTTAAGTTAAACTTGTTTTTCTGAATGCCTTAAAAACTAATCCACGGATTAGGATGTCAATATAGTTGTTTATTGTAAAAACAACTACAAATACCGTCAAAATAACTTAACCCTTTAACCGGCAAGCCCGCCTCTAGGCGGGGTATTTTAAGTTGGCCATAAGTTCGGCAAAAAAGTGTTTTATTATAAAAATGTAAGCTATATCGATAGAGAACGAAGTTATCCACATATTTTGCGAAGTAATGTTCTGTGTACATGTCATGGTTTGGAAGCGAGAAAGCGTTATAGTTAAAATTTTCAGTAATTTCCAAAAATAAATATTTTGAAACAACCACAATTTTGAAAAGTCCTTAAAACACATTTCTGTTAACATGAAACCATCCATATTCCACACAAACTAAGATTAAAGCTTAAACTTTTGGAAAATACTCTAAGTTTGTTCCAAGGACATACAGGACTTTAAAAGGATACATATAAAGGACATCATCTTATCTTGAAAACGAGTGGACGGATTTTTATGAAATTTGGCAGAAATATTATATTTGGTAACACTATCAAAGCTTCAAAGTTTCGTCAATATATATTAAAGTTAAGGTTCGTTTTCGCTCGATTTCGCGTTTTTCGAAAAACGAAAATCGCCATATCTTTTTATCTAAAAGCTCAAAACGACTAATTTTTGGACTGTTGTTATATCTTTGTAAGAAGAATAATTTATGCCTTAACTTTTTAAACTTTATAGATTAGTTTTTGAGATAGCCTCTAAACCTATTTTGACCCATATCGCCTAAAATAGGCAACAAAAAAAATTTCGCTAAAACAAAATATTATTTATTTCTCGTGCCGAACAAGTGTAATAAATTTCAGTCCAAAAAAGCTTATGCCGGTTAGAGGGTTAAGATTATTACACTAATAACTAGAACGTAGTTACTGTTATTTGAATATTTTTTGTTATAAATTTCTCCTTCCACTGCATCCTCCATACATTTAAAAGTAATACATAGTACGTTTCCACTAAACGTGTTTTGGACGTGTTTTCAAATAAAACATATTTTTTACATGTTTTCCCATACATTTTTTTTTCACCAAAACACATGTTTTGCTTAAAACCCGCAAGTGGAAACATAGTATAATGTTAACAAAGAAAACATGAATTTGTTTTTTTTTTTTGTGTTTTTATACAATTTTTTTCGGTAGTTCATGCACTCATTGGGATTTTTTTTTTTTTTTGTTATTTAATAATTTTTCTTTTTAATTTAATTAAAATCACAATTAAGGAAATAAAAACAGATACAGATTAATACACAAGATTACATACAACATCATATTTAGGTTTGTTGGTATTTTTTTTTCTTATTTTTTTATGTCACAGTACAAAATGCTTTAACAACTAATCTCTTAATTATTTTATTTTGTTTACTATCAATTATAGTATTTAAACATTATCATTTATATATATATATTTTTTTTTTTAATTTTTCGCTTGTTTATTTTTTATATTTTTTTTTTATTTTTCTGTTCTTTTTTTAAATAAATTGTTTATAATAATTTATTAATATTATTTATGTAGACGTATTTTAAAAATAATTTCCAATTTAGATGTATTTATTTATTCATATTTAAGAATTTTTTCATTTTAAATTCGAATTTCTTTAATTAAAGTCATGTTCGCGCCTAAATGCTAAAAGCTTGTTTTGCAGTTTAGGTGTGAATGGCATATTATTTAAAGAGTTTGTTTCTCAAAGTTGCACACATCAATTTAAATGTATTAAATTGTTTTAAAATTAGTGTTTTTCATACAAAGTGTCGCAAATCTTATGATTTTTCAGATAACTGTTATAGGCCTTTGTTTTTAATTGATCAGACATTAATGGCCTGTTTCTCGATTTCGAAAGAATGCTTTCTTTCGCTTTCTAAGCGAAAGAACTTTGATTTGGGTTTCTCTAACTAAATTTCTATGCGAACGATGACTGGAAGTACAAGTCGAATGCAAACGTAACAATTTTCATACAAAATTTGTTTTCTCTATTTCGAACGAGTTGTCAACAGTGCGAACGTAAATGTCAAAACCAGTCACTCGCTTTTTTGATTTCGAGTAACAAAATATTTTCAAAAAAATATATCATTCATTCCATTAGAAATCGCAAAAAATCTGAACACTGGTCCTCTGATTTTGTTTATTTTTTGTACATGAATACTCTATAGTCCCATTTGTACATTTCCTTTTTCAGATCTCCAAATTTATAAAAACTCGTGATTTTATTCACGTTTTTAGTTCTCATAAATATCAAAAAAAATGCTAAAAACACTTCACTTTGAAGTGCCATAACTTTTTAATTGTATATCGCGAGTTATTAATTTAAACGATATTTGGAAGATGCACTTGTCTACTTTATAACTGGACTGAAATGTATAAAAATATTTCCATAGAATAAAAGAATAAACTTTGTTTAAAAAATCATTACAAATAGAAAACATGTTTGTCCCATAAAAATCAGTTTTTGTATATTAAGGTAAGATTCCATATTTTAGTAAACTGTATTTGTTTTGAAAATCGTTGGGGAGAAAGTTTTGAAAAATACATTAGAAAACTGCATTTGCATTTCGTATGCACTTTTTTAACAATAATTTTGTTTGAAAACCTCCAGTTATAAAGAAGACAAGTGCATATTCCAAATATCGTTAAAATTATACTTCAAAGTGAAGCACTTTTAGCATTTTTATCAAATTTATGAAAATTAAAAACGTGCATTACCTTCAAAATGGCATCCTAAATTTGTTATGTATTTAAAGGTCAAAGGTCGTTTTTTTAAGTTTAATGTTCAAAATCCAATTTTTTTAAAATTCTGAAAAAAATATATGTTAAAAAACTAAGGCCTCTCTACACTGTAAGTTGTATAGTTTTACAGTTATGAGCAACTTTGTATGGGCACTTTATTAAAATTTTGACGTTTTTGCCAATTTTCATGACGTCATGTTTCGAAAACCGAAAGGGTTTGGGGTCGAAAGGTTAATGATTTAATAAACACTATCCGTTTACAATATTTGTGGCTAATTACATTAAAATCGGAGATGACAAATCCGAATGCTGTACGTTTTGACCTGGAATTGAATATAAGAAAGTTTTGTAATTTTGTTTGCCTTAAAACGCCCTTAGTCGAAAGAAAACCCATTTCAATCACGAAAACCACCTATTCAATAACTTTAATTCCTCAAATTCAGACAACATAGAAAATTGCTAATTCAATTATATATTGATATCTTTTTAATTGAATTATTTTTTCAATTAAATAATAATACATTTGATTAAAAAGTGATCAATATTGTATACCTTCTCAAAAAGCAAAAAAACAATTGGATAAAGTGTTGTTTTCATATCAAATGTTTTTTTATAGCTTGAATTTTATAACATTAAATTTAAACTTGCATGTAATTCTCATTTAGTTAGCAGATTTATTTATACAGAAATTCACACAGAAATTAGTTTTTTCTTTGTATTAAAGCGTGGCAAAAAAAATTGGATTTTTTATTTGCAGAAATTAGCCTTTTTTTGAAATCAGATTTTTTTTTAAATATTTTTAATTTATTTAATTTATTTTTAGAATTTTTTTGTTTAAAAAAATGATGAAATGAATTACATTTTATTAAACAAAATTTAACTTTAAACAATTACATTATCAATTTAATGATAATGTTCTAGAATTAATAAATATTCAGATTTAAAATACTGAAATTAAATTATTAAACTTAATAAAGTAAAAAACCAAATATGAGTTTATAAAAATCTTATTTAAGTTAATTAAAAATATTTTTTACTCATACATCAATGATATGTTGATGTTATCTTGTTTTTTTTTTAAATGCTTTTATGCGATGGTATAAAAAAATGTAAAGCAAGTTGCGAATGTGAGCAATTATTTAATTGATTCAATTAATTTTTAATTGACAGCTTTTCAAATTTTCAACAATTCGATTTAATTAAAAAAGGAAATATTTATTTTTTCTGTGAAGTTGAAAATTTGGCAGAAAGTAAATCATAAACGGTTGAAGATATTAAAAAAATTTTAATTTTGTATAATATTGTGAACCAATCTTTTTTACTTCAATTAAATTTTTGGAAAAATATCCTTTTTTTTAATTTTAACTACCCATTATTTATGTTTTGAATAAAAATGGAATACATTTTGGAATATTTTAGAATTTTTGAGTTTTGATGAAATTATCTTTAGCAGCAAAACGTATTTTCATATTTTTTTTTGATCGAGATGTAGAAGATTAGGCTTTTATTATTTTTTTTTAATAAATTTTGAAAAAGGTCAAAGATTTATTTTTTCAAATAACTATTTGGCGATTCTAGATAACAATTTTCCACAATTTTTGTTTACATTTTTTAATCTACTTAATTATCTGTATCCGGCAAAAAATTTAGCCTTTTAAAATTACTGGGTTGAAATCGGCACACTTGTCAATAATGAGTTAAGTTATTAAAGTGCTATTGTTCAAAAATAGCATGACTTTTGAAGTTTATATAGAAAATTATAAAAAAATCATACTATTTCACAACAATAGCGCTTAAATTTTTTTTTTTACTTTAATGTTTTTTGATGAAAATTTAACTATTTAATGAATTAAAATGTTGACATTGATTCGCAAGTCAAAATAAAAAATTTTGATTCGTGAAAAAAAAAAAATTTGCGTGAATTATAATTCGTCATAATTTTTTATTTTTTTTTATTCGCGAATTAAAAATCAAATTTTTTAAGTCTACTTAGATTTTTTTATAATTCAATTTTTTAAGAAATGTTTTAGTGGTAAAAATGGGCAATTTTCGAAACCCTTTTTTGGTGGGTAGGACCCCTAACAAGAATATGAAGTCAAAATGGAAATATATTCACAAACAAAAAGTCGGTAGTGAAAGGGTTAATGGTGCATTTACATTCACCCTCGAAATCAAGTTTAAAACAACAATCATACTGAAAACCAAAATAAGTTTTTTTTTTTATTTTTTCAAGATTAGACAAGTAGCAGTGTTACGTTCATAAAAGTTTATGAAACTGCTTCATCATATTTATGAAATATTTAATAACATTTTTGAAATATCATCATAAAAAGTTATGAAACTTCTTGATTACAAAAAAATACACAGTTTTAAAAGATTTTGAGCTAATCTGCCAGATTTTAAAATTTAATTTTGTATGGATAAAAAGATTATCCATAATCTTGACCATACATACACCATACAATTTAAATAGACTATGAGGATGTAAATCAGGGTGTCCCAATAAATTGCTTTTTCTGCGAATTTATTAAAGTAATAGCACTCAAACGATGCATATAAATGACCTCAATATGAAGAAAATCAACAAACAATTTCTGGAGGGTTAAAGGGTTAATATTTTCTAAAAAAAAAATCTATTTTTAATGTACTAACAAGTCAAATTTCTTTAAGAAATTGCAAAAATATTTGATTATTTGAAAAATGGTTCAATTTTAATTAGAATTTTTTAATATAATATGAAACGTTTCGTAATATTTATTAAGCACTTCATAAAAATTCCTAAAAAGTTATTATTTTCTGTGTTTTTTCTAATAGTCAAAGTAAATTATCATATAAAAATTATAATTTTTCTGTTAATTTAGAGAAAAATTTGTCATGATCTAAAACCGAACAAATAAAATCTCACACATAAATTTATAGATCAACGATAAAATTCACTATTAATTCATAAAACGTTCATAAAAGTTTATGAAACTGCTTCATCATATTTATGAAATATTTAATAACATTTATGAAACATATCATAAAAAGTTATGAAACTTCTTGATTATATTTATGACACATTTCATAAATATGAATAATCCTATCGTCAATTTGCACTTTTATGAAACAGCTTCATCATATATATGAAGTGCTACATTGGACTAAAATCAATGAAGTTTTTCATCATATTTATTAAGTTTTTCGTCATATTTATGAAGTTTTTCCCTGAGTGTACATGTAGAGAAAATCAATGAAGTTTTTCATCATATTTATTAAGTTTTTCATCATAATTATGAAGTTTTTCCCTGAGTGTACATGTAGAGAAAATATTGTAATTGTTCTAGTTTACGGTCGTAAAAATCAGTCCTTAATTCATCCATGCTATTTACAAAACGACCTTGACCCCAAAATTATAAACTCAGGAAATTAAGAAGGTAGAAATGACTAAAAATTACAGTTAAAATGACTACAAATGTAGTCAAAAAGGCGATGACTGTACTTGTCATAAAAATTACTACATAGTCAACTATTGATAAAACAACTACAATAGTAGTAAAATCGACTATCGAAGCGGCCAAAAACAACTAATCCTAAATGAATGCATAAACCATAAGAACAAGCAACAAAACAATAAAAACAATGAACATAAAACTTTGTAAAAACTACTGTTATTTTACTACAGTTACAGTTAGTTTTTCGGTATTTTAAAAATATTTTTTAATAAAAAAAATATTTTTTTCTTTTAATTACAATAAAAATTTGTTTTTCCTACATTCTATTTAAAATGCAACGTCAAATTTTCAAATGGTATTCCAGTTATGACGTTTTTAGGCATTGGAGATAAAATTATATTTTCTTTATTATTATTTGCAAACTATGAACATATCAATAAAAACAAATATAAACTAAATGAGAATTTTTTAAAACTCTGCATAATCTATTGTATTATTTTCAAATAACTAACAAAAATTACCTGTGTACTGCAAAACTACTGTTTTTTTTAGTTGTTTATTAAAATACTAAAATAACTACTCAAAACAATTGTTGCTGAAGTACAGTAGCTTTGGTTAGTATTTTTTGAAATGACTTTCTAAATTAGTCGTTTTTTCATTTTCTAATAGAAAAATTACTTCAATAAAAATTAAAACAACTACTACTGTTTACAACACGAATGATCTACATGTAGTTACTGTAAGAATATTGTGAGTGAACTTAAACTCGCCTACCAAAACTTTCCAGAAAATGTCATTGTTTTATACATGGCATTGGCGGTAATATGTATGACATACGGTATGACAGATGGTTAATGCGCAAAGTATTGCCGCTGGTATACATTACCATGCAATATTTGAAATAGTTCCAACCCAATTTCAAGGTTTTGCTGGGTAATGTCTATTATTGTATTTATTTAAATCTTACGGTGGGTTTCACATTGAGTTTACTATTAGTTAACCCAAAATTTCGTTGTAGTTTTTTTTTTTTTGTGTGTAATTTTAAGCCATTTTCTTTTCTTCAATAGTTTATCCAACTTTAACTACCCAGTATGAAATTAGCCGTTAAGAATTAACTTTAAAACATGCACATCTCAAAATAACCACAGTTAAGCGCTTAACCATAATTATCAATATCATTTTTATATGGAAATATCTAGCATTTAACTTAGATTATTTTTAAATAAGTTACAGGCCCTTAGAGTTTTAACACTTTACTACATGTCGTTACATATATGTAACGAATAATTTGACTAAATGCAGCTCATGATATAAGTAACCAAGGCACGTCTTTTTTTAATAAATACGATAAAGCTACATCTGTATTTTAATATAATACAGTTAATATTTCTAAAATAGCAAAAATTAAAAAAAAACAGTGATTCGAAAAAAATGATTCTTTTAAAACAATTACAATATATAAACAATCAAATAATTCAATAGTAATAATTTAAAAGTTATTTAACAAACTACTTAGGTATAAGGAAAAAATTATAGGCTTTTCAACACATAATATGGTTTTTATATACATTCGCTGTAATTTTAGTTATTGGGTGATCCGAAATTTTTACCCTTTTTGGTATTTTGCTAATAAAAACTATAAAAGTGAAAATATGGAAAAAACGTCCAAATATGTGTTTACTTATTTTCAATTTACTATCAAAATATGCTACTTTTATGAAGATCTGGAGTTTCATGCAGTAAAGGGTTAAAATATTTTTTTAAAAAACTTTTGTTTTTGACACTTTTTAAGACTGTAATAAAATTAATGAAAACTAGTAAAATAATAACGTTGTCCATGTCGACTATGATCAGCGCCGCCATATGATGACATGTTTTATTAACGATCCCAAAGTAAATATTTTAAAATTTAAAAAAAATTGCAAAATATAAAAAATTAGATTTTCCAAATTAGTTGATCTAAAAATTGTTACATGAGTGTTAATTTTGTTCGGTTTTAAATCATATTTATCGAATTCCAAATAGAAATTGATAATTCATTTTTACAACATGCAGAGCGAAAAAACTACCTAGAACCAATCGTTGACGCTAATGCATTTTCATAGATACCAATCGAATCATCAGACGTCTATTGTTTATGCTTAATGAAGAATAACTCGGTTTTCTAAACAAAGTTCTTTTATTTCTCTATTTTATTGTTGTTGTCTCCATTTAATTTTATTGAGCAGTTATTAACTTTAGCAATTCCTACTATGTTATGGAAACATTTTGAAATTGCCGAATATTACTTCACAATTATTATTTTTCATTAACAGCTGGTATGTTTATCATCGGATTTTAAGTCAAATGTTTACTGAAATAGAAGAATTAGTTGGCATGTAACCCTAGAGTGAGCCATACAGATGCCTGATGATGAGATTGGTATATATTAAGATGCATTAGCGTTAACCATTGGTCCTATGTGATTTTTATGGTTTTCTCTATATATTGTAAAAAATAATTAATTATAAAACGGAACAAAATTACTATATTCTATGGAATTCAGTGGTTAAAAAATTGTGGATTTATAGACTAGAAAGTTAGTTTAAAAATGATTTAAAAAGTTTTAAAATTAAAAATTCTTAAATACATATAATAATTGGAATTGTAGTACCTATGTATATACCTAATGTTGGTTAAATTTTTAATATTTTTTTTTTTTTTTTGTTATTATCATTAACATTACTGTAGTATGTACCTATATATAAAATTACCATCATCATCACTATTATATTTTTTCAAACTTTTTATTAAATTACTATTGCAGCACATTTTTGTTACTATAATCTTATAATTTTTAAACCGTTTTTTTAATAATTTAAATTTAATTTTATTAAATCAAAAAATTTAAATTTTTTTTAATAGATTTAAAACTTATTATTGATTTTTGGTAATAATTTCTTAATTATGCTTTAATTTTTTTTTGTTTACATACTTTTTAGCCGTTTTGTTAAAAAGTGATTGGTTGTTCAATTATTTTGTGGTTGTTGTGTTTTCTTTCAATCGTTAATTTTTTCACATTGTAAAATCTAAAAACTAATTAATCGTTTATCATGTTTCGGTAATTTTTTTTTTTTTTTTTTTGCTTTTTATGAATATATAGAATAATTATTTATACTAAAATAGAAAAAGTTTTTGTTTTATAATTACATATTGAGTGTTAACTAGTCACCGGGATGCTCGGGACAGGAGCGATTTACCTCAAACCATCTATCAATACAGCTTTAAGTAAATAAAAATATATTAATTAATCAAAATTCAATATGAAGTAACTGAAAAATTATTATTCTAAAGATTTAAATAAGACAAAAAAAATTTGTATATTCATATATAAAACGCTGTTTAATAAATACCTAGACAGCAAAATGTGGATACTTATTTGAGGGTTATTCTATGAGTCGAAAATCAATCAAATAACCACATATTTTTGAAATTTTGAAATTTGATTGGCAAAAATTAGTCAATTTTTGGACAAAATATGAGCCTTCTAAATAGAATTATAAAAGACAAAAATGTTCAAAAAAATTATTGATTCCAAAAAATTCATCAGAAATATAATTGAAATCCAATATTTTGTGAACAATTCAAAACAAGCTTCAAAAAAGATTAATGCCCTGATTCTATTCGACGGACAAACCGTCTTGTTTATAGACGGAACGAAGTCCATTAAGCTTTTCAGAAAGACCGCTATCTGGAATGAGGAGTCAATTGACCTAAAAGTGACTGGTTAAAGAAGGACTTATCACAGGACTGGTATAATTTAATACTGAAGTGGGATAAGCAGTGTCAACTGTCCTAAAATTACCAATCCTGTGACTGGTAAAGGGAGGACATACCACTTAACCAGAATGCTTATTAACAAGAAAAAGCCAGTTGGCCAGAATTTTACCCATTGGAAGCTGTTTAGTTTTCGTTTATTTTTATGCCCATCTTTGGTTAGTCCTGTGGCATGCCACTATGTGGTTTAAAGCAGGCCAAATGACCCCCTCCTATGACAAGCCCATGTTAAAGTTGCCAGTTGTTCACATAGGGTTGGGTTTAGCAGAGGACCGGTCTCTGGCACGAAGGGACCGATCCTGTGGCACATGCAGGACCGGTCCACTTCCCCATAGGGACGTTTTTAGTTTTACGTCTGACTTTTTATAGGTTTGTGTCTATGATTTATTGTCTATGATATCTGAACATTGGCAACAGCCAAAAAGTCATTAATTTAACTTATTTTATTTTTCTTTCGAATTTAAAGCTTTTTTACAAATGACAACAATGAAAACAATTTAAAATACAAAATAAATTTAAAGAAAATTGATACACCCAAAAAAATACACGAGGGTATATTGCCTTGGCTGGCATAGGTAGGTAGTTTTATTACCTTTTCCAATAGGTTAAATTCAAACTAATGTAAGTAGGTAACACTAGCAAAACTGTTTGAAATTCGAAATGTCAATTATATTTACTTTTTATCTAGTGGGCATTTTTATTTTAAAAATATTATAAACGTTTAAATGTTATACAACCTGTAAGATTACAAGCCAGTGATACAACCATGAAAGCTGTTTTCTTTGGTAAATGCAAAAATTTGTTAATTTATTAATTTATTATAGTGAAATAATATGCTGGCATTAAACCTGAACGGGAAAGTTTTTTTTTATCTTTTTCAAGACACACAATTTCAGGTATTAATTCAAATATATTTGGCAGTCCGTAAACACACAAAAATAGTAGAGAGTATATTGCCTTTGCTGGCATACAGTGGGGAGCACTTAATACATGTAAGTACTTTTTACACCTAAAGATACAGTCCGAAAAATATTTGACACTACCACTAAAGTATTCTTTTCTAAAGATTACCGTATATCTTGATATATCTTCTGAGACCAGAATGAATCTCCGACATCAAGTGTTCGAGCTATATTAACGGGTAACGTTTAGTTTTTGATTAAAATGCTCCGATTTTTCACCTTCCTGGAAATATATTTTTTGTAATACGTTTGTCATCACCTGAACACACTACACTTGCGCCTTTTTCTGTTTTTGAACTTGATAAAAAAATTCGAATTTTTTTAAATTTTACACTGCGGGACTTTAAAATTTTAGATACAACCTCAATTTCAATTTACAGTAATAAGTTATCTTAAAAATTTTAAAACTGAAAAAAGGGGGTAAGAATAGTGTGTTCAGGTGCCGTTACAAGAGTAATGAAAAATGTATTTCCAGGAAGGTGAAAAATCATAGCATTTTGATCAAAAACAAAGAGAGTGATTCTGAGACTAGATTTGGATTCAGCGTACCTTATACCTTCAGAAAAGTATACTTTTGTTCTAGTGTCAAATATTTTTCGGACTGAATCTTTAGGTGCAAAAAGGACGTACATGTACTCACAAGTGATCACCACTGTAGGTAGTCCATGTTTGTTTGATTTTAATAAAAATAGTTTTATTACCTATGCCAATATGTAATTTAAACGATATGGTTTATGTAATTTAAACGATTTTGGTCATTTAAATAAGTTTGATCGATAACACAAAAATATGTACAACTTCGTATAAATTTTTACAGGAAGATGTTCGTTTACCCAATACTCAGTAAGAAAATAGAAAAAAAGGAAGAAAAGTGACAGTTCGATGCCAAAAAACTTATAAGTTTTTACTGGATAAATTTTTCCCATAAGAATTTGAAGGCAGAAAAAAACATATGATTGAAAAAATGTGATTGTAATTTTGGTAAACAAAAATAAACTTCAAGTGATAAATATTAAAGAATTAACTATGGAAGGTGTTAAAAACCATTTTAAAAAGTTTCTGGTCGTCATTTTCAATTAAGTTTTATCCTTTTCATATATATCAGATAATTTTTTTTTAATATTTGGTATTTAGGTGTTAAAAACCATTTTAAAGTGTTGTTATTTTCAATTAATTTTATCCTTTACAATCAGCTGCTTAATCTGATTTATTAATTCTTACAAATTTTTTGTACAATTCAAATAAATTTGGTCTTACTCTCTGAAATATTGTTACTGAGTATTTTATACTGGACTTTACTGGAATAGTAATCGAACAGACTTAATGTAACAATCGAGAAACGGTAGAATTAGTCTTGCCGTTCCGTTTTTTTAGTTTATGAAAAGCGCCTTTTTTAAAAAAGCATGTCTGATAAATAACGTCTTATAGAATTGTGGCAAAATTTTTGAGACTATAGAATTTTTAAAAAATTTTTTGAGTAATTTTTTAATTAATAATGAAGGCTCTTTTGGGTAAACCCCTTCCATACACAAATGTTAGCAATTATTTTGAGTACATTTCTTATTAATTTTTGAATTTTTTATCGCATGCTCTTTTAAAGAAATTTTCTTTTAAATGGAATTTCATTGTCACGCATTTTTTTTGTCATGAAATACTAGTATCAACCTAGCTAATATGTTTGATTTGCTTTACGGAGGTTGGAAGCCCGTTATAAATTAGTTTTGCCATAATTTTATCAATTATCAAAATATGCTGTAATACTTTTACTTTTTTACTGATTGTGGGTTAGCAAATACTTTTTATAAAATAAAAGAATACTTACCATTTATGATAAATACAAAGACATGGCAAGCGTGCTATGATATCACCAGGATTTAAATCTTCTAAACCAATTACACATTCACCCTTGGCATCTGATAAAACATCCTCTGTGCGAAAAAAACAATAAAATTTATTTAAAATTATATTAACTAGTTTTTATTATTGAACAAAATTTACCATTATATGAGAGTCGTGGTTTTGTCAGGCACATAACCAAATGGCATTCAATATCATCGGGTAAAACAAATTTATTACATACGGGACATTTAATACCTATAAATAAATTAATAACATAATTGTTCAAGTTATATTTTATTCAAAAAAAAAATTAATAAAAAACTAGATTAGTTATAATCACAACTAAATTATACGTTCAAATTAATTATCAAATGAAAACTATAATTAATTTATGTCAGTTAAGTTAAGAAGTTTTTTGTAACATAAACCGATTGAATTAAATTAATGTAAAGTTTCACTACGCGTGAAAAACGATTAGATTCAAACAAATTCAATTTGATTAAATTATATCTGTTAAAATTTTGTTGCGAATAACATCTCTAGCTTCAACTGCAGCATCGTCCCACGTGAAACCATATCGTTCAAGTTCGTTTTTCACTGATCGTCTCCATGTGTTGTTTGGACGGCCACGTTTTCTAGAACCTTGGGGATTCCATTTTAGTGCCATTCTTGTTATATTTGTGGCATCTTTTCTCAGAGTGTGGCCTATCCACCTCCATTTTCTTCTTTTTATTTGTTTGCCAATTTCTTCTTCGTTCGCTAGTTGCCAAAGATCTTGGTTGCGTATAGTGGCTGGCCAAAATATTTTATGAATAATACGAAGACATTTATTTAAACACACTTGAGGTTTTCTGGTCGTGCCTATGGATACCAACCAGGTTTCACAACCATAAAGTAAAGTGGATTTGACACACGCTTTGAATATCCTCAGTTTGGTCTTCTTAGATATTTGTGTTGAGCGCCAGACCGCGTTTAGTCTACCGAATGCTGCTCTTGCTCGGTTGATTCGATTGGCTACGGTCGTCTTTTGTTCCGCTTGATATTGTTATTATGCTACCTAAGTAACAGAATTTGTTGACGTATTCGATGCGTTGGTTGTTCAATAAAATATGCTGTGAGCTATTGTTATTTATTCTCATAGCCTTTGTTTTCGCGACGTTGATTTCTAGGCCAACTTTCTTTGCTAGTTCTTGGAGATGGTCTAACTTTGATTGAATATCACTGATCTTATGTGATAACAAACATATATCATCCGCAAAGTCAAGATCTTCGAGATGACTGCTAAATGTCCAAGTTATCCCTCTCTTGATGGAACACACTTCTCTCATTATTTCGTCCAGTACTATAGTAAAGAGTAGTGGCGAAAGAGGGCAACCTTGTTTACCCAGCATTTGTTGTGAAAGTGTTGCTACAGGTGCCGTTGTGGAGGACTGATACTTCAGAACCATCATATAACGCTCTAATGATGTTGATAAGTTTGTCGGGAACACCTTTCTTTTTAAGACACGCCCATATTGCAGATCTGGTCATCATGTCAAAAGCTTTTTTGAAATCTACAAAAACCATATATAAAGGAGTTTGCCATTCAATACATTGTTCGACGATTATTCGAAGAGTGTTGGACTGGTCGATGCAGCTTCTGTCAGGACGAAACCCAGCTTGTTCTTCTCTTAGGCTACCCTCTAGTTTTTCCTGTATTCGCTTCTGTACTATGTTGGCAGTTATCTTATAAATCATATTTAGAAGAGTTATGCCTCTCCAATTGCCGCAGTCACGTAGATCGCCTTTCTTTGGAATTTTATTATAACGCCTTTTTTCCACGTAGAAGGGAAATATTCTTCTTGCCAGGCTTGTTGTAGGTGGGGATGAAGAAGATTAGCTGCCATTTGAGGGTCAGCTAGTAGCAGTTCTGCGTGTATGCCGTCTTCACCAGCAGCTTTGTTGGTTTTTTGTTTGGTTATTGTGGAGTGCCATATCTATCCCTAATTGGTTGTTGACATTTCGCCTTGTGATTGGTGAGTTCGCCTATTATTTGGTGGAGCTTCCGCATGTTGTTGGTCGCAGATACCTCTTCAGCTTGTTCGGCAAGGCTATTAAGATAGTTACGTTTATCTCTGCGGGCGGCTCGTTTAACCATTTTGGCCACATTTCTATATTCCTGTCTTAGGGAGTTATCGTTGTTGTTCTCGTTGTTATTGATTCTCTGTTTCATTTTGTTTCGTTTTATAACTTTATTCCATGTATCATCTGTTAACCACAATTTTCTCTTCGGCTCTTGCTGTCCTAGAGTTTGTATGGCTGAGCTGTTGTAGATTGCAGCTGTTCCGTCCTATGAGCGGTTTGTTGATGTTGCAGATGAGATATTACCGGTTAAAGGTTTCTTTTATATTATTATTCTTTAACTTCGCGAGGTTTGGCTTCTTTCTTCTAAGATGTTTCTGTTGTTTTTGGCCTTTAATCTTCATCTTAATGATGGCAGTGACGAGTTCGTGATCTGTATCCATATCCGCTCCTCTTCTAGTTCTTACATCGATTAGTGAGCTTCTCCATTTTCTGCTTATACATATATGATCTATTTGATTCTGCGTACGACCATCTGGTGATGTCCATGTGTATTTATGGATACGTTTGTGTGGGAATATAGTTTCCCTATGACCAATTGGGATGTTTGACAGAGTTCAATAAGACGATTACCATTATTGTCCATATATTATCCTATCCAAAAACATTTTTCTTCTCGTGAAAAAAAAAATTATTTGGTAACATATCTTTTTTAGTGTGGTGCTATACTTAATTGTATAAAATTTGATAAACGTTTATCGGAGTTTTGGTCGTATACAATTGTATTAAGTTTAATATTATTTTATTAATTTTCATAGAATAGAAGATTTAATTATATCAAAATATAAAACGCATAATTTTGAGTAAAATTTTAAAAATAAAAATTAGTTTTTTAAATTATTAATTCATGTTTTTATTTTTTTGTTTTTATATAAAATAAATATGATAAAAAAATTATATTAATAATATAAAAATATAAAAATAAACATTTCTATAAATTACAAAATTAGGATTAGTAAAAGAGGGCT
This sequence comes from Delia radicum, assembly GCA_021234595.1. Lineage (NCBI taxonomy): Eukaryota > Metazoa > Arthropoda > Insecta > Diptera > Anthomyiidae > Delia > Delia radicum. The sequence goes on along the minus strand of CM037852.1, from coordinate 182,366,214 downwards.
TTGGAAAGAGGTCTATTTTTTTTAATTAAACCAATTCAGTCATTACCTTGAAAGCAGTGTTTCCATATAGCCAGTTTTAACTGTTTTTTCAGTTTTTTGGGATGCTTAACAGTTTTCCAGTTTTCTCATGAAAAAACCAGTTATTCTGTAATTCATGCTGTTTTTACAGTTTTTCATACTAAATCGGCATATTTCCAGTTACCATTTATTTTTGCTGATATTTAAGGTTTTAATAAGACAATAACAACAAAACTTTCCTATTTTTTCCTGGGATTGCCATATTAAATAATAAAATTAAAATCGACACATATTTTTTACCTAAACTTTGCATGTACAGAGAACTATCATACACAAAAACAAAATTTTGCTTAATTTAATATTTTTTTTGGCTGAGATTAGCAAATATTTCTGCAACGATCCTCCCAGCAAAAATATTGCTGACTTAACTGACTTTTTTTTCAATGTACATTCACAGATTTTTTTGCATTAATTATGTTTTAAGTTAAAACGAAAAACACTTTAGCATATTTTCGATTTTATTTATCTGGAATACTGATGTTTTGATCGGACAGATTTTTAGAAATTAGCTTTCAACACGCAAATAAAGTTTCGTATTTGCTCATCAAAATATGAATTTAAAAGTTAAAAAAGAGTTTTCAAATAAATATTTGGCATCGCTGAATAAAAATGTTAACTTTTTTTAAATTTACGGTTGTATTCAAGATCTTAGATTATTTTATGGTCAGTCCAGTATTCAACTTACTGGTAAGAAAATTGAGCAGAGTATCCAATATACTACAGTATGCTCGATAGAAAATAGTTTTTTAGAGTTATTTTATTAAGGACATAAATTTTTTATATTTTTTGAAAAAACAGTTTTTCTCTCAAAAAACAGTTTTTGTAAACAGTTTTTCTAAAAAATATATGGCAACACTGCTTGGAAAGCCACGATCAATTTTAGAATTTCAATAATACAAGGCATCAGAGCTTTACAATGCTCATATTTTATTCCTTACCTACACATGAAGTATTTTGTCTGAAATCTATTTTCAGCATTGGACGCTTTTGGTAATAGCAACAGCAAATTATTTAAAGAACATTTAAAGATTTAAACCAATTTAGACGCTTGCTACATAAATATGTTAAACAATTAAGAAGGTTGTGCAGAGAACATGAAATTTCCTAAAATCTTCATCAGTTATTGCACGTCAATTACAACAAAACATTTATGGAAATAAAGAGACATTAAATTGTGTATGAATTGGGGAAAAAATTCGTTATGAACATAATACAAATTTATTGTTTCCGGTTGGTTTGGATCAAAAATGGTTAACTTTTTTACAAAGGCCAACTTTACAAAATCACAAAAAGCAATAACTATACTATAGAATTAATTATTAACGACAAATCTTCCTTTTATGATATTACGTCACTTATCCCTGTTCCAAATTTCATTGTAATCGGACCACTAAGTAAGAAATGATCGAATTATTTCCAAAAATTATGTGATATATCCCACTGTGCGCCTTGGTTAACTTTATCGTTAAAGCTGATGAACAATTCAATGTCTTTTATGGACTGGGGACATGAGTATTCCATTAAATTTCATCAATTCATGCTTTTTCTTGGATAGCCAATTAAATATAAAAACGCTGAGAAAATAATCCCAGTAGAAAATGGTTGAACTTGTACCGAAAAGTATTAGTTTTTGAGACTAGTCAAACAGTAATTTTAAACCAGTTGTGCACTAGAGTAAAATCTATGTTGGGACTTTTCAAAAGGATTATATAAAATTACGTTTTTTTTGAAATTTATGTTTTGTTTACTACATTTGTTTTTAAAAATATAACCTAAGTTTACAAATAAACTTTTAATTTTTTTATTGTAAATTGTAAATTGAGCTGGAGTGCAAATCAACTGGTATAGAACTGGTGCCAAAGAGTCACTTCAGAACTAGTTTGTGTGTTTATCAAATATTTAACTTTTAAATTTTAATAAATTAAAATCATATAAATGTAAAAAATATTACTTGAGCCAGAGTACACACTAAAATTTTTTATATAAATAGAACATTTTGGTCTTCAAAGTTTAGTAACGTCATGATGCTTGTTAGGAAAAGACCTAACCACGTGCTTGGTTACTAAGAAGACAAGAATGGAGCAAAAGTTCTGCCTATTATGGAAGCTCTAGCTTTTCTAAAACTTTGGGTTCTGATGAGATCTTTAGCCAGATCGAAATACTAGTATCAACCTAGCTAATATGTTTGATTTGCTTTGTTTTTGTAAATATACAGACGTTGAAAGCTCGTTATAAATTGAAAATAAAATCAAAAGTTTATTTTTCGATCGTTTATCATAAATTATGATGTGACCAAGATTATTCAAGTTCAACATCATTTGTTTTTGTGGTGTTTCCAACTTGGTTAATCGATTAACCGATTCCTCCATTAATCGTCTCTATTTCGGTTAATGTCAAAACAAATAATTTAAATCGCAAATAATTATTCGCCCCAATAATCGGTTAAAATAGGTCAAGAAACCGGTTCAATTTTCTTTATGGATTTTTCCCCAAATCTTTTAAATCTTTTTAACTTTGGCTAAAAAAAATGCCAAGAAAGGCTTAGAATAAAAACACGCTACTGGTATTCATGTCAGAAATTTTTGTCTTGGAAAAATGCAAAAGTGTAAACTTTTTCAAAAACACAACAACAAACACAAAGAAAATAATTTGTGGAAAATTATTTTCCATTAAGTGTTTACTAAAACTTTACTAAATTTTAGCAACGTTTACTAATTTTCCCTACTACTTTTACTTTACTAATAATGATAGGCATGTTTTTCTGAAATTTGCTGTTCTAAAAATAGTTAGTGTTTCTGTAAAATTACATAATTTTTTGTAATTTTTATTGACTTTTTATTGACATGTTTCATTTATTTGAATAATCCTCAACAAACACTTTATAACCAATGGCGTCAAATTTACCTAATATTTAACGAAAAAACAGTTCTTTGTGTTGTTATTGGTGAAAAAAAATAAAAAAAAATACATTTTAAACGGTTTAATCGATTAATCGCCAATTTTGTCGATTAACCGACCCGAATAACCGGTTAATCCATTTAAGCAATTTTTCGAATAATGCCTTAACCGGTTAACCGCAATTTTTATTTACTAATTAAAAATGTCTTCATCCGCTAATTTAAGGAAGATTTTATCTACTGACAGGTCCTTACATGTTTTCATTTCCCGTCACCGAAAATCATCAGAGGACCAATGTATAAGGGGAAGAAAATTTACCCAAAATATAATTTTTGAAGGAAAAAGACCAACGCTTACCCGTGATGTTTTATTTATTTGATGAGAAGTAAAAAACAAAATTTGAACTAATTCAAATCAAAAATAAAACATTTTTAACTAATAAACATTGTTTGTGTAAAGGCTAGAATCTCTAGTCATAATACACTGTGTTGTTAGTGTTTATTAAATAAACAATAACACTTTCTGACTAAATAGATAATTTGTTCTTTATTTCAAATTTAAGTTTACAAAAATTGCTTAAATACACACACAGAGAAAAATGTAGCTATTTGCCAACTGAAATTCGGTTAATGCGTCTCGAATTCTGTTATTACGAATTTCAGTCGGTTGGTATAACTGAACAATTGTTTTCACAACAAAGTACTGTTACTTCAACTGAGTTTTAGTATCAACCCCCAAAATATTCAGAAATCTAATGTTAATATCGTTGTACTAACTGAATTTATAAGTTGTTACCATTAAAATACACTTTTCAATTCGGTTGTCACTGTCACTACTTATAAAATAAGGTTTGGATTGAGAATTCGGTTTATGCTTATCTTCTATTCATTCTTATTTTCTTTTCGACTAAACATAATAAATAATTTGTCTAATTAGTCTAATAAAATCGGATAAATAAAATCTTTAAACACATGGGTCATGTATCTATAGCACATTTGTGTATAGAACGTTTGTTTTATTCAACTATATTCATTTAGTATTAAAGATCTATTGGACAAGGCAGTCTTTATGTAATTTACCAGCTTAAAGCGTTTAATGACATAATTTTCATCTAAAAATGCTTTTTCAAAAAATTACAAATCTGTATGTTCTGATGATTTGACATTTTGCGAGAAAATGTAAAATTTTTTATAATTCATACATGTTGCATATGGTATAATTGCCTTGACTATATGAGTTGGAACCGTTTAAATATATTAAACCGCGTCTTGTCTTTAAAATCCACATTATCTTGGATCTTCTGAATTCTTTTCTAACATATTTATTTGTTTATTTTATTTATTTAAATATTGGTGTCAAATACTACCCAGCAAAAAATAACCTGGATTTGGTAAGCAGTAACTACATTTGTATGCTTCCAAAATAGCGCTTCACCGCCTTGCATACTATTAAGCAATTAGGGAAGGCATTCTGTAGTGCTTCCCAAAATGCCTTCTTTGACGCAGTGAATAATGCTTACAATGAAGCAATAAAGAATGCATACCATGAAGCATTAATGTTGTTGGGTAAGGTCTAACAGTTTATTTAATTCTACTCCTGCTTCGCATTTTTCCTTCACACATTTTGTGAAAACTACTTAATTTCAGCTGCACGACCAGACTTGCATACATTGCTCGAAAATTTTGTTCATTCAGATGTCAGTGTTCCAAAGGAGCTCGTAATTTTAACCTAGCGCATTAATACTTTTTGCCCGAAACATGTTTTTTGCTACAACTTTAAGTGATAGTTGATGTGGTAGTCTGTTTGGATTTAATTCAAATAATGTTTTTAATTCAAATAATGTTTTTAGTAGTTGATGTGGTAGTCCGTTTGGATTTAATTCAAATAAGTGCGCCCCGGTAGGCTAGTTGGTAGCGTGCTGGCTTATCAGTGCGGGGGTCGTGGGTTCGATTCTCACCACAGGCACTGGTCTGTTTTTTCGCTACAACACGTCGAAGGCCATAGTAGCTAGTGCTCGGTTAGGGTAATAGTATATAATTTGTAATTATATGATTATTAATTAATAAAAAAAAAAAAAAAAAATCAAATAATGTCTGTATAAAGCAGTTTTCTATTCCTGTTTCTAGCATAATTCCATAAGTTGGACTATTAGCTGGATGTTTAAGTACTCTTTTTATAAAATACAATTGTAGTTTGTCAACGTCTTCAAACAGTTCGTATCCCCAAACTTCCGCTGGGTAGCTTAGAATCGCTCTACATACAGCCTGGAAGAGATTCCATTTCGCTGCCTATGAGATGTCTTCTTTGTGGAAGAATGTGTTCCACGTTGCCATTATGCTGATTTTGGTAGAATTATTTCCTTGCTCTAAATGCTTCTTAAAGCTACACTTAGGTTTAAGCACAACGCCAAGATAACAATATTCATTTACAATTTTAATTTCACTTCCTATAAACATCCATTGTTCTTTTCTTGACAACTTGCCTCTCCGTCTAAATACTAAAAGGAGCACAAACATATTCGTTTTTACATCTTCACTAAAGATCATGTTTCAATAAAAAATACAATAATGTAATAATCTTATTTACTACAATAGATAAAAATGTTAACGAGCTCTAGCATTGCACACGACAACAAAAAAAGGAAGTTCTGTTAGGTTGGATGTTTGGTCGTTCGATAGTACCACGCGATCATATTTTTTTTTTTAAGTTCGTGTGTTGGTCTAGCATGTGTACGGCCTGATGAAGAAATGTTTTGCTGTCTTCGTTGTATTTTTTTTTTGCCCTTTTATAATGCACCGGATAGCCATTAGGGTGGTCGGAAAAAATGGATTTTTTTTGTTCTTTCATTTTAATTATTTTATTTATTTATTTATTTAATTCATTTTATTGTAATTTTAAAGCCCATGGGGCCAATTTAGCAAAATTACAAAGATAACTTACTAGCTAATGTGCATAATAATAATAATAATAATAATATATTAAAAATACATAAAAATATAATAATATATTAAAAATACATAAAAATATAAGAATATAAGAAACCCACGCCGCGATAGTTATTTTATCAATGAATAAAAGTATTTACTTCATATTATAAACTCTGTTAATATCTGAAGTATAGGATCCACGTGCTCTATTAAATAGACAATATTTACAAGTCGATACGGAACGAGTTGCGGAGGGAAAAGGGACGACACCGAAGGTTGGAGGTAAGGTTGCTAAGGCAATGGGCACGGGGAGGAAGACTGGAAACTCTCTGACCGTTTCCTCTAGTGGCTTCCGTAAGGAGGCCAGTACAGGAAAGGGAACGGGCAGTGACAGACCTTCCAAACCGGCGTTGCCAAGGTCACTGAGCTCAATGAAGAGGGATTGCTCATCCTCGGCTGAAGCTCTTAAGGGATCTAATAAAGAGATCATTAAGAGGGTCAGATCTGGAGATGACCAGCCTTCTTCATCGAGCAAGAGGGTGAAGAAATCGGTGAGCCTAGAAAAGCATCTTCAGGTGGCTGTCGTCGATCTAAATGATCCAGACGGGAGGATCAGTACTGATCTATGGCAGCTAGTTGAGGGTAGGCTGATCGATGAACTGGCCGTATTCAAGGGCAAGGAGGAGGATGTATCCTTCAATGGTGCAGACTGGGCTAAGGGAGTGAAAATTGTCAATTGTGGTAACAAGAATTCCTTGGAATTCTTAAGAACCACAATCGGCAAGTGCAGCGACATTAACCCAGAAGCAAGGCTTGAAGTGATACAGGCCTCCGAGCTGACACTCAGGTCCATAGTGACAGTGTGGATTCCACCACCCGTACGCACGGTGGAAACCATACTGGCGGTATTGGGCAACCAGAACGGCAGGCTCCTTACCGACCAATGGAGGCTTGTGGCCTCAACGGCTTGCAAGGAGAATGCTGGTAAGGACTTTCGGTTCGCCGTGGACCGTAAGTCGAAGGAATTCTTGGATGAGGTGGGGGGGGTTGTTAAGTTCGGTATTGGAAATGTCAGGTTTAGATACCATAAACATGACAGGTCCAAAGAGGTTGCTAGTGGTGCAAATAAACCTGCACCACTGTGAAGCAGCGTCAGCCGAACTAGCAATCTTCCTCATCAAAAATCAGGCGGACGTGGCCCTTATCCAGGAACCTTGGATTAATAAAAATAAGGTTTGTGGACTAAGGGTCACGGGATACACATTATTTGTTCCGTCTACAGAGGACAAGGTAAGAACGTGTATATTAGCGAAGAATGAATTGAATCTAATCATGTCTCATTCTTTCAGATGCGGTGACTTGACCGTCGTAAATGGAGAAGCCAAAGGTAAGAGAACTCTTACACTTGCTTCGGTGTACATGCCGTACGAAGCAGTAGACCCGCCTGGAACAGAGGTGAGAGAACTGACGGCACGTGCAAGAAGGATGGGTGCTATCCTTATTTTGGGATGCGATGCCAATGCACATCACAACCAATGGGGGAGCGCAGATATCAATAAAAGGGGTGAGTTAATGTTTGATTTTATAACTACCAACAATCTTATAATTTGTAATAGGGGCAATATGCCGACATTCAGAAACAGAGATAGGCAGGCAGTGATAGATTTAACATTAGTGAACCGTGATGAGCAACTTGTTGCGGACTGGAGGGTGGCATCGGACTGTACTTTTTCAGACCATAGTCGTATTACCTTCACAGTGAACATTGACTCATCCAGGGGAGTTCCGTTTAGGAACCCCAGGGGTACGAAATGGGACTCCTTCAAAGAAGGAGTGCGTATTGGGTTGGAGCAAGAGGCCCTTGGCGATTTGCTGCCGACTGATTTGGATGGTGCGGTGGACAGGTTCACTCACCTTCTAAATGAGAGCTATGAGCTATCGTGTCCGGTTACATTTCCGGGTAGGCGCAAACAGCCCAAATGGTGGACCAAGGAACTTCAGGTTCAAAGGTCGACGGTAAGGAGGCTGTTTAATAGGGCCAAACTCACGGGAGCACAGAGTGATTGGAACACCCACAGGGTGCAATTCAACAAGTACAAGGCGGATCTAAAAAGGGCAAAGAGGCTCTCATGGAGGCAGTTTTTGTGATTCCATCGAGAATGTCAACGAGTTGTATAGATTCCGACGGATTTTATCCAAGGACCCTAAAGGCCTTGGGTATATCCAAAGGAATGACGGCTCATGGACTGAGTCCAGCTCTGAGACCCTAACCTTGCTTATGGAGGCGCACTTCCCCGGGTGTTTGGAAATTGGATGTATGGACGATCGTCAAGGAGACGGAATGTCTGTGTCATTGGACAATACATCCGACCTCATCGAGGAAATAGTCACAAGGGAGAAGCTAGGATGGGCGGTCAATACCTTCGACCCATATAAATCACCGGGTCCGGACGGTATTTTTCCGGCTATGCTATGCAACATCCCGGACGATGCACTATTTCTGCTGGTGAGCATATACAGGGAATGCCTTAGTGGCGGGCATCTGCCTAGGGGGTGGAGAGAGGTCAGGGTAATTTTTATACCCAAGGCTGGTAGGACGGGCCACTCGAAACCGGGAGATTACAGACCTATCAGTCTGTCTTCATTTTTGCTGAAGACACTTGAGAGACTGATAGATCTGTATCTTAGAAGTAAAATTGATACCCATCTCATCAGCAACGCTCAACACGCTTACCTGAAAGGTAAATCAGTTGAGAGTGCGCTTCACGAGGTGGTGGGCTACATTGAGCACGGCCTGAGATACAAGGAGTATACTCTTGCTGCGTTTATGGATATAGAAGGGGCCTTTAACAACATTAGGATCGAGGCCATTAGGGATTCGCTGGTGGGGCTGGGTGTTAGGGGCTTTCTGGTTGAGTGGATAGTCCGTATGCTTAGCAGCAGGATCATCAACTCGAGCCTGGGGGATCATAACGTAAGGAGAAGGGTTACCAGAGGGACGCCTCAGGGGGGAGTTTTATCTCCTCTTCTGTGGCTGCTAGCGGTTAACGGAATTCTCAGGACATTTGACTCCAGGGGAGGGAAAGTCGTTGCCTACGCGGATGACATAGTACTGCTGGTCAGGGGGGAAATTTTTGCCCACGATCAGCGAGATTATGCAGGTGAGGCTGGGCGAGCTCTCGGCATGGGCGAAAGATAGGGGACTGGGGGTAAACCCCAACAAGACTGAACTGGTGCTTTTTACCAGGAAATATAAAATAGAGGAGTTTAGGAGGCCAGTGTTAGATGGTGTCGAGTTGCCTCTATCGGACTGTGCGAAGTATTTGGGGTGCTTCCTAGACAGCAAATTGTCGTGGAAGAGAAATACTCAGGAAAGGATGAAGAGAGGCCTCAATGCCTACTACACATGCAGAAACTCCATCGGTAAGAATTGGGGACTAAGACCGGATATGGTAAATTGGATTTACACGTCGGTAGTTAGACCTATTCTCACATATGGATGTACTGTCTGGTGGGATGCATTGAGAGTGGATAGCTGTAGGAAGTTGCTCAACAAGGCCCAAAGGAGTGCCTCTCTTGGTATCACAGGTGCGAGGAGAAGTACTCCACAGGCAGCGTTGGATATCATACTGCATCTATCCCCAATTGAACATTATGTGAGGAGTGTGGCTGCTAGGAACTTATTTAGGCTCTACGAGTCTGCGCTGGTAAGACCTAGGAGAGATGACCACACAAAAATATTGTACGAAGTAGGACTGCTTGATCATGGTAGTAGTCTCGAGGGAATATCGGATCATATGATATTGACCTTAGACTTCGGTGGAACACCTCCGGTGGACTTCCCGATTAGGGAGGTCTGGCGTGGATCCAATGTGCTGTTTGAGGGGTGGGCAGTATTCACGGACGGATCCAAAATGGACACGGGCACGGGTGCCGGTGTTTATATTGCTGACACTGACGTGAAAAGATCATACAGACTCCCAGATGAGTGCAGTGTCTTCCAAGCGGAGATCCTGGCGATCTGGAGGGCGACGGAAGTGATACTGGGACACATCGTTGGGGGATCTAGGGTGACAATCTATGTCGACAGTCAGGCGGCACTCAAAGCACTGACAAACTACACGGTGCGCTCGCGCCTGGTCGCACGGTGTAGGTGTGCTCTGAGGGAGCTCATGGAGGCATTCACGGTGAGGCTGTGTTGGGTACCCGGACACTGCAAGGTGGATGGCAATGAGTTGGCGGACGAACTTGCGAGGGAGGGTTCAAATCTGGACTTGGCGGTAAGAGACGGGGGGGTAAAGCCCCCTTTATGTTACTACTTTGAGGTTATACGGAAGGGATTCCGCGAAACCGTTAACCAATCATGGAGGAACAGAATGGACTGCAGGGTGTCTAGGGCGTTATGGCCCGCTTTGGACGCAGGGGCAACCAAGGTTCTTCTAGGACTGGACAGGGAAGGTCTCAGGACCCTTACGGGGTTCCTGACCGGTCATTGTGCTGTCAGGGCTTTCACAAGCAGATGGGACAGGGACATACCGGATTTTTGCAGGCTGTGCGAGGACGTTGAGGAACTGGAGACGGTTGAGCATATAATGTGCCACTGTCCTAGGTTACAGGGTCTCAGACAGAGATGGTTAGGAGATAGATTTCACGACGAACTCGGGTGTGTCGCTGGATGCAATCCAGTTGATTTGCTGAGATTTGTCAGGGAGATAGAACGGCTGTTTCTAGTAAGGGGACGTTAGGATCCGGTTTCTGGGGAGTAAATATATACTTTCTACCTTTCTTTATTTTTATCTTTCAAGCTATGTTTTTCTGTCTATTTCTACTCTTTCTCACCGTTTTTTCTCTGAAGGGATTCACAATGGACCGTATTGGTCTCCGAGTGGAGTTGTGCCCTTGGGTACATAACCCTTCCTAACCTAACCTAACCTAACCTACAAGTCGATGTTTTAATTATAAAAAGTATTGAGAAATTATGAATCTGTGATTTGTGCTTGTTCATAAGCAATAAGACGACGCCTCTGCAAAGCATATGAATTAAAAAATGATTTAAGCGCTCTCGGCAGAGCGTTATATAATTTAGGCACTCTTACAAAATATGCACGATCTAATATCGTAGTTAGCTTTGGTATCAAAATCTGTTTATTCCTATTAGATCTACTAAATCTAAATCGATCTATAAAGCCGGAAGGATAACAGTTCTTAAATATTCTGTAAAAGAGAAGATTACGAATCTTGATAAAAACTACATCCCAGAAAGTCTTGCACATAAGAATATATATGAGCACGGTTTTTTAGTGAATAAACATATCTAACAACACGGTTGAAAAGTAACGATAATTTTTTCAATTTAAAACCAGGGGTACCATTATATACCTCAATACCATAAGTAAAGATAGGCATAACCATAGCATGGGCAATTGTTCTCCTAACTGCTAATGGGATATATAAATTAGTGCAATACAGCTTCCTTAAAAGATAGTGAACTCTAGATGATATCGGATTAATTTGGTAAACAAACTTAAGTTCGCTATCAATAACCACACCCAAACAAGACAACCTATCTACAAACTCAATTTCCGTAGGTCCAACAAAAATTGATATATTATCCCTATACGAGGGCTTTCCAAAAAACAAAGTCTTTTTCTTATTTGCATTGATTACCAAACCATTTCGATTCATCCAATCAACTGTCTCATTAACATAATAGTTAATGTTTGACTGAAAAACATCTAAAAATTCCTTATCACCCGATATAATCAGCTGCAAGTCATCAGCAAATGGGAAGGAAGTACACATACTGTTATCATACAAGGTGGCGCAAAAGTAATCCTCCTATCAGAAAATGCTATAAATTTTGCGATTGCCCCCTAATGTCAGTTCTGTTTTGACATTTGTGTAGTAAACACATGCGAAATACACGTTAATAAACAATGTTACACTATACTGCTCCAGAACGCGGAATATTGGTGACTATTTATTTGACCAACAATCGGTCGGTGACTTTGGCACAACGTGAATTTCGTCGCAGATTTCCTGGCCGTCCAACGCCTACTGGTGAAATACTGCGACGTTTAGCCGCTCGCCTCGAAGAGTCTGGCACAACACGAGATGCTGCCAGGCGTGGCAAACCCCGGAGTAGCCGTTCTGCAGAGAATATTGCTGCTGTAGCCGAGGATGTCATGGAAGCGCCGTCGACATCGACCAGACGACGTGCCACGCAAATGGGTATCAGTCGACGGTCTTTACAGCGAATTTTAGTACAAAATTTGAAGATGTTTCCGTACAAAGTCCAGACGGTGCATCAGCTGTTAGCTGCTGACCGCCAATCGCGTGTAACATACGTCCTTAATCACCACCAAGAGGAAGATGATTTTTCATCAAAAATAATCATGAGTGATAAGGCCCATTTCCATCTTAGCGGGTACGTAAATAAGCTAAATTTACGCTTCTGGGGCACTGAAAATCCGTGGGGCACTGAAAATCCGTGTGTGAAGTCGCGGGTTTATGTCAACAAGCCTCAGACTCTTGCAGCTCTTAAAGACAATATCCGTCAAGAATGTGAGGACCTATCGCCGGAAGTTTTGGCCAAAGTGATGGAAAATGCCATAAAAAGGGCTCAAATAACAATCAACTGTGGCGGCGGCCATTTACATGACATCATATTCTCGACTTGATGTAAAAAAAATTAAAATACCAAATAAAAATAATCCACAAGAAGAATCAAAGTTTTTCATTTTTTTTTAAATTACAGCCAAAAAACATCGGAAGGTTATTTTTGCGCCACCTTGTATATATATAAAAGGTCATTAAGAAACATTACAAACATAAGTGGCCCTAAAACCGAACCTTGCGGTACTCCAGAGACTACTGGTAGAGTCCTACTAGAACTACTACCAATCGAAACATATTGAAAACGATCTTTTAGATAAGAGGATATCAGTCTGCAAGCACTAGTTGAAAATTTGAAATAATTTGACAACTTTGCAATAAGTATCAAATGCGGAATTTTATCAAAAGCTCTACATAAATCAAGCGACAGTAAAATTGACATTCGGGCCGTTACTAAATGCACTCCGCAAACTATCAGTTAAATTAAGTAACAGATGTGTGGAACTACGTCCACGTCTAAAACCATATTGACAATCATGTAAAAATCCATTGGAATCTAAATAATCAGTAATTTATTTTTTTATCAAAATTTCAACTAACTTCGCCAAAATAGGCAAAATTGGTCGGAGATTATTTAATTCATCTGATGTGCCATGTATCCTGATCGGCGTAAACCTAGCTAATTTCCAATTATAAGGGAAGCAAGATGTCGTCAAAATCCTATTTACCATATGCAAAATGTGATTACTAAAAAAGGGAAATACTAATTTTAAAAATTTCATTGAAAATCCATCACAGCCTGCCGAATTCGATTTAATTGTTGAAAATGCAAGGATTAACTCGTCAATAGTAACACGCCTAAACATAAAGCCCTCTAAGCTTGAATCAAGGAAAATACCATTAGAAACATAATTATTGTTTTGAGAATCCACAAAAATATTTTATTATTGGATTCCCTTTTGTATTTCCTCATAATCGACTTTGCTTTGTTTCGAGCTCTACAAAAAATCTTCCAATTCGTATACACATTTAAAGAGGATACTTACTTGAGAAAAATGGCATACTATACTTATTTCGGTTACTACCCGTTAAAAAGTTATTATTCCTTAAACTTTTATTTTTACATACCCACATTTATTTTCTTTTGTTTTAAAACTTTTACTACAGTTTTTTTTTGTATTAAATGCTTTACGAAAAAGATTTTATTGAAATCGAAGAAGTTGAGCAAATGCATAATAATGTTGAAGTAGATACAATGCACAAAATGACGTATAGTGATTCCTTTTTTTCTAAGTCGCCGTTTGATTTTATAACTCTTCAGAGTATAAAAACTCTAGTAAATTTTGGAATAAACATCTCATTTATGCTTTTTAATGCAGCTGAGTGGGCAGACCAGAAATGTTTTTTAAATGCAATTGAAACCTCCAGAAATATTCAATCAACAAGCATTTACCGAACAATTTGTTGGTAAAATTTCGCGGTTGAACACTTCTGTCTTAGTAAAAAATAGAGATAATTTTAATTGTTTAGCTCTATCAGCAGTTGAGAAAAGGGTCATTAATCAAATAATTACTATTTATTGTTTCTAATAATCATTGTCATTGTGCGCCCCGGTAAGCTAGTTGGTAGCGTGCTAGCTTATCATCGCGGGGTCGTGGGTTCGATTCCCACCAGAGGCACTGGTCTGTTTTCGCTACAACGCGCCGAAGGCCATAGTAGCTAGTGCTCGGTTAGGGTAATAAGTATATAATTTTAAATTATATGATTATTAAGAAATAAAAAAAAATAAATAATAAATCATTGTCATTGTTTTGTTAATAAAAATTTTTCTTTGTTTTTGATAAATAAAATTTACTTTGCAATAAAAATTACAAAACAAAAAAATGTTGTTGTTACTGGCAAAAAAAGTTAAGGCTTAATAACTTTTTAACGGGTATATTATACCATTTTTCTCAGGAAAGAATCCTCTTTAATTGTGTATATTAAAAAAAAAAAAAAAATTTAAGAATAAAAAAATCGATTTTTTCCGACCACTCTAATGGCTATCCGGTGCGATGTAAAAAACTGCTTATAAGCCTAATTTTTCATGTAGAATCGATTCGTAAAGATTTTAAATATATTTAGGGGTTTTTGTTCTACAAAAGAAGGTACCCAAAATTCGCGATTTCAGCCTAAAAATCAAAATAATATATATATATATATATATATATATATATATATATATATACACTCAAAATAGTTTGTAGGTTAAAATTACCGAAAATGTGATTTAACATAAATGATAAATCATTTAAAATACGGTATTCTTACTTTTAATTTAAATCAAATGTTTCTTATTACTTATTTTTAAATATCGTTTAAATAACTAATAAGTCCGTAAGAACAAAAGAATAGTAAGTTAAAAATAAATGTTCAAATTTTAACTACAGATCAGTAAAAATAAATTTATGTTCAGTTATTTGAAATTATTTAATTTCACATTTGTGGAAACTATTTCAGTTTCTTGTAATTTGAATTGAAATAATTTTGTATGGTAAACAAAACTTTTTAATAAAAATAGAAACGAATTTTTTGAATATTGTGTATAGTGAAACATAAAGGAGATTTCTTATCTAGTGAGTTGGATTGTCACTTTTATGGTATTTTCGAAATGAATTTGTCCTTGCAGCATCACAACGACTATTAAACCATTTACATTTATAGGTGTATTACCTTATTTTTTTTTTAACTGGGAATATCAATTGAATTTTTAATTATATTAGTTAGTTTTTCCTCTATTACTTTCATTATATTTTATTTGGTTTTTAATTTGTACCTTACTGCGTTTGTATCCTTCCATACTAGTTTTGGTAAATGATTCTGTTTAGTATATATTTCTTTACGTGGTATTTTGAGGGACAATATAATCGGCATATGATCTGATCATAGTTGTCTATCTACAGAAAAACATAGAAATTCTTGAGAAATAGCACAAATATCGTTCACTGATTTAGACCATTAAAAAAAAAAACAGACCATTATTATTGCAAAACTCTAGTATTTGTTTGCCAGTAGAATTTTCAACTTTGTCTTGTCACTTTCTGACTATAGCATTAGGGCCATAAGTAAGTTTGCCGTACTCCGAAATTTTCAAATATTTTACTTTTAAATTTTAAAAAATTAAATCTTTAGAACCAGTTCCGTTTCATATGTTTCTTTCTTAAACAATAATTTTAACCTAGTTGTGTACTAGTTCCATAGGAAATATGTTAAGACTGTTTAAAAATACTCCATTTAAATGCGAATTTTGTATTTCTAAATTTGTTAACATTTGTTTTTAATAACATATTCTGGGTTGGAAAAACATTTGGTTTTTATTTATATAATTAAGTTCTAAACCAACTGGTACAGTACTGGTACCGAAGAGTTAGTTCAGAACTGGTTCCGCGAGTATTACATATTACCAGTTTTACTCCCTATTTTTCGTCCTTAAATTGTAGTTTTCAAACTAGTTCCAAAGTGGGAGTTTGGAACTAGTTGACATCCCTAAGACATCTTCATGTTAAATTCTACAGTTGTTTGCATGGAGAAGCGGTAGAACTCGTACTATCCAGGTAGAAATTGCCAACTAAAAAAATTTACTGGCATACACTGCTATTTTTGCAAAACCCACCGTGTTAAAAATTACCAAAGGTTCACCTACCCAGGTAGAAAAATAAGAACGGGCCGGTGCTGGCGCAGTGTTGGAGACGGTAGTACATGTACTGGCAACTTTTTTAAACTTTTACAGTACTGGCGCGATGTCGAAATGATAACACCAATATGCGCTTGGCCGTAGTTATGCGTTGGCACAGTAATGGAATTCAGTAGTTTGCCGTACTTTAAGTAAGATAATGCAGTATAAACCTGTACTTAAAAAATTCGTTTTTTAGCAAAATTAAATAACCAAATTTGTATGAAATTGCTAATTTAAACAACGTCGTAATTTTGCAGCAAACAATACTTGTAATGTACTTTTCGAGTGGTAATGGCATATTGAAAAAACCGTGTTGTCCCAGTAATATTTTATTTGTACCGTGGACATATTAAGAAAAACAGTGTTGTCCCAGTTCTATTTTATTTGTACCGTTGGCAATTTCTACCTGAGTAATATTGTACTAAGAAAACACTATTTTGTTTCAAATTCATGTGTTTTACCAGCAAAACTCTTTGCCAATATTGTTTTTACCAATATTACACCCAATTAGAAGCATTTTTTTAAAATTATTTTATTATATTTCACACATTTAAATATGATGTATAAGAATAAGACCAAACTCTACTACTGCTTTATAAATTTGTTTTATTATAAATATTTCTCAAGATTAATTTAATTTAATATATTGTAAAAGCACCATATTTTTTAATTACCAACGTTATGCCAACGGTGACAAATTCGTTCAAACCAACGGTTGGCCACTGTTATCAATCGGGTAACAGGACAGTACTGTCAAGACTGTTAGTCCCACGTTCTGCCAACGCATAATCGACTGTCGACGATGCTTTGCCAACACTGTGCCGATTGTATTGTTCTGAGTGGGTAGTTGCCTGGATCAAATAAACTAGAACAAAACTCGATATGTAATAGTATTTTTTGCTACTGGGGATATTATGTAAATTACTTAAATTGTTCCCGTTTTCCCTTTTTCCGGAAATTTCCGTAACCCAAACCCTAGGTCTAAACAGATCTCCAATCATTGTTAATCGTTAATTTATATACACCAAAAATTGTTCGTTAAATTTTGAAAAAAAAATATTGAAGATAGTGAAGAAACTATAAAAATCATCTCGTTAGAGCTATATATGAAGAATTGGGAAATAGTCCATTTAATGTGTACCAAAAATTGTCCAATTCGCTTCTTAGAATATAATTAAAGTTTAAAGAGAATATCGGAATTCAACTTTATCATAATTTCATGTACCAAAGGATTAATTTTTAAGAAGAAACATCAGTGAGCACTCACTTTTTGGAGCGACTGTATGTTTGTTGTTTATTTAAAAAGTTTACCATTTATATTTTCGAAACGACAATACAACACATGCAACATTTAGAATACCCCCAGTGAACAACCTAATTGTTTGTTATGACTTACCATTAAAAGACCATATTTGCGATGGAAGTGATGTGGCTGTGTACACCCGTCCAATACTATTAGCTGCACCATTTGATGCCGACTGAGCAGCTAAAGCTATGCTTTCCACAAAACTAGCGCCTGCCATTGAAACACCCTGAAAATAATCCTTATCATTATAAAATAAGACAAGAAAAAAAAAGAAAAGAAAAAAATAAAAATAAAAAGTAGAAAAGAAACTCAAACACAAGTTAAGAGAAGACGTGATGCGGTTTAGCTAGTGTTTCCAAATTTTCTTATATCCGGTTATTCGGGCGGTTAATCAACAAAATTTGCGATTAAGTGTTTGTTAATGCGATTTAAAAAAACCTGCCTTTATTTTGAAGGAAGCTAAGGGTTTCTTAAAAAGAAAACGTTTTCAGATATGTTCAGCGGAAGTAAATCATTATAGTTTTTCTATTAAGAAGCTCTAAGAATCTGCCAGCGTTACCATTTTCAATACATGCAAGCTTTAAAGAACGGCTTGTAGAAAACCTTATTTTTCTTTATAACTCAATTCAGGTTTAATTGCTCGAAAGTAAATCAGGTTGTATTGAACATGTTTAGTAAAGAACTTTTTACATTGTCACACCACAATTGGTAACATATTAACTAATAACATTTGTTAGCATAAATTATGCAAAAACTAGTAAGATTTTGCCAAGTTTTTACTTTATTCTGCTTTTATTTGCATAATTCATGAGAAAAGATTTATGCTTTTTTTGTCTTCTGGTATTTATATTTTTTTTTTATAATAGTTTTTTTTTTCAAAATATAGTTTTACAAATTTTAATTTAAAGAATCAGCACCAAAATTAGTATTAAAGAGGCAAATAGGCAGCTGATAAACCTTATTTATAATCCATTATTAAAAAAAACTTAAATAAAATAATATGTACATTAGAGGTGAAAGTGAGTTCTAAAGTCAACGAATGGGTTAGCTTGGTTCCTTTGTACATAAAAACATTTAATATGAAGTTTGGTGCCGATCGGACAAAGGAAAGTCGAGGCGGAAATCGATTGAAAATTGACAGTGTATTTTGTATGGGAAAAAAATTACTTTTTGCATTTTTTCAAAAAAGAAGTAATATCGAAGCAGTTTTTGTGCCATATTATAAATTAATCGAGATGAAGACACAAAAACGTTTTCAAAAAGATATAAAAATCCAAAATCGGTGAAGAATTAGCCCAGTAATAAATAATGTCCCAGACCACTAATGTGCCAAATAAAACTTGATCACAAATTTCGAGCCCACATTCTAAACGTTTACGAAATTAATTACCGAAATATTTTTTTTTACTTAGTGGATGGATGTCGTTAACCTGTCCTAAGGGTATTTATTAGGGTATTTTTCAAATCTCCAAAATCAAATTTTAAAAAAATTTGTTCAACAAAAATGGAAAAAAAATAATTTTGCACACTAAGGTTTTATTAAGCATAAAATTCTAAATTAAACTACCAAAAATTAGACATATCCCCCCGTTAATTTAGTTAGGGCACCTATTTAAATTCGGCGGATTTCGAGGAAAATGGCCTTTTTTGCACAAAATTTCATATAAGGGTAAAATTTTTCTACTATTAACAAGTACCAATTAATGCTATTTGGGATTTGATAACACAAGCTACAAGAAGTATATTCTGAAAATTTTGTCAAAATCGACCCACTCCAAAGATCAAAACACAAGGTCAAAGGTAAATTTTTTGGAAATTTTGAAGATTTCATGAAATTGATAACGAAAAATCGTGTGGTATCTTCGTATTTTGATGAAAGTTGACTAAATTATTTTTCGTAGTTGGTATTTGTTATTTAAAAAGAAAAAAACCTAAATTAACCCTTGTGTGCACTTGGGGCCAAAAATGTCCCAATATTTTTTAACATTAAAAAACGTAGTTTCTTTTAAATATCTGCATAATAAAGGTAAAATTTTTGAATTATAAAGAAAAAAATACAGATTGACAGTTAATCTTTTTCTATAATATTGAAATTTCTTTAAATATTATGTGTACCAAAAATTCAAGCAAAATGGGTATTCATGCTGATTTATCTACAGACAGGTTATTATATTATTTTTCGTTCGAGTCTTTAAAAACCAATTAAGAAAGTGCGGAAGAAACCTATTTTTTAATGAAAAAGATCAACACTCATCCATATTGTTTTATTAATTGAACAAACAGTAACAAACAAAGTATTTTAACTTATAAATGTTGAGGTTAAGAAGAATAATAAAATTTTTTTTCTAAAATTTATAAACACTATTAATTTTTAAATCAGACTAGACTAGTTTCTGCCTTTTTATGGACAGGCGTCATCAGTGATTTTCCATTTAAATTTTATTATTATTTGTGTCTTATAACTGTGAGATTGTCTCTATATGATAAATTTTTCAACAACCTGCGGCTGTAAGAATCAAACCTGCGATCTTCTTACATTAAAAGAGTAACAATACCAAGTCATGACCATTTAGTAGCGATCACACCCAAGTATGGCCTCAAATGTAATGCAGCTAAATCGCAGCTTTCTTTCCTATTAGCTTTTCTGTTATTGTATATTATACTCAGAAGTGACCAGCACTAACAAACACAAATATTCTATTTTTAGATTTTTCTTTATTTTTCTAATCTCCTCCGTCTCCATTTCAAAACGTTACCAGATTGACGTATGGTTTTTACGTTCAGTGTTGATAACTTTGAGTTTTAAGTTGAGGCATCGCCACAGTGCAAATTTTATAATGTATTATAGTAGAGTGTTATTTTAACGTCATAGTCATGCATATTTAACGTCATTTTAACGTTATTTAACGTCGCAATTAGTTTTTAACTAATATGCATTTGACAAATTTAATTTAGAAATGTTGAGGTTAAGAAGAATAATAAAAATAATTATGAAAATTAAAATCAACAAGAAAAATTACGATTGGGGTGTAAATCAAGGAAATCAGTAAAAGCGTTTTTGATTGGAACTTCTTACACAGCTGCTTCTTAGTAGTGTCCGACCGAAGACTTCGCCCAAAACGATATTTGGTCGGTTTTTTGGTATTTGGAGACAATATGGAAAAATTTTAATATTGAAAACATATTTGTTGAGCCATTCCATTTCGATTTAGGGTAATTTAAGTAGAATTCATTGCTTAACTGGGGATTTTTCTTTGAATTTGTCACACTCAAAATCGCATCTAATAAGCTCAATAAACGACGAATGGTTGATATATGTCCCATTTTTACTTTTTGCTATTTTAGGAAAACCTGCAGGACGCTTTTAACAATGATGTAGCAATACCTATTAATTGTAACCGCTAGTCTCAAAGCCTTACAAGGTCAATCCAAAGTCAAATTTATTATAGTAGTTTTTTATGACTTTTTTTACGTGTTCGTTTTTAGTTTTTCTATTGTTAAAAATTCAGTTTTAAATTGATACTAAAATAGTTAATTTACAATTTGGATAAGGCATAATTTAACACAAAATACAGTCTAAATCGGACCATAAATACAACCACAAATAACATATTCGTAAATATGTATGTCGACCTCAGGGCCCCCTACCGGTCCCAATAATTAATATTGGAACACAAAACGAACAAAAGGTGTTAATATATTTTCAATTCGTCCAGTGGTGTTCGATTTTATATATTAATATTTAAAAAACGGGTGTAATAGATGTCCACGGGTTTTCAAATATTTTTCACCGCTGCACACAATCCTTTCAAAAATGGGTTTTTGGGAAGTCACTTAATATACTAATATGAGTTTCGAGTTGACAGCGAAATATTTTTTTAAATTATTTGGAACTTTTTCAATAAAAAAATTAAATTAAGATTTTTTTATAAAAAAAATGATATATTTATAAAGTAATTTCAATGTAGTTCAACCAATCCGTATCCCTATCTGAATTATTGGGAAAAATATAGACTTTTAAAATTTATATACCTCTTAAAATATATATATTTTGTTTTTAAAGAGAAGCAACACACAGGAAATTCTTCGTATTAATTAATGTGTTGCTTTCTTTGGAAAGGGGATAGATGAAATGTGGTAAAAGATGAAGAGCTTCAAACATGGCAACACTGTAATTGCGCAAGATTATAAGTCTTAGAACAGTTGTTGCTCTCCACCTGATGTAGAGTTGTCGAATTTATTGAAGCTTTTTGGTTCATAGCCCTGATTCATTATTTTACTTCGATGGGGTTAAATGATATGGGAACACACAAGTAAAGTGATTATTTTATTATGCAACTTTGGGCCCCCATATTTTAAGTAGTAGGAGCTTGTTTTATATGTTTGTTTTCATATTAGTTAGACTGTTATTTATTAAATGCAAAAGACTGGACTTATCAGAAAACTTTTATTTTTTACTTATGTCGTTCTAAATTACAAATAGGAAATGCATCTAAAATTCTGACGCACTATCGGAACTACATTTTTCATATAATCTTTAATTGTGTTCCGTTTTTCTATGAATTTTTACTATTGCAAACAGCAGATCCATTTCTTCATTCAAATCGTGTCATACTTTCATTATTTTAACCATGTCTTTATAATTAATTCCGAAGGATTTCCCTAAATCATTAATTTTTTAAAGTCAACGATAAATTAATAAAGAAACCACAAAACTTTCTGATAAATATCAAGTTCTTTAAAAAAAATGTATTTAATTTATTTTTGAAATAAAACTAACTAACACTTGTTAGATGGGCTAAAAAACATAAAAACTAGTAAAAGAGAAAATATAAATTTATTTATTTTAAATTTCTTACTAGTTTCTGTTTACTCGAACGGATTTTCGAGTGAACTAGTAGAAATTGTAAAACTAATAATTTATTTATTTATTTAAAAATCCATATTGTAATACAAAAGCCATGCAGGCCAAAAAACGTATTACATAGCAATAACAATCCTGAATAAGAACTTAAAACTAAATATACATATATACAATAACAAAATATTATACGCATAAATCATTTCACCTAGAATCAAACCTAACTATTTTGGCTCCCCAGCCGTAAAATATATAAAAAGAAAACAACTAAGAACTAATAGTATAGAATTAAGAATCATATTCCGGTAACAATCAGCAACAGCTCACACATTACAGACATTTTCCAAAACTCCATCTTATGAAAACATTCCACAAATTTAAATGGAAACAGGTTTATACTATTGTATTCGAGAAATATTCCAGTAATTTGAGTCTAAAAACATTGTTGGAGTGAGAGAAAACTCGTAAATCATAAGGCAAATAATTCCAGCAATGAGCAATCCTCACCATGAATGACCTCTTAAACAGAGAGCATGAAATTCTAGGTATAACTATATTCTTTAATTTGAATTTTTAAAAGTCCCAGCCAGCTAATTTCGGAGCCCTCAAATTACATAACACTAAAATGACTCAAAAAAAATATTATTTGGGAGCCTTCTTATTTTGGAGTCAAAACTGATTTAAATATTAAATTTTTTTTTTGAATTTTCAAAAAATTTTAAAAAAATCACTCTTTTCCAGAAATAAATAGCCTTCAAAAAAGAATCAAATATAGCTCGAAAATATGAGCTCAAAGAAAAAGATACGTTTTTGAATACATTTATAGCACAAAAAAGAAAGAAAAAATAATTGTAAATTAATAGCGGTTTTCATTCTTGGTGTTATATTTACTTTATGTTATATTTACAACAATTTGTTCACAACAAAGCGTGAGTGTCTTTTTTTAAAGTATGATAAATTTATAAATCAGCTGATTTTTGGTGTTCGCCACATGTATCAAAAATTATTTTAATTTAAGAAAAATGCCAAAATTTACAGAAAAAGAAAAAAACTGGGTTTTTTTGATATTTTTTGACGGCAGAACAATCAGCTGTTTTTTTTGCTGATAAATTTATCCACTTCTCTTTTTTCGCTCAAAGCGTGCTGTTGTGTATAGATATTTCTAGAAGCTTTTTTGATTACACGTGGTCTTTGTGGAAAATTTTTGAATTGTATTTCAATTTTTTTTTTCCAAGAATTGAGATTTCTTAACTAAGAATTTGTGTTATTTTTTCATAAGTGTTTAAAACTAAGATAACTTTCGGGTTTGTCGTCCGGAAAGCTTTTCATTATGGGGGACGCTAATCCGTCCCCTATGGAGGCGTCTCACGCCAGATTTGAACAATTTTGTGAAGGTAAACTGAACAATGCTCATACTTTGGGTAAAAGGAGTGTTACGGGTGAACTGATTGGTGCACCTGAATCAACTCTTGGAACCGGTAAGATTGATAATGCTAAAATAATTTCTAATGATGATACTACTGGCAATGGTGGTGATAAACAGAACATGTCTCAGGGTGGCTCTAATATTCAGGGCACTACATCTAATAATAGCTCGTTGCAACATTTTGTTTATCCACTTGATTATAATGGTGACTTTTTGGTACTTGTTGACACGTCTAAGGCGGATCCTGAGAACCAAAAAGTTAGAAATTCTATTTTTCTGTATCAAAAGATTAAAAATCTAAATATTCGTGGAATTCTTTTAATTAAGGAGATTGGTAGAACTTTGTTTAGAGTTAAATTTGATTCGGCTTTAAATGCTAATAATTTCGTTTCGATGAATCTTGATAATATTGGACTTCGTCCTTTTATACCAGAGTCTTTTGTTTATTCGTATGGTGTCATACATGGAATCCCTAAAGAACTTGATGATGATTATATTCGGTTGAACATTATATCCAACATTCCGGTCGTATCGGCCAAACGTTTTATCAAAAAGATTTTCAGAGATGGGCAAGATGATACTGCCGGCAAAAAAGGAGATGAAAGTAATATTTCCTCTAAGGATAATGATAATGGCGTTCCCACTTTTTCTGTAAAAATTGGATTTTACTCTAATGATATTCCGGAATATGTGATTTTGGATTATTGTCATGTTCAGGTTAATCTCTACTACCCCCCTGTTCGTCAATGTAACAACTGTGGCCGTCTAGGTCATACTTTTAAGGGATGTCGCTCAAAGAAAAGATGCCTCAATTGTGGTAAATTTGATTGTTCTGGTAAATGCGCAGTGAAATGTATTCTATGTGGTGATACTTCTCATGCAGGTTCGGACAAAAAATCTTGCCCCAAGTGGCAACAGGAAAGTGATGTCCGAAAGATTATGACTCTTAAACGTCTTTCTAGAAAGGAGGTTTTGAACTCATATTCGACAAACAGATTTGATATTTTTAATGACTACGATGGTAATTTTCCTGATTTGAGTCAGACTCGCCCTGCTCCGGTGAAGAATAGGGACGCGGAAATAAACAAGATTCTTACTTCTCGTAAATTTAGTAAGGTTGTTATGCGTAAACCTCCTCCTCCGAAACCAAAACCCAATTTCTTTTTGACTCAACCGGTTAATACCGACCCTTTAACTCCTGTTATTGATAGGGGTAATGAGAGGGTATCTGATTTTGAAAGAATTATGTCGCAATTTACTTCTTTTATTCGTAATTATTTTATGAAGGAGGGTAATGGTCCTGGCCTTCGTATTCTTGATGATTTTAATGCCAAAATATCTGGTGCATTTTCTGATCTTAATACGGTAACTGATCCTTATACTGATTTCAATGAAACTGTGAGTGTAACTTCTATCCCGCCTTAAATATTTTTCAAAATGAAGATTTTACAATACAATATTCAAAGTTTTATATCTAATAAATCTACTCTTGAATTTTACATTAATAACTATAACATTGATATCTGTATTTTATCTGAGATTTTTAACATTGATGATTCTAAATCCAATTACAAATTATTTAACTATAATATTTTTCATAAATTGCGTGATGGACGATATGGTGGTACTGCAATATGTTTAAGGAATAATATTCGTGCTAAAAGGATTACGTATAACACAGCTTTGGATGTTCTTATAGTCAAAACTTTAAATCTTAGTCCTAATTTTACGTTTGTTTCTGTGTATTTCCCTCCTAATTTGGTTGCTAATGATATTCAGAGTGAACTTTCTAACCTTATTCCTTTGTTGAGAATATGGAAAATGTTATTTTTGCTGGGGATTTTAATGCGCATCACTCCTCCTGGGGCGATCGCGTAGATGATTCCAAGGGTAGAACCGTTTTCAGGAACTTTAATATTTCAAATTTCGTTTGTCTCAATGATGGCACACCGACTTTTATTCAGAGACTGGATATTGGTAATGGTACGGTTCCGGATATCAGCTTCACCAATGCTGGTTTTAACATTTCTTGGAAAACGGCACCAATGTGGTCTGGTGGTTCCCATCATTTTCCGATTATAATGGAAACGGATGTCGTAGTTACCAGGCCGGTGATGTTTGTGGCTAAGAAAGCTTTGCTTGGGAATTTATCCTCTCTAGCGTTACCAGATGATCCTGAAGCTATTTCACTTGCTTTTAGAAGTGAAATTGCTAAAGCATCCTACCCGATTATTTCTTCTCAACGAACACCAAAGGCGTGGTGGAATGATGAACTTGCATCGCTATTTCGCAGACATGTTGCGGCTCGCAAAAAGGCGAATCAGTATCCATGCCCTGCTAATTTGGAGGATGCAATTCGTGCTAATGAATCTTGGAAGGAAGCAGTTAGACTGTCAAAAAAACGTCTTTATAGGGAGAAAATTGATGATATTAATCTACGTCCAAATACTCGTTCGGCTTGGCTTTTGTCAGAAATGTTAGGGGTTGTAACCCTACAACTTCATGGGATGATGATAACAATCAGGTTTTTCTGGAGTACTTGAGGGATCAGGTTCCAAATAATTTTCACGTTAATGCATCTCCTCTTGCCAGTGATTCACCTACTCCATTTTCTTTCAGGGATTTCTCAGATGTTCTTAAGTCCAAGCAAGCTCCGTCTGCTGGTGGTGTGGATCGAGTTACGTATCAAATGATCAATGCCCTCTCGGATGATGCTAAGCATTCCCTTTTGATGGTATTGAATAAACATTATATTGATTGTCAAATTAATCCCTTGTGGAGAAAGGTTAGGATTGTTCCAATACCCAAGAAAGATAAACCTTTAGATGATTTTCGTAATTACAGGCCAATAGCGTTGATTTCGGTATTTGTGAAGATTATTAATTTAATGGTAAAGGAAAGATTGGTCCAGTTTATTGATGCTGCTAATTGCTTACCCAAACATAGTTATGCTTACAGGAAAAGAATGTCTACTACTACCTGTTTGAATGAGTTCCTCTTTAGGGTGTCTCTTTTGAAATCTCGGGGTTATAATGTTGTTATAGCTACTGTTGATATAAGCAGCGCTTATGATTGTGTTAATGTTATCTTTTTGAAGGAGATTTTATCTGGCTTTGGTTTCCCGCCTGAGCTCATTGATTGGATTCTGTGCTTTTTATCTGATAGGGAACTCTGTTTGGGTGATAAGTCGGTACGTGTCTATAATGGTCTGCCGCAAGGTAGTTGCCTTAGTCCGATTCTTTTTAATTTGTATACTGCGTCCCTTCACAGTCTTGAGGATCCGGAAACTTTTGTATTTCAATACGCCGATGATTTCATTATCTTGTCTTATGACTCTTTTTTTGATTCCGCCGTTTTTAATCTGCATCGCAAGCTGCGTCATTTTAAATCACGCTGTGACTCCCTTAATCTTTCTTTTAACATCTCTAAGACAAGAACAATGTATTTTGGTGTTGCTCCGACAAAGCAGATCAGTATATCAATAGATGGTGTACCTATTGAGATGACTAAATCATTTAAATTTCTCGGTATGACAATAAGGAATACTTTAACTTTGAACGATCATTATCAGCGTGTAACAAGAGAATCGGCATCAGCGGTTAATCTTTTGAAGAAGTTAACTAGTATTAAGGCAGGTCTTAGGCCCAACGTTGCTTTAAACTTTTATAGAAGCTTTATAAGGGGGAAAATTGAATATGCGCGATCTGTGACGGCTCATGCTCCGCAGTATATTGACAACAGAATTAGAACTTTTCAGAATACAAATCTTCGACGATGCCTTGGTTTGAACCCTTGGACTCCGGTACAGGTGATTTACGTCTTGGCAAATGAACTTCCACCACATTTAAGATCAGTTTTTCTGGCTGCCAAGGAGTTGTTGAAGGTGATCCTATTTAATGGGGACCTATTTCATGATATTAAAACCGCTCCGGCTCTTAACAACAGTTACTCGTATGTTTATCACAAACTTAGTCATATTTTTGACAAAGTGGTTCCTCTTGATTTACATAGTCAGTCTACTAAAATAAAGGTTATCAACGATCCTCCTTTCAATAAGAGAACTGGAACTCCTCTAGAATTTATTCGGTCCTACTTTATTTCTTCCCTAGAAGATTATAAACAGAATGGTTTCGTTCCGTTTGCTACTGATGCTTCAATTTCTGATACAGCAACTGGCTGTGCTGTTTTTCATATCAACAATGATCGTTTCTACTTATTTAAATTTTCACATCGTTTTTCCTCTTTGACTGGTGAACTTTTGGCCATTAGAAGGGCCATTGATGTAGCTGCTGATAATAATATTACTCGAATGGTAATATATACTGACAGTCGTAATGCAGGCATTGTTTTACGTAATCCTAGGTCTCTGAATTATTTAGTTCATGATATTCATAGAGCTGTTGATGGTTCATGTATTACCGATCTTCATATTGTTTGGGTTCCCTCACATGTAGGTGTTTTCTTTAATGAGAAAGTTGACTATATGGCAAAGCAGGCTGCTTGTATTGGAACTCCGTCTGTTGTTGTTTTTTACGTATGATGAAGCTGTGAGGTCGATTAAAGCCTCCCTGAGACTTGAGTGGGACACATACTACATTGATCAGTCCCGACTCACGGGAGCTTTCTTTTTCTCATTATTTCCTGATATACCGAATGCACCATGGTTTGTGCGGTCTGATATGGTCCCAAGGGATATTAAGATTGTTAATCGACTTTTATCTGGGCATACCTATGATGGTGTATATCTTCACAGAATTGGGAAAAGGACTTCTTTTGATTGTCCTTTTTGTGGTCTGGTGGACAACTCTGAACATGTTATTTTTCACTGTTCTAAGTATGACGTGATCCGTCAAAGACACAAGTTTTTTGAAGATTTTTCAAATCTCTTTGATTTATTACATTCACTTGATATGAACAATTTTATCAAGTTGGCAAAATTTATTGAGGAGGCCAACATTTCAGATTTATTTTAATGATACTACAACGCGCTTTATTTTAGTGATTTATGAGAGAAGTAGGCATTTTTTAATGCTCATCATATTGCAAATTGTGCACATAGAATATTTCATCGTTCAATGAAAAACTTTATTGGTGAAGCTGATTTATCTGCAGCTAATAAATCTGCAGTTCTATTACGTATTTAGTATAACTATACTGTGTGGATTACCCTGGCTCTTTGGTTACGCACCTCGCCATTGAATTCGAGAATTATAATAATAATAATAATGATAAATTTATCACGCGTGTTTACCACAGTTTTTGTGTGGTATTTCGCCACAGCGTGCTAAAATTTTGTTGTTGGTTCTGGTAAACTCTGATAAATTTAACAAACGTACATCATTAACCAGATCTACAAGGGTTGTTTACTACCAAGAATGAATACCGCTAATATATTTGCTCGGATTTGTATTCTAATCACTATAAAATATAATTAAATTCCACTTGAATTTTCATGGAAAGTCCGCAAAGGAATGGACCAACGTTATAACATCTGTTAAATTTTATAAGCCAACTGGTTTTAAGAGAAACCGTTTTTAATAGGTTTTTCTAATGCATATTTTTTAGTATACATAAACAACATTTTGTGCTAATTATACAAAGCGTATGCAGAGAATACATTAAACAACACAAATTAACTTTAAAATTAATCAGAATTGCTTAAACGCATGAAAATTTATTAATTTTATTAAAATTACCACTGTTAACACATTTTTTTTTGTAACTCTCTTAAAAACAGTTTAGGTTTTTAGAAGAGAGCGTTGCATACGGGTTTCTGTTGCTAAATAAAAATAATAACTTAAATATTTAAATGTGCAACACGTGGTTTTATTGTTTTATGATAATTTTGAAGAATTAAATTTAAAGAATAATAGGAAAATACCCTAACCACGTGTTTGATTGCAAAGAAGACAAGAATATAGCAAAATGTATGATTAATGGGTTATTTGTTTAAGCTCTGCCTATTTTGGAGGCTCTAGGTTTTCTAAAACTTCGGATTCAGATGATATCTTTAGCCAGATCGTAATACATGTATCAACCTAGCTAATATATTTAATTTGAGCCGATAGCCTATGTAGTTAGTGCTCCTTAAATTGTAATATTAGATTTATAATTAATTGTGAGTCTAATAAAGAATAATAATAATAATATTTAATTTTCTTTATTTTTGTCAATATACGGAGGTTGAAAGCTCGTTATTAATTAATAAAAATAACAAAAAAAATAATTCCGATACATAAAAAAACAAAGAAAATTATAAAAAAAAATAATAATTTTTGAATCCAAAACTGCGTAAATAAAACTCAAAAATAAAACTTTTTGGCATCAAAAATTACTCAAAATAGACTACGGGATCTACTTGGGAAATTTTGCATTCATTTTTTGGACCCCAAAATAGCTCTAAAACAACTCCAATTTATGAAGAAAATTTTTTTGACACACTCATTTTTCTCAGTCATTTTTTAAACCAAAAAGAAGGCTCTTTTGGAAGAACCATTTTGATAGAAAAAATTTAAATCATATATTTAGTTAGACCAATGTTCTACCTCAAGTCCAAATGTATTTTTAATACAAAAATTAAAACATTTTTGAAAAAATTTAAATTTTAATAATATTTTTTGAGCCTATTTTTAAATCGGTTTAGAGTCCGTTTGCTGGCTGATGTAGTAAAACTTAAATTAAAATTTGTATATCTAACTTCCTAAAGTCGATATAACACTTGTTTGAAGTTGCATTGCAAGGGTAATATAGAGTCCTAAGGATCACTTTCAATCTATTTTTTAAGAATTTGATGATATTTTATTTAGAGTTTCTTTTTTCTAAACTTTTCTTGCCATTTTGTTAGCCAAAGTTAAACCTCTAACTGGCAAACGATGTTTTGCAACGAAATTCATGCCATGTGCTCCACTCGAAAAACAAATAATAATTTCTTCAACAAAATTGTTTATCGTTGCCAAATTTAGGCGATATGAGTTAAAATATTTTAGGGTGCATTTGGAAACTAAAGCATATAAAAGAGAAGTTTTGGACAAAAAATATTTCTCTTACCAAGATATAACCACGCTCGAAAAACTATTTTTTTTCTACTCCTATTTTTTTTTTTTTTTTTTTTATTATTCTTTAAGATATCGCGATTTTCGCGTTTTGGAAAAAGCGAAATTAGGCGAAAAAGTATCTAAACTTCAATATATATTGTTCAAACTTCAACGCTTTGCTATTCATACTAAATAGCAAAGCGTCTTCTTTCTGCGAAATTTCATAAAAATATAAGTTAAGACGATGTCCTTTAGAGGAATCCTGATAAAATCCTGCGAGTCCTTGGACTAAAGTAAGGACTTATTATTAAAGATAAAGCTTTAATCTTACTTATATTTTATTATAAAGAGTTTTTATTCAACTTAAATTAGTTTTTTAGATTTTTGAGAACTCTATTTTTTTTAAAAATAATTAGATTTTGAAATTTTACGAAAATTTTGATTTTGAAGCTTTCTCGCTTTCAAACCGTGGACGGCACACGAAAAATTTCTTCTCAAAATATTTAGAAAATTTAGTTTTCTATCGCATTTGTTGTAAATTTTATGAAGACTGCCTTGAGGCAGCCTTACCCGTTAGAGGGTTAAGTAAATTAGCAAGTTTTGGAGGAAAAAGAAAAATCTATAAAAAAAAAAAATTTAACCGGCTAATCGAAATAGGTTAACCGATTATTCGAATCGAATAATTATTTGAGTTTTTAGCACTGGTTTTTACAAGACGTTCGCCGTTACGCGAATGAGTGACTACATGTATTTTCTTTTGGTTTGCATGTATTTTTGTTATTGTTTTTTCGTTCGTTTGAAGAAAAACGTCATCTAAAAACCGGGTATTAAATTATTTGTTTTGACATTAACCAAACTAGAGGCTGTTAATAAAGGAATCGGTTAATCGATTAAACGAATTGGAAACACTAGGTTAAGCAGACACAAAACAATTTTAAATGAACTCTGCACTTACTCGTAAGTTATCTCCCAATGTGTGACGCTGCAAGTGATTGTTGTGACCTTGTTGCGACGACATTGTTGTCGATGATGATGAACTGGCATAATTATTGCTATTAGCTGCTGTTGAATTACTGACATGTGTTGTATGTTGATTGTGATCGCCGGATGACGGACCCGAAGTAGCTTGAGCATGCATATCCGGTACAGAGCTCAAACTGCGGGCACGTTGTCTATCAACCGAGGAGCTGGCTAATTCGGCACCTGTAGAGCTACTCGAAAATGTCCTCGAACGAGGGCTCTGGTGACCGCTGTTGGCGGGTGTACTCGCCTTAGCACCCATTCGTTGTAGAGGTGGGACGGCTGTTGTATATGAGTTGGGATTGTTTGATCTGGGGGGCTGGGGGAAGCAGTGGGAGAGGGAGGTTGAGTTCTATAAACTCTGTGCACACTTCCTTTGTCTGATAATGGTTATACTATTTGAGTTGTTGTTATTGTATGTTGTTGCTGCTACTGCCTTTATTGTTGTGTAAAGTTTGTTCTATTGTGGTGGGTGTGACTATGTGTTTGTGTCCGTTGTATGTATGTTTTTGTTTGAACAAGGATTAAAAAAACTCAACGTTTTTTAAAGTTAATCATCATTTAGTTTTGTTAGTTTTTGGTCTTAAGTTGAAAGATTCCTTTATGGGTTATTCCTGTTTTTTTTTTACTATTATTGTTTCTTTTCTCTGTTTTCGTTGTTTTATGAAATCTTGAGGATTAATTAATTAATTTTTGTTCTCATGGGGTATTTTTTTTTTATAGACCGACAAAATAAACAAACGACATTCTTTTATATCTTCTGTGTTTTCTTTCACTTATCGGGAAGTTCTTTTATAGCGAACCCCTCTCCATTATTCTTACGACAGCGGCTAATAATACAGACGACTTCGTCGACGTCTTTTTCTTTAAGACGACGTTTGAGCAGTTATTGTCTGGATGTAAGATGGTTGGATAAATGGATGAATCTGTTTTTCTATACTTTTTTTTGTACTTTTGCTGTCTGTTTTTGTATGTATTTGCAACACAGGACAATTGGAATTTTTGTTAAATATTTTATAAAAAAAACAATTTTTAGTACATTTTCTATTAGCCAAAATTAAAACACTTGAAATTTTTAAAATTTTTCCGTAGAATTTTATATTTTTTGTCTGCTTTTACGTTTTTATGCAATTTTTTGTCCGTCTTAAAAAAAAAATTAGCTCTTTATTTGTAGTTCTTGTCTACTCTTCGATGACATTTATCGCAGAATTTGTTTTGCAAATTTAAACAGGGTTCGAAATTTCACTTAAAATGTAGGGGGTGAAAAATATATAATTTAGTGCCGTTCACACTTAAATACAAAACTTGCGTTTTGCCAAAACAAGTATTGAAGCTTTTGATTCTATTTCATGGATGGCAGGCAATACCGCTAAAATACCGCTATCGATTGAAAACCTTTTCAGCTGACTATCGTTATCGCTAAAATACAGTTACCGATATAATTGAAATACCGTTATCCGTAAAATACCATTACCGATATAACCGAAATGCCAATAGCCCTAAAATACCGATACCGAAATAACTAAAATACCGTTATCGCTAAAATATTGTTCCCGAAGAAATAGCGTTATCCTTAAATAACCGTTACGGAAATTCTCTAACAAGATCTGAAAAAAAATTGCTGTAAATAGATATAAAGGTCCGCCATCCAACGTTTTCTTTTTTCAACTAGTGCTTATTTCGTGAATGGTAACACTTAGCTCATGTCTGATTTGACAGATAATTAGTTTTATCCTTCCGCTGAACGAATATGGTCCGTATGTTCGTTACCTTGTGAAAAAAGTGAAAGAAACTGGCATCCTCATCGATAAACCAAAGCGTGTATATCCAAAAACAGTGCGTACACCCGAGAATATTGCTGCTGTGGCAGAAAGTGTGCGTGAAGCGCCATCAACATCAATTCACCGTCGTTCTCAACAATTGAACATTTCAGAGACATCATTGAGACGAATTTTGCATAAAGACCTTGGTATGACGCCATACAAAGTCCAACTGGTTCAGGAGTTCAAAAAAAAAGTTATTTGGCGGACCCTTTATTTCCCCAAAGTTGGATCATAAACTAGCCAGTCAGTAGACCTCGGTCATAATGCGACTAAAAATATCGGTTTGCATTGACATTACCTGCATAACTTAAATAATGTTACAATTAAAATACCATTACCGAAATAACTAAAAACACGTTATCCCTAAAAACCCGTTACCGAAATAACTAAAATACCGTTGCCATTAAAATGCATTTAAAATATCGCTACCGAAATAAGTAAACTACAGTTAACGCTAAAAAACCATTACCGAAATACCAGAAATATCGATACCCCTAAATACCATTATCGAAAATAGCGTTACTCTACCGATAGCCGCATCGAATCGGTTACCATCCGTGTTCTATTTATTACAAAAGTTCTGTATTCGTTTACAATTGTTTATTTCCCGTGTTTAGAATGTAGGTGCTAAATTTGATGTATGTAAAGCGTTTTAAACTCCATTCACTTAAACGAAATGATTAAATCTATTCAAGTATGTTCTTTATATAGACTTTATATGGTAATGGAATAATGACTTTATATAGTAATAGAATAAAGAACGTGGTTGATGTTGATATCGCGGCTACTTAAAATCTTACTGAACCTGCAGAAGCACTTCTGGCTATTTCTACGCGACATTTCACTTCCTTATCACAGTCCCAGTTGTCATTGAGCCAACATCCAATGTATTTAAAACTGTATACCCTTTCTATTTGCTTGTTATCTATATTCATAGATGAACTTGCGTAGGGTGTATTATTTACTCAACTAACGATCATAAATTTAGTCTTTGAAATGTTTATATCGAGACCATATTGTTTACTGTAATGACATACTTGGTAGAGAAGATGTTGTAGATCTTGTAAATTATCAGCAATTTACTATACCATAGTAAATAAATTAAGCCCAAAACCAAACAACGAAAGTAGTAGTGAGTGGAAGTTCTTTCAAACTTTGCTCTGGAATTTCGCGAAAACGGGTGCATGTCAGTGTTGCCAAGTTATGGGTTTTCCTAATCTGTTTAGGGGGTTTTTAGTCATTTAGGGGAGATTTTAGGGGATAACAATTTGTTAGTAAAAATCTGACTAAAATATGTAATTTTGACTTTATAAAAATAAAAATTTAGGTTTGACTATTATTTTTGTCAAATTCTTGGCATAATTTAAATTTTTTTTAGATTGCTGGTAAAGTTTAAGTGACTTTACTGCGCTGTTAAAAAATTCAGATTTTCACTATGAAACAGTAAAATTTAACAAAATTTGTGTATTTTTAAGGATTTTTATTCAAAGAATTTAAAATAGAACTAAAAAATTTAGCAGATTTAAAAAAAAATAGTTTTTAGGGTAATTTTTTTTGTTTGTAAAAAAATACTTGTCGCCACCGGTTGACCTAAAAAACCAAATAAATAATAATAAATAATAATAAATAATATAAATATAAGAAATAATAATAAATAATAATAAATAATAATAAATAATAATAAATAATAATAAATAATAATAAATAATAATAATAATAATAAATAATAATAAATAATAATAAATTAATATAAATAATAATAAATAATAATAAATAATAATAAATAATATAAATAATAATAAATAATAATAAATAATAATAAATAATAATAAATAATATAAATAATAATAATAATAATAAATAATAATAAATAATAATAATAAATAAAAAATCCAACTGGAAAAATAAATACAGTAAAACCAGGTTAAGACCGAACTCCGAGGGACCAAACAAATTAGTTCGTTTTAAGCGAGGTTCGTACTAAGCGGGGGTTTTTTTTAACGATAAAAAATATTTATTTACAAGATTATTCAGATTTTTACATAAATAAAAAAAAAATTAGCATTTCACACACTCACAATTAAAAATTCACTTAAAATTTTTAATTGTATTTAAAAAAAATCTGTTATTTTTTTCTGAATGACTGAATTAACGATTTAATTCGTTATAAGTTTTTCTATTACCAAAATATGATTGTCAGCTTCTTCGGAACACGATTTTGTTCGAATATATTTTTTTTTATGTTTATTAAGCTATTGTGTACCGTTGTATATTAGGTACTTCCTCCTCTATTTCGATTTCTTATTACTTGACAAATTTTCACACTACGGGAGGATTAACAATTTCCATATTTCTTCATCTGATAATGTATGTGACGTCAAAACATTAGCATCTATATCTAGAAAGTCATCAACGGATATGGAATTCATATTAGGTCTATCCCATTAAACGGATAAAGAGTGTACTAACATGGTAATTTATATGAAAACGCGTTTTAGGGACTGCTTAAAACAGTTCGCAATAACCGAGGGTTCGTATTAACCGAGTTCGTATTAAAAGATGTATTTTATATGAAAATTGTTGCCAAAACGTCGGGTCTTTTTAAATTAGGTCGTATTAACCGAGTTCGTCTTAAGCGAGTTTTACCGTAATTAACTTCAACTGCATTAATTTAGATATTTCAAACTGTTTTTATTTATTTCATCAAAACCAAAATTAAAGTTTACATAGAACCATTAATTAAAATATATATGTAATAACTACACTCTTTTTTCTTTTTTGTTTTTTTTTTTTGTTTAATACACACAAATTGAATATGCTGTACCTTAAAGAGAAGAAATGATTAAATTTCAAAATCTAGAATAAAACATAATTAAGAGTTTTGTTTTAAATAATTCTTGCTATTATACGTTATTAAATTGTCTTAAGATAAAGAGAGAAAAAATAATATATTTGTTATCTTTTGTTTTAAATTTGGGAAACGCATTCGTTTAACTATTTCTTGTAATTATTTCATTTTTTTTTTTAATATATATAGAGAATAATTCTAAAATTAGTAATTAATATATTGTTGATGTATATTATTTTATTTGTTTTTATTATATTTGTTTTACTGTTATAAGCGAGAGAGAGAAAAAATTTAAAAAATTTAAATCAAATTGAAACGATTTTTCTTGTCGCTTATTAGCTTGTTCTTGTTGTTTTTTTTTATACTAACGATTAAACGCTATTTGTTAGCATTGCACTTTACAGTATTGACCGCGACGTTCCAAAACTTCACGGTATTCTTTATAGTTCATCTGAATTTCCTGCGAACGATAGCGGGTTAATTTAATAGCTTTACGTGTCTCTGGTGTAATGACAGCACGAAAGCCACCTTTTCGTAAAAGAGAGTCAATAGTTTGGAGTTGATCCCAACCTGGTAATAAATAAAAATTTTGAAAGTAATAATGCCAGTTCCATACAATAACACTATTCGAAAAATTTAAATTTTTGGTAGGACGTTCTCTTGCAAGACAATATTTGGCACGCTGATTACACAGATTGCAATAATTTCCAATGGACAAGGTTAGTTTTCGAAATATATTAACTTTTTGATTTTTGGCCTTCAAAGTTTAGTAACGTCATGATGTTAGTTAGAAAAATACCCTAACCACTTGTTTGATTATTAAGAAGACAAGAATGGAGCAAAATTGATGATTAGTAGGTTTTTCGTTAAAGCTCTGCCTATTATGGAGGCTCTAGCCAGATCGAAATACTAGTATAAACCTAGCTAATATGTTTGATTTGCTTTATTTTTGTAAATATACTGAGGTTAAAAGCTCGTTATAAATCGAAAGTAACATAAAAATAATCTAGATGTACATAAAACAAAAACTTAATAAAACTATAAAAATATTTAAATCAATCCCAAAAAAAAATTTTAAAAATAATTTTGTGTAATAAAAATTATTCAAGTTCTAGGCCTTACTCTATATTTCTTTGTTAGGTTATATGAATGTTTGATGTTTTGCATGGGATTGTCACTTCTTTCAAAACGTGTTCTGATGATGGGAACCTAGAAAATTCCCGAAATAGATCTATCAACACATTCCTGAAAGTGGTCAATTAATAAATTTGAAAACAAAAACACTATAGACTATTTGTAAGGACAATATCCTAATAAAGAAATATAGAGTATGGCCTCGAACTTGAATAATTTTCATTAAAGGACGAAAAAAACATTATTTTTATTTTTAATAAAAATTATATCAAACTTAATAATTTTGTGTGTTAACGCCTACTTTTTCCTATTTCATTTGTTTCCTTTTTCATTTGTTGGTTTAAACATCCTTGAACGTTAAAAAACATTATTGTATTAAAATGAATATTTAAATACCATCGATTTCAAAACCATAAAATGTTGTAGCAAACTGCTTTAAAACAAGGTGTTCATTGGTAATCTAAAAGTTGAAATATCTCGAAAACAAACCGTGAGATTTATATTTAAGCCGAATTTGGCATATTCGTGTTCAGCGTGTCCGTAATTATATTGAAGTGAAGTGTCTTCTTTTGGTGTTTTATAGTGTAATTTAAAATACCTTGTTCTGTAGCTACTTGGGGCAGATAAGTAGCAGTCCTTTTGCAACCTCTTTCATTGATGAATTCAATGCGAATTCCATGTATACCTAAAGTCCAATCCAAATGACCATTGGCCTCTTCAAATTTTGCAAAATCGAAACAGAAACTGACAACTTTGGTAGTTCATCGCGTGAGATCGGAGCAAAACGAGAATCTTTCAAAGCGCTAGTTAAAGCATATTCGCGCAAACCCGAATGTAGATGCATAGCACTAAAAGTGCCAATACAGCCGCGTAGACGTTTGTCACGTCCTGTCTTCCAGGTAACAAATAATGGACTACATTTTGAGAGAGAAAGCATTTTTAATTTTTTTTTTGTTAAATAAATTTATTTAAAACGTATTTTTTTTTTTAACTTACTAAGCTTCATTGGTAAAAGGGGGAGTACCTGGTCCATCCATATTATTGAGCTCACAGTCTAAGACTTCAAAACAAAATAAGCACATATCGGGTACGGCAACGCTTTCCACTGGCTTTCCAATGTAACCATTAGTTAACCTAACCACACCTTGATGATGACTGTAATCATGTCTGCCATCGCCATTAGTAAAGACTTGGTCGGAACCACTGCTGGAACCGCCCGAATTATAGGAATTATGATTGTAATAATGATTATTGGACATAATGAGTTTACTTTTCACGATTTAAGTTATGATAAGTTAATGTTTAATTAATTGATTAATGAATTACAATTTTTTTTTATCAATTTTTAAAAAGGTCTTAAGGAAATTATTTTTTATTTACTCTAATAACGTATTTTAATTATCAAATGAAATGGCAGTGGGTATATTGATCTTAATTTATGGTTAGGTTTATCTGAAATTAAAAATGTGGTAAAATTTTATTAATATTTTTGAACAAAACATCGAGTTTCAAATTGCTCGATAAACCGTTTTATTTTTCTATATATTTTATTTTTTTTACCGGATTTTGCAAAAGGGCGGTTTTCATATTATTCGGGAATCTGTTTTTTTCGTCTCGAATAACTCGTCATTTTCATATATTGTTAAAGCTAAAATTTCATAGAAATAATCATTTTGGAATAATTTGCAAGGTTTCTCTAATTTATAAATGAAAACAAGTAAAATAAATGTAAAGTAATTTGTATACACTATTTGTTCAGGTTATCTTGAGGTGATACGGAAGGGATTCCGCGAACCGTTAACCAGTCATGGAGGGACAGAATGGATTGCAGGGTTTGTCTAGGGCGTTATGGCCCGCATTGTACGCAGGGGCAACCAAGGTTCTTTTGGGACTGGACAGGCATTCAAATAATATTTTTGGGGTGTTATTTCATTTCCTTAAAAAGCACAATTTTTAAGTAATATAAGCAAATAACCGTTATAATTACTGCATAAATTATCAAGTTATTAATGTAAATAGTTATTTGCTATTAGTAAGTGAGATTATAACTTGTTTTTTCAAATCAGATGTCGAATCCGTTGAAATCTTATATTTTTAAGACATCAAGTAATTTGTAAAAACAAGTTTTTCCTGTGTGGCGGGCCTTCGGCCACTCTTAGGGGTTTTTTCCTCCGTAGAAACGCTGCAGGCGGCTTCGCGAAATAAAGTTTTTTCTGCGTGCGATTATACGATTATAAATTTAGTTTTATTTTGTGATATACTTCTAAAAAATTTAAAAAAAAACTGTATTGGTATACTAAATATTATTAATCTTTTTATTTTAAAAAGGCTGAAAAAAAATCGCGCAATTTTTTTTCAGCGTTTTTACTATGTAATAATTAGGAATAAAGAAATATTTCAAAGTAATATATAATTTTGTTTTTTTTTATTGGGGCCTTATTTCATTTTCAAAATGGGGCTTTACTGCATTACGAAATAAAGCCCCAAAAATTGGGGCGTTACTTCATTTTGTTTTGGGGTGTCGTTTTCATTTGGTTGGGGGTTTATTTCATTTTTTTTTTTGGGTATTGTTCATAATGAAATAAAGCCCCAAAAAATGGGGCGTTATTTCATTTTTGGTTTGGGGACTTATTTCATTGGGGTGTTGTTTCATACCGCCCCGTGCTTCACTGTGGCGGTTGTGTATCTGGATTAAACTTTTCGCCTCGTGGTCTTCGAACATTGGCTCTTCCATCTGATCCCCGGAGGTTGAATTTAGACTCATCTGACGACAATACATTCTTCCAGTGCTGTTGAGTCCAGTTACATGGGTGTGTGCAAAATCAAGCAGAGCTTTTTGGGTTTTTTTCCGACACAAACGGTTTTTTTTGTACATCTTTAACTTCTAAGACCATATTCTCGGGCTCTTCTTTTAGTGGTAAGAAGACTGGCATCTATTAAAAGTTCAGTTTTAGCTTTTTTTGGGAACAGCTTTGGGATATTTCGTAAAAAAATTCTTGATTTTCCGATCTTCTCTTACAGTTGTAATACGGGGTCTTCCATCTTTATGAGTTGTGTGGATGTACCACTATTAACAATGCGGCAAATCGTTGATTTTGGAACGGAGTACTTTATAGAAATTTCTTTTGTGAAAGTCCATTTTGAAAATCATTTAAAACTTTTGATTTGAAATCAGAATTGTATTTATTTCCTGCCATTTTTACAAAAATTATTCTTACGATGTTATATGCTTCCAACATCTTATTACAACTATTAAAGAACAATAATTATAATAAATTTGTTTAAAAAATGTAACGGCCTGAATCTCATATTAAAAAGGAATGCGATTACCGTTATATCCTAGCATTTGTTAGTATAAATTGTTTCGTTAAGAGTAAGAATAATGAGAGTTGCAAATGCTTGAACACCTGCATTTTGAATACATCTATTATTAAATAATTTTTTTTTGTTGTTTTAATTAAACGGAATTATTATTTTTATTTGTTTAACATAAAACAATGTATGAAGAATGTGTAAA
Source organism: Delia radicum (assembly GCA_021234595.1). Lineage (NCBI taxonomy): Eukaryota > Metazoa > Arthropoda > Insecta > Diptera > Anthomyiidae > Delia > Delia radicum. The sequence continues at coordinate 182,325,012 of CM037852.1, read as the reverse complement.
AATACATTTTAGTAACTAAGTGTGATTTGAAGAAATAAATCAATGAAAACAACAAATGCGATCTCAGTTCCACTACTGTATGTATTTGAAATTATTCAACCGAGTAGATAAACATATTTAAATAATTTTTATTGATTTTAGAAATGAGTAATTTATACTGGTCGGATTTAAATATTAAATAAAGTTCGCATAACATAATTTTCGCTGAACATAACTTTTAAGGTGATATCGTATGATATATACCTGGAAGCTTTATTGTGTGTTTCGAAATGTGCAACTTTGAAACGTAATTATTGTTAGGATGTTCACTCTCTTTAGATTTTTTTACTTACAAGGGAGTCTCCCGATGGGGTTCTCTTCTATCTTAAAAAAAATTAGACACGATTTTTTTTTGCTGCCCAATCACATGTTTAAGGTTAAAAAAGTGGTGTCAAAAATTACCCATTTCTGTTTTGTTTTCGTAGTAATAGCAGGGGTTTGCCACTACTATTTTTTTTGGCACGGTTGGCAATTTCTTCCTGTGTATTTTTATATCAAAAAGGCTGTACTTCATAGTGCTAGCCATTTTTTAAAGTTAGTGCTTGTTTTCCCGATATTAAATAATATATTGATTTTAAATTAATTTTGCTGTATTAAATGTACACCACAATCTTTTTTTTTAAATCCTTCAATATTTTTTTTTAGTTTGATTGGAATTTCAACAACGTTTGAGAAAAAGAGTATTTAAAAAAAATGTTGTAGTATCAGGGTATGCTAATACTCCTGCGGAACAAAATTTTGTCGTGTTGCCCTATCTCCTTTAGTTTCGGAGATACCGGCTATTAACTTCATTTTAAAAATGACTGGTATCTCGAAAACTAATCAAAATATCGAAAACTGACAAAATTTGTGTTGTGTATTTGAAATATTGTAAAAAAATTGTTAATATTCTAACAATAACATAACTATGTTTAAACTTTTTTATCACAAATTTTTGATAAATTTGTTAGTTATATATGATATTTGAAAAAAGTTAAAAAAACTGCAAAAAAAAAATCAATATTACCCAACTTTTACCTTAAATAATTTTTATTTCAAGAAATATGTTGGCATATAATACCTTTTCTGAAAACTTGGGGAATTGGCTTTCAATTTTTATATTTTTTTTTATATACTTATATAAATAAACTTTCTTTTTGACCTTTCTCCAAAAAAAAAAAACAAGAGTATGAAATAAATAAAAAATCCGAAACTAGCCTGCAATGGGTTAATTTATGGTTACATATTGCATCTCATTGGATAGATATTTTAAAAAGCTTTCATATGACCTACATATTGCCAAGATCGAACTTGTACTTTTTGAGATAAACTAAACTAAAAACTAAAAAAAGTTTGCCATCGGCATAATCAGATTTGGATATATTAGTCGATGGACAAAGTTTCATCAATTTTGGAAAGCAAGCGGCTAATCTTTATTTAAGACCCTGTTCTAATTTTGAGCTATGCCCGTAAACTAGATTTGTTCTAAAATTTGAAACAAATTCGAGTCGGGCCAGTAACTATACTTTATCCCATTTCCTGTCCCCACTATAATTTAATACACTTTCACATTCACCACTCTGGCATCTCTAGTTGACTGTTACGAAGATATTTCCTAATGACGTCTTTTGTTTCTCTTATTCTTACAATTTTATTGATATTTACGAAATGTCAATAAAGAGGAAAGAAAAATTTTCTTGAGAAAAAGAATAGCAGTCATAAAGAATTAGCCAATAGTTAACCCATTTCTTTTTTTTTTATTCTAAAATACTTAACCCTCAAAATTTCAAGATATTATTCAACTTTTTTTTTAAAAATTACCTTTATTAATTTTTTCTAATAGCTGCTGCTGTTTTGTAGCTATATATTTTTTCTTCTTTGTTGCTTTTGACCTTTCTCTGCGCCCCACTCGATGTTTTTTTCGCTGGTCAAACGCTGGACAGTTTTTTTCTTTGTTTAACTGTTTCTATACTTATAACTTTTGAAAAAATTGGCATCATCCTTATCCGGAACACCTCATACAATTGAAATTTAGAAAATTTTAAAGACCAATTCAAAGTTTTTCTGTAATTTTAAGGAATTTTAGATTAGAAAAAAGACTGCTACTGACTGCTCGCCTTTCTTTGTTAAACGATGAACCATAGATTACATAGACGAGAGACTCTTCTTCTTCTTTTGACAACAAACAAATTTTTCGTACCCATTCACATATTTTTTGTATAGGTATACGACTTATGTCGAAACACATTCTCATGAGTTACGTCCACTGACAGATAATATTAAGAGTTTGAACCCTATGTATCTATGCGATGAACTTGGATTAGACTTGTGTAGTTTCGTGAACGAACTCGTTCAATTGAACTACTCACTCAATTGAACGATATGACAAGTTCACCAATATGCGTTCTAGTTTAAATCTTCTTTTTACTCGTTGCTTGATTTTATCTTTTTTTTTAATAGTTTCTTGCAACATGTACCTAATTTTTTAAATAATTAAAAGTTATTAAACAAGCGATCTAAGGTACCCATACAATACGCAATATTCTTGTACAACTTTAGCTTTAGTGCAAAATTTTAGAAGTGTGTATGATACTGGAAGGTTGCACAATTTTGAAAAGAAATCAAAAAGGTTATGATTCTTATTGCGCAACCAAGAAACGTGAAAAATATTGTATAGTGTGTTTGCCGCATTGTGTAATTTTTATACCCTCTAAACAGAACAAAACAATGGCGCCATAATTTGTGCAAAAGTATTGTACATCTTATTGCACTGTGTAGGGAAAATGCCAATTATACTGGCAATAATATTTGCAATAATATTGCAAAGTATATGGGTACCTTTAGCTTAAATTATCATATGAACTATTGTAAATTACCAAAGATGGATTAAACTAAAAGAGCGACCTAATTCTTTCAAATCAAATGAAATATAAAGATAAACAGACTACACAGACAGTACTCAGCTGATGGATTCAAAATGATGGTAAGAATATTCTTACCACCGTTTTGTAAAAAGTAAATGAAATGTCAAAATTATAGCGATATACTGAAAGGGATAGATATACATATACAAAAAATGTTTCATACAATTTATATGGCAGTTTTTATTTCTATCTCACTCCGCCAAATCACAATAATGTAAACAAACCATACATAGTGTCCACATTAGATATTAACATTAATATAATATGTGCGAGAACGCCACCTGAATAACGAATTAAAATATCTATGTTCATATTAATGTTTAGGGTGGAAAACACGCATTCATATTTATATCATGTCTTCTCATAATTTTCTGTCTGCCGTTGAGTAAAGACGTGTGTGTGTATTTTGACAGCTCATATCATAATATTGTTGTGTAGAGATTTATGATAACAGCTCTATTTAGATATCAGATATAATAATAACATTAACAGAAATGGGTGTCCACACGTAATATAATTCTCTCTGCGATTGAATTTGAAGTTTGCTGACAGAAAAATATTAAAGTTAATATCTAGTGTGGACACTATGATACGGTTTAAAATTACTCGTTTAGGACATGTCATTGGTAACCTGTGCGTGTAGTCTGTGGAAAGAACGCTCACTCAAACGAACTAGAATGCCCAAGCACAGACTAAACAGACCCGACACAAGTGACAGATGCCAAAATTGTTTATAAAACCATATTTTTTTTAAAAATGTTTTTTTTCAGTAATGCCTTGTGAGAACGGTTAAGAACGTGGAATTACAAATTAGTTATTATAGACGCCGTGTATATATTAGCTTCATTCTAACACGATATTTTGCAGAGTTGAAATCGACAGTATTTTTGAGAAAAGATTGGACAATGCTGCCAGACTTTAAATGTTCGTGTCTAACTTAAGGCTCCATCAGTCTTTGCGTTCCGTCACGTTTAGGTAACGTGCCGTTCCGGATAACTGTTTTGTGTGGTTAGCCTGTTCCGTAACAACATAGTAGCTTCGGCTAAACGATTGTTTCATTGTTTGTCTAGTTGCAAATGTGTTTGTAATTTTATTATCATAATGTGTATGCAAAACCTTTATACAATGTTATTTTGTACAATTTAGCTTATTAAATTAAAACAAAATGTTCTTGTGTTGTCTGTTTAGTTTTTTTATGTGGGAGCAATCAGCTATGTTTAGCTGTCACTTAACGTAGTAGAAAAAAATTTTGTTTTTAATAGGTTTGTCCGGTACGCACGTTTGCATTACAGACAAACTAACCACACACTCATTTTCATATATCAAAAACAAATCAGCTGATTTGTCACGGAACGTTACGTACAAACTAATTCAGCCCTTAAGGGTGAATTAGCCAAGCGTAAACGTAAACGTATCTCGGTGTACGAAATTTAATAAGTCAAATAAGAATAGAAGACATTTTGTGTATCTTGTTGTTTCATTCATATGCATTAAACATATAGAAAACGTAACGGACAACAAAATTCTATTTTGATTAGATTTTCTTTGTGTTTTTACGTATTCTATATGTTTGATGAATATGAATGAAACAACAAGATACACAAAATATCTTCTATTCTTATTTTACTTATTAAATTTCGTACACCGAGATACGTTTACGTTTGGCTAATTCACCCTTTAGATGAAGAAGTGTTGCCAGAACGGCGGTTTTCACTCTAGATTTAGTAATTTTTTAAAATCGATTGAGGACGGTTTTTTTTAATACCAACAAATTTACTTTTTGGCGGTTTTTTTCGATACTAAAAATTTAATATATTTATTAAAAGAGTTAAAAACATAAATATTTAACTTTAACCAATTCTAACAATCAACTCATTGAATAAAGAAAGAAATAATTTATTTTTGAGTACGTTAATTTTTCTTAATTCGTTAAAAAGTTAATATCGCTTAAGTAAGCCACATTCACACTAGATTGCAAAAAGCGTGTTATCCCAAAACACTTATTTTAGCTCTTTCTTCTATTCTTACAGTTCTTTATTCTTTTCCACACGTTTTTGGTAAAACAATTTCAATACATTTAAATATTTTGTATCGTTTTTTTGGGTTTTCCAAAAACTTTTTGGCAACACTGATGAACACTAGTATAGGGCTGTCGAGTTCTTTAAAAACCCAGAGAAATTTAAAAAACGATTCAAAAAATAAATGTCAAGTGACAAAATGGGGGGAAAATATTATATTATTATTCAATCGCTATCCACCCATATCTACTATTTCCCAGTGTTTTGTCATTTTCAAGAGAGTATTAACAATAATTTGACAATTTGCATCACCAATAATGGAAAATAATAGATATAGATGGAGTGGCCCCCTTAATTGAGTGTAAAAACAGAATAATAAAAACAACCTAATATGTTCGAATCCTAAATTTTTATTCAAATAGCCGTTTACTGCACGTCATAAAAGGAATCCGACTCCGTATACGCAGCGTTTTCTGGATCCGTATACTGACCAGAAAACGTATTATAACGAACATCGAAACTGATTCGAATCCGTTAAAAGAACATGTTTTAAATTTTACAAACACTCACCATTAAAATGTGTGACTTCAAGTCTATTTTTGCAGCTAATTTTATATGGCTTTTGCCATTTTCTTAACTCTGTTGATTCGTTACTGATGATAAACTGTGAAGTCCGTAACTAACGGTGCGGGAAACGGATTCAAAAGTTAAGTTTTACACAATCCGAATATACTGTCCTTAAATGTTCCGTACAAGAATTGATGTAAACGTGTTTTGGGGACCGTTAACGTGCAGTCAAAGACGGATTCATGATTCCGTACATGCCGGAGATTCCGGAAAAATATTTCTTGGTATATTATTTATTGTTTTTAAAAAACTTATCTGTAAAAACTAAAAATATTGTATTGTTAATCAGCAAAAGAGATACAGGATAACGAATAAACCTCCATGGTAGTCTTTACACTAAATAAATATGACAGCTTTTGCAATCACTGTCGTACTTCTTTATTTTGGGCGCATTTTCGCTCGCAGCGACAATCGACGTAATTGAATTACAATAATTATTTATTTATTATTGAATTAAATATAGAAGATAGTGATCCGGCATAAGAGGACAAATTAAAATGCCTTCGTCAGCAAAATTGTTTGTCGACCAGCGCCAGCATTTTGTTGCAAAAGTCCCTAGGTTTTTTCTACGCAATTTGACATTTGATTTAGTGCACCGATTTCCATGAGAGATAAAACTTATGTTAGTTCCCACCGGAATTGTTTATTCTCTTTTTTTTATACTCAAATTGTTGTTCTAATGTTGCCACATTTGTACAAAATTATGCATTATTCCGAATGGTTAAACAAACTAAAAATAACGCTACTCAACAACCAAAAAACATAAACACATATTTTTAAAATGCGTATTTACTCTGAATCCAAATTTACCAAAACATTTCTCATTTGCCAAAACATCTCTCATTTTCGGTGACGGTTTTCTTTTCCGATGCTATTTGTATTGTGCTTATTCTCTTAACGTTACGTTTTATCTGACTTTGAATGTACGTTTTGTTAGCGCTGCCAACCGATAGATAGCGTTGTAAATTTCACCTAATACTTCGAAGACTTCAATAGTTAAACCGTTTGCTGCCACTAATGCATGTGTATGCCAATTGCAATGACTTAATGGACAATGAATAGTACACACGGGACAAATTAATGTAAATTTAAGAAATTTTTCGCTGAATGGACAACTCGATGGATCGTCCAGACGCCATGTTAATTCTGTGATAAGTTTATAGTCTTAAGCAATCTAGTTCGTTTGAGTGAGCGCTCCTGCTAGTTCAATTGATCTTAATTAACTAGGTTGCCTCTTCTAGTTCAATCGTTGTTTGACAATTTCATTTAATCGTTCGCTAGTTAGAATCGTTTCTTTGATAATTTTTAAGCGAATTATTCATATGAGACAGTTCTTTTTTATATTAAAAAAATTGAGCTGGCAACATTCAAAAAAAAATAAACTCAGAAGCACCATAAAGAAAATAATTATTACTCAAATACCAAAAAAGAACAAAAAAGCGATAGACCTAAAAGAGTTGAAGATTACGAACTAGCTCACTAGCTCAAAATAGACTAGTTCAATTGAACTAAGTAGTTAAAGTCAACTTTAAAGTTCTACCATACTTCAGTACCATATTAATATCACAAGTTTCCATCCCTGTTGAGCACAAATTTTAGTACAATTTTTCTTTTCTATTTTGTTACTTTCTTCTTAATTTAAGTACATTATAAACCATCTCTGTTTTCTGATTCTTGTCATTCGTGTTTTCACTCTCAGTTGTTTCGGTCGTGGCGTTGTTAAAAAAGTTTCTTGATAGAAATTTAAATAAAAATATAAATTTATATTTAGCTCGCCAAAAATTTACATAATATTTTAAATAGATTAAAATACATTCACACGTTTTTGAATGCATACTTGCGAGTAATTTATAATAAAAGTTCATTAGCCCGGCCAAAGCGAAAAATTAAAAAGATACAAAGTGTTAGTGTGATGAAATAAGAAAACAAAAACGTAAAAGTGGAGAAAAAATCGATCGAAAAGGCTAGCAAGCTTGTGACCAAACTAACCAACAAATAAGTTAGTAGAGAAATATTTGTTTAAAACGACGAGTTATAATAAACGAACACGAAAAAACAAATCAAACAGCCGGGAGTTAATAGTTTTGTTTGATGATTTATTAAAAAATTATAAACAAAATATAAGCTCAAGTATAGTATAAACAAAAATAAAACTATTAATAGATTGGTAGAGGATACCAAACATAAACCCTAAACCAACAACATTGAATTATAGCACAACGATGCAGCATTGAAAAGGAAACGAAAAAAAAAAACGCACATACTGCATTAACAATTAATTGCAAAACAAAACAACAAACTACAATATTGTTGTTGAGTTTTTATAACAGGCGCCAGCAATCACTCTTCTTGTGCCCCCTTTGGTACATCGTTATAATTGTCGATTCATCGTTATAATTGTCGATTCATATAAAAAAAAATTATATCGATTCTACCCTAAACAAAAGAAAACAATTTTTTTTTGTTTACATAAAAAGACAAGTGCAGTGCCAGTCAGTTTTTTCTGTTTGTTTTGTGCATATTCAAAATCAATTTTGAGTGTATATAACGGTAAGTTTATTTATAAAATTTTCCTGTTAAAATGATTCAAAGTTCATATACACCTGCATCGGTATGTGTTTAATGATGTTAATAGTGTTGCCAGATAATGGGATTATGTGACCAAGTTTTCGGAATGGTATATAGGAACTTAATCGGTAATTTACATAGACAAGTTAATCTAAAAATGTGATTAACTGCATAATCAAGCACTAAACAAGGCGATTAAACCATTTGTAATCTTTTTGATTAACAGTTAATTTACTTTTTATCTGACTAATATTTCTAAACAACTCTGTATTCATACTGCTAATTGCGTGCAAGTCTGTGTTTTATATAATTTTTGTTGGCAACGCTAAAAAATCTACACACATTGTTACGTTAAGAGGATGACTTAAAAAATGTTGGTGCAGTCGAAAATTTTTTTTTGCTAACACCGACATATTTCTTCCTATTATGCCGGCTTGATATCGACTGACATACTTAAACTTTTAGCTGTCAAGTTAAGCTTTTATCTGGCAAAAATGCATATGTAAACGAGGAAGAATAAAAAGTGGATTAACTTTAACCAAGTAGATTAATTAGTAGTCTAAGCTCCCTATTAGGCAGCGAAATTAATCTACTTGATTAACGTTTATTCAACTTTTCAATCGTCCTCGTTTACGTATACATTTTTTACAGTTGAAAGTTCAAAAAAGTTCAATTAACTTTGTCATTTTAAAATGCCAAGGTGGCCCCGATAGCGATTCGACATAAGAGGAAAAAGGAATATGGAGTTTGGAAAAATTTTTCAACATCGCCGACATATTTTACGGCAGCTAGTTAACGTTAATTTTTATCTTACTTTGTGTTATGTTTTTTAGCGTTGCCAACCGAAATTGTATAAAACACAGAATTGCATACAATTAGTAATATGAATACGGAGTTGTTTAGAAAAAGTAAGCAGATGAAAATTTGCATTAACTGTTAATCAAAAATATTAAAACATGGTTTAATCGCCTTGCTTAGTGCTTGATTAAGGCCCGCTTACTGAATGTGCAGTTAACATTTTACAAACAGTTTAATTGAAAATGTATATGAAAAGCAACAACAAATGTGTCAGTTAGTGTCCCAGTTAGTAGCTGACGGGACATTGTGAAAATAGGCTAAGCATTTAATTTAATTTTTTGTAGATTAACTTTTCCGTGTAAATGCCCTATTAATTCCTGGAGGAATTTTAATTCACCTATTTTTACCCATGTTTCTTTAAATACAAGTTAAATTTGAAGAATTTCAAAAATCCAAATAGAAACATCCCAGCCAGAAAAATACAATCGGGCATAACGTTGGCAAAACGTTGTAAACGGTAGTGAATACGTTGGCAAAACGACTGAATTTCAACGTTTCAACTGATAACTCCATTAAACGGTAATGCTACTTTTCATTTCGACAGTAGCAAAACAAAAAATACAGTACTTAAAAATTTAGTATTTTGCCGATATTATATATACCAAAAATTCTATTATTCTTCTGTACCAAAAAAATCCAGTAAAAAACCTGTATTTTTGCAGTAAGTTTGAAATAAATAACACCGTTTAACTAAATCAGAAAAATTGGATACATCGGCATTGCGACCTATCATTTATAAATGACTTTAGGACGTATTTCACGAATATGGCCTTAGAATTTTTAATTAGAAATTTTAATTTTTTGATAAACATTTAGCAAAATACAAAATTGAAACAATATTTGACTAAAAAGAGTTATACCTACATTATTTTATATAATTTAATACAACTATATTTCGTTATATATTGCTTAGTATGGCACAATATATAAAAATATATAATGTTTGTTTTTCGAACAAATTTTATATTGCCCCATATTAAATGTTTATTTTTACTTATGTTACATTATTCCGTCAGATCGGAATATAAGTTGTAAGATCAAATTTGATCTAGTTCCATATACAATTTTAGATCATATTTTTATTCGAAATCAATTACATCAAATTTTCAATTGGAAAATGTTGTTTGAAAATATCTTAGCGGAAACTATCAAAAAATCTTGTATATAGTGTAGCGTTTTTTCTTTAAGTTTGATATAATTTTATTAAAAATAAAAATTATGTTTTTTTGACCTTTAATTGTGCAATGAAAATGAAAATTATTCAAGTTCGAGGCCATACTCTATATTTCTTTATTAGGATATTGTCCTAACAAATAATCTATAGAGTTTTTGTTTTCAAATTTATTAAATGACCACTTTCAGAAATGTGTTGATAGATATATTTCGGGAATTTTCTAGGTTCCCGTCATCAGAACACGTTTTGAAAGAAATGACAATCACATGCAAAACATCAAACATTCATATAAACTAGTTTTCTCACTAAATGAGAACTAGTATATGAGGTCGAAGTTAAAGATTATCACAATTGATCAAAAAGAAATTGAAAACTTGTTTGTTATGTATGTGCACCCTCTCTCTTGTTTACTCCCCCTTTACATATTGTTTTTAAAAAAGTGCGAAAATAAAAAGGAGGAAAAACAAAAAGCGTGTACCAAAGGTAATTCCTTCAAAAATTATAATTTGGGTTAATCTTTAACATCTTCTACATTGGTCCTCTGAAGATTTTCGGTGACGCGAAATGAAAAATACAAGGACCTGTCAGTAGATAGAGTCTGCATTAAATTAGCGAATGAAGACATTTTTTAATTAATACATAAACATTGCACGGTTTTTTGTTTAACAAAAAACAAATGATCTTGAACTTGAATAATCTTGCTCACATCATAATTCATGTTTTATTTAAAATAATTGAAAGTGCCGACGTTTTGGCATACGAACCCTTAGCAGAGCACGAACTATTTCTGACAGTCCCACAAACGAAATGTCATATATTTTAACATTTTTAATGCGAACTTTCCAAAACTTTGCATAACTTTTTTCAACTTTGATCAATTTTAAACCGAAACACATAATTTTTTTATTAAATGCATTTGATTCTTTTCTTTTGTAAAAATACTTTATATTGAAAACTTTTTTTGAAATTTGAAAGACGTTTATCAAGTTCTTATGGATAACGCATTATTTTTGTATTTAAATAATGTGAAAATTAATTACTTATTAGTCTTATTATTTGTGTTAAAGTAATGAAGAGAGTTAGCTGGTGTCATTACTAGTAGTGTGAAAAGTATGACACTTCATTACCGTTTCTACACTGGAATGCCAAGAAAAACGTGTACGCCGAAACTTTTTTAAAATAGACTAGCTGACCCGACAAACGTTGTTTTGCCTTCAAATTTTATTTTCATTGAAAATCTGGTTCCGTTACAAAGTCGTGGTGGCACGTATTCAGCCATTTTTTTATTGTTTGTACCCGTATCCAAGCAATGCTGTGTAACAGTGCAAAAATTTTTGATATTCTCACAATTTATATGAAAATGACTAATGTTCAGAAAAATCACCACATCTCGACCAAACGAAAATATTTTTAAACAATTTATTTTTTTTTTTAAATCATCCTCATTGCATGTTCTACAAAACGTATTCAGCCATTTTTATTTTATGCAGCCTTTCTCGAGTTATGGAGTGACAATAAAAATGTACACTTCTTTTTATATATACATACACATGTGGACAGAAAAATAGGTGTGAACTTTTTTATTTGAAGTAGAGTATGGTTTTTATATTTTTGTTATTCTATTTCATATTTCAGATTTATTTATATAGAAAACATATTTCATGTATTTAAAAATTAGTTTAGAGTTAAGATAGCACTAAAAAAAATGAAAGTAACATAAATTCAAGAAATTCGTCCATTTTTATGTGGACAGTAAAATAGGTGTATATAAAAAAAAACTTAAAAATAACATAACAACTTATACATGAAAGTTACTGTTTTGAATAGGGTTGCCATATTTGAAAAGTGAAAAAAAAGTACATTGATGAAAAATAAACAGTACTTTTCAAGAAAAAACAGTACATTTTTGTATTTATTGTTAATATAACTTTTACTTCAATACATCACATATTTACTTAAAATAAGTTAATACACCGAACCAAATAGCGTAGGTAAAATCAACAAAAAAAATTTTGTAGATCTTTAACGAAATTTTGTCAATTTTTTTTTAAGATTTAACAAATTTTATTCAAATCAACAAAATTTCGTCAAGTTGACATCCTCTAAAGAAGTAAAATTGACTAAATTTCATCAAATTGACTAAATTTCGTCAAATTGGCTAAAATTATTAGTTTGGAAGCCATTACTTTTTGCATTGGGCAGTGTCATGAAAAAAAATTGTGTTTACAAACATCCATTGCTTGAAAAGTAAACAAACCAAACTTATATATGTACAAAGAAACGAAGTGGAATTAATACAGGGAGATTCAAAAAATTTATATAAGAAACTATTGTACATACGAAAAAAACATGGTTAAAAAAATATATATTCTTTGTACACACAAAAAAACTTGTTTATATAAAAATATGTAAAATATACAAAAAAACAGTACAAAAACAGTACTAATCAGTACAGTACAGTACAAAACAGTACAGGGAGATTCAAAAAATTTATATAAGAAACTATTGTACACACGAAAAAAACATGGTTAAAAAAATATATATTCTTTGTACACACAAAAAACTTGTTTATATAAAAATAAAACAGTACAAAAACAGTACAAATCCAAAAAAAAACAGTACTTTTGCGTACTGTTTTAGGTGTTGTGAATAAAACAGTACATTTTTTAAAAAACAGTACATGTACTGTTTAAAACAGTACGAATGGCAACCCTAGTTTTGAATAAACATCAAAACAGGCAGTTAATATCCTGTATATCCACCATTATTTTTAAAGACAGCTTCAATCCTCTTAGGCATGGATGAAATTAACTTACGACAAGTCTCTACCGGGATATTATACCATGCTTTTTGAATATTTTCCCATAATTGTTTTTCATTACTGCAGGGAAGCTTAGAAAGCTGTCGTTTGAGTTCACCCCAAAGGTTCTCAATGGGAGTGAGGTCGGGGGACTGACTTGGCCACTCAACAACGTTCAAATGATGTTCCCGAAACCATTCACTCACCAACTTTGATGAGTGTTTCGGATCATTATCCTGTTGAAATCTCCATACTAGTGGCATATTTTCCATATGGTAGCATAACTGTCTGCAACAAATTCTTGTACACAAATCTATCCATTATGTTTTCAATAAGATGTATCGGACCTACTCCCTCCCAAGAAAAACAGCCCCATACCATGACGTTTCCTCCTCCATGTTTCACAGTTTTTTTGGTAAATCTGATATGAAATTCTTTCCCTTTCGGACGACGAACATTTCTTTCTGCATCATTACCACACAAATTGACTTTAGTTTCGTCGGTCCAAAGTATATTTCGCCACTTTTTTTTCATCTTCTGGTCCGCACCATGTTTTATGAGCCAAAGCAAAATTTAACCTCTTCTTCAAATTTGCTTGTCTGAGTAAAGGAACTTTCCGAGCTATTCAACTAGGGTTGCCATATTTGAAAAGTGAAAAAAAAGTACATTGATGAAAAAAAAACAGTACTTTTCAAAAAAAACAGTACATTTTTGTATTTATTGTTAACATAACTTTTACTTCAATACATCACATATTTACTTAAAATAAGTTAATACACCGAACCAAATAGCGTAGGTAAAATCAACAAAAAAAATTTTGTAGATGTTTAACGAAATTTTGTCATTTTTTTTTTAAGATTTAACAAATTTTATTCAAATCAACAAAATTTCGTCAAGTTTACATCCTCTAAAGAAGTAAAATTGACTAAATTTCATCAAATTGACTAAATTTCGTCAAATTGGCTAACATTATTAGTTTGGACGCCATTACTTTTTGCATTGGGCAGTGTCATGAAAAAAATTGTAAAAACTATTGTACACACAAAAAAAAACATGGTTAAAAAAATATATATTCTTTTTACACGCAAAAAAACATGTTTATATAAAAATATGTAAAATATACAAAAAAAAAACAGTACAAATCCAAAAAAAACAGTACTTTTGCGTACTGTTTTAGGTGTTGTGAATAAAACAGTACATTTTTCAAAAAACAGTACATGTACTGTTTAAAACAGTACGAATGGCAACCCTATATTCAACCTGGTTGGTTGGTTGGTTTAAGTGGCAGCTCACGCTACTCGTGAGCATCAAGTAGAGTCAAAAAAAGCGACTCCGTTTTGAAGAGACCACACTATCCGTAAGGAACTAGTATCCGGAGTACTAGACCCACCCCGTTCGGTTAAGATAACGTATGAGATCACCGTGATATTACCGAGAGGTCGTCCAGTATATGGTCACCCAAGATCCGGAGTCGAATATTCTGCAGCGCCGGACAATCGCAGAGAAGATGCTCCACAGTCTCCTCCTCGCCCGGTATGCCGCAGCTGCGACAATGCGAACCGCGTACAATCCCAAGTCTAATGCCATGCCTACCAATCAGCCAGTGACCGGTCAGAACAGCCGTCAGCCTCGAGACATCCCTCCTGCTCCTGCTCAGTAGAGAGTTTGTACGCCCTAGGTCGTAGTTGGGCCACGTAAGTCTCGCGGTCCTACAGGTAGTTTTCCAGCCACCAATCTTCGTCGGACCGTTCGGGATGATACAACATTTCCAATTTCCTTTGAAATTGCTTTAGAGCTCTTGAAAGTGTCTCGTTTAGCTAAAGTTACTATTCGATTATCCGTAACTGGAGAGGTTTTTTTACTTGCGCCGCGTCTCTCAATGTTTTTTTTGATTTTAAGGCATTTGTTATGAAGTTTTCAGACCGTCCTAACGATTTGGCAATAGATTTGTAGGTTTTTTCCTTTCGAAGCTGCTGAACTAGGCGTCTTTCTTCTTCACTGCAATGATGTCCACGACCCATCTAACATTGTTATAAATTAAATTTAAATTTACATTTATACCCCATTAAGTTGATTTCACCTAAATACTTACTTTTGTTTATAATATATCACAAAAAACTTGAGGTTTCACAACTTTAAACAAAGCGCACCTATTTCACTGTCCACGTCAGAAAGCAACTAAATCAAAAAAAATCTTTGTTACTGCAAGCGTTTTCATTAGTGTGATTCCCCATTTTCATTATAAAACAATGATGCCAGATGAAAAAATTAATAATGTCCTTTCTGGGGGTTATATTTTACAATTTCTGTTAAATTAAAAAAAAAAAAACTTACACCTATTTTACTGTCCACATGTGTATAGATAGATATAGACGAAATTAAACTTGATGACAGTTTTGACGTTCTCATACAACAACAATGAAAAACGAAAGGCTCATTTTACCAAACACTCCCTAACTTAATTTGGGGAATTATTTTGAATAGAAACAAGATTTTTTGTAATTTTCTCGGAAAGCTGTATGCACTTACATATGGATGTTTTAACGTTTTTTTTCTTGGTAATTTCTCCAATCAATTTTTTTTATATTCTCTTTCTACCCCTCCTTATTAAACGATATCTTATCAATAACAAAAAGTGTAAATGAGTTGTAGAGTACTAAACTTTAATTATTTTTGTTTTATTTATTATTGTGGTTTATTTAATCTTAACTATACTATTTGGATTTTTTTTTTTACTTATTTGCACTTAAGTTAACAATTTGTTTTTGTTATTGATTGTTGTCGAATGGAGGTTTACATAACAGTTTTAAACTTATTTTTTATTTAATAGTTAAAAGCCTGTTAAAAAAATATACTTCATTTATTTACTAATACAAATTTTAAACAGTTTAGCTTGCTGCTAGCCTGGCGTTTCTCTTGACAAGGCCATTCTTATTAGTAGGTGTAATTTTTGTTTGTTTGTTGTAGTTCCACTGCAGCATACTAAAGTTTTATCAGTTTGTATTTATGCGGCAAAAAAAAAATAGATAAGCAGCCTGTCATATGTAGACTCTCACGTTAACCGAACTATTGTCATTAATTACACTGATATAAAAAATTAGTAGTGCGCCCCGGTAGCGTGCTGGCTTATCAGTGCGAGGGTCGTGGGTTCGATTCCCACCAGAGGCACTGGTCTGTTTTCGCTACAACGCGCCGATGGCCATAGTAGCTAGTGCTCGGTTAGGGTAATAGTATATAATTTGTTATTATATGATTATTAATTAATAAAAAAAAAATTAGTAAAATTTTTTGATAAAACTACTGAAAACTGCTAAAATTACTGAATTTGTTTGCTAAATATTAGTAAGATAGGAATAGCAAAAATAAATCTGTTGAATCTATAAATGTTTAGTTATCTTTGAGCTAAATTTTAGTTAATTGAAAGTAGCAAAATAATCTGCTAAAATCAGCAAAAAAAAAACTTGCTAAATATTAGTAAATAATAAAAATCATAAAAAAATGTGAAATTTTCAGTTTTTTTTAAGTTTTGTTTTAATACGAATAAAAATTAGCACTTTTGAAATCAGCAATTTCCAACTATTTAGCAAAATATACTGTTATTTTTATTCTGGAAAATTTAAGGTAAGTATAGCAACAATTTTGTTAATATTACTGTTTTTGTTTGCTGTTTTTAGTCTACACATATTTAGTAAAGGTTTCTGCTAATTTTATTTAATTACCTAAAATTTAACTCGAATCTAACTAATTTTTTTTAAAGTTAACATGTTGCTTTGCGTACAACGATATTATTTGCTTAAATACAATTTTTAATAGCACTCGATTTATCCACAATAATAACACGATTATTTTGATTAAAATTTGTACAAAAGGTTTTTTTTTATTAATTCAATATAAAATTCAATTTTATTTTTATTATAATAATCGGGATAACGTTTTAATGTGAAACAAAAAAAAAAGAGAGAGAGAGCTTTAATATTATTTTGTATTTGACCGGCTGTTGCTTTGTTTAAGACTGTCTTCAAATTTTATTTTAGTTTTCTTAGACTAGGTTCACACACGTCAATTATACTTGCGTAATTCTTGAGTTTATAGAAGAGGGAGGGAAAATAGAATGGAAGGGGGTACAGACTTGCCCGTACTCCAATTCCGTTTTGTTTTGTCATCCGCAATTTTCAACACTGCAGGTTGATATACGAAAATTGCTGAAACAAACTTTTCCTGTGTGAATACAAAAGCAATTTCAAAGGAGAATTGAAGAAGAATTGCGCAATTATAATTGCCGTGTGTGAACCAGGACTTAGCTATGCAATTTGTAAAACTGACTACGTGACTTTTTGTAGTGGACCGTTATCCCTTTTATACATAATATACGTTTGTTAAATATCGTATATAGATTCATAAAGGAGAAATGAAAAGATATAAAAAAATAAGTCAATCACACATGTGTGTATGTGCAGAGAAATAATTATAATACATAGATCTGTTTGACTCTTTTGTAATTTAGGGAAACATAATAAAATATAAATTTCAGAGGTTTAAATCAATGAACTGTACTTTTTATATGCGGCAACATAATAGGTTTATTTTTGCTGTTCATAATTTATTAATATTTAGCAAAAAAAAAAATCTGCTAATTTTAGCAGTTTTTTCTGCAACTTAATTTTGAACTCATTTTTAGTAGTTTTTTTTTTTGCTAATTTTACAGGTTTATTTCTATGAGTGTAAAAAAAACCGTTTGTTAAAACAATGGTATTTTCGTTTACTTAGTTAATTTATTTTTGGTATAAAACAAATTTTAAAGTTCTTCGCTTGATGTTGCCTCGACATTAATGCTGATTTCGTTATGTTTTCCCAAAGAAATTTCCCATTAGAACGTACATATTTAGACACATGTTTCATGTTTTATGGTTAGGAACATTAATTGGACAAATCTAAAGCACACTAACTCTGATTAAAACCATTTTTATTTCAAAAATAAACTACTTCGTTTTAACATTTTGAAATTATGAACAATAAGTTTATCCTGTTAAAGATGTTTTCATTAAACATAAATCAGGGTTGACAGTCAATACATTTTCATAATAATCAGAGTTTGTACTCGCGCACGCAAAATTTGATGTGAGAGCCAAAGTTGCACTCACACATGTGTATGTGCGAATATTTTTTTTTTAATTTTGCACTTGCGAAATCTGTTTGCAGTCGCACGTCAAGATGCACATGTGAAGAATTAAAACAATTGTTCGCACATGAACATGTGCGAGTGTAAATGCAGGTGAGTTGCTCTTGCATGCACTTCGTGGAAAAAAAAAATTAAAATTGAAAACAAAATCGTGAAACTCAAAAAAAAATCGCCAACCTCAGAAAACATCGCTAAAATTGTAAAACTTCGCAAAGTTTAAAAAAATCGTAAAAATTCAAAGAAATTTCCAAAATGATTAAATCTCCAAAATTAAAAAAATCGTCAAAAATTTTAAAAAAAAATAACCAAAATTTAACAAAATCGCCAAAATTAAAAAAAATCTTCAAATTAAAAAAAAATCGCCGGAATTAAAAAATGTCGCAAAACTTAAAAAATATCGCAAAAATTAAAAAAAAAAATCGTTAAAAATTAATAAAATCGCCAAAATTTAAAAAAATAGACAAAATTAAAAAAATCTCTAAAATTCCACAGTCACCAAAATTGAAAAAAAAAATTTAAAAAAATGCCAAAAATGAAAAGATCGCCAAAATTGAAAAAAAAATTATCAAAATTCCAAAAAATCGTAAAAAATTAAAAAAAAAATTGCGGAATTTGAAAAAAACGCCAAAATTAAAAAAAAAAAAAAAAATAATTAAATAAAAATGCTTTAACAAATGATATTTTTGCTCTGCGATGCTTAGTTTTCGAGTGATCTAAGAATCTAGCCAATCAAGGCGAAATTTATTACCGGTGTAGGATTGAATTGAAAGTAGTCAAAAACTATATGGGAATTTTTAAAGTCTTCAAAAATGTTTAGCTAAGGATTAAAAAAAATTATCTTAAGTCAAATTTAATGGAATAGAAACATGACAATAGAAATAAAATAAATATTTGTTCGAATCATCAAATTTAGAACAAAATTTATGTTATAGCATATTTTGGCTTTAGTGCAGAAAAACCGACCAAATATCCAATATCAAATATCGTCCAAAAAGCGATATTTGGTCGGTTTTTTGGTATTTGGAGACAATGTGAACAAATTTTGATATTGAAAACATATTTTTTGAGTCGTTAATTTGATTTTGAGTAAAAAATTTATTGAAAAAGCCGAAGTTGTTCCAAGTTTTCCCGACCGAACGTTCGTCGGCTATGAACTTTTCTTTAAATTTGACTCAAAATCTTATCTAATAAGCCCAATAGACATTTTTCCAATTGTCAAATTTGTCCATAATGCTTTAACATACCGAATACCGACAAAAAGCATTTTCTGGCCGAAGTCCTCGGTCGGAAACTACATAAGTACATATTTTTTTTTTTATTTGGAGTAATTTCTTATTTTAAAATAATTTGGCAATTTGTATTATCAATACTGGGTAATAGTAGATATGGATTGACAGAGATGGATAGCGTGTGAATTGCCTCTTAGTAAAAAAATTTTATATATGAAAATCTTGCCTACCCGAAGAAAACCGTTAGGTTATGTTAGTATTAGACATATTACAACCTAATTCACAATTTTTCTTTATTTTGAAGTCTGCGATGTTTGCAAAAACTGTTTTAGTGTGTATTGTGCGTTTTATCCGCCTTTTATAAGCGCATATTTTAGTTTTTTAGTGCATGCAACTCCTTATCGTGGTTATATCATAACCCGCTGGCATTTCTTAATAAAGAATAGATTTTTTTTTAACATAGTACAAGCATTATTCAAAATTGGATGTGTGTTATCGAAAAAAAAATTACTTTTTAGAATCATATGTAAATGCGTTTAAAACCTATGGTTTTGGTCAGATAAAGTTAACAAAATTAAGGCTGAAATATAATTGGCTTAAGGGAATTAAGTCAGGTATTGGTATTAAACGAAAATTTGGAAATACAATTATTTAAATTCAAAAATTTTAATTTTCGTTTCATACCAACACTTTAATTAAACCGCTTAAGCTAATTCTCTTTCTACCTTTAGTTTATGAGTCATTCCAAAAAGTGAGAATTCGATTTTAGTGGTTTTTGGAATTAATGTGTTTCGATTTCATTGAAAGTTAACATATCGAATTCCAACGTTCCTATGATTTAGCAAAACTAAGAAAAATACCTAATGTTTAAACTGATCTAAGGTTTTAAGTAATTACACTGTATAACACATTTTTTTTTCTATGTCAGATGAATGTATTATGTTACGTTTTAACTGAAAGTGTTTTGGACGTGTTTCGAAACAAAACATGCTTTGAACATGTTTTCCCATACCCATTTTTCCACCAAAACACATGTTTTGCTCAAAACACGTAAGTGGAAACAGTATTAGGTTAGTATAGTAAAACACCCAAAGCGTTTGTTCCTGCGTGGGTACAGTTAAATTTTATTTCCGTTTAAAATTTAAAATTTTTTCGGCAACACTGTATTGAATAAGACTGAAAAAGTAATGTAATAGTTTTTTAATCAAAATTCTTCTTAATACTTTTTTTTCAAGAAATACCAAAAAAGTTACCTAAAACGCATTTTAATGGGTTAAAATGTTCTGTGAATTTGTTGTAAAGCAAATTTTACTAGGAGGTATCGAAGACAAAAACGTCATCCGGCCATGTTAAATCACTGAAACGTGATTTTTGCATTTTTAGGTTAGAATTTCTTAAAAACTAGATGGCTTGTAAGAATTCAGAATATAGATTCGTATTCAGAGCGCCAAAGACCATTCAAAAAGTATACTCTGGACTATTGGTCGTAAGTTTTGCGAAAATTAAAATTTGTGTGTATTGAACAAAATTAAAATGTTTATTTTTTATAAACAATATGATCTATCACCAAACATTGTTAAAAAAAATCGAAGATGTACTTTTGAAAAAAATGGTTTTTGTCATTTATGCAAACTTTCTGTGAAGAGACTATATAATTTTCTAACAAATATCTTAAAGTAGAAGATCCAATATTTCATATGAGATACAACATGTAAAAATCGGTTAAAATGTTACAGCAGTTTAAACATAAGGTATTTCTCTCAGTTTCTATAAAAATCTCGAATTTTGAGCCGCTATATAACACAAACTGCATCGAATTTAGAAAAACTTTATACTTCACATACACGCTTAGAGAATTATCTTCACTTCAGTAATGAATTTCTTTATAGCTTTAATGAAAATTGTCACTGGAACTCGTCCATTGAAACTTTTCGTAGAATCTATGAAACAGGTTTCATTAAAGTCAATGATTATGATTTGTAGAATTAATGAAAGTCTTCATAAAACTAATGAATCATTTCGATGATTTTATAGATTTTATGAAACTGTTTCATAAAATTAAAAAAGAAAAAAGCTATTGAACCACTTCATATGATTTTTTAAACAGTTTAATAGAAATAAAAAAAAAATAATAAAAGGCTACATTGAATTAAAAAGCTCTTTATAAAATATGTTGAACGCTTGAGAGTTATCTCTTAAAACTAAAGTTTAAAATGTATGCAAATTAATAAAATTGTGAAATTTTATGAAATAATAAAAAAATCTTTGAAATAATTTTATAGCTCTAAAGAACATTTTTGATAAATTTGTAAAGAAATATCTCTTTATAATTTTATCAAAAAATTTATTAAAACGAATGAATTTTTTTATGAAACTATGAAATTTTATGAAAAAATGTTTATGAAAAATTTCTTAATATTAATAAAATTTCTTGGATATAATGAAATTCTTCATTGAATCTACGAAAAACAATTTTATGAAATAGTTTCGCTAATATCATGAAGGATAATTCTATCAGTGTATCATAGAAACATTGAATATCGATGTGTTTATTTTCGACGATAACCATTTCACATATCCGAAAATCTGAAAATTCTAAAGTGTTTTTTTTATCAGAAAAAGTTGTTAAAAATCTACTAAATATTTTATAGAAAAAATATGTTTATGGTGTTTTTTTTAGACAGTGCAACCAAAAGCAGTTAATCCATTCCATGTTTTACTAAAGGGTCCGACATCTAACGTTTTTTTTTCAACTAGTGCTTATTTCGTGAATGGTAACACTTAGCTCATGTCTGATTTGACAGATAATTAGTTTTATCCTTCCGCTGAACGAATATGGTCCGAATGTTCGTTATCTTGTGAAAAAAGTGAAAGAAACTGGCATCCTCATCGATAAACCAAAGCGTGAACAGCCAAAAACAGTGCGTACACCCAAGAATACTGCTGCTGTGGCAGAAAGTGTGCGTGAAGCGCCATCAACATCAATTCACCGTCGTTCTCAACAATTGAACTTTTCCGAGACATCATTGAGACGAATTTTGCATAAAGACCTTGGTATGACGCCATACAAAGTCCAATTGTTTCAGGAGTTCAAAAAAAAAAAGTTATTTGGTGAACCCTTTATATGAATTTCTCAGTCGATTTTGGCATTACAAAATGGGACAAATTTAACAAAAACATGCTTAAAAAGCATTTTTTTTATAAATATCAAATTATCGATACATTTACATTCAATACGCCCAATTAAATTTATTTTTTTGTTTGCTACCAGTGCACATTTCTTATCAATAAAGTTTCGAAATTACTTCCATAGTATGCACTTATCGTACAAGTAAGTACATGTAGTATGTGAAAATTTTTACTGCGACTCTTTTTATTCTACAGCATTTTCTTCATGTAAATAATAAATAAGTCAACCAACCCACCAACGATAATCAGCACTTATGGTGATTCATTGAAGTTCTATGTCAAAGTCTTAAATTTTGAATTAATATATGAGTAGTATATTTAAATTTTAATCTATTGAACAACCAGCCTGCATTAGTACATAACATTTAATACAATACAACTGATAACATCCATACCCAAGTAAAAAACATTTGATATACACTGACAGAATTATTTTCACTCCAGTAATGAATTTCTTCGTAGCTTTAATGAAAATTGTTACTGGAACTCGTCGATTGAAACTTTTCATATAATCTATGAAACAGGTTTCATTAAATGTTTGTAGAATTAATGAAAATCTTCATTAAACTAATGAATCATTACGACATTGAAGCGTTTATAGAATTTATGAAACAGTTTCATTGAATTTTTTAATATTAAGAAGTTTCCTTGAATTAATAAAACTTTTCATTAATGTCTTAAAAATGCTTTGAAACTACCCAGTAAAATAGTAAAATCCAAATAACTGGTTACAGAACAACTTATACTGTATTATAACAGGTTCTAATTTCTGTTCTGCAACTGGTTCTTTTTATATGGAGTTTGTCCTTTGTAGGTAAATAGCCTATTGCAAGGTTATTTACCTCCAAACAAGAACAAGTTGCTTTAGAACCGGTTCTAGAACCAGTTATAGAACTGGTTCTGGGACAGTGACACCTTACATTTCGACTCTCAGGAACCTGTTCTAGAAACGGTTCCATGTAACCAGTGGTAAAAGAAGTTGTTCTAGAACAGGTTCAGAGGTAATCTGTTCCAAAAAATTTTGCTGGGTAGTTACCGCTTCATATGATTTTTTAAAAAATTTTATTGAAGTCCAAAATTAATAATAGGCTACATTGAAATAATTTATAAAATATGTTAAACAATTGATAATGAAATCTTCACACTAAAGTTTGAAATGTATAAAAATTAATGGAATTATGAAATTTTATGAAAAAATAAAAAATTGAATCTTTGAAATAATTTCTTAGCTCTAAAGAAAATTTTCATTAAATTTATGAAGAGATAATTTATGAAATCGAATGCATTTTTTTTATGAAATTGTGAAATTTTATGAAAAAAGTTTATGAAAAATTTCTTAATATTAATAAAATTTCTTGGATATAATGAAATTCTTGAATCTATGAAAAAATTCCATTAAATTGTTTCATTCATATCATGAAGGATAATACTTCCAGTGCAGTTATATATTTATGAAGTTATTTATGATAAATTGCAAAATATATATTCATATGAAATCATATAAAATTATATCTCAAATATATTTTTATATCTTTCTTTATATTACACTTTATATAGTGCAATATGTAAAAATATATAATTACACATCGGTCTATATATGATTACATATGCCACATGTAATTGGATATATTTGTATACAACAAACAAAATCTAATGGGATCTAAGTGTATAACTCTATATATACTCAATACATTTGGATGAGGACAAAATTCGGAAACAATTGTATAAAAATATATCTAATTTCATCGAACTAGATCTAATTGTATCAAACAAATAATGTCTAATTGTATCAGATTAGATCTAATATGATACAATTAGATGTTATTATTTTTCGGATATAATTATATATGTATATAATACGAAAATTTACAAAATATTTTTTTTACCTGGGTAGTACACTAGAACTTGACTGTGGCTATAATATACACACACAAATTATAGAATTAGAATGCCAACAAAAAATACATTATTAACATAAATATAAATAAATTAAACTAGTGTTTTTTCTCATTGTCATTATTAGCAGATATAAGTTAATTATTTTCGGCACACATTGTATAGTGTACAGCGATTCTCAAACTGTAGATTGTGACCCATTGTGGCTTTATCATATTTAATAAAAAATTGTGTCTTGGTTATTTATATAAAGGGTAAAAAGTTTGACACTCTTGTAGTCATAATATAACTTACGTTTTATGGGTATTTTTAGACACTAAGGTTTAACTATTTTTTAAATAAAAATAAATAGATAAATAGACAGTCTAGCCAAATTAAGGTGATATTTTCCGAAACTTTTATGAAAACATTAAAATTTTGTTCAACCCCAACAAAACCTAGGTAATAGGTTGGTATTAAATACAGAGAATCAATTGATTGTAATTCCATTGCAAACAACAAAATTTAGTCATTATTCAAAGATTTTAATTGTAAGTACTTAACGGAGATTTTGTCACTTGAATAAAATACTTGCAGTTAAAATCGAATATTAGTTTCACATACAAAAAAAAACAAATACTCTATCTAAAATATTAGTTTTCCTTATCAATTTTAAAATAATATCAAGTTTTTCTATAGTTTTAGTACTTCTAATAAAATGTTTTAATTAGCAACCGAATTTCTGGTTTTTATACAAATCTATTTTTAGACAAACATATATAAACTTGAAACAAAAAAATATTCAATGTAGAGGTAAAGTAATTGCCTGACAAACAGTAGGTCGCCGGTTCGCCAGTTTGTATGCGTTCCATTTATATATGCCTTCTATTCATAGCCCAATTACCAAGGACTGTTATTTGTTACGTTACCCAGAACAATAACATTTCAAAATAGAGAGTAAAGATAAATTTTTAAATTGAAATACAATTTAAGTTCTTGCAACAACACAGCGAAATTTAAACATTTTTCGAACGAAAATATTTTAGTGTAGAAATTATTTATGGCAAATTTTATTCTCTTATTTCGTTTTGAAAATTCGTAAATATTATTGTTCTGTATCTAGGGCAACCGAAAAAAATACTTTTGTAGCAAACCTTGTATAATTATACCATGCTTCTTTTTATAGAATATTAAAATCCATAAATATAAAATATTCGATTGTTACAATTCGAAATTTGAAAATAAATGTCGGTTGTTACAATAGTATTAAAATTTAATTATACACCCAGCGAAGCAGCTATATGTGCATAGTAAATTTTTATACATTTTGAGTGTAAAATTTGTTTTGTAACGATAACGGTAAAATATGAGTAAGCAGAAAAGAAGCACAAAGCCTTTCAAAGAGAACCACATTGTTGGATTTGGTATTGTAATAATATTGTACCGTTATCAGCAAATATTAATATTTGTCTTTTGCTCGGTGAAGGAAATAATTATATGTGCAAATGTATTTTTTTTTGCTTTTTTGTAATTTAAACCACAGGAAATAAACTTTTGTTATTACTAAATTTTATTTAATAATTGATATGTCCTCCATTATTAATTATCACTTGACAGAGGCGGCGTGGCATAGAGCGCACAAGATTTTGAAGAATGTTGACGTTAATTTTATTAAACTCTTCCTTTATAGCACTCTGAAGGTCCTTAAGTGAATGAAATTGACGTCCATTTTTGTAAACATTTTGAGACAATATACTCCAAAGATTTTCCATCGGGTTTAGGTCTGGACTAACAGCAGGCCACTGCAATGTTGGTATCCCTCTTTAATGCAAAAAGCTCTTTGTGTGCTTTGCAGAGTGAATTGGTGCATTATCCTGCTGGAAAGTACAGTTATCCTCATGAAAATTTAAGCCAAAACTTATTAATTCGCTATCTAGCAACTCTACATATTGCGCAGCATTCATTTCATGGGAAATAAAATATATTTCTACTTTGCCTCTATAACTAAAAGCAGCCCAGGTCATGAGTGAGCCACCTTGAAAAATTCGAGCGAAGCAGTGTTCCCGTGGCTGCAGCACGTCTCGCCAATATTTTTGATAACCATCGGGGTCATCCAAATTAAACTTTTTTCATCGCTAAATATTACAAATTGACATTCATCTTCCAAGAATTTGAATTTTTCAGCGAAGTTAAACCTTGCTTGTTTGTGCCGTGGTAGAAGCATGGGTTTACACGACCGTTTTTCATAACGTAAGTTAATATCTTCACTTAAAATTAGCTTTACTCTTCTTTTTGTGACCTTTAATGACAAATCTTGCTTAATTTGGTTGGCGTTCATGTGTTTTTCTGTAGCAAGACGTTTTAGGCTTGGGGGCTAGAGCCCCCCCCCCCCCGAAATGATTTGACAAATTTAAAAACTTAATACAATTCGTTAGAAAGTAACAATGTTATTGATAAATTTAATATGAAAATATTTATTTTTGACTTGGATCAAATAGGAAATAGTTTTATATGGTTCGAATCTTAAAATTTCGTTAGAAAACATCGCCTGCAAATGGGCGTCTATCATTGTTAGAGTTGATTTTCGACAAAAAGCAATAAATAAAATCATTTCATAAGAGATTTCGAAGTCTTTGACTTAAAATATAATCAAAAAATTGCTTGAGACAATGCAAACTAAAAATTAAATATGTCTACACAGAAAAAACTAAGATTGAGTTTTAATTAAAATATTTGTTGATTCAGCAAAAGTTTAACTGAATTCGGTCGTGTTGATGCAATTGTAGTAACAACTAAAATAATTTGTATCTATTTAATTAATATTATTTTCAATTACATATAGTTTTATTCACATCTATTTAGAATTTAATTGAATATTGTTTACTATTGGGAAAAATTACAAAATTTTAACAAAAATCACCAAAATTGTAAAAAAATCGCCAAAATTTAAAAAAAATCGAGACCATTTGAAAAAATCGCATAATTTGAAAAAAAAATTGCCAAAATTTAAAAAATGTTTCAATGTTGTTATTATACGTTATAAAAACTGAAATTAATTTTCAATTAAACAGTTAATTGAAAGTAAGTTTGAAATCGAACAAAAGTTTATTTGAAATTTTTTTGACAGTGATTTTTTCTGTGTATTTTGACATAATCTTAAAATAGAGATACCACTAAGACTCAAAATTAAGTTTACTTGTGCCGTAAAAATCGTTACTTTACTTATAGCACAATCTTTTTATTTAAGTTTGGTTTGCTACGCACGCATCTGGTAACATAGTTTTCAGTATTATTTTTACGATATGTATTACGATATCTCATATATTTTTTTAATTTTTTGAAACAAATTTAAGCCTCAAACTTTGATCGATATGCATAATGTGTTAACGTGTTCCAATGTGACTCAAATTTTCTCAATTTTTTTTAGACTAAATGTAAACAAATTTCTATCGGCGCTCCTTGAAATGCGACATTTTAAAATCAAGCAGCTAAACCAGTCTTTATGTTATAACGATGTAGTTTTTTTTT
Source organism: Delia radicum (assembly GCA_021234595.1). NCBI lineage: Eukaryota > Metazoa > Arthropoda > Insecta > Diptera > Anthomyiidae > Delia > Delia radicum. Next base: position 182,297,025 of record CM037852.1, on the reverse strand, counting down.
AGACATTTTAAAGGGTTTTTATTTAAAAAATTGATTAAAGACAATTTGAAAAGCGTTTGAAATTGACCAAAATATAAATCAAAGTGAATTCGAAATACATAATTTAGTTTAAATAAGATCTAGGCGATGTCAGGTATATTTTTAAATTTTCCAATTTTATATTTTTTCTTTATTATTATTTCTTTCAGACTACAATCACGCTTGCTTGTAAAATTTACGATTTTTTTAATACACGACATGAAGTATAGCCCCCGATCTTAAAAAAAGTCGGATATATGAAAAAGGGGAAAAATAGTGAATAATTTGTTAAAATAATTCAAATAAGTGGCAACCGGGGTCCACGGCATAGTGTCAAAATGGTTTTCAAAATGTGTGTTTTCTCGAGCATTTTAACGCTGTTTTTAAATAAGTCTAAATTTCCTAAACTTTAAACATATTTTCATACAAAGATGTGTTAAATTTCACCACCAATTTTAAAAATAGATACGTTTTCCATATACTTTTGCTGCTTTATCACCTATCCGAATTTCATTAATTTCAAAGGGAAAGCTTTCTTGTAAGTGTCAGGCAAATTATATAGGATATTTGCTTTTAATTTGTTTTTTGCACGGTTATAAATCTTTAATTTCCCGAGTTAAAACTTTTGCATAAAATAATACATTATTTTATATACACTTATAAGGTTTTGTCTGCCAGTGCATTTAACCGGACATTATTATATAAATTCATATACAAAATTAATTTCGTATAAAAAATTTAATATTGCATTAAGAATACGCTAAAACTAATCCAATGAAAAATTACGTTATATTTATATACCTAGACACTGCAAAATAATATATATTTTGATATTATATCATATATAAAAAACACAATTTTATTATAAATAAAATTTCCAAATGCTATGGAATTTGTTACAAATTATAAAGTTGTAAACCTTTTGCAAGCGGCTAAAGTCTAAAAGGATTAATAGATATTTCGAATTTTCATGACGTTTTTAAATCAAAAAACTGGAAATTTATACCGCTATATAAAATCGTATTAAATTGTATCGCGTCATTATTCGGATGTTATTTAATTATTATGCCCATTTCTCGGATAAAACTGTATTAAGACTCATATTAAATTTCGTATGATTATATAAAGCATCATATTAATTTTAATCGGGTTATTAGAAGTTGAAACTTTTTTACGTTTTTTAACTTTTATCAAGTTTTAGCTACCCTAGACGTATACTAGCACATAAAATTATAAAGTAATTTTATTTTTCGCGGTTTTCAAAAAGTTTTCCGCATAATTCTTTTTTTATTTAATTAAACTAAAAATTAATATTTAGCTAAAAATTAAACGTAATTAGACAATAACGATGCATATCCAACTTAAAGTACACAAACGTTTTCAAATTTGACGTGTTTCGCGGACTGTGATCAAGCAGATTTAAGCGTTGTTTCACGATATAGACATCAATATTCGCAAAATAATGAACACAATAAGTAAAAAATTAAAAATGCATTTTAAGGAAATGCACTTTATGCGATTTCTATTATTAATACATGATTGCCCATCACGTGTAGGTAAAAATTTAGCAAACAAAAAAAAAAAAAAAAGCTGTTACTCTAGTGTGCAAAAAAAAAAATATATATAATCAAAATAACTACTTATTTTCTGCATACTCATATTTTACCGTTATTGTTACAAAACAAATTTTACACTCAAAATATATAAAAGTTTACTATGCACATATAGCTGCTTCGCTGGGTGTAGTGCTAGTACGTGGAACCATAAAAATTAATTCGGTTGGCAAAAAATTCGGTTGCAAAAAATGTTTTCTGTGTGTACAGAGCATGTTACTGTTGACTCCTTACCCTTGCATGACTACGGAACTGTTGGTATTACTGACTGCCCATTTTTAACAACAAATTCAAGTGCTAAATGTTTTTATGGTATACTTAGTTCGTTTCTACATACAATTTAATATAATTAAAGTTTTTCTACAAATTTAACAATTTAAAATAATATTCGATCATAAAATTAAAGATTTAAATAAAAAGTTTTTGATAGCACTTTACCTGTAAGTAAATATTAACATGTAGTAGTGGACATGTCTTTGTTAAAATAATGGGTTGGCAATAGAAAAGTAACATGTTACCGCCTTATTGCAAAAACTTTATTTTTCCACCCAAAACTTATAAAAAGTTTCATGTATACAATTTTTTGTTAAACATTTTTTAATTTTATACCCAATATAAAAAAATAAAATTTTCAAAAAAAAAACTTATTACATTTATACTGTAGGTAATGTGTGTTTTGTAAGGTGTTAACAGAATGGACATGCCCTTGTTAAAATAATAGAGTTTGTAATAGAAAAGTAATCAGTTACCGACCTTAATTTCTTATTTCCAAACTTATTATCGGGTAATAGAAAGTTTTGCTATGACTTTTGACAAAATTATAAATTTTTATATAATGTCCTGGAAAGGAGTCGCTCCACACAAACAGGAATTTTTACAATTTTGCTCAATTTATTTTGTTTCTTTAATTACAACTTATATATCATTAAAATAACAACCGACATCTCCAAATTAGGCATTTTAAAAAATCTTTAAAATTAATTTAAAAAAATCTTTAAAATTAATTTTAAAAAAATACTTTTTTTCATTTTAATCAAATTTTTGCGCCTTATATGCTTCCAAGCTAAAGTGGGTTAATGCTATCCGATAAAGTGAGAAATCCATATCTGAAAAATGTTGAGTATACACACAAAAAAATATTTCTTAAATTGCGCCAAGTAAACATTTTGTTGAATAAAAAAAACATAATCAATTACTTTTTTAATTGACTCAATTACTTTTTTAATTGACTCAATTAAAAAGTAATCAATATTTTGAATAATATTGATTACTTTAAATAAACAAAAATATTGATTACTTTTTAATTGAATCAATTAAAAAAGTAATTGATTATTTTTTTTTATTCAACAAAATGTGTACTTGGCGCAATTTTTTTTTTTCTGTGTATTAAATAAATAAATATATGGAATGAAAAATTAATTTTTTTAAATTTCTAATTTTGGAAATTTTTAATAAAAATGTACTTTTTTCACAAATGGGTAATTTTCGGCTGAAATTCGGCACGGGTTAACGTTTTCCAAAAAAAAAAAACGATTTCTTCCAATTGAAGAAGGGAAATCCTAATGTACATTAGAGCGGCTCACCAAAAAAAGTGCTCGATGTACCCTTCTAAAAATGAACCTTGGACTTTTTTAAGATGACATTTAAAATATTTCGGCTCCAGCTTTGACCTCTCGTGAGCTGGACCATTTTGAAAATGGGTCTATTTTTGCATGTTTTGTTAATTTGAGAATCTGTTTCCTTACCAACATATACCAACATATCATAAGAAAGGTTTTTTTAAGGCGCGTCCAACTGTATATACAATTTGTCCAAGGACGATCATCCATGTCCTTTTTTTTAAGGATATTCTGTAAAATAAAACGGTTTTTGAATTTTTGTTCGGGGTTGTTTGTAATAAAAATGCCAAATTAACATATTTTAATCTTTAGTCAATTTAATTAAATACGGGTCTCAGCTTTTTTTGAAATTCGTGCTAGTTCGCTTTTTGACAAAAATGCAATGGGGTGGTAACTCTTCGTTTTAAATAGGGCAATATGGGTGGGTATCAAATTTTTTCTTTTGCCAAGTACATCATCTTTGTATGTAAATAATTTAGATTTTTGCAAATTAGATGCATTTTACACGGTGCTCTGGAATATATATAAATGCAATTTTGTGGTAACTCTAATATGATAGCGGATTTAGTTTCTAGATCATGTATGGATGAAAATAAGACTAAAGAAAGAAAACGAAAATGATCCACGACTTTTTGGCGGCATATTTTTTTCGCAAATTAAAAAAAGAATATGCCGCCAAAAAGTCGTGGATTTTTTTTTTCTTTCTTTAGTCCTATTTCATACATACATGATCTAAAAACTAAATCCGCTATCATATTAGAGTTACTACAAAATTGCTTTTATATATATTCCAGAGCACCGTGTAAAATGCATCTAATTTGCAAAAATCTAAATTATTTACATACAAAGATGATGTACTTGGCAAAAGAAAAAATTTGATACCCATATTGTCCTTTTTAAAACGAAGAGTTACCACCCATTGCATTTTTGTCAAAACGCGAACTTCAAAAAAAGTTGAGATCCGTATTTAATTAAATCGACTAAAGATTAAAATATGTTAATTTGGCATTTTTATTACAAACAACCCGGAACAAAAATTCAAAAACCGTTTTTTGTATACAGACTATCCTTAAAAAAATTACATGGATGATCGTCCTTGGACAAATTGTATATACAGTTGGACGCACCTTAAAAAAACCTTTCTTATGATACCCATATTGTATATGTTGGTAAGGAAACAGATTCTTAAATTAACAAAACATGCAAAAATGGACACTTTTTCAAAATGACCCAGCTCACGAGAGGTCAAAGCTAGAGCCGAAATATTTTAGATGTCATCATAAAAATACCAATGTTCATTTTGAGGGGCGTACACCTTGCACGAATTTCGCTTCCATACAACGTGAGTCGCTCTAATGTACATATGTATGTCCATAAAAAATGTTTAAGAACACCTGATATAGTTGGTGTTAACAGTGAGGGTGTTGGTGGGCAATAAAACAAATATTTTTTTTCTGTTTTTTTTTTTTGTTATAGAGAATTGATAATTGCATTAAAAATAAATTACATTGAAAGCTCCCAATTGCGGACACCGCCATAAAATGGACAGTTTTTATAGAATCATTTAAAAAATTTGAAATATTATCATCTCCCAATAGCGAGCCCCTCCATTTTATGGGAAAATATTGAAAGGTTTTACTGTTTTTGTATAAATAGATAAATATATGACATATGGGTTTTCACGAATTGTAGCAATTTTAAAATTACTTTCTATATAAATTTAACAATATATGTATGTATGTATGTACTAATGCATATTAAAAAATATTAATAACACAAGGGAACAATGGTTCTGTTGATTAAGAACTGAATATTGTTTTTAAGGTTATTTGGGACGCTGAATCCAAATCTGCACTTGGTTTTTTTCTATCAGCTCGACTTTTCGAGATATACCGTTATATTCAAAATTAAGGCACTTCCGCTACATATATTGGAATAACTTGAAAACGGTTCACCATATTAAATTAAAAAAAAAAACCGAAACTCGCAAACAATATTCTCTTTAAGCCGTGCTTACATTGTTTTTAAATTTTCCAAGTAGTTTTAGATATATCGTTCAAGTTTTGAAAAAAAAATTAAAATTTTTTGTTCTTTAAAAATTCCTAAAAAATAAAAATGGAACAAAAATCACAGTTTTGGTCTAGAAACAGTTAGTTAAATATATTTCGAATGAAATGAGCTTTATTTCATTGCAATCGGTGCACAACTTTTGATTTTGTTCACGATTTACTGAATTGATATAAATCGCGATTTCATACAAAAATAACAACTTTTGATTTTGTTTATTTCTATCAGCTATACTTTTTAATTTAACACAAAAAGAGAATTTTAAAGAAAAATAAAAAATTTTAATACGCAAATATTACAATGTAATTACAACTCATCGAAAAATTTTCTTTTATAAGATTTTCTTAAATAATCTTGTTTAGAGGGATTATTTTTAATGCTCCAGCAATAGTCCGACATCATATCCTCTGTTACGGTAGTATGAAACTGTTGTTCCTTGGGTTAACAGATTTTTTTGCTTTAATCGAGAAGCAAGAATTTCAGATGCTTTTTTAGAGAGTCCAAGGTCTCTCACTAAATCACTAAGCTCCTCCTGATTAAATTGCTCGCGTTCAGAAGAAATATCTAAATGGAAGTCATCTGATCCACATTCAGAAATTGGTGAAGGAACATTTTGTCGTAAGTCGTGAAAATTGTGTGTAGATGTAGATGGTTGTGATTCTGAATCCTCACTAGAGTACAGGACTGGTTGGGTAATAGACACACGTTAGGATAAATCCATTTAGACCGGTTTGTTTTATTAATGCCTGTTATGTTGACAGCGCAAAAATAACAATCATCATAATGATTCGAAGGTTCCCGCCAGATCATTGGTGTTTTATACTTGAACTGGGTCCGTTGCTTGTTTGCCCATAACCTTAAATACTCTACACAGTTTTTACATACAGTATTAGGAATCCAGTACTTGTCACGGGTTTCCATGGTAAATCCAAAGTAGTCAAAATAAATTTTTTTAATAAAATCTGACACACTTTTTCTACCACATATGTTACAAAAATATGTTACAAAAATAGTTGGGATTGATTTTACAGGTGTTTCTTGACGTAGTCATAGCCCAATTTTGACATATATTTCAAAGTAACACAGTTTTCAATAAATAAAACAAGGGATAAAAATCAAAAGTTTTTTGTGTTCACTGATGAAATGTTCTAGGTTAAAATTTTTTAATATTTTTTGTCGTTATACTTTTCGCTTTAGTAAACACTTGTTGAATGAGAAAAATTGGTTGAATGAACCCATATAAATACTTCGTAGTTTTTTACTGAAGTACCTAGAAAAAATTATATCCACAATTTTATTGACAGTCACTTATGAATGAACACATGTGTTAAGGGGAATTTCTTTAAAAAAATCATCCGTTACCAACGGTAAACCACACATCAATAAAAACAAGTGCACTTTTCTTTTTTCTCTTTAATTGACTGTGAACTGACTAGGTGTCATAAAGGAACAATACAATTTATAGGCGTTATGAGTTTGCTACCGCAACCATAAAAATGAAATAATCTTTTTTATTACTTAATTTTTTTAATTCTTAGAATCATAAAAAACTAACTTATTACATACAAACACTTACACATTAGAAAAAAAATCGCGATTTATATCAATTCAGTAAATCGTGAACAAAATCAAAAGTTGTGCACCGATTGCAATGAAATAAAGCTCATTTCATTCGAAATATATTTAACTAACTGTTTCTAGACCAAAACTGTGATTTTTGTCCCAATTTAATTTTTTCGGAATTTTTAAAGAACAAAAAATTTTTTTTTTTTAAAAAACTTTATTTTTTTTTTCAAAACTTGAACGATATCTCTAAAACTACTTGGAAAATTTAAAAAACAATCTAAGCACGGCTTAAAGAGAATATTGTTTGCGAGTTTCGGTTTTTTTTTTTAATTTAATATGGTGAACCGTTTTCAAGTTATTCCAATATATGTAGCGGAAGTGCCTTAATTTTGAACATAACGGTATATCTCGAAAAGTCGAGCTGATAGAGAAAAACTAAGTGCAGATTTGAAATCAGCGACCTCAAATTAGTAAAAATTTGCTACAAATTTCAAATCAACACAAAAAAAGTTCAATTTTGTTCCCTTGTATAATTAGTGTGTTTAATCAATAGTAGACATCGTCATCTATAAATGAATTTAGAATAGTTTTTAGTAGAATAATTATTTTGTTACCTTTAGCATCTTCACACATCACTGCTTACCAACAATTATAAACGAAAAAATTTGTATTTTTCTGTAAATTATGTAATTTTAATAGAGATATAATGTATTCAGCACTTTTCTGAATGCGTGTTCTTTTATTAATTTCCATGTAGTCATCTAAAATGCAAAAGGGCTTAAAAATACTATTTATTTTTTTACAGGAAAAGCAAAAAAACTTTGTAGAATTAAAGATATTTTAGATTTAAAGGACATATTTTTTTTTTCTCTTTTTTTTTATTTTTTTTATTTTGTTTATGTTTTTTGATTTTTATTTTTGTTAATATTCTTCGAGTTATGATTGTTATGCCTTTTTGGCATTTTTTTTTCAAAATCAAAAATACGTAACAATACTGAACATGAGAAATGAGATATTGCTCAAAACTGTGATTTTTTTGGGATATTAGTAATTTTCAAAAAAAAAAAAAATTTACAGGATGTAATTTTTTTTTTATTTAAATCAACATACGAAATCAGAAACTCCGATTTAATCTGTTCCACTTATTAAATTCATTTAGTTTTGCATTTTTAAACATTTTTTTATTTTATTAATTAATAATCATATAATTACAAATTATATACTATTACCCTAACCGAGCACTACACTCAAAATAATAAGTTAGTAGAAAAGTTAGTAAAACGTCTTGTAAATCAGGTATACTATTTGTTAGCAAATTTTTTGCTAAAACTCTGTTTTAAGCTAAAATTTTTTTTTATACTTATTCAGCACTGAACTGTTTTGAACTAATGTTTTACTAATATACTAATGTTTTACTAATTTATTTTGCTAAAAAAAATTGTGCTGATAAACACATTAATAGTGTGGTCGACAACCAGATTGAAAGATATGCACAAAATGAAGCAGATGTCGCGGCATGTCAAGATGTAGTAGAGAAGAGGAAAATGATACTAAAGAGTACAACTCTAATAAGACATATAAAAAAATCAACCATGAAAGATTTTTGTATCTGTTTTTCATACATAAAACAAAATTGAGGATTAAAACAACTTAAATTTTGCGTTGTCACCGGCTTGTGAAAATAATTGTCTATTAATTAAATAAAAGACAAAATAAAATATTTAAATTTAATATGTATTTCTAAACTAAATGTTTATAGATATACAGACATGTAGACAGAGTAAAGCGAAAGACAAAGACATACATCTTAGGTAGATTTTTATGGTTCCTTTTTCTTATTGCAAAAAAGGGTTGTTTTTTCGTTTGTTTTTGTTTATTTTTTCGTTTCTATAATTATCTTCGGCAGTTGCATCCTTTAAAAGATTGCATCATTTAGACAACCATTGATGTAAGTAGTTGAAAGAAAATTTTTGTTATGTTATATATATTTATTTCTATATATTTTCAGATATTAAATTAATTCATGTCGTCAATGTGGGAAAATGAAAACTTTTATATTTCGTAATTATTGTAAATTATTTTTAAAAGAATCACAAAAATATGGTTTATGATTTTCAGCAAATAAATTAACTAAATTACAATTTTTCTACAAATTTTCTGCGTTTTTTTCAGTCTACTAAAATTCGGCAAAAAATGTATTAATTTTTAGCAAGGCATTTTTATTTCTAATCCACTAAGTGTTAGCAAAACTTTTGCTGAATCTACTAATTTTGTTGCTACAAATCAGCTCGTTGATTTTCAGCAAAAGATTTTGCTGACATTAGCAATTTTTTTTGCAAGCACCCTCCTGACTAAAATTTTGCTGACTTAGCAAAACTTTTTGCTAACTTTACAAACTTTTTTTTTTTGAGTGTAGCTACTATGGCTTTCGACGCGTTGTAGCGAAAACAGACCGGTGCCTCTGGTGGGAATCGAACCCACGACCCCCGCACTGATAAGCCAGCACGCTACCAACTAGCCTACCAGGGCGCACATTTTTAAACATAATTCACAATAATTTACCAAAAAATATTGATTTGATTTGATTCTTGCAAAAAAAATACATTTTCCTATATGTATAAAATATATTTTCAAAATTCAACAAAAAAATTCTAGGGTATTTCTGGTTAATTATACCACATTAAAATCTTCGTTTTTATAAAAAGTGGACTTGAGTACAAAACAAATTTATTTCGTTATCAATAGCAAGATTTTTAATTTCGCCATCAATAGCGAGCACCTCAAACCCGTGTACATTACATATGAAAGAACTTACAAGAAGAGCCTCCCTCAGATCTTAATGAATATGGTGTCAAAACATTTTATTTAGCAATGCATTCATTTAATAATACATTTAAGTACAAAAACCAGTACCGTAGACCGCCTATAGTTACCATATGGCAACACAGCAATTATAATGTCGGGATGCAATATAAATAATGGATTGAAATTTTTTATGGTCAAGTCATTATAAAAGCATAGTATAATTTAACAAACAAAAATATGAGCTCATTCGGATTAATACGAGGGCGGATCAATAAGTCCGTGAATTTTCGAACTTCCCTCGAAGTTATATGAAATGTAACACTGCTCCCATCAAGTACCAACTGTTAATAGACTACTGTCAAATTTTGAGCAATTTCCGTCATTTACTTTGCGTTTAACAGCTGTTCAAACCTTGTGGATTTTTTTAAAAATGGAAAAAAGTGGATTTCGAGTGCTCATTAATCATTTTTTTTTTTGCGAAAAAAACCGTCAATTAAACCAAGGAAAAGCTTGATAAATACTATGGGGACTCTGCATCATCGATTTCAATGGTAAAAAGTGGCTTACTGACTTTCGTTGTGGTCGCACAACTCCACATCTATTACCTTCAAAAGGGAAAAACAATAAACGGCGAATATTATGCCAACTTATTGGACCGATTGGCCAAAAAATGCCTATTTTATGGACCTCGAAAAATCCTATTTTTTGGAAGGGATACATAAATTGGAGAAACGTTAGACTAAGTGTATTGAGCTAAAAGGAGATTATGTTGAAAAATACATTTTTTTTTTGAAAAAAAACTGTGTTTCATTCAAAAAGTCACGGACTTATTAATCTGACCTCGTATGTACATATAATTTTTCTTTCTTAAACAATTCTCAATTTTCAATTGCGTGCATACGTTACGTTAATTGTTTTTATTAATTTTTTTAAAAGGTCAAATCTAAAAGTTTAAGTTATTTTTAATAATTTGTGGTCAAATGTTTATAAAAGTCCTCCATTTACATATAATCATTAGATTATTTATAACATTATATTAATAAATAAAAATGATTACCGCATTCGTTAATATTCTGGGAAACTTGCTTTACAATTTATATCGCACTAGATATATTTGTTCCTATTTGATAACTCAATTTTCATTAATATTCTATAATGTCTATAATACTGCTTACATATAAATTGAATAAATAGTTGTGTTAAGATATTTAAATTAAACACGTGTGCTTAAGTCTGATTAGACCACCTGATGAATAGAAATTAGGTAACTTATTTACCTCCTATGCAAATTAATACAAAAATATGCACTTACCAAATAACTGCATCAATACACTTACAAAAATTTGACAGTTACTACATGACAGTTGTTTGTGTTGCAATCAGTAGTTGTTGTTATTAACTGCAATTACAGTTGTTTTTCTATGAAATAATACAAAACAACTATTATGGCAGTTATTTTAAAAAAGAACTAAAGAAAATTATTATATTATTATAGCAGTTGTTTGATGCAGTTATTTTAGTATTTTAATTTTTGTTGGTTATTTTAAGAATTAGGGGATGTTCCCTAATGTGACCCTACACCTGGTATTTGAGAAATAGAAAAAAAACTTACAAGGAAACTACACAGTGGTGAATCCGCAGCTTTGAATAAAACGTGAATACTTTGTTAAGGACAAAAAAATATTAGACACGTATTTTTGTTTTTGGTGAGCAATCGCACGCTTAGTATTAAAATGGGGGGTAAAAATTACAACATTTTTTTTGAAAACAAGTCTAAAAGTTAAGATATTCAATTTTGGGCGCAATATTAAGGGGTTTACTCACTTTAGAAATCAATATAAACAGCAATATTTAAACAATTATAAAAAATAAACCGGTGATTTATTAAAAAATTTCTTTTTGCGAGAAAATTACACAACATTAAAAATTATTCTTGAAATTATGATTAATTAATTTTTTAAGACCAAAACGGGTGCCACCGTAGAGCCGTATGTACTAGGCCGGATCGATTTGTATGGAGGCAAAAAAATCGCTCAACGTTCAAGGAAAATCGTATTCTAGGGATCAAAATAAGAAACTGTGCCGAAGGAACCATACCTCTAAAACGAATTCTGATGTCCCGACTTTTGACCCGTAGGGTCAAATTTTGAAAAATTCCACTTTGACCCATTTAGAGTGCCCCAATCGAATCCAACCCCAATCGAATATAATTTATACATGCATCTGCTAGAGCGTCTTCCGGAGAAGAAATAGAGACCCTAATCTTGGAAAGACTCCTCATACTTTCTGAAATATCTCTATCCCGAGATTTGTACATTTTGCTATAAAAACACGGTTAAAAAGGCTCTCTTTCAACTTAAATTTTAACCCCTTAACGGTCACCTAGAATGATGATTTATGCATTAATCTGCTAGCGCGTCTCCCGGAGAAGAAGTAGCTCCCATAATCTTGGAGAGATTCCTCCTACTTTCTGAAATATCAAAGTGGGCTTTTTCAAAATTTGACCCTACGGGTCAAAAGTCGGGACATTAGAATTCGTTTTAGAGGTATGGTTTCTTCGGCAAAGTTTTTTATTTTAATCCCTAGAATACGATTTTCCTTGAACGTTGAGCGATTTTTAAATCGACCCGCCCTAGTATGTACTTATCTGAAGATAAAATGTTTAATTTTTTTTTACACACGAATAAATAATTTCGTCCCAAACGTAGCCGGATTTTTAAATTTTTTGTTTGCATTAAAATGTTGCGAGGCTAAACTAAAAAATTAAAAAAACACAAAAAACTTTTTTTTTATTTTCGAAAAATAACTAGGTAAAAATTTAAAAATGTCTACGTTAGAAACTTAATTTTTTAATACTCTACAAAACAAAAATAAAAATACGATTGCAAATCGGACCATCCGTTGAGACGTGCACAGTGGCACCATATTTTTAATATGTTGTTTTGAGAAAAATGCATTTAAAAGAAATATCGCTTAACCCTTTTACTACCGACTTTTTGATTGTAGATACATTTTATTCTGACTACAAAAATTTAAAAAAGATTAAAAAATTAATTAAAATACTCTAAGTTGTTGATGCAATTGTTTTCATCAGGGACCGAAAATAACAGTTATTTTCAAATTTTTAAACAAAAAAAGCAACTAGAAGTAAATGTTGGAAAACTGTTTCAAGTATACCATTTTGATCCTTATGAACTAGTCTATAATAAAATGCATTGCTTTTTAAAATTTTGATTTTTATTTTTTTTTAGCAAAAATAAAAGTTATTTTTTGATTTTTATTTTTTTTAGCAAAAATAAAAGTTATTTTTTGATTTATATTTTTTCGAGCAAAAATAAAAGTTATTTTTTGATTTTTATTTTTTCGGGCAAAAGTAAAAGTTATTTTTTGATTTTTATTTTTTTGAGCAAAAATAAAAGTTATTTTTTGATTTTGATTTTTTCGGGCAAAAATAAAAGTTATTTTTTGATTTTTATTTTTTCGAGCAAAAATAAACGTTATTTTTTGATTTTTATTTTTTCGGGCAAAAGTAAAAGTTATTTTTTGATTTTTATTTTTTTGAGCAAAAATAAAAGTTATTTTTGATATTTATTTCAAATTCTTGAGTTGAAATTCCATAAGTTATAAATTTTTATTTTTATAACGAATAAATAACAAATAACGTAGTTATATTTGTATGAACGAAATATATAAATTTTATGGTTGCCTTTTGTAATATTTTCGAGTTTTATAAACAGTAAAACTTATTTTAATATGACGATTTTTTTTGAAGAATTCTTGTTTTAAAAATGACGATTTTAGTTTCCAAAAATTGGCACACTGCTCGTACAAATATAGATGTTTGTCTTGTAGTTAGATACATAAAAAATGTATAATAATATATATTAATACAGTTATCACAAAAAATAACATTGCAAAATATTTGCTGTATATCTATCATCACTGAAAAATCATAATAACAAAGCTAATAACTTTTATTTTTGGTAAAAAAAAAAAATAAAAACCAAAAAATAACTTTTATACTTGCTCGAAAAAATAAAAATCAAAAAATAACTTTTATTTTTGCTCGAAAAAATAAAAATCAAAAAATAACTTTTATTTTTGCTCGAAAAAATAAAAATCAAAAAATAACTTTTATTTTTGCCCGAAAAAATAAAAATCAAAAATAACTTTTATCATCTGACTTTTATGAAAAAAGGAATAATTATTACGGTCCCTGGTTTTCATTAAATGTTACTATATAAATTTTTATATAATGATATGTTTTGCCATATATAATTATATATAGAAGTCATAGAATTATTGTTGATTAATTATACCATATACACTTACATATGATCGTATATGGTAGAATATATGGGAATATACAAGATATGTTAATATATAACATACGATACAATGATATATGATGATATATTAAGCCATATTAAAAAATTTTACAAACTTAGTATAAGATACGAGCATTTATCGTAATATATTGCCACACACATAAGTATATATAATGATATTAAGTTTTATATGAGTATATAGAAAAATTTTTATATCCGCTAGTTATTTTAATACATTTGTTAATTGTTTTTCAATAGTTAGAAATAAATAAATTTCAAGAAACTGATAATTTTGGAATTACATATAAGTACTTGTATAACCCATTATCAGTAAATCATTATTTTGCATTTTTAAGTAATACAAGAAGTAATCACCAATCATAACTTGTTACTACCATGTTTTTGGTGGGTACAATGCACAGTGGGCCAGGATCTCCATATTTTGGCCAAAAGTACATTTCAGTTGCAGGCAAATTATGTTTATGTATTCAAAATCTAGGAATGTTGAATAATATGTGAGTAAAATATTATAACATTGTGGCTAATTGTTTTTCTTTGTAATTTTTTTTATTATTCAAATATACAATAAAAACTTTGTAAATTAAAGAATTTGTGAACCCAAAATTAATAACAAATCATAAAAGAGGTACAAATTTAAAAATATAAATCTAAAATACTTATCAAAATATGGTACAAAATTGCAATCGTTTTTTTTTTGAAAATCCCCACTTTTCAAAATCGATCTCCAAAAAGCCCCAAGAGATATTTAAAAAACTTTAATGCCCATGTGTTCATTAAGGTGTCCTCTGACTTGGTTTTTGCGACCGTTTACGACCATTCATGGCGTTTAGATCCCACTTCTACACTAAGTAAAGTTGTATGTTTTCTTTTTTGGTTAAAACTAAAATATAATTATACAAATAGATCTTAAATGGGGTTTGGAAGTCATGTTTCTCAAATAAGAAAAAAATAAATATAAGAAATCAAAATGGAGAATCCAATATGCCGACCCACCCTCCACTAAAAAAGCCGTTAGTCAGAAATTTTAATAATAGGGGTAATTTTACCCATCCGATAATATGTTATAACCCTAAGATTTTACAAATGAATAAAGTTTTGTCAGATTTTAGATACATTTGATGTTTTTTAACAGACTATATAACAATTACTTTTTCAAAAATATTTAAGATGTCCGCTCAAAAGTGTGGTGCAATATTTAATCTTAAGTTTGATCATTGCCATAAAAAATTTTGGCTATAATTTATATAAATACAACTTTTATGGAATTTTTTTCCTTTGAATTACGATTTCCTTGGATTTGGTTTATTTTACTACCAAATTTTTTAAAATCACTTCAAAAGTTAATGCGTTCAGGAAATTACTATTTATGACTAAGCCTTATCTGAAATAGTCAGTTGGAGTTAGAAAACTTTCACAAATACGTTAATCACAATTCACGATTTAAAAAATCTTCCGAAAGAAAATAACATAGAAAGTGTCATTAGTTATATTTTTAATAAGTTACATTTGGTCATTCAATTAGTCAGTGCTAAAAATGGGAATATTTTGCGAATATCAATTAGAAATTTGGTTTATCATAAAAAAAAATATATATAAAAGTTCTCAAAGAAATAGAATAATATTTATTGAAATAGAATAAGGTTTGAGGAATAGCATAAAACCTGGTTATATTCGACATTTATCGTTCCAGAATTTAATGTTACGTCGGATTTACCTTGTCTAACTAAACTAAAATACTTAAATATGTCTGAACATAGTAAGAGAAGGGAAACATCAGAAGTAGAAAATAATCTTAAGAACGATCTATTTAGAATTTTAATGCCAGCACGTTTTGCTTTAAATTTATGGGGGCCATAAACAATCCGCCATTTTGAATTGTTAAGTTTTTATTTCAGATTGGTAATCAGGGATCCAATATTTTGTATCCGCTATTTTGAATTTTGGATTACAGATTCAAGCTTAGCAACCACAAAAACTTCTATTAAATCAATTTCAACAAAATCAGAAAACCACAAAAACTCTTATGATAACAATCTCAGCAAAATCAGAATATTGAAAAAATATGTGTAAAAAAAAGTTGGCACCATATTGAATCCGCCATTTTGAATTTTAAATTTTCGTTTCCAAATTAGTAATCAACGACACCATAAACAAACAATTAAAGTTTAATGTATACAAATTGTGGACGAATGTATACAAATTATGGACGAAATTTGAAATCCGCCATTTTTTATTTCAAAATTCTGATTTTAGATTTTTGATCAGCGACCTCCTATAAGATACTATCTAGACTCCCTGCAGGAAATGTCAATAGTGAAAAAGTATTGATTCACTATTGACTGTGTCACCAGTACTACTAACCAAATATTCCCCAGGCAATGTAATTTGCTATAGACATTTAACATGTACGTGTCATTGAAAATCACTAGTGACATTAGAACTAGTGGTAGTGAATAGGTAGTTCTTATGGGACCATATGTAGACATTGGAACCAAAGATTCACTAGTGACTAGGTAGTTTTTATGGCACCATATGTAGACATTAGAAACATAGTTTCACTAGTGACTAGGTAGTTCTTATGAGACCATATGCAGACATTGGACCATAGATTCACTAGTGACTCGTTAGTTCTTATGGGACCACATGTAGACATAGATTCACTAGTGACTAATTAGTTCTAATGGGACCATATGTAGACATTAGAACCAAAAATTTACTAGTGAGTTAATAAAGTAAAAAGTGTAGACGCTTAGTTGACAATGTCAACAAAATAGTAGACAAAAGTGGAGACTTGGAGACACTTGACCCCAAGCTTCCTGCAGGGCTTCTATCCTCTGTATTCTAGTTTTGAACAAAATTCATTGATACTGACCCACAGTGCACTGCTATCAATGTCAATTCAATACAAAATAAATTAAGTGCCGAACTGTCTTAAATAGAAAAATAAATTACATCATTGCATTCAGAATTTTTAAATTTTATTTAATAAATGTTTTTTCGACTTTGGTGTTACATTTTGTCACATTGTTATTATCGAATAATTGTAAGGGATATGAATCAGCTTCCCTATTTCAGTATCAATGTACTCGCATTATGCCGGTACATTGTTGTGACGTCAAATATGTATTGAGCTGTATCGTCGTCATATCTTATCTTTAAGTAATTTTATTTTTGGTTGCTGTTGTTAATATGGATTTAATATTGTTCTCTCTTTTTACTATTAATTAAAAATAAAAGATAAATATATTTATATAACATCCAATTTGTGTTGCTTTAATATAGTTGAGATAAAAAATATACAAGGAATTGTTCGCTAATGTGGTCCTACATCTGGTTTTTTGGGATATATAAAAAAAAACTAATTGACATATTCCAAATTCAAATACATCAGCTTATAGTCAAACTCTGGCATATTTTTGTCATACAATAGTTTCTTATGGCATCTACACTCAGGGAACTTCTGCATTAAAAATTTGTAGTTGTTTGGGTTCTAATACAGTTTCTTTATTTTTAATGTAAATGTCAGTCAATTGTAGAACAAATTTAATTTTTTACTAACCTTGTAGTTCATTTAAAAAAACAAACCACATAAAATTACTGTTTTCTGAGTTTACATTAATTTTTTACAGTGGTTTATTTTTACTACAATTGTGGCTAAACAGTAAAAACCAATGACACTGTTAGTTGAATTTACTGCAATGTAATTCGTCCTTTTTTCAAGTGAAATTTAATATTTTTTTAATTACATTTGCTGTAGTCTTTAACTACATAATATATTCTTAATGTAATATTAACTTTTTATAACAATTTTTAAAACATTGTGGACCTAAAGTAAAATACTCTTTAAAAGCCTAAATAGTTTTTAGAAATACACAAAAATATGAAAAATATAAAACTAATTTTATTAATCAATTAGTTTTATTAAAATTGTGAATAGAATTCTTACTGTTTGCAAAAATCCGAATTTGAAAATGTTTGTTTGTTATTTACTTTTTATGTTAACGAAAAATATCACTTTAGGTTGCGTTTTATTTGCACCGACAAACCAAAATAAAAACCAGAAAAAACGTTTGCATTCAAGTCGAAAATTTTTTAATATGGAGATGCCGAAATTAAACTTTATGACAGTTTTGACATATTTATGCAATAACACGAAAAAAAAAATTAAAGGTCCACTTTAGCGAACAGGCCACATCTGCGAACATTCCCTTACAATAAAAAATAATTACGTTTTTAGATAAGATGTTTTGCATATTTTTTTAGTATTTTATTTAACTCGCGTTTACAAAGAATTTAGTCATACAGTTATTGTGTGTCATACTAACTAATGATCAATTAATGTTTTAATTTGTTAAATATGTGTTTAAATTTTTTATAAAATTTTGTGTCCCATTTTAAGTGGGGCTTTTAAAGATTAAAACCCGGGCTTAAATTTTAATATGGAGTCTAATATAAGTATATCTCATTTGATAACACTGTGTGTAATTTTTTAAGTCATGGCAAAATAACCATATACGGACACCACTACGTGATAAAAGACTAAAAAAAAGACCCGTGTCTCCCAATTTTTCCCAAAGTCATATCCTCTTTTGTTTATGGGACGCCAAAGATTTGGGGCCTCGGTATCATTTTCACAAAAAAGTGATCATTTTCTCAGGCTCATATCTTGCAAACCGTTCAGAATTTCGATTTGCTCTCTATGGCAAAGTTGTAGCTGTTGTCATAAAGAACAAAAATTGCGAACATATAAAATCAAAAAACTTCACCTTCCAGATCAAAATCGCAAAAAACTTAAAAAAATTCGATTTTTTTTTACCTTTTTTCCCGTGTTCAGGTCCATAGGTAGCAAACCGTTCAAAATTCAAGGAAACAATCAACTACAAAAATTTACCTAAGATCTCAATAAACAAATTTCTAGAACATATAAACTTCCTAGAGATGATTCTTAACACTGTTTAGGTAGCGTGCAAAAGTGAAAAATTTTTTAATTTAATTTTTTTTCCTTTTTTCACCTGTTCAGGTGCATAGGTAGCAAACCCAATTCCCAGGAAGTTTATATGTTCTAGAAATTTGTTTATTGAGATCTTAGGTAAATTTTTGTAGTTGATTGTTTCCTTGAATTTTGAACGGTTTGCTACCTATGGACCTGAACACGGGAAAAAAGGTAAAAAAATCGAATTTTTTTAAGTTTTTTGCGATTTCGATCTGGAAGGTGAAGTTTTTTTGATTTTATGTGTTCGCAATTTTTGTTCTTTATGACAAGAGCTACAACTTTGCCATAGAGAGTAAATCGAAATTCTGAACGGTTTGCAAGATATGAGCATGAGAAAATGATCACTTTTTTGCGAAAATGATACCGAGGCCCCAAATCTTTGGCGGCCCATAAACAAAAGAGGATATGACTTTGGGAAAAATTGGGAGACACGGGTCTTTTTTTTTTTAGTCTTTTATTACGTAGTGGTGTCCGTATATGGTTATTTTTTTTCGTGTTGCACTGTGTAAGTTAACGCATATAAACACATACAAAAATGATAAAAATGGGTCATCTATCTACATGTATCTAATTATATCAATTTAGATATAATTTGATACTATTTTATTCGAGATTTTCCATATCCGGTACATTATGTTATATCTAATTGGATAAAATTTATATTATTTTATATAATTTTAGCCGATAGTGGGTATGCTTTTTGTGACTTAATGTTAATGTATTTAAGTTGAAAATTTAAATTTCTAAAAATCAACAATTTTAAAGACCCAATTTTTTTTTAAATGAAACATACAGTGTTGGAAAAAATAATTGGGACGATTGCTTATATTTCAAAAGTTTGATAAAATCGTTGTTATGAAATAGATTTTTTATTTTTAAAAACCGTGCTCTTTTAAAACCCTGAACTGTGATTTTATAGTCGTATCGAAGCAAATTAACAAAAAACTTTAAAAGGGAGGAATTTTCTCTTAATTATTTTTCAGGTTTTTAAGCATTGTAATTAAATTCTAAAGTTAATTTGTATTTATATTTAAAAAAAAATTTCAAGTACATATTTTTTTTTTATTATTTTTATTTATTTATTTAATAGATATTCAAAATATATAATATTTACAATATTCGAAATTTATATATAATTAATTATCTATAACTAGCATAACTTTAAAGTTGTGAGCCAGATTGGCAAGTATAAAGCTGTTTAACAATTCGTTTATTATTATAAAATAAATCTTAGAGATTTACATTTGGTAACATTTATTAACACATTAGATGTGATTGGTTATAAAAAAGAAAAAGGTAAACTATTCAAATTCATTTAATATTAGACTTCTATATTTCAAAATAATTTCGAGATAGTTGACTAGGCTTTTGTAATTGTAATCCTGACCGTTAAGTATATTTAAAACTTCGATTGGGCTAAGGTAATTTTTTGAAATATTTAATCCTGAATTCCTTATAAATAGGACAGACACCGATTATATGCAATGTGTTTTTAGATGCATTTAAGTTGCAAAGTGTGCAAAGGCCATCTGAACTACTTCTGAAGGGTCGAGCATTTATATTTAGAAGTCCACCTCTTGATTTTATTAATAAACTGGTATCACGTGAAGATAGTTCAGAAGTTGAAATAGGACTCATACAGTAATTTAACTGCGAATATAAATCATGGTGTTGAGAGTTTTTCGCATCAGTTATTAGTTGATTTCGTTCATAAGTTTTTAAAAGGTGTAAAATTGACTTCGAGTACATACAGGACGGATCAGCGTTATTATCCGGGACAAATTGAATTTTTTCGCATAACATGTGCCACTCCTCAGCCCAGTAAGTGTGCTTTGCTATGACTTTTTCTGCTAGCATACGTGGTAATCTATGGCTAGGCATGCGAAGAACTTTATTAATATAATCAAAGTGTAGCTTCAAAGTATCAACATATAATGAATTTAGCCCGGTTTGCATCATTAAAAATTTTTAGCTTGTTTTTATTAGCTATCTTAGGGTGATTTATGTATTTAGACCATGTTGAAGATATGGCCATTTTCGATGTTGTTAGCTTGTTGACTAAATGCTTTTTAAAAGACAAGTCGTAGTTAAGGTCCATACCTAAATATTTATAGCTATTTACAATTTCTATTTGATCGTCGCCATAGTTCCAATTCAAATTCTTGCATATTCTAGTGCCATTACGAAAAACTAGGACTTTGGATTTGGCAAGGTTGACTT
The DNA here is from genome assembly GCA_021234595.1 of Delia radicum. NCBI lineage: Eukaryota > Metazoa > Arthropoda > Insecta > Diptera > Anthomyiidae > Delia > Delia radicum. The sequence continues at coordinate 182,275,775 of CM037852.1, read as the reverse complement.
TAAGACACCACATCTTTCAGTATGAAAAAAGCGAAACAATCATGTTTTGGAGATTACCTGGAGAATCAGACAAAATGACAATGTCGTCAGCATAAAGTAGTATTTTTACCGGAATGTCTTCAACAACTATTCCACCATTCAGAGCATCAGCTAAGTCGTTTAGATACAAAGAAAATAGTATTGGGCTCAGTATGCAACCTTGCTTTACTCCAAGGTCAACATTAAACGGTTCAGAAAATTCATTTCCATACAATACTTGGCTAGTGGTGTTTTCATACGAAAGTTGTAGAATGCGGATTATTTTTGATGATAATCCCATTTATAAAAAGAGAACTTCTGGGAATCATGTCAAAGGCACAGGAAAAATCGACAAAAAATGCGTAGGTATTTTTACCGTTAATTTTGTTAAGATGTACAATATTCACAAGATTAAATACTTTATCGACAGTTGAGTAGTTTTTTCTAAATCCAGCTTGATATTCATTTAATATACCATTTCTGTCGATCCAATCTGTTATTCGATTTAAGATGATATTATTAAAAATTTTGCATAATGTATCAATTAATGACAATCCACGATAATTGGAGGGATTATTTGGATCACCTTTTTTCAGAAGTGGTATTAGTATAGCTTGTTTAAAACTAGTGGGTATTTTTTCTTTAAGAAAGATAACGTTTAGCACAGACAGCACTTCTCCCACAAATTTAACTGGGGCATATTTAAAAAACTCGTAGCTAATGATATTGTGACCTGGGGATTTATTTTCCTTTAGTCCCTTTAGTACAGAGGTTAATTCACAGAATTTAATCGGAGAATCTAGAAAAGCATCTATATTATATTGCATACACCAATTAACTGGATTTATAAAGTTTCGTTTTGCAAAATTGTACTAAAGTGTGCTAGAAAATCTTCCGAACTTAAATCTCCTCGAATAATATGACTGTGTGACTTCATCTCATTGGACAGTTTCCACCATTCTTTGCTGCATCTAATATTATTTAATTTTTCTAAGTTTTCATTATAAAATTGAAGTTTTCTTATACGGCATACATACATATTTTTAAATTTTAGTGTATTTTTCATGATTTTTCATGCACTTTATATATAGGCTCCTAAACAACATGTAAACAAAATCTTTAAAAATTTGGCAAACTATTTTTTTTAATTTTATTTAGATTAAATAATGAAACAAAGTTTTAATTATATCAATATATTATTTAATTTGTAAATAAAAAGAAAAAAAATCGCAAATGATTAACTTTTAATAAGTTGAATAATTTACCGATTTCAAATACACGCAAAATCGTAGTTATTTCACTAGAGTTTGCAACACTCTTTTTGTTGAGATATTCGTGTACGCACGAAAACTTAATTTAGTTTCGTGTTTTATCTTTGGTAATAAAAGTGCACATGTGGATTTAAATAAACCTTATCGAAAAAGGACAATTAAACTATTATTTTTGTAAATAATTAAATTTTCAATAAGTATAAGTGTCATTAAACTATCATTTTAAAGTTGTGTGTGATTTTTTTAAGAAAGAAATTCAATTACAAGAAAAAGTTCAAGACAAGACAAGCAAAACAAAAATTTTGTCTTAACTTTATTTGTTTTCTTATAATACATTTTTATATTAAAAAGCTTTAATTTTATTATAAATAAAATGTCAATTTAATTAACAAACCTACATTTCTTTTTTTAATTAATGGGGGGCATATAACAAAAATAAAAAAAATACGAGTTTTCAATTAAAACTACCATTATTTTCTTCTCAAGTTTCAATTAAAGTTTTAATCAATTTAACTAAAATTTTTAATTGAGGTTGTAAAGAAAAACAATAACTCTTTTAATTGATATTATTATTATTTTAATTGAAAAAGTTTTAATAAACTGTCTGCAAATTTTCTTAGTTAATACTATCATTTCAGTGGTAGGTGCAAAATCAATTAAAATATTAATTGATTCAATAAAATTTTTAATTGAAACCCGTTTTTAGTTTTTTCTGTGATAACTTAAACATTTATGTCTGCAAAAGTACATAAAATTTATAGTATTTTGTAGATTGTTAAAAATTTTTCTAAGATAATAAGCAATTACTTTGTATATTTACATATTAATTATAGTAATATAGTAATGCCTAATGTTACTCATTTGTATGTAATTAAATAATGTCAAAAAATAGTTAGGTAGACTTAAATAATCTAGTTCATTGGTCAAATTGTAATGGTTTACCCTTTAATATTTCTAAATGTTATAGTATGTCTTTTCATAGACGTCGAAATATTATAATTTCTGATTACAGAATGTTTGGTAATGTATTGTCATTTGTTGATGGAATTTTGGACCTTGGTGTAGTTTTTGATATTAAATTATCATTCACCTGTCATTTAAATTTTATTGTACCAAAAGCTTATTCGCTTTTATTCGACATAATTTGGATAAATGTTTTGATCACATAACGAAGAAAGTTGTTTATACTTCGTTTGTTAGATCTAGATTGGAATATTCTCAATTTATTTGGAGTCCTAATGCTGCTCTTCATATTGGTCGTATTGAGAGAATTCAAAGAAAGTTTGTCAAGTTTGCCCTGCCATGATTTAACTATCCGAATCATTTAAACATTCATTCTTTTTCTAGCCCTTCTTACGCAGATAAATGTGAGTTTATTTCTTTAAAAACTCTGGAAACTCGTCGTATTATTGCTAGTTTAACTTTTTTACATGGTATTATTTGTGGTGTTACTGATTCTCCTGAGCTATTAGAGTTAATTTCAATATATGTTCCACCAAGAAGTTTTAGAAATATAACTAAATTTTTTCATATTGATATACATACAACTGAATATGTATTAAATGAACCACTAAATAGATCTATGAGATTGTTTAATATTTATTGTAATAGTTTAGACATAAGTGTTTCTCACTCCCAAATTTAAAATATTGTTAAATAATTTTTTTTAAATATCTTAATTTTTATTTGCTAGTCTGTAAAGATATTGTATACATAGACTTAAATAAATAAATAAATTTTAAAATTTTATAGTAAAAAAGAAACAAAAAGAAATTTGTTTGTTCATAAATATTAAAAATTACAAAACAAAGTCGAAAAGTTCAAGATTTTAGTCGCTAATGGTAGCTCCTTCCATTCAATGGATTTTAATTTTAAACCCAAAATCGTTTAAAAAGTTTACAGCTAAGGTTTTGCAAATAAAAATTGCTTTTTGTACCAATTTTGCAAAGATTATTTGTTCGCCGATAGCGCTTTATTACAGTTCACTCGAGGTTTTGTGGAAAAAGTCCATCATAGTAAGAAAATTATGTTGTTGCGCTTTAAGTATAAGTGCTTGCAGTTTTTGGTCTATAACCATATCCAGTAAAAAACGCTGCTTACATGCAAGCAGGTTTGTAAGGGAGTAAGTCACAAAGAATCCCTTACAAACCTGCTTACATATGCTATGATTTTTATATGGCGAATTCCCACTTGGAAGCATTACTTCTGGGCATAATAAGCGCTGATTTTAGCGCTTATAAAAAGCTGTGATTTCATGCCTTGCAGTAAAATCATATTTCATGTCTATATTATTACAATTAAAAGTAATAAAATAAAATACATAATTTATTTTACATAAAATTCTACAGACATTAATTTTTTGTTGTTAAAATTTTTGACATATAATATAATAATTTTATTTTTTTACCGCTCCACGTGCTAGCTCTTCAGAAACAGTTAAATGACTAATTATTTTTTATTACATACTCGAAAACGGCAAACACAATCGGAAATCACTCGGGAAAATTGGTACAGATCGTTTATAATACATGATATGAAACTTTCTGCATTACAACCTGCATCCTTATAAGGGATTACGGTAAGCTGCTTACAACCTGCATCCTTGTTAGGGAAAACAGTAAGCTCAAAATTTTTATTTGTTTATTTTTATACGAAAATTATTCGTTTCTTTTGCTGCTTCTCAGTATTATGTAATAGTAGCACTTACATCAGCGCATTTGTTTTATCCTGCTTCTAAAAACACGAAAATTTTTTACTGGGTAAATATGTCAATACTTAGTGAACTTGTGCAAATATTTTTGTTAAACTTAATTATTTATTAAGGGATTATTGATAAAATTATCATTTTTTTTTTTTTTTGTGTTGCTGAATCGGTTTCAATTTTACAATTGTAATTTTGAATTTTACAATTTGTAATCGTAATTTTGAAGCAATACAACATAAAAGAATAAATTAATTATTTATATGTAAATGTTCAGGAAATTAAGAAGGTAGAAATGACTAAAAATTACAGTTAAAATTACTACAAATGTAGTCAAAAAGGGAATGACTGTATTTGTCATAAAAATTACTAACCAAGTAGTAATTTTTTACTATCAATAAAACAACTACAATGATAGTGAAAACGACTATCGATGCTGTCAAAAACAATTAACCTTAAATGAATGTCAGACCATAAAAACGAGCAATAAAAAAACAATGAACATAAAATGACTATATAAGTTGTCAAAACTTCTGTGTTTAACAGTTATTTTTTGGTATTTTAAAAAATATTTTTTCTTTTAATTAAAATAAAAATTTGTATTTCCTACATCCTATTTAAAATCCAAAGTCAAAGTTATAAACGGTATTCCAGTTATGACGTTTTTATTCATTGGAGATACAATGAGATTTTATCAATTTTATTTGCAAACTATGAACATATCAATAATAACAAATATAAACTAAACGAGAATTTTTAAAAACTCGACATAATCTTCTATTTTTAAATAATTTACAAAAATTAACTGTATACTGCAAAATTACTTAAAAAACAACTGCTACTGAAGTACATTATTTTTGGTTAGTTTTTTTTTAATGACTGTCTAAATTAGTCGTTTTTCATATTCTCATAGAAAAATGACTACAATAGCAGTTAAAACTACTACTTACTACCCGAATGGCCTACATATATTTACTGTAAGAATGTTCTGAGTGTATATTTTTATGTTTTTAAGCTTTAATTTTTGCAATAAGTGCATATTAGTAATTTGTGGCTGCTTTTTATAAGCGACTATTTTCCTTTTTTAGTTGCATGAAATTCCTTGCCCTAGTGATAAGATACGGAAACTGACATATTATTAACTTACATTAAAATCTGTTTACTCCAATATAATTAAATAACCGAATATAATGTGTACCCAGAAAACAGACTTGGTTTCTAGAAAATCGAATGGTTCGGTTGTAGCTATCAAATATTTTTGCTACACTGAAAAAATTTTGACAGTTACTACACTGAGAGAATTATCTGCATGATATCAATAAATTTTTTCTTTGGCAATATCACTGGAACTCGTCCATTGAAACTTTTCATTAAATTAATGCAGTTTTTCATAAAGTTTTATGAAAAGTTTCATTAAAACTTGAAGCTTTTTCATGAAGTTTTAGAAATTTTTCATTCGCATTGTTAAGAAAACTTTATTAGTTTAGTAAAACAATTTCATTAAAACTCGTATTATTCTCTCTGGGTACATGACAGATGTTAGTAATCAGAAGTTGTTGTTTTTAACTGCTATTAAACTTGTTTTTTCTATGGAATAATACAAAACAACTATAATGGCAGTTATTTAAAAAAAAAGCAACTGAAGAAAAATACTGTAATTTTGTAACAGCTGTTTGAAGCAGTTATTTTAGTATTCTAATAAACAATTACAGAAATTTTGCAGTAACCAGTTAAGTTTTGTTAGTTATTTAAAAAAGAGATTTATCTTCCATGTGATGAAAAACGATCGATTTGGTTAAAAATCAAAATTTAAAAAGTGAATAAAGAGGAATAGGAGTTTTGAAATTATTTTTAATTGCTTATACCCTTGTAAAAATAGTTATGTCATGTCATATATAATATGACAGTCATATCTGACTTTGAATGGTGTCACATTACGGTTGATATCATTATATTCAAATACATCTGATAATTTTTATTGACAGAATGTTTTATATGGTACTTGATATTATTGTATGTCTCAAAATCTTACTCCATATATAACTACATAAGCCATATAATAATAATTCAAATAATGTAGTGATAGATATGATTATATATGGTCCCAAGCTAAGTCTTATTAAACTATATGTGACGTCATACTGAAAATATTTTTCTTATAACTTTATATAGCTTTATATATAATCCCATACATATTTTGGTGACCCTAGTAAAAATATTATATTATCTTATACAATCTGATTCAGTTTTGTACAATTTAATGTAGTTAGGTATGAAGATACAATAGTAAGATACAATTTTACTTACCACTGTAATTTTTCGTAAAATAGCATATTTAATTGTATCTTACAATATGTTATTAGACGGACAATATATAATTAGATTGGCAGAATTAAATTAATATATGGGATTAAACAAATCAATGCATTGCCCTATGTAAGTGACATTTTTGTTTTGAAATCCATAACATCCACAATGTCCGTCTGTTCAAAAGTGTCGGAAAAGCACTGGTTAAACAAAATTTCCAACGTTGCCAAAAAGTAAAACCATAAAAAAGGCGGTCTAAAAATAGAATTTCCAAAATAATATTATAAAAAAGTTTATTTAAATTTTGTTGATCCTACCAAAACTCGCAACCAGGCACAGTGGGGAAAGTTGGACTTTTTTTCATAAAATTTGCCTACAGCCCATAGTTTTACACAAATTTCAAAAAATTCAAATTTTAAAAATAACTATCCAAATTTCAGATCGAATTCTCGTGGCCGATGTTTAAAATTAATTTATTTTAAATCCTTAAAAATCGTCAAAATCAGCGAAATATCCATTTTTAGGTGTTTCTTCTATAAAAAATTTAAAAATTGTGGGATATGTAAATGTATCTTAAATTTAAGATAATTTAAATTCTGTTTCGTGTAAACAATTTTAGTTGGAAATAGAGCCTTTTTATTTTTCATACAAAACCTTTAAAAATTTACCAATCCTGTTGGTTTTTTTTTTTTGTAGATGACTATGACTACTTCATCGACATGCATTTTTACAATATTCAAGAAATACAATTAAAGTGCTGTTCAAGAGCAAAATAATTTACATCATTTTATTTAAAAATTTGTTAACTTTTTTAACTAAAAAACATGAGTAAAGTAGTAACAAAAAATATTCCAAATATTAGGCATTTCACAAAACATTAGTATGTTCCCAATAAAAATACAAGACTTAAAAAAATTTTAAAAGTTTTTTAATGACCATTATCATCATTTTAATTAAAGAAAAGTTCAATGATTTTGGTGATAAAGATGATGTGATGAAATCAAAAAGTAACACTGTGTGTAATTTTTTTTAGTCATGGCAAAATAACCATATACGGACACCACTACATGATAAAAGACTAAAAAAAAAAAGACCCGTGTCTCCCAATTTTTCCCAAAGTCATATCCTCTTTTGTTTATGGGCCGCCAAAGATTTGGGGCCTCGGTATCATTTTCACAAAAAAGTGATAATTTTCTCAGGCTCATATCTTGCAAACTGTTCAGAATTTCGATTTGCTCTCTATGGCAAAGTTGTAGCTCTTGTCATAAAGAACAAAAATTGCGAACATATAAAATCAAAAAACTTCACCTTCCAGATCAAAATCGCAAAAAACTTAAAAAATTCGATTTTTTTACCTTTTTTCCCGTGTTCAGGTCCATAGGTAGCAAACCGTTCAAAATTCAAGGAAACAATCAACTACAAAAATTTACCTAAGATCTCAATAAACAAATTTCTAGAACATATAAACTTCCTAGAGATGATTCTTAACACTGTTTAGGTAGCGCGCAAAAGTGAAAAATTTTTTAATTTAATTTTTTTTCCTTTTTTCTCATGTTCAGGGGCATAGGTAGCAAACCCAATTCCCAGGAAGTTTATATGTTCTAGAAATTTGTTTATTGAGATCTTAGGTAAATTTTTGTAGTTGATTGTTTCCTTGAATTTTGAACGGTTTGCTACCTATGGACCTGAACACGGGAAAAAAGGTAAAAAAATCGAATTTTTTTTAAGTTTTTTGTTGAAAAAATCTTCAAAATCATCATTTTGAGAATGAGAAATCTTCAAAAAGTCGTCGTTCCGAAAACTCCTTATATTTCAATAAAAACAAAAAGTTTATTTCGCGAAGCCGCCTGCCGCGTCCTACGGAGGAAAAACCCCCTAAGACCGGCCGAAGGCCTCCACCCAGAAGAACTTGTTTTTCAAATCAGACGTCGAATCCGTTGAAATATTATATTTTTAAGACATCAAGTAATTTGTAAAACAAGTTTTTCTGTGTGGCGGCCTTCGGCCGCTCTTAAGGGGTTTTTTTCCTCCGTAGAATGCGGCAGGCGGCTTCGCGAAATAAAGTTTTTTCTGCGTGCGATTATATGATTTATAAATTTAGTTTTACTAAAAAATATTAAAAAAAACTGTATTGATATACTAAATATTATTAATCTTTTTATTTTAAAAAGGCTGAAAAAAAATCGCTCGATTTTTATAGACTTTTTTTAATCTCCGCTTTAGATTTTTTAACCAAACTTTGCAGATACATATATAAAACAATGCTTCATTAAGAAATGTTTGTATTTTTTTTTGCCTTAAAGCTTCCTTTAGTGGAAATATTAGGAACGAAAGTTGAAACTTTGACAGTATGTAAATCCTAGATATGAAGATATTTTAAAAATTTTAATTTTGTAGAATTTTGTGAACAAATCTTTATTTAAAAATATATATAAAAAATATGTTTTTTTAAGTTAACCAATTTTTAAAATTTTTGGAAAATTTTAGACCATTTTTTAAAATTTGCCATATTTCAACCCTAAAAATTAGCCATTATTTATGTTTTAAGTGAAAAAGGAATACATTTTGGAATATTTAAGACTTTGTGTATTTGAAAATTTCATCGTCCGATGAACAGTCAGACTTTCAAAGATAAGGCTTTTTATATTTTAAAATAATTTTTGAAAAAGGCCTCATCAAAAAATGCCAAAAGTTGATTTTTTCAAATAATTATTTGGCAACTCTTGATAACAATTTTTTATTCACGATTGAGGCCAAGAGGTTGAGTTATTTTGAGATTTTTAAATAACTTAATTATCTTCATCCAGTAAAAAAATATAGCCGTTTAAATGTACTGGGTCGAAAAAGGAACACTGTGTCAAAAATGAGGTTAAATGAAAATAATAACCAATATTCAACAGATATATATGTATTAAATTAAAGCGCAGTTAAATCAATCATCTAAATAAACTTTATTTTAAAACAAAATGCATACACTGAGGAAATTAGTTGAAAACTTTTGCATATACAAGCAATGAAGTTGCACTGGAACTCGTTCATTTAAAATTGTTATTAATTTAATGCAAGTTTTTATAATATTATTTATTTATTAAAAGTTTCAATCAGTCAATGAAGGAGTTTCATAAAAAGTATGAAGCTTTCAATAGATTTAAGAAATGATTCGTTCATTTTGTGAAGAAGGGTTTCATTAGTTTACTGAAAATTTCCATTATGTTTCGTACACTAAAATTCTCTGTGTACAAATTAATTACTTTGATATAAATTTAAAAATACTGGATCTTACTTCAATATAAAAAAATTTGCATTTTAACCAAATGCTTATTGTAAAGGGTGTTTTTTTAGTGCGACAGAATTTTCTTTTGGCAGTTGTTGCAAAAGTGGGATATTCGACAAAATTATTTCATATACAGTCCAAAAACATTTGAGAAACCTTTTCCAAAATATTTTGACAATTTTCACTGTACCGGGAAACGTGTTTTAGTCTTTTAATAATTTCCACTAAATGTACTCTTAAATGAAAAACAATAAAATTTCATTATGTTAGTTTGTACTAGAGATGGACAATTGAGTGAATTTTGACTCACACACACTCACGCTCACGAGAGATTTTTTTCTACTCACACTCCCGTGAGTGAATTCAGATTTTACTCACTCATGTGATTCATGTGAATCACGCAAATTCACGAAATAAAATCTTACCAGAAAAAAAAAAAAATTGTAAAAATAAAGGTAAATTGTTTATATTTACTTCAAAACTGTTCCAAATGTAAATTTTTTTCCACTTATTTTGTAATTAAAAACCCAAAAATATGAAGTCGGTGATAAAATTGGAGAACATTTTTATTAAAAGCAAAAAAAAGTTTTTTCGTAAAATACTACTTACGCACACTCACTCACAAAAATTTGACTCACGCAAACTCTCACGAAGAATTTTTTTCTACTCACACTCAAGCGTGAATCACGCAAAATTCTGCTTATGTCCCCATCTCTAGATTGTTCACACTTAAGCCGTTCATTTACTAAAAGACTGATGTAACTAAAAAAACACGATTTTGCAGAAAACGCGTTTGACGTTTTCAATCCATATCTGTCGCGCTCAACCCTCTCCCCATTTAATACCGTTTTTTTTATAAATAGGTTTTCTTATGCATTTTTCTATTGGTGCGAGTTAGATAAGTATCGAGAGAACTGTGAGTAGCATCGTTTCTCTAAAAGTCTATACTCTTCGCTCCCACCTTACAGGAAACGAATATGAATGATATTACAAATTATTTAATTTTTTACACATTTTTTACTTATAACAGTATTTTAGTAAATATTTTATTTTAAATAAAGTTCCATAACTCCAAAAAACACCCTTTATTTTTGCAGTACGTTGTACACTCAAAAAAAAAAGTCTGTAACATGTTTGCTGGGAGGGTCCTTGCAGGAAAATAGCTATCAGCAAAAACTTTGCTAAATTTAGCAAATTTTTGCTGAATTTATTAATTGCAAGGATCTTCTCAGCAAAAATGTTGCTGACTTTTCTGACTTTTTTTTGAGTGCACCAAATACTTGTTTACGATTATTGCACTTGAATTTATAAAGCAATGACTTTTATAATTTCAACAGATTTACTTCGTTTTATTATTATCGTTTTGTTAAATAACCCAGTCAGCAAATTAGGAATTCGAAATTAATTTTATTTATTTCGATTTAATTTCAAACTATTTGCTTGAGCAACAATTTTTAGAAACACGCTTAAAAAAGTTTTACAGCTACTACATGTAGTAATCAGTAGTAGTTGATTTTCACTGCAATTACAGTTATTTTTCTATGAAATAATATAAAGCAACTATTATGACAGTTATTAAAAAAACAACTGAAGAAAAAATACAGTTGTTTGAAGCAGATATTTTAGAATTTTAATAAACAACTACCAAAACAGTAAATTTGCAGTAAACAGTTAATTTTTGTTATTTAAAAAAAGATTATGTCGAGTTTTTAAAAATTCTCATTCAGTTTATTTCCCTTTAAATCTTACGATGTGAGCTTTGATGTTTTCTCCTAAAATTGCACTCAAAAAAATAAGTTAGTAGAAGAGTTAGTAAAACATCTTGTAAATCAGGTATACTATTTTTCAGCAAATTTTTTGCTAAAATTATGTTTTAAACTAAAATTTTAGTTATACTTATTCAGCACTTAACTGTTTTGAACTAATGTCATACTAATATTTTACTAATATTTTACTAATTTATTTTGCTAAAAAAATTGTGTTGATTATCACATCAACAGTATGAACGACAACCAGACTGAAAGATACACGCAGAATGAATTAGATGTCGCGGCATGTCACGATGTAGTAGTGACGAGGAAAATTATACTAAAAAGTACAGCTCTAGTAAGACATAATATAAAAAAATCAGCCATGGAAGATTTTTGTATCTGTTTTTCATACATAAAACAAAATTGTGGATTAAAACAACTTAATCTATTAATCTACTAATTAAATAAGAGACAAATAAAATATTTAAATTTAATAAAGATTAAATGTGTATTTGTAAACTAAATGTTTATATATAACCTTGTGTGGTCAAATTGCAAACAAATATGCAATAAGTAGACCGACTAAAGCGAAAGACAAAGACATACATCTTAGGTAGATTTTTCTGTTTCCTTTTTTTTATTGCAAAAAGGGTTGTATATGTTATATTTTGTTATTTTTTCGTTTCGTTTCTATAATTCTCTGCGACATTTGCGTTCCTTTAAAAGATAGCATCATTTAGACAATAATTGATGTAAGTAGTTCAAAGATAATTTCGTTTAGGTATATATATAATTATTTCTATTGTTTTTAGATATTACATTAATTCATATCGTCAATTTAAGAGTATGAACATTTTATATTTTGTAACGTATTGTAAATTATTTTAAACAGAATCACAAAAATATGTTTTATGATTTTCAGCAAATACATTAACTGAAGTATAATTTTTCTACAAATTTTTTGAGTTTTTCAGTCTACTAATATTCAGCAAAAGTTTTGTTAATTTTTAGCAAGGGTTTTTTAATTTCTAATCTACTAAGTGTTAGCAAAACTTTTGCTGAATCTACTAGTTTTGTTGCTAAAAATCAGCAAAGATTTTGCTGACATTAGCAATTTTTTTGCAAGCACCCTCCTGACTAAAATTTTGCTGACTCAGCAAAATTTTTTGCTGACTTTACTAACTTTTTTATTTGAGTGTGCGAATATTTCCAATAGCAATAAATTTATTGAGATGAAATGGTTCTATTATATTTTTAACTAAATTATATTTTATAAAATATGTATAACTGAAGGGAAAGTGGTTTTGCATGCAGCTTGGGTCTCAAAGGTATATTTGTTATTGTTGACATGTTCAAAGTTTGCAAACAATAATTAGAAAATTTCAGCTGCAATATCATAACTACAGTATCGTTTGGAATTTTGAGTTTGCAGTTTAAGTAGGATGTAGGAAATACAAGTTTTTTCTGTAATTGAATGAAAAGCGTTTTTTTTTATTAAAAAATATCTTTAAAATAACAAAAAAAACTATCAGAGTTTTTTCAAATTTTTTCAGTTGTTTCAAAATTTTTGTAGTAAAACTTTTCAGTTACTTTTACGTTATTGTTAGTTATTTTTACTGCATTTGTTAGTTGTTTTTCAGGAGTTAAAGATACACACATGTTTAGTTATTTTAACGGTAATTTACTTCGTCGCTTTTTTAACTGAATTTACAATAGTTTTAAGTGTCATTTTCAGTAGATTCTACTGTGAAACTTTTTTGAGTGCACGTGTTTTTTAGGTCGATATTAGAGATGGGCACGTGAGCAGAATTTTGCGTGATTCAAGCGTGAGTGTGAGCAAAATCTAAATTTACTCACGAGAGCGTGAGTGAGTGTGCGTCGGTAAAACATTATCGTGAGTGATTGTGAGTGAGCGGAATTTTTCTCTCGTGAGCGTGCGTGAGTCAAAATTCACTCACGTGCCCATCTCTAGTCGATATTATAAGCTTATTAAAAACAATTCTGTCTCAAAAGTAAATAAAATTGAAACGTAATATACAACATGAGCCAAGTGAAATAACTTATCAAAATGTAAATACCAGAAAGCTTGTCGAGTGTTGGAAATATTGGATTGTCAATATTTGTTTTTTTTTTGCAGAAAAATGCACTGCACCCTGTTTTGTAATAGTTTCCTTATTTGTCATTATTTATTCAAAACGTTTAATAATGTATACATTTAAAGTCACAAGGGTGCGATCTCATTTTTGTGATCATAAGAGATACAAATTTTAGATGATTCGCTAAATGAAAGAAATAAAGAATCATAAATAATATGACACTAATCAGTCTTACAGTAAATAAAGTGAACTGCACCAACAACTTGTATTTAATTAATTTAATTATATATTTGTTTAATTATAGCAAGGATGGAAACCGCTAGTATTGATATTTTTCTGCATAACCTGTACATATTTGTACCAAAATGAAAAGTTTTAAAAGTCATTATTTATAGCTATGGTCTATAAAAAAGAAAACACTGGCAAAGACTTGGCTTAGATCACTATGCCAATGTTTCCGAAAAGTATTTTCCCAGTGGTATATTGAAAATTTTAATTAGTTTACTGAAAAATTTCGAATAAAATTCTCTCTGTGCATACAAAGTTTTTCCGATTTCATCTGGATAATAAAAAATAGGTGTACTTACACTCAGGGAACTTCTGCTTTAAAAATATGTAGTTGTTTGGATTGTAAAACAGTTTCATTATTTTTAATGTAAATGTAAGTCATTTCTAGAACAAATAAAATTTTTAACTAACCTTGTAGTTCATTTAAAAAAATAAACCACATCAAATGACTGTTTTATGATTTTACATTCATTTTTTACTGTTGTTTTTTGTTATTTAAAAAAATGAAAAAAAAATAAATGTTTGTTTATTTTTTACTACCATGTGGTTCATTTTTACTACAATTGTTAGTCATTTTTTGAGCATTAAAAAACAAATGACAATGTTAGTTGAATTTAATGAAATGTAAGTCGTCCTTTTTTTTAATTGAAATTTCTTTTGTTTTCAACTACAATTGCAGTGGTCTTTACCTACATAGTATTCTAAGTGTATACTTATTAAATGTATAAAATTTTAGATGGCGTTTGATAATGAATTTTTAATTTTTTACATTTTTCGTTTAAAATAAAACTGAATAAAAGCGATATTCAAGGTCATTAAAACCTGTAAACTTACTAAAAATACCAGTTTTTTAGATACTTTCTTTGTATCGGATAAATGATGAAAACATAAATTTGCTCCGTTAACAATTATTTTAATGCAACCTGATATTTTATAAATCGAAAAAGTTTGCGGAAATGACTAATTATATATAACTGACTCAAAAATTCACGTAAGCAATTAAAATATATTTACTAAAATTAATAAATAAAGCATGTCGTGGAAAACCTTATCGAAAAGTGTCAATTAAAAAAAAAATGTGACCATAATCAATTTGCCATGTCAGCCACTCAATAAATACACCAATACAGAAAAATGTTCAATACAATAATTTAAATATAAACTTTATTTAAAGATTTACTTTAATGTGTTAAATGTTTAATTGTCTTATCATAATTTTTATAAATATGAGCATTACCTACTAAAGGGTCCGCCATCTAACATTTTTTTCAACTAGTGCTTATTTCGTGAATGGTAACACTTAGCTCATGTCTGAGTTGACAGATAATTAGTTTTATCCTTCCACTGAACGAATATGGTCCGTATGTTCGTTATCTTGTGAAAAAGTGAAAGAAACTGGCATCCTCATCGATAAACCAAAGCGTGAAAAGCCAAAAACAGGGCGTACACCCATCAACATCAATTCACCGTCGTTCTCAGCAATTGAACATTTCGGAGACATCATTGAGACGAATTTTGCATAAAGACCTTGGTATGACGCCATACAAAGTCCAATTGGTTTAGTAGTTCAAAAAAAAGTTATTTGGCGGACCCTTTATAAACTAAACAAATCATATCTATTCCTGATAGCATATTTCAAAGACTTCACAGGCAGGTTACCAATGACATATCCAAAAAAAGTAATCTTGAATTGTATGGATTTGTTTACATTATAATGATTTGCGATGTGAAATAGAAATACAAATCCTCATATAAATTGTATGGACATTATTTCGTACATATCTTCGTACATATCCCTTTCTGTCTATCACTATAATTTTGACATTTCAGTTTACACAATTTCTTACCACCATTTTAAATTCATCAACTGATTCCTGTCTGTGTGGTTTGTGGCAGAAAATGTAACCCTGCAAACATTTAAAAGATACTTCCGAGGACGATATATTAAAAATTGTTTGAGTGATCTGAAAAATGTTTTTACATTCGTGTTCAGCATACCACATTTTTTTAGATACGATGTGTCATCGGCCTTACCGATACGATGCGGTTATCGGTAAGGCCAACGCTATTTTATTTCTGTAACGCAATTTTAAGGATAACAATATTTCAGTTATGTCGTAAACTGATAGCGATGACGATAACAGTTAGAGTTGTAATTTATTCCGGGTTTTATTTTGATCTAATAAACGATCAAAAAGTTTTTCATCGAACGATCAAGCGACTAATTTTTCAAAATTATTCGATTAATCGAATGAAAATAATTTTAGTAACACATAAATATTAAAAGTTTTTTACTATCAACATAAAATTTTATGAATTTAGAAAAAATTTTAAAAAAAATGTATCTGTTTCAGCATAATAAACGAGTTCTATCATTGATTTCTTAGTTCATATATTACATATTTGTTCTTACCCAGCAACATTTTTTAGAACTGGTTACCTCTGAATCTATTCCAGAACAACTTATTTTACAACCGGTTGCATAGAACCGGTTCTATAACAAGTTCCTAGAAGTCTAAATGTAAGGTTTCACTGTCCCAGAACCAGTTCTATAACCGGTTCTAAAGCAACCAGATCTTGTTTGGAGTTAAAGTACAAACTCCATACAAAAAGAATCGGTTGTAGAACATAAATTAGAACCAATTATGATAAAGTATAAGTTGTTCTGCAACCTGTTATTTGGATTATACTATTTTACTGGGTAAAACCATATTTCTTCATATATTGGATCTTAAGAGCAATTTTTTAAGGAAAGAAACTTTTTTTTTGAAATGTTTTTGAATTTTGAATGTTAAAATAAAAGCTATATTTTTTTGAGCATAATTTACCGTTTTTCTTTAAGATTTTATTATTTTTAAAATTTTTTATATAGTTTTTTTTTTTTAAAAATTCGATACTAAGTTTAGGCTTAAAACTTTTTAGTACAAAATAGTAGCGAATTTTGTGAGACAAAATTTAAAGAATCACTGTTGCCAATTCTTAATGACTTATTGTATTGTATAACGATAATAATGCACCGATATTTTTAACCAATTTTCTTTCCTACACAAAATTCTAAACTTCTACTAAGTATTACATTACGATTTTATGAACAAGATTCGAATCTGAAACATTTCTAATTTTCTAATTTTAAGGTTGGCCTGTAAAAATATTTCTTCTGTTTAAACAAATTTATGAGTTTAATAAAAAAATACGCGTAAAGTTAACATCACGACTTAAATTAATAATAAAAAAAAAAAGAAAATGTATTGGTATTTTAAGGGTAATGCTATTTTAGTTGTTTCGGTAACGGTATTTGAAGAACAACGTTATTTCAGTTATATCAGCAATTATTTCGGTAACAGTATTTTAGGGGTAACGATATTCAGTTGAAAGGGTTCTGAATCGATAACGGCATTTTAGACAATAAAAATATTTTTTTTAAATATATGTTTTAAAGACTAAAAAATGTTCTTAAAAAAACAGTAGTTTTTTGTAGTAAAAGTTATTTTTACGACATTGTTAATTATTTTTACTGCGTTTGTTAGTTGCTCTTTAACAGTTACAACTATTTTTTTAGTTATATTAACAGTAATTACTTTGTCGATTTAATCATATATGATTATATATAGTTTCACATATAACTAAAAATCACATCTCATCTGATCCGAAAAATGGCATACATACATAAGCTGATCTCACGGTATAGTTTGATCCGAAGAATGGGTCTATCAAATATGATCAAATTATATATAATTTGATACAATTTTAAAATGTTTTAGAGATCAGTACTTTTTATTTTAATCCAATTAAGTACTACTTGTAATTCATTTATAAAACATATAAATATTACAGTTATATTAGTTTTTTGTTTTTATATACATCGAGATTATTTTTATGTTATTTTCAATTTATAACGAGCTTTCAACCTCCGTATATTTACAAAAATAAAGCAAATCAAACATAATAGCTAGGTTGATACTAGTATTTCGATCTGGCTAAAGATCTCATCAGAACCCGAAGTTTTTGAAAAGCTAGAGCCTATATAATAGGCAGAACTTTAACAAAAAACCTATTAATAATCAATTTTGCTCCATTCTTGTCTTCTTAGTAATCAACCACGTGGTTAGGTCTTTTCCTAACAAGCATCATGACGTTACTAAACTTTGAAGACCAAAAATGTTCTATTTATATAAAAAATTTTTAGTGTGTACTCTGGCTCAAGTAATATTTTTTACAGTTATATTAGTTTTTTGTTTTTATATACATCGAGATTATTTTTATGTTATTTTCAATTTATAACGAGCTTTCAACCTCCGTATATTTACAAAAATAAAGCAAATCAAACATATTAGCTAGGTTGATACTAGTATTTCGATCTGGCTAAAGATCTCATCGGGTTCTGATGAGATCTTTAGCCAGATCGAAATACTAGTATCAACCTAGCTAATATGTTTGATTTGCTTTATTTTTGTACATATAAATATTAATTTTAAAAAATAATGTAACATTTAAAACTTTATGTTTTTTTATGAACCTCAAGTTGGAACATAAATTAAATTTAAAACGCTAGGTTAAAAAAAAAAAAATACAGCATTTACCGAGGAAGAAAATCAAATCTTTTGTTCGCAGAATTTCAAGCAGAAAACTTACAAATTTTTTCAATGGCAGAAATAAACAGCAAATATACAAAATAATTAAAAATAGTAACTATACGGTTGGTATTATGGATCAATATCGTACAATATTTTTTTGTGAACGTTAAATTTCCGTATTAAGCAGACACCCGATTTTAAACCTTTTAACCCTCTAATGCCCGAATTTTGTTGTGCAATGAAATTCATACCATATAATCGTCTCGCAAAAAAATAATAATTTCTCTTAAAAAAATGTTTTTCGCTGACTACTTTCGGCGATATGAGCAAAAATAATTTAAAATTTATCTCGAAAACTAATGCAAGTAAAACAAAAGTTTGTACCAAAAATTATTGCTCTTACCAAGACATAACCACAATCCAAAAATAAACTTTTTTGTGCTTCTTTTTAAGAAGATAATGCGATTTTCGCTTTTTGCAAAATGCGAAATAGGGCGAAAAAGTATCTAACTTCAATATTTTTTGTTCAAACTTTAGACTTTTGCTACTATTACTGATTGTCTTCTCTATACCAAATTTCAAAACGATCCGTCCATTACTTTATAAGTTAAGACAATGTCCTTTAGAGATATCCTGATAAAATCCTGTTCGTCCTTAAAGAAAAATAAGAACTGATTATTAAAGGTAATACTTCAATCTTACTTATACTTAATTTTCAAGAGTTTTAAATCAACTTAAATAAGTGTTTTAGTAGTTGGTTAATTAAAAAATAATTATTTTTTAAATTTTTACAAAATTTGAACTTTAAAGCTTTCTCGAGTTTTAACAGTGCACTGAATACGAACAGTTTCTTCGCAAAACTTTTAGCTAATTCACTTTTATATCGAACTATATCAATTTCTAAGTATAAAACACTCATTCGAAGCATTTGGGTTCAATTTTATAAACGATGACAAATGTCATCGTCAGGCGTAAGAGGGTTAAAACGAACGTTTTTGTTTGTTTCGTCAAAAAAACAAATATTTTTTGTTTTGTTTTAGAAAGTTATTTATATTTTAGAAAAGTTGAAAAAAAATAAATAACAAAGTTGAAAATAAAAATTTATACAAAGTTGAAAATAAAAATTTATACAAAGTTGAAAAAAGTACAAAATAAAGTTCTTATCTTATATGGTAGAGTATGTATATGATCATATATGGTAGAGTATATGGTCATGTATAGATATATATCTGTTTTAAATGTAATTTTCAAACTTTTTGGAATGCATATTTATTTATACTATTTTAAAACACCATAACAGGTACATCATCCCAATCATTCAACTTCCGCGAGTCTTAAAATATTTTAGAATATTTCCGGGAATTCCCGGGATAAATATTTAAAAGGTTTTGATAGCGAAAGCTAATTTTTCAAAATCTAAATGTGTTTAACAATCACTGTTAATTTAGGAATATTATCAAAAATTTATTTTACCGAAAACAACTCTAAATTTTACACTCACAATATTTGTACGTTAAAAACTACCTAAAACACCTATTAAATTAATTGAAAACACAAACAAAGGGACTACTGATTTGCCATTATTTTCAAGCATTTTGATACTTTTTTGTTTAAATAACCGATAAAAGTAGTAAAAACAACAGAAATTCTTTAAAAACAATCTTCAATATTTAACGGATAAAAAGTAAAAAACTATTTTTATAGTTTGATTTTGATATATAAAAGTATCTTTTTTTGTGATTACAAAACACATACACAAGTCAATGTTTGTATGTTTGAATTTCTTGTAAATTCAATTGAAATAGGGTTTTTTATTTGACTTTCCTTGGTTTTCTGTTTATATGCATTTTTGTCATTTTGTTCTGAAAACGATAGAACTGTTTTCAAATAAGTTTACCAGGAATTATTTTGCTATGAAACAAAATAATTTTGTAAAAAATGTTATTGGAATTTAGACTTTTTTTAAAGAGAAAACAGCAAAATTTTCAAATTTAACAACAAACTTAGTAGATTCAGCAAAAGTTTTGCTAACACTTAGTAGATTAGAAATTTAAAAACCCTTGCTAAAAATTAACAAAACTTTTGCTGAATATTAGTAGACTGAAAAAAACTCAAAAAATTTGTAGAAAAATTATACTTCAGTTAATGTATTTACTGAAAATCATAAAACATATTTTTGTGATTCTGTTTAAAATAATTTACAATACGTTACAAAATATAAAAATGTTCATACTCCCAAATTGACGATATGAATTAATGTAATATATAAAAACAATAGAAATAATTATACATCAGTTATTGTCTAAATGATGCTATCTTTTAAAGGAACGCCAATGCCGCAGAGAATTATAGAAACGATACGAAAAAATAACAAAATATATCATATACAACCCTTTTTTGCAATAAGAAAAAGGAAACAGAAAAATCTACCTAACAGATATGTCTTTGTCTTTCGCTTTAGTCTATCTACTTATTGCATATTTGTTTGCAATTTGACCACACAAGATTATTAATATATATAAACATTTAGTTTACAAATACACATTTAATCTTTATTAAATTTAAATATTTTATTTTGTCTCTTATTTAATTAGTAGATTAATAGATTAAGTTGTTTTAATCCACAATTTTGTTTTATGTATGAAAAACAGATACAAAAATCTTCCATGGTTGATTTTTTTATATTATGTCTTACTAGAGCTGTGCTTTTTAGTATAATTTTCTCATTCTGCGTATATCTTTCAGTCTGGTTGTCGTTCACACTATTGATGTGATAATCAACACAATTTTTTTAGCAAAATAAATTAGTAAAATATTAGTAAGACATTAGTTCAAAACAGTTAAGTGCTGAATAAGTATAACTAAAATTTTAGTTTAAAACATAATTTTAGCAAAAAATTTGCTGAAAAATAGTATACCTGATTTACAAGATGTTTTACCAACTTTTCTACTATTTTTATTTTTTTGAGTGTACGTATAACTTCACAAATAAACTTAAATCAGTAACAGAAAATATATTTTAAGTGTACTTATTTAAAAAACTTGTTTTTATATAGTGGGAGAGAATATATTATATCTATGTGTTTTATATATTTAAGAAGAAGGGTAAAGTCTAGATTGATTATTGAATACTAACATAATTTGACATAAATGGAAATTATGTTTTGTGATTTTTTTTTTACAGTTTCTGTTTTTTGTTTTAGTATTTTTTAAATTCCCTGAAATTTTGGCCGGAATTCGGAATTTCGAGAATTTTGTCCCGGGAACTACCAGGTTTAAAAACCCTAATTGTACATAACACACTAAAAGTTCTATAAGTGTCACCTACCTGATAAATATTTTTAAAAAACAAGTCAAAGAATTTTAAAACACTTGAAGCATACAAAGAATCAATATTTTTTCAAACATTGTTTTTGTTTTATTTTTTTTTTGTATTTTTTTTTTTTACTAATTTATTTTTTCAACTTTTAAGGCAATGTAGGTGACTTTTAAAGTACTACATGAATCAATTTTTCAGACCTTTAAAGTGGGGGTGACAATTAAAGCATACCCACATTTAAAGCAGGTGACCATTATAGAACTTTTAGTGTATCATGTTTAACTTATATTTACTATGAGTTAAACAAGAAAAGTGTAAATTAAGTACAAATGCTACCAATTAAACAACTTTATCGCTTTAAAATAACACAATGTTTATCATTATCTTATCGGGTTTGTTTGCTTCAATTTAAACAGATTTGTTATCAAAACGAACTACTCAAAGGAGAAACAAGAATATACACAGCAAGAAGTGTGCTATTATAACATTTATATTATGTTTGAAATTTTAATTTACAATAAGAAATTTATTTGCATGATATTAATGAATTTTTGCATAAAAGCAATAAAGTTGCCCTAGAACCCGTCCATTGAAACTTTTCATTAAGTCAATGCAAGTATTTATTAAATTTAGTAAGAACTATAATCTCGTTGCAGTTAAATTAAACAATTGATTTTTGGTAAAAAAAGAGTTTAAAACCCGATTAGATTAGGCTGATAAGCGAAAACTCGCTACTCAACACTTAAAATTTTTAGATTTTTAAGATTAATTTGATTTATAACTCTTGTTTTTAACTTTTCATATCACAAAGTTATGATGAAAACAAAATATAAAAATTGTTTCGTAAGCATTCTTTATTAGAGTTACGCAAATTTGATTTTGGGACGTCATCACTTTTTTTCGGTTTATGCATCAATAAAAATAATGACGTAATTATTTTTTTAAACTTCAACTCTTTCCACATGCGAGCAATGGCAAAAAACGCTGATTTACGGTCCCTTTTACTATAGAACAAAAAGGGATGTATTTAAATTAAATTTGAACTCGACATTCGATTCTACGACAAAAATTGTTAAAAAACTAACTTATTTCTCAGTTTTTAAAGTGCATCGTTTAGGCAATAGAGTGCACGAAAAACTCACTTTTTTCAAAAACTTTTAAAAATAAATTTTTTAATCACACACAATATAAGTGTATTACCATCTGAGAATAATGGTACAAACGATTTCGATATATCGCGAACCCCTAAAAAGTTATTAAGGTATCAATTTTATTATACAATAGGCACAACGGGGGTTTTGGAGGTAATGATGGTTTAGCCAATATGGAGCCGCGAGTTGAGATACTACTTTCAGAGACGGTTAAAGATATGTGAAAGGCACAACTGGGGTTTTGGGTTGCTGAGCTCGAATCTGTCATCAGATTTTCTAAATTCAAAATGTCAGATCTAATATGGTGGTTGATCTTTTAATAGATTTTGGGATCGCTGATTACGAATCTGCCATTCGATTTTCAAAATGGTGGATCCAATATGGCGGATGATTTTTTTAAATGTGATCGGTTTTGTTGTATATTATTAAAGTTAAAGCTTTTAGGGTAGCTAAATACGAATATGAAATTGTATTTTTAAAATTCAAAATGGCGATTTTTTTCCCGTTCACAAAGAATGCCCATATTTACATATGTTCTATATATGTAATGTAGAAATATTGTGTAATTTTCAAAAAAAAACTACAATCACCATCATTCGTTTATTCGAATTCCTTTCATCGATCAACAGCTGATTTTGAGCGGATTCCGTTTAGAGCGGATTCCAAATATATTCACAAGAGTGCAGATATCGTGATGATTAAAAGGTTTACGCCAGTTAATTGGACACCGGTATTTGAAAGGGGTTGTATTTTAAGTGGCCCATAAACATTATTCATCAACACAGATTTTGCATACAACATAAGGCACTCAGTGCTTGTTTTTTTTTGTCTCCAATGGAAATCCAAAACACTACAAAAATGCTTGTTTTACAAAATCTGAGACACTCAATCGAAAATTTAAAAAGTATATTTACCACAAAATCTACAAAACCTTTTTGGATCGTTGACGTAGAACAGTTTGTTATTAGGTTTTTTTTTGCCATTTTTTGTTTTTCATTTTTGGGCTTAAAATCAGCTTTTGCTGTACTTTGCTTGAAATTTTTTTTCTTAACTTTTTTTTTTATTTTCTTTTTACAAGTCTAATTTTTTACCGCAGGGAGCTATTATTGGTCAACTACTGTTCATGATTTACTTAAATGATCTGCTAGCAATAGGGAATGGTATATCCTGTCAGTCTTACGTTTATGCGGATGATGTTCAGTTTCTTTTCTATTCAGATGCACAGTTTGTAGATGTCTTGGAGGAAGGTGTGAATTTTATAATGCGTGAAGTCTTGTCTTGGTCTTCAGGCAATGGTTTTGCTGTAAATCCAAGAAAGACAAAGTTAATGGGTTTCGGTGTCGTTGATGATACGATAAACGTTACTCTCAATGGTATGAGAGTTGATTTTGTAGTCAAGATGAAGTGTCTTGGAGTTTTAATTGATAATCAGTTAAGTTTCTCATCGCATATTAATAGCGTTTCTTCGAGAATATCATTCTTGTTGAGAAGATTATACTCTCTTGATATATATCTGCCTCTTTCAATTAGAATGCGTGTTGCTAATTCCTTGTTAATGCCTTATATATTATATTGAGTTGAGGTATTTTCTGGTACCACAGATGGTGAATTTAGTAGGTTTACTAGGATTTTCAATCGAATTATTAGATATGTGTATGGCCTAAGACTTCGGTCCCATGTCACCCCGTATGTGGTCCAATTTCTTGGGTGCTCTTTTAGTAATTATGTAGCTATGAGGTTGTTGATATTCTTCTACAAGGCGATGGCAAATGGCTTTCCAGACTATATAGTAAACAATTATATTTTATCCCATTCGGAAAGAAACCCACAATTGGTATATCCAATACATCACACGACTATGTTTGAGCGATCATTTCAGATTAGGCTTTCGAGAATATAGAATGATTTACCTATACAACTGAGAAGTTTTAGTTTTTCACCACAGGTCTTTAGGCAAAAGCTGAAGGATTATGTGGCTGTTCATGATTTGTAATTTTTTGTGTTCGCTGTCTTTTTTATCTCTCTCAACTTTTTTTTTTTTTTATTTTTTATTAAGATGTAATTTTTTAATTAAAAAGAAATGTCTTTTTTTTATTATTTATGATAGTTTAAGTTATTTGTTTTTTATAGAAAATATTATTAATTAGCTTGTGTTATAAAGTAGCTTTTAATAATCATATATGGCCCTAAGGGCTTGGGTTATGTAACTTGGAGAGAATAAATTCTATATTTATTATGAAATAACTGTGTACTGCCAAAATACTGTGTTGGTAGTTGCTTATTAAATTACTTAAACAACTTTTGTTATTTTGGTAACGGTATTTTAAATACAACGTGTTTTCAGTTATTGCGGTAACGCTATTTTAGTTATTTCAACATCGGTATTTTAAAGATAACGATAATATCAACGCACAACAATATTTTTAACAGCATTATGGAGCAATTCCATATAAAAACGATCAAAATTGGCAAATTTTTGGACGACCCCTCTCCGATTTTAAAATAAATAGTCTCAATCGATTGCCCAGCAAAAAATAATGTACCTACATATTTTTTTTTTTTATAGTGACTGGTTTAGTGGTGGTGTGCACCACTGTCATGTGTCAAAATTGAAGAATTCTTCATAAGGGACCTCATTGAAAGTTGTTTTAGGTATTGAATCAGGCTTTAATTGAAAAATAAAATTTTTCTAATTTTTCTTGTTAAATAATTAAAAATAATTCAATTATAAAAAATATAAAAACAATGAGAACAAGGTGGTCTCTTAAATGCTCTTCTCCTGTCCAAACAAGGAGTCGGGCCCATTTTTTTATTGCTGATTCTTAAAGCAAAAATTATGAGGAATCCAAAAAAAATAAAATTAGCCGGAAAATTTAGGAGCTTCTGTGGAAAATCGGAAAATTTAATTTTCATGGGAAAAAGGTAAATTTCTGAGAAAAATTAGGAAAATTTTATTTTTCAATTAAAGCCTGATTCAATACCTTTCCAACGAGCTATCACTCGTTGCGATCGATTTAAAACAACTTTCAATGAGGTCCCTTATGAAGAATTCTTCAATTTTGTCACATGACAGTGGTGCACACCACCACTAAACCAGTCACTATAAAAAAAAAAAAAAAATATGTAGGTACATTATTTTTTGCTGGGCAATCGATTGAGACTATTTATTTTAAAATCGGAGAGGGGTCGTCCAAAAGGTGATCGCTTTCATATGGAATTGCTCTATGACCGAATTTTAAACTAATTTTTACAGAGATTATTTTTTCTGATCTCGATTTAAATTATTAAAAAAATACAGTTATTGCTATTTTAAAGGTAACGCTATTTTAACAGTATTTTAAGGATCACGCTAATTCAATTATTTTGGTAACGTTATTTTAGCGATTTCGTCATCGGCATTTTAAATATAACGATAATATCAATGCACAACAATATTTTTAACCGCATTATGACCGAATTTTAAACTAATTTTTACAGAGATTTTTTTTTCTGATTTTCGATTTAAATTATTAAAAAATAACGTTATTGCTATTTTAAAGGTAACGCTATTTTAAATTATTTCGGTAACGGTATTTTAAGGCTCACGTTAATTCAATTATTTTGGTAACATTATTTTAGCAATTTCGTCATCGGTATTTTAAAAATTACGATAATATCAATGCACAACAATATTTTTAACCGCATTATGACCGCATTTTAAACTAATTTTTACAGAGATTGTTTTTTTTTATCTCGATTTAAATTAATAAAAAATACAGTTATTGCTATTTTATCGGTAACGGTATTTTAAGAATGATGCTAATAAAATTATTTTGGTAACGTGATTTAAGCGATAACGCTATTTTAGTTATTTAGGTAACGGTATTTTTAGGATATCGGCATTTCAGTTATATCGGTAACGATGTTTTACGGATAACGGTGTTTCAATTATTTTTCTAACGGTATTTTAAGGACAACGATAGTTAGTTGAAAGGGTTTTGAATCAAAAACGGTATTTTAGCGGTATTGCCTGCCATCCCTGATAAATTTAATTATTTGTCGTAGTTAACCCATTCCTGCCTATTGGGTATTTAAATACCCAAAAAGGAGCCTTCTTAAAAAAAATATAGCTAAAGCCAGGTAAGAGTTGCATCAAATTGATTTTTACAGGTAGGTGGAGAAAGGATTAAAATACTTTAGGAAAATGTTGGTGTGAAATTGGGAGTTGGTAATTATCTGTTGAATTGTCTGCAAATTTACATATTCTGAAAAATTGAAAGAAAGAATTGAAATCGCCTCTGAAAAATTGGAGAAGCTACACATCGGAAAACTTTATTGTTGGCTAATAGTGTTAGGTATTCTTTAAAGTGCAAAAAATTTGTAGCTGGGTAGGACCACTCACTTGGGCTACAGGTATGATTTCATGACATGACCATTAAAATACGCATTTTACAGTTTTATGAAGTACCCTTGCTTAAAATATCGATTATTTTTAAGTAAAAATGAAGAGTTTTACATGAAAGAGCATAACAAAATAATTTAATTAAAAAACCACAGAGGAATTATTTTATATCAATGGTTAATTCATATGTCCCAAGTATGGAAAATCGAAAAGAAAATTATATCAAATAACTTCCAAAGCCTTAAGTAAAGAATGTGTGAAATTTCATCGATATTGGACAATGGAATCGGGGGGTCAGGCATTAATGGGTTAACGCAATCAATTAAATTTAAGTTCAACATTTTTAATTGGTAGTATAACAATATATATTGATAAAAAACAAACAAAAACTAGTATACAATTGAAATTTATTTAAATCAATTTGTAAATCTACTTTGGCGACCTTAACAATTTTTATTATTAATTAAAAAAAAAAACATTTTTAAAGAAAAAATATATTTGAGGTGTAGAAAAAATTTCAAGTAAAATTTGAGGTGAAATGTGCTCAAAATACATATATTATTGACATTTCAACTGTTTGTATGAAAATAGTTCATCCAAAAAAGTCTTCTTTTCTGAGTCAATTGACTCACTGTCAAAGAAAAATATTTTAAAAGATTCTATAGGCTCAAAAATGTATCCTTTATATTTAAATTAAATTACATTTCTAAGTCAATTCTGAAACATTTTTGGATTTAATAATTTTCTTCAAATTTGTGTGTGTTTTACTTTCTTTACCTTCGTCCAAAAAATTAGTCATTATTGACAATAAAAAATTGGAATTTCAAAAATGAACGTTTCATTTTGGACTCATAGAATACCCCAAAAAAGGATCAAAATTATGCTGGCTGGACAAATATGTGTTTTGTCATTTAAAATAAATTAAGACCTGCGTAACTTATCTCACAATAACCAAATTTTAAGGCTTAATAAGGGCGAGCAACTTTTCTAGAAAATAACCTGAGTTTAACTTTAAGCACAAATTTTTCCATATAAATTAGATATTCATAAGTCCTGGTTCACACACGGCAATTTTTTTCGTATATCAACCTGCAGTGTTGAAAATTGCGGATGACAAAACAAAACGGAATTGGAGTAAGGGCAAGTCTGTACCCCCTTCCATTCTCTTTTCCTCCTCTTCTATAAACTCAAGAATTGCGCAAGTAAAATTGCCGTGTGTGAACCGGGTATAACTAGGGCAAGGAATTTAATGCAAAGAATTCAAAATTTTGCATTTAAATCGAAATATGCACAAAAAAACAAATACTATGCACTAAAAATCCAAAAATTTGAACTAAAAATCAAAAAAATAAAATTAAAAATCGATTTATTACTCGAGTGTGAAAAATTAAATACAATATAAATATCTAGCAAATGACAAATGGATGCTATGTTCAGGGTTACAAATGTGTTCTTATGTTTAGTTTTAATTAGAACTTAATTTTTTAATTTTAGTTTTTTAATTTTTTTCAAAATGTGCAGATATGTAACAAAAAAATCCCAAAATATGCCATAAAGTATGCGTTTATAGCTAAATATGCAAAAATAAGCATTAATAACAAAATATACAATATCAAATCGATGCCATTTTTTGGCAGATTCTTTAATTTAGAATAGTATTTGGTAAAAATTGATTTTGTTCTATTGACTACAAATATGCATTTGTGTTAATGGCAAAAACATATTAGATAAAAGACAACAAATAAGAAAACTGCAGAAAGGTGAAAAAATTACACTTTTTAGGAGAGAAAGGAAAATTTTTTGAGAAAAAAGACATTTTAAAGCGAAGAAAAACTGCAAAGGGTCATCTTAAAGCTCAAAAATCTTAAGAAATAACTGCAATAAGCAAATATGGGTAAAAATGACAGAAAAAAAAGCTAAAAAGGCAAATGTATCTTCTCTGTTCATAAATATGGTTAAGCCTTAACTTTGGTTGTTTTGAGATAAGTTAGCTGGCCCTCTATGGAAATAGCGGTGGCTAAAGTTCAACTCTAGTTATTTTTAGAAAAGTTAACCCTCTAACTGGCAAACAATGTTTTGCAACGAAATTCATACCATGTGCTCCACTCGAAAAACAAATTAAGTGTATGTGCCAGAAAACGAAACCGCATAAGTAAAACGAGTTTACAAGATTAGGTGTGCCAGTTGTACCTTGTCGAAAGTAAATAAAAGGTGGATTTTTTCTTAGAAAGGTTTGTTAAATAATAACAACAACACTTAGTATTAAAAACTTGAAATGTTTTTTATTTATTTTAAGTCAAAAAAAAACAAGACTTTTAAAAATCTCTTAAAAATCTCTTTGAAATGTTTTTTTATTTATTTTAAGTCAAAAAACAATCATTTAATAACTTTTTTAATTTAAAATAAAAAATAAAAATAATCTCTTCAAATTGCATGTATTTTTAAAAAAGATTTTTATTTTGATAAAATACAAGATATGATTAAAATTCTGTTTTTCTGCTTTTGACATGTAAATTTATTTTTTGGAACAAAACCTAGAATATACAAAAACGATCGTTTTTAAGAACACCGATTTCCACATGATGCGTTTTCAAAAAATTTTGCGTTTTGAAAACGACTTGAAAGCCAGCACATACACGAATAAGTTCTTTAACAAAATTGTTTATGAGCCAAAATATTTTAGGGTGCATTTTGGAAACTAAAGCATATTAAAGAGAAATTTTGGACAAAAAATATTTCTCTTACCAAGATATATCAACGATCGAAAAACTATTTTTTTCTGCTCCTATTTAAGAAGATATCGCGATTTTCGCTTTTTGGAAAAAGTGAAATTAGGCGAAAAATTATCTAAACTTCAATTTAAATTCCTTACAGTTTTGTTAGTTTTTTTGTTTTTATATACATCGAGATTATTTTTATGTTATTTATAATTTTTAACGAGCTTCCAACCTCCGTATATTTACAAAAATAAAGCAAATCAAACATATTAGCTAGGTTGATACTAGTATTTCGATCTGGCTAAAGATCTCATCAGAACCCGAAGTTTTAGAAAAGTTAGAGCCTCCATAATAAGCAGAACTTTAACAAAAAACCTATTAATCATTAATTTTGCTTCATTCTTGACTTCTTAGTAATCAAGCACGTGGTGAGGGTCTTTTCCTAACAAGCATCATGACGTTACTAAACTTTGCTCAAACTTCAACGCTTTGCTTTTAATACTGAATGTCTTCTTTTTGCAAAATTTCCGAAAAAATCCGTCTATTAGTTTATAAGTTAAGACGATGTCCTTTTGAGGAATCCTGATAAAATCCTATGAGTCCTTGGACTAAAGTAAGGACTTATTATTAAAGATAAAGCTTCAATCTAACTTATATTTTATTATAAAGAGGTTTTAGTCAACTTAGATTGGTTTTTACGACTTTTGAAAACTATTTTTTTAATAATTAGTTTTTGAAATTTTGATTTTGAAGCTTTCTCGCTTCCAAACCGAGGACGGCACACGAAAAAATTTCTTCGCAAAATATTTAGCAAAGTTAGTTTTCTATCGAAATATATTAATTTATAAGTATATAAAGCTCATTTGACGCATTTGTGGTAAATTTTATGAAGACTGCCCTGAGGCAGCCTTACTCGTTAGAGGGCTAAGTAAGAGGTATTTTTTTAGTTGTAGTTTAAAAAAATAAAAGTAAAAGAGTATTAAATTTGTTTATTACATAACTTTTATATACTTCTTAACAGGATTAACCAATTGTGCGAACTTTCAGACTTTAGTTAGGCCACAGAATCATATCACAAAAACAACTTTACAATTTCTAAGATTTTGAAACTTTTTTTTATTGCATTAAATTGCAAAAGGTAGTGCGCCCCGGTAGGCTAGTTGGTAGCGTGCTGGCTTATCAGTGCGGGGTCGTGGGTTCGATTCCCACCAGAGGCACTGGTCTGTTTTCGCTACAACGAGCCGAAGGCCATAGTAGCTAGTGCTCGGTTAGGGTAATAGTATATAATTTGTAATTATATGATTGCAAAAGGTAAATAAATAGTCAATTTGATAAATGAATCAAATTCTTTTGTCAAACGAAAATGAATAAAATGTTAATATCAATTAATAAGGGGTCCCAACTTTCAGTGTATATCATGTAGAAATGTGAGGATCAAATAGAAATATGTCTATTCTAAAGTTTTATAGGCTACAAAAATTTTAAAAAATATTCTTAAGTCGACTTAGGTGATTTTAACAAAAGTTCACAGATATTAATTACTTTATTACGTCATATAAACTAATACATTCTTTTGTTAATTTTTTTTTTTTTCATTACAGATAATTACAAAATAGATCTCTGAAATACTCCTATAATAACTTATTGCAACAATATACATATAACAACAACTTTTAGTCTATAATCTGCTGTCGCTGCACTTAAAAGCGTTTGGTGAAACAAAGGAAAGTAGTATATAGAGGTGCTTTTTTGTGTGTTCATTTTCCACATTATTTATAATTTCAACTTTGGAATCAACTATTGTGAATAATTGCATTTAAACAAATCATTAAACTAACTATAAAACTACTGAAGAAAGGAAAAGAAATTACGAAAACGTATTAGTCGTGGTGGAAATTGTATGGAATTAATATTTAATTGTCGTCGTTTGAACAGAAAAAATAAATCTCTGCAAGCATCATCTAACTTAATAACAAAAAACTTAAACAAGAGCTTGCACACACAGTGACTCTTTGCAACTATAGCAGCAGTATCAGGCAACATTATTAATTAATTTATTTTTATTACTTTAAATCGTCATGAATTCAAGCACAAAACATTTATTGCATTGTACTCTACTTATAGTGGTCATAGTAGCATTTGAAATATTTTCTGGTGGCATAAAAATCAATGAAAACTCATTTACCGTATTAGATCCTTGGGCTGAATATGGTCAGATAGCCGCTTTATTACTTTATCTTTTACGTTTCTTAACGTTTCTTACACTGCCGCAAGTATTATTTAATTTCTGCGGTCTAGTCTTTTACAATGCTTTCCCTGAGAAAGTTGTACTGAAAGGCAGTCCTTTACTGGCACCCTTTATATGTATACGCGTTGTGACGCGTGGAGATTTTGCCGAATTGGTGAAAACAAATGTATTGAGAAACATGAATACCTGTTTAGATACGGGTCTGGAAAATTTCCTCATTGAAGTTGTTACCGATAAGGCGGTTAATTTAGCACATCATCGTCGCATACGTGAAATAGTGGTGCCAAAGGAGTATAAAACACGAACGGGCGCTTTATTTAAATCACGCGCATTACAGTATTGCTTAGAGGATAATGTTAACGTTTTAAATGATAACGATTGGATTGTACATTTGGATGAAGAAACTTTACTGACGGAAAATTCTGTACGTGGTATTATTAATTTTGTTTTAGATGGTAAACATCCATTCGGACAAGGTTTGATAACATATGCCAATGAGAATGTCGTAAATTGGTTAACTACATTGGCTGATAGTTTCCGAGTATCGGATGATATGGGCAAATTACGTTTACAATTTAAATTGTTTCATAAACCTTTGTTCAGCTGGAAAGGCAGTTATGTTGTAACGCAGGTAAGAATGTGTTAAATTATTAAAATAATGTCTCCCATTACATTCGCGTCAGAGAAAACAGACCTTTTTTTAAAAATTCATAACTCGGTCAAAAACAAACATTTTTCCAAATTTTTTTTTTATTATTGTAGAGAATTGAACAAATTACAAGAAAAAAACTTTAAAATAATATATTTTTCACTCCAACATGGTTTTATAGAGCTCCAAACTGGCGGCTGAGAAAAAACGGGGCCTCGTGGTTGCAGCGCTGGGAGTCGCAAAAATTGTCCGATCTGGAAAAAAATGACTTTATTAAATCTTAACAAAATTGATTATCGTATGACACGAGCTTTTTTTTTAAAATTTTTTTTTCAATTTTTGGTGATGTTCCAAATTTAAAAGTGTGTTTTTTTGAAAAAAAAATATTGACTTTAAAAATTCATAAAAAATCGAAAAAAAAATTTAAAAAAGCTCGGATGATACGATAGCGAATCAAGTTTAAAAAAATACAAAAAAAAAAAAAAATTTCGTCAAAAAATGAACCCGCTAGTGCCGCAACCAGTATGAAAAACATGGATAAACGCGTTCAAAGCTTGTGAACAAGTTTGTGAGCAAGTAAAACAAGCATATACCAGCTGCCGTACGTAGGTAGCGCGAAAATTAAAAATGCGCTCTCACTAATCCGGCTGTAACTTTTGAACCCGTAGGAATTTTTCCATGAAATTATTTTTCTTAGAATCTTAAGAATACTAAAATACAAAATTATAAAAAAAGTCGATTTCAAAAAACGGCCAATGTCATGTCCCTCCTTAAGAGCATTAAACATATGATCCACTTATTTTGAAAGTGGTATGAGTTTATTTTCAAAAAAATTGAGATTAGGATGGGGTTCCATAGTATTTAATAGCTTCCATTCACTGCAATTTTTTTTTGCCAAAACTTAAAAGATCGCGGTAATTTTAACAGTATTCTTGTATTGTAAGTTTTTTTTTTATATAACACTGATATTCTCTCTATAAACTTATTGCCTGGGTCTTATAAACATTGATCTCCAGATTCCAAATCTGCTCTTCAAATGTTCCTAGCGCATACCATTTTTGCGAAATTCGCAATTTCCTTACTATTTCTAAAATGCGTCTTTTGGAGCTAATTTAATAACTAAAAGATTATATTCTATATATATAAACCAAGGTTGGCCACCGATAGTTTTTGAATACTAACCACAAAAAACTAGCAAAAATTTGCACTAACAATTGTAACTAAAATTTATTGATATCTCATGAATCGAATTTATGTTAAATACCCACTTGACCATCATTAACTAAAAAAAAGTTAACATTGATGGTTTTATATTGCCTTACATATAAGTAGGGCAACCAAAAATAATCTACAACTGGTTTTTGTATTTGAAAGAATAGAACTATTTAGACTAAACACAAGTTTTGATCCAGAAATTTTGCAAATTTTAAGGTATATTTGTAAGAGCTTTTCTTAGGTTATTTTTTGATATTTGCTTATTTTATAAATATTAGCCACTTTTGACTTTTTTCTTTAAAAATCTTTATTTCAGCTTTTTTGCTTTAAAATATCGGTATTTTGAAGTGTTTTTTTAGTTGAAAATTTAATGTTACTACATGTATTAACAAAAAATATTTTGATGAACCAGTTTAAACTTTAAAGCTTACACTCAAAATAGTTTGTAGTTTAAATTAACTGAAAATGTAATTTAACATAAATGATAAATCACTTAAAATCCGGTCTACTTACTTTTCATTTAAATCTAATGTTTCTTGTTATGTATTTTTAAATATCGTTTTATTAACTAACAAATCCGTAAGACCAAAAGAATAGTAAGTTAAAAACATATATTCAAATTTTAACTACAGATCAGTAAAAATAAATGTTGTATTCATTTATTGGAAATTATTTAAATTTTTTGTTTTGTTTGTTTTTTTGTTTTGTTTAAACTTTTTCAATTTCTTGTAATTTAAATTGAAATTACAAACCTTTTTCATTAAAAAACAGACAGATATTTTTTTTGAATATTTTTTGGAAAAAAAAATATCTAAATTTATAATAACTGTAACGGAAACAAATAAACTACAATATTCCGTTTTTTTATCAAACTTTAAATAAATTAAACTAAAAAAATCTGTAAATGGTATTATGTAAATGGTAGTAAATTACTAAATTTGTTTAGAATAATCTAAATGGGCTTTCAAGGTCACTTCAAAACATAAAATAAAAGACTATTTATTTCATTTTCAAACTATCCGACGTTTCGCTGGGGAATTTTTCCAGCATCTTAAGGGATGAATTTTTATTTCAATAAATAATCTTTAGTCAATTTGCACATCAAAATTTTCAAATTATTAAACGGCTTTACAATACGTTGACATCACGACATAAAACACGAATTAATTTAAAAAATAATTGCAAAAATAAATAAAATTAAATATCACAGTTGAAAAATTTTACTTAAGCTACGTATCACAGTTTGAGGTTTAACTAGAAACTAAATTATTGCAAGTGTGTTTTGAACAAATGTATAAAAAAGTTGAAACAAAATATTTATGTATTTGAGAAATAAATGCATGTTTCTTTATTTTTAACTCAACTGAAAACTTTTTGTTTAATTGTAGGTTAAACTACATAATATTCTGAGTGTAGATAACTTTGTTTGACTGATGAAGTTCCAAGGAACAAATTTTACACAAATTTTATTTGTAATAACAATTTTAATAAAAAGTTATGAAATTAACGGCTTATTTTTATATTTAAACGGCTTATTTTACTTATTTTCTAACTTTTTTATGCTCTTAAAGCATTTTTTTAGAGCTGTTCTTTTTTTTTTTGGATCATACTAATAGGATCATACTAATTTGTTACACCGGAAACTTAGAGGCGTATAATATTTTATATTTATTTTTTTTTTTGTAAAATTCTATTTTAATTGTTCTTATGATAAATATAGTTCTTATGCGAGATTATTTTATTATTATTTCCACAATATTATGTAGAGATTAAGCATTAAATAGTTTCATTAAAAAAAAAATTCCATTTCAGGTCGGTGCTGAACGTGCTGTATCATTCGATAATGGCATTGATGGATCCGTTGCCGAAGACTGTTTCTTTGCAATGCGTGCTTTTGCTCAGGGCTATACATTCAATTTCATCGAAGGAGAAATGTATGAAAAATCACCATTTACCCTATTGGATTTCTTACAACAACGTAAACGTTGGCTACAAGGCATACTCCTAGTGGTGCACTCCAAGATGATTCCCGTTAAACACAAACTATTACTGGGGATAAGTGTTTATTCTTGGGTTACTATGCCACTCTCAACATCCAATATAGTATTTGCTGGCCTCTATCCTATACCCTGTCCAAATCTAGTTGATTTCGTATGTGCTTTTATAGCAGCCGTCAATATTTATATGTATGTGTTTGGTGTTATCAAATCATTTTCGCTATATCGTTTTGGTTTGGTCAAATTTTTGGCATGTGTTTTGGGAGCTGTGTGTACAATACCCGTAAATGTGGTGATTGAAAATGTTGCCGTTATATGGGGTTTAGTGGGTAAAAAACATAAATTTTATGTTGTGCAAAAAGATGTAAGAGCATTAGAAACGGTGTAGGTTTATTGAGAGTTAACAAAAGTATCAAACACAAATGAACTTCACAGCCAATACAGTTGTTGCACAATGAAAAGCGTTATTTGAAAAAAGCTTTTTCTTATTTTTAAAGAAATTTGTTATTTTTTGTGATAGGATCTATATATTAAAAAAAAAATCAATAACAAAAGCTTGTCTTTTGTATAAGCAAAAATAACTCTCCCTATCCCTATAATATTTAAAAAAAAAAAAAAACAATTAAAAATACCCTTTTTTTTAGATGAAAAAAAAAAAAAAAAAAACAAAAAAACGAACCAAAAAGTGATGCAGTTTGGAAGATTTTCTTCTGCTGTCACATTAAACTTAAAACACAAAAAACATCACTGAACAAAGAAATTACACACAAAAAATGTAATGTATATTCACGCACATAAAAATCGAAACACTAAATCACCAAAACAACCTTTTTTACACAATCCTGCTCCTAACCAAGGACTAAAAAAAGCATTACATCCATATATTTGTAGTAGTCTGTACATGTTTTAGTTTTTATTATTAGTTTTTAAGTTACCAAACACACTAATTTACAAATATTTATTATTATAAAAAAACAAGTTTATTATTATTTGTATTTTTTTTTGTTAAGTTCTACTTGATAATTTGATGTACATTTTTTGTGTATTTGAAAATTATTACTAATAACTGGTGTCATAAGGTTTCATTTTTTTTTTTTAAACCAGCACCTTGTAAAAAACGCACTCTTATAAAATCACCTACTTAACATTTCAAATAGAAAAAAAGAATGAGTTTTTTTGTTATTTAAACTACTGTTCTATAATTCAAATTCATATAAAAACTTTAAATCAAATTTGTTTTTTTCATCACAAGTATTTTTATAAAATATTTTTTTGTACGGTTAACTCATGAGTGCATACAGTTTCCTGGTGAGTGTTTGCAAATTCTGTTTTAATATTTTAAAATAAAAATAAATCAAAAATGTTTGATTCGCAACTAATTGTAAAAAACAATAACCCCTGATTCAGAAAAACGGCTGAAAGTAGAATTTCCAACTTGTACGTGTTTTTCCCCAGTAGACACTTTTGCAAAGCATTGGCAACAATGGTTAAATAAGTGCTTTGCCAACCCTAACATGATATCGTCAATCCTCGGTTGGCCGTTTGTATTTCAAAATCTTTGCGAATCGTTGACAAAACATGTGTTTTGTATTTTGGTAAATACAAGTTTTTAAAATATAATAGTTTTTGGTAAATTTAGAATAAAATTATAAAAACAAGTGATGCCAAAGCACTTTTTGTTGAGTGTCCAAACCCGAAAACTGTTTTTTTTTTATTTTCAAAAACCGTCACGGTTTCGAATATTTCGCATTTTTTAATATACGAGAAACAGTTTTTTTTTATCGGTTAATCAGTTATTTGTTCAAAAACATATTTTTCTTAAAATATTAGCTCTAAAAATTAGTTATTTTTATACGATATTAAAAATTTTGAAAAAAAGTTGCCAAATTTTCGGTAGTTATAGAAAATGTCCCTCAATTCCACAATTTTACACAAAATTTGCTTGAACTCAAACAAAAAAAATGATACTTTAACAGAAAATAATTTTGCTTAAAGCCTAAAGTAAAATCATGTCTTATTAAATGTGGTTCAGTTTAAAATTGGTAATCTAAAATGTACCAAAACATAACATAGAAAATTTACAGCGGCCATTCACAGATGAAGGGGAATACATAATCGCCCTTATTACGGTTGTCGTTGGCGAAATCGTGAGTTATTTGTGAGTCGAATTTGTTGATAGCACAACTTTAAACATTTTTTATTGAATTTATTATAAATAGCAATCAAAATATAAAAAATTAGTTTTTAGAACTAAATTTTTTTTTTATAATTTCCCATCCATTTTGTATGAAGTCGAAAATTGTATGTACAAAGTCGACAACCTTAATCGGATAAGCGATTGGAGTGTACTGCCAGATAGTAGTAGAGATACGAAAACGTTTTTTAAAAATAATTCAATTTAAATTGGAAAGTATTTCAAAATTTATTGTAAAAACCTGAAATTTGCCTGCGCAAAATTTATGAACATGGAAAATAATATTTTGTATATGGAATTCATTAGGTTTTTTTTTTAACTCAAAATGGTATAAAATAACATGCATAAACAAAAAAAAAACTTTATTCGAAACTGGTCTGATTTTTCGAACAAACCGATTATTTTTTGCAAACGTTGGTAAAACCAACGTTTTGCCAGCAATATTTTTTCATATGCAGTCGTAAATTTTATGAAACATGAACTGGCAAAACCCTTTTTGCAATTGTTTTTATAGCTCTGTTACCAGAGCACATTTAAACAATGTTTTTCCAATAGATTTTTTTATACACGGTCTTAAATTTTGTACAACAAGTACTGGTAAAGTCATTTTTGCAAACGTTGGCAAATCGCTTTCAATCGCTGTTTTTCCAGCGGTTGTTTTTTAGAAACAGTTGAATATTTTATGAAGCAGTTATTGGCAAAACACTTTTGGCAAACGTTGGCAAATCGTTCCCAATTAGTTCCTCCCCAATGCTTTATATTTGTACCACTGTTTTCCAACGCTCTTCCATTGACAATTTTTACCTGGGTTGTGGTTGTGTACAAAAATTAAATAAATCTACTTAAAATAAAATTTAAATTAACCCTCAAATCGGCCTAAGTCTTTTTGCAATAAAATTCATACCACGTGTTCTGCACTCAAAATAGGCAATAAGTTTTTCTACCATTTTTTTTTGTTGGGCGATATGGGCTAAAAAAGTTTTAAAGGGAATCTCTAAAACTAAATAGGTTTAGGCATAAACCTAGATATATGTACATAATTACCAAATTAATTATCCAAAAATTAAACTTTTTTGCTTTTGGTTAAGATATGGCGATTTTCTTTTGGGGTTACCGCGTAACTCGATTCGGAAAAAAGTTTATCGAATTCGGAAATCTTAAACCTTTTTTAAAAAGCAAAATTATTAGAAAAAGCTTACTTTTTTAATTAATGCCTAAGAGTAAGAACTATAAAGTAGAAAAAATTACAATTATTATTAACATTTTTTTTTTTTTTTACAATATGTGCAAGATTTTTTTGTTCGAATCGAATTACGCGATATAAAAATTATTACATACGTAGTTATTAGAAAACAAATAATTCTATCCATATGAACTCGGTGTCCAAATACTCTGATTTAGGATGCCCAAAAGAGCTGTATTCATATGAAATTTAATCTCGAAATTCGGTTTTATGCCAACAATTATTACAAAAAAAAGTTATTTTTTTCAATTTTTAAAGTGCGCCATTTAGGCAGTCGCAAAAACTCTCTTTTTTAAAAAAAATTTTGTTTAATCATATACACAATAAAAATGACTTCCCGACTGAGAAATATTGTAAAAGGAATTTACGATATATCGCGAACCGCTAAAGTGTTATTAAGGTATCAATTTTGTAAAAAAAAATAAAAATATTTTTTTTTTCACACACAGTGAAAAAGTATTTTGAGCTAAGAAAAATGCTACAAACATTTTCGACATATCGCGGCCCGTTTTAAATTTTAGCAAATACAACATTTTGAAAACTAATAGCTTTTTACTTGCACAGAAAAAAAATATCATTCACAGAATGAATTTTTTCATAAACTGAATGAATCGAACATGATTTTTTTTCTCAAAACTTGTTCATTTATAGTATGAACTTGTTCATACATAATATGAAACCGAACCTGAATTAGTTTCCAAAAAACTATTCATTCGAGTTATGATTGTGTTCATACATATTACGAAACATGTTTATAATATATGTATGTACCAAATTTATCTATATTATGTTATTTTCATAATAAAAAATATTTTTTATCTATTTTCCCATTAAAGTATAAGGTTTTTTTTTTTTTTTAGATTTTATATGCATATTAACTGCATTTTTATTATTATTGTTTTTAAATACAAAAAATTGAGAATAAATAAATTAAAAAATGTACATAATTTATGTTTATGTAATTTGTTAAATAGAACAATACCACTATATCCCAGGAGAAAATACTCAAGATTTCGGATCATAATTAGATGAGTTTTTTGAAACGATTTACTGAAATGTTGCCTCGAGGAGGAGATATCGTGTAATGACGAATTAATATATTTTTTTTTGGATTTAGAAGCACTAAAGAGAGGTTCTAAGTAGGACATCGTGAACAAAAATCATGGATTATATCAGCAATAAAGCTAGCGCTTCCAAAAAATTTCCATTTTCCATGAGTACAATAAAATTCACCATTGGTTTTCGATTTATGCACACTTTTTAGGTGTACTATTAAATTATTCGCTGTTGTGCAAATTTCTTTGCACATAAAACCCTTCATTTTTTTATCTTTTTAAATTACCTAATGGTTAACAGCTTCTTATTTTCTTTTACAAAGCATTTATTTAACAACAAGAATTAAGAATAAATAACGATTTTTTATTATAAAAGAAAAATTTGAAACGTTTTTATTTCACAGAAAAAAAAAATAAATGAAAATTAAAACAATTTTATTCTGGCTTTCTAAGTTTTTAAAATTAAAAAAAAAAAAGAAATAAAAAAGTTCAGACGTAGCATGAACTTGTTCATACATATTAAGAATTGAAATCAATGAAAGCAATTCGTTCTATTTATGAACAAAATTTTTTCTGTGTGGTTACCAAAAAGCGAACATTTTTACACAATTTTTCTCATCTAAGACTGCTTTTGATTGTGTGTTATAAAAAAATTTTTATAAAATTTTTATATTTTTTAAAAAAGCTGTTTTTCCGACCACTCGTTATTGTCTAAATGGTGCACTTTAAAAACGGGGGAAACAAGTTTTTTAAAAATTTGTTTTTGTTTTGAATCGAATTGTGAACTCAAATTTTATATACATAAATGCAGCTGTTTTTGCTCTGTATGAAGATGGAGTAGGGTCAGCATTTTCTGGCCACCTAGCACATATGAAAGGAGTTAGAAAAAAAATAACGGAATTTTTTTTTAATGTTGCAAACACATTTTAAAAGCTGATAATATCCCCAACTTTTCTAACGAACTCTAGTAATTATATTAAATTTTCAATAACAATTAATTCTCGTACACAGTTAGAACCAACATGCAAATACAAATTATTTTAAATAACAAATTTCTCATCTTTTTTCAAACCAACTTGTATAATCACTAATTTTCACAATTATTTAAAAACAAATTATAAATATTTTTGTTAAAAAAAAAAAATGTGAACAAACCCAAATTAAAATGTAAATTTAAAAGTTAAACGTATGTATTTTATGTATTATTTGTTTATAAAAAAATGTCTGATAAATTATAAAAAATACAAATTCTTAAAAACAAACAAAATACAGTTATTTATATCTAATATAAACATTAAAATAACTACAACATATTATTAGTAAAGTTTAGAATTTCTAAGAAAGAGTGCTTGAAACAAAAAAAAAAAAAAAAAAAAAAAAGAATTAATGAAAACCATGTTTTCCCTCTTAAAAACATTTTTTTATATATAGATACATATGTACTTATTAAACAAAAATTAAACAAACGAAAAAAAAAATAACTACACACAGACTAATCAACAGCAAGTTTGTATGATCACTTTGACATCAAATAATTTAAAGGCTTTTTTATATATAAAAAAAAAAACCCAGAATAAAAACTGCAATAATTATTTTAACAATTGTATCACAATGAAACAAAACATTTGACCTTTGATTTTGACTTTTTTGACTCACGCGCCTTATCTGTATTTTTTTTTTTTTGTTTAAAACAAATTTATATTTATTTTCGTATATGAACCTATTATGAAATGTATTCTTTTTTACATTTAAACACAAATACCTTGTTATATATGAATTTTTTTTATTAATAGGGGTCAATGAATGCATATGAGAAATTAATTTAAAATTTTCAAGAGATATGAAAAAAATGAAAAAAAAAAAAAAAAATAACGAATAAAATTTCAATGAATTGAATACTTGAAGAAATAAAAATTGTTTTGTTTATGATTGACTACACTATTTAAAACAATAGGGGCATTCATGTCAAAAAACTTGGTCTTCGAACAACAAAAAATACAAGGATTTAGTTTCCCACTATTGTTGTAAAATTATCTGGGTAAACGCGGTTGCAAAATCTATATATATAAAAAGAAGTGTACATTTTGATTGTCACTCCATAACTCGAAAACGGCTGCATAAAATAAAAAATGGCTGAATACGTTTTGTAGAACATCCCAGCAAAAATAATGCAAAGTAGTTCCAAATAAACAACATTTTCATTACACACAAAGTAGCTACTACTACTGATTTTTCTGATCTAATACTGGTCTTTTAGATCAGTTCCTAAACTTAGCATGTAATGTCATCATATACAAGTCTAACTAGTAGAAATGTCACGAATGTTCGGTTACAATTCGGTATTTGACATACTCGAATGGAACCGGGGTTAGTGTTTTCTGACATTTAAATTCGAAAAAAATGATTACAAAATATCAGACTTAACAATAGTTTTCCTTCTTTTCAGTTCAACGAAAAACTTTTATTTCGCTTTGTTTTTAAAGCTGGAAAGCTGTTTAAAAGTTTTTTTAATTATAACCTTTTAAGCACTACTACAGATCCATATTATCACTCGGTAAATAAGATGTGACTTGGCATTACACCTTAACCACTAATTTAAAATAACAAATTAAGTTCTATGAAAAAGGACACCCAAAAATACAATCTTTCATAACCTTACATATAGTACTTTTAATAAAGTGAAGTTTGAGGAATTTGCATAACCTCCGTCCTATGACAACTCCATGTTAAAATCATGCGTGTTTCACCTCAATTTGCACTACATCTGAATCCGTATATGTGATGATTTTACTACATCTTTTTCCACTCTTTTTTTCGCTGGGATGCAATGAGGATGGTTTTTAAAAAAAAATTGCTTAAAAATATTTTCGTTTGGTCGAGATGTGGTGGTTTTTCTGAACATTAGTCATTTCATATAAATTGTGTGAATATCAAAAATTTTTGCTTTGTTACACAGCATTGCTTGGATACGGGTACAAAAAAATAAAAAATGGCTGAAAACCCAGACTTTCAATGAAAATAAAATTTGAAGGCAAAACAACGTTTGTCGGGTCAGCTAGTTATATTTATAAAAGTTACTCTAACATATCCCAGTAAAATATTAAAATGCCGTATTACAATAGGTTCTAATTTAAGTTCTATAAACGATTCTTTTTGTGTGAAGTTTGTCCTATTTGCAATTCTTTGCCTCCAAACAAGAACATGTTGCTTTAGAGACGGTTCTAGGACCAGTTAAAGAACTGGTTCTGGGACAGTGAAACCTTGTATTTGGGCTCCCAGGAATCTGTTCTAGAACCAGTTCATAGTGTCTGACCGAACAGTTCGGCCAAAAAACTATATTTTGTCGGTTTTTTGATATCTAGAGGCAATGATGACAAATTTTGGTATTGGAAACATGTTTGTTGAGCCGATTTAATTCGATTTTGTGTATTAAATTTAAGAGAAAATCCAAAGTTTAGCTATAAAGTTAAAAGTTCGGCCGCCGAACTATTTTCAATTTGGCCGAACTTTCTGAGGCCGAACAGTGCTTAACAGTTGCTTAACTACAGACTTTTCTTAAAATTTGACACTTAAAATAGCATCTAATCAGCCCAATAAACATTTTTCCATCCGCCAAATTTGTCCATAATGCTTTAAAATACCGAATACAGACCAAATGAATTTTCTGGCCGAACTGTTCGGTCGGACACTACCAGTTCAATGCAACCGGTGGTAAAAATAAGCTGTTCTGGAATAGATTCAGCTGTAACTAGTTTTACAAAATTTTGCTTGTATGTTTTGTATAATATTTTATAGCGTTGCCAACATTGACAAGTTTTACAAATAGTATCTACTAAAAAAAAATGCACCTATGTGTAAATAAATAAAATACATTCAAATTTTAAGCAAACTGAAGTACTGCTGAAAGTATTGAATGCTGACGTACTGAAAATACCTCATTGTTTTGTCTGATAATAATATGTATTGCAAAAATTTTAAAATCGTACAGTTATGGTGTTTTCTTTTCTGGAAAAAAGTGTTGCCTTCTTAATGTGCAACA
The DNA here is from genome assembly GCA_021234595.1 of Delia radicum. Lineage (NCBI taxonomy): Eukaryota > Metazoa > Arthropoda > Insecta > Diptera > Anthomyiidae > Delia > Delia radicum. The sequence continues at coordinate 182,231,287 of CM037852.1, read as the reverse complement.
TTTTTCAAATTTTGCCCTCGCGCCATTAAAATGAAGCATTTTTACAATCAGAATAGAACACAATTTCATCACATATTACATTTATTTAAACAAATCTGTTTTTAGTGTTGTTAAGGTTCGGGTTCGAAAGCCAGCAAACTTTAAAAAAAAATTAATGTTTTTTTTAATAATTTTTGTTTTTTTAATTATTTAAAAAAATTGGATTTAGCTCCATACATTTTTTCAATTAATTTTTTTTTTTTATAATTTTGTTTGTAAGCGAATTTCAAATTAAAAAAATTATTAAATACTTACAAAAAGAAAAAATTAAAACAAATTAAAAAAAAATCGTAAATTAAATTTAACAAAAAAAAAAATATAAAAAAATGTGATACCAATATGGGTTCGAACTCGGGATCTTCTGTGTAGAATCACTCTGCTACCAAAGAGAGAGTTTTCTCGCCAAAAACTTGGCAATATATACACATGAGATTGATAAACCAAAAAAACAGGGCAACATCCAATCCTGTAAATTTTTTTTGGGCAGAAAATGTTGCTTTTTTGCCTTTTATTAGGCAACATTTTCAGAAAGAAACACGGCACCCTCTCAGAGTGTTTACCTTATTTTAGAAAAGAACACAAAAAGGTAATTTGAGGGCAAAGTGCAAACATTTTTGCCAGAAAAAAAAAACGCCATTAGTGTTAGAGATTTATCAACGTTTTGATTTTCATTAAACACCCTGTTTTTTACACTTTTGTCTCATTACTGTGGAATCGAACTTAAAACGTTAAAAACTTTTTTATATTTAAAATCCACGAACGTTAAGCATTTATTTGAGTAGAATAATTTGTTTAAAGATGTTCTCAGGAATCTGTAAGGAATTCGAAATTTCTCATTTTTCAGTTTAAGCCCTCTATATTTTATCGAAGCTAGCGGATTTCGTTTTTTAAATAACACCTTAACTAGACACTTCAACAAAAAATATTTTGTATGAAAGTTGGAAAATCATCGAATATTTCTGGAAATATTTACAAAACGAAACGAAATTTTGACAATAAAAAAATTTAAATACAACACAAAAATCATGTAATGATGGGTTAAACATACAAATTTTTGGAAGGGACAACAACAAACAATCTATAAATCTTACCCAGGATAATTTTTGGAACCCTTCTAAAATTGCTAGTTCCAGAACTACTTCTAGGTAAGCTATATCAGGTTCTTTAATAGTATTCTTAAAACTAGTGATGATATAACTAGTTCTATAACTTATGCAAGATAATGTCATCGAGCATTTTAACAACACCTTTGCTGTGTTTTGAGAACCAGTGCTTAAGAACTACTTGAATGAGTGTTCTCCTGAACTACTGCAAAAAAGTTAAACAAAAACTTTGAATCTTTTATTTATTTTTAATGTTGTATTAAAAAAATATCCTAGAAACAATAGCGGTATTCACTCTTGATAGCATACATGCAAGGGTAGCATAAATGCTAGGATTTTATGCTACAAAGCGCAAGTGTCTTTTTTTTAATATGTATTGCAAGTTTACAAGTTTGCCAACTTGGTGAAGCGTTCACAGTGAATTTTTACCTTTGTTGTCATTTTGAATAAATTACATTATAAAGAAGAAGACATAATACAATCTTTAATTTGTATATTTTCTCTTATTTTGTGTTGCTTTTTATTTTCAATAATATTTAAACCTTTTTTAATTTTTTTTACACGAGAAATAAATGTTTGTTAATTTTTCTTATGATATATTTTTTTGAAAATATTTTGTTACTCGAAATCAAAAAAGCAAGTGACAGGTTTTGACATTTACGTTCGCACTGTTGACAACTCGTTCGAAATAGAGAAACCAAATTTTGTATGAAAACTGTACGTTTTCATTCGATTTGTACTTCAAGTCATCGTTCGCATAGAAATTTAGTTAGAGAAACCCAAATCAATTTTCTTTCGCTTAGAAAACGAAAGAAAGCATTCTTTCGAAATCGAGAAACAGGCCATTATTCCTTATTATTGATTACCGGCAAAACAACCAGATGCTAGGTATTGTAAGTTTGCCAGACCAGAATATGCAAAATGGTAATAATAATGTTTTAAAAATCTTAATATAGTGGCGACGTGAATGTAGGGTGTGTTTTTAAGCTTCGGGTCGCCAATGTATAGCACTGTGATGAGAATAAAATTAAAAATAAAAACCACATCATTTGAGAGGGGAGAAAAACTGTAAACTTTTTTATGAGCAAAAATGGCGCTGAAATGCTGGACAAAAACGGTAAAAAGTAGAGTGATTTTAGTTTCCTACAAACATTTTCTAACGGCGCAATAAATATTTATTATAAAAATAGCGCAATGTTCGCTTTAACAAAACATATACATATCACAAAAGTTAACGTACACGAACAAAGCTTATTTTTTTCAGTAAATCAGCCGGAATTCAATTAAAATTGCATTCCTTTTGTATATTTTATATCATATTGTTAAACTAAACAAATGAAAGCACTTTCTTTTATCCCATTTTTGTAATTTCCTTTTATTTCAGCACAATTTTTTCATATAATTTTTTTTTTTTTTACAATATTTTACCCCACATAGAGAGAACTCCTTGGACTAGTTTTAATAAAATGTTTTTACTGAACTAATGAAGTTTTCTTCACTATGAGAATGAAAAACTTCTTTAACTGCATAGTTTTAAAACTTCATAGCTTTAATGAACTGTTTTTAATGAAACTTTTTTATTACACGTATAAAATTTTGAATAAATAATACGAAAGTTTTCAAAAATTTTATGAAAAACTGCATTAGTTTAATGAAAAGTTTCAATGGACGAGTTCCAGTGCCAATTTATAGATCTTATGCAGAAATTCATTGATATCATGCAGATAATTCTCTCAGTGCACCCCTTTAATTTACTAAAACGGCTTAAGTTTAATAGATTTAAAAAACTTAATTTTTGGAATTGTGAGGAAATTTCCATTCATTTACTCACATTCAAATAATATGCGATCTAAAATGACTCAAACCATTAGATATAGAACGCATGCTAGAACCATTGCTAGTACCAGACGCGGATCTAGGGAGAGGGAACATGGGACATTTCCTCAACCAAAATTAAAATTTTGAATACAAAAGTGTAAAAGAAATTAGCAAATTTAATAAAAAACAACTCAAATGGGTTCTAGAACTGTTCTATAGAACTGGTACTGTGCTCCAAACGCTCCTTAGAACCAGTTCTTAGGGTGACAATTTCAAACAAAAATCATGGATTACAACACCAAACTATAACCTGTACTGGCTCTAAAGAACTAGTTGCAGAACAACACTCATAGAAATAAAACTGTAATTATATTAATAAAAACTACTAAAAATTAGTTAAAAATTACCTTGCAGAAAAAACTGCTAAAATTAGCAGATTTTTTTTTTTGACTAAATATTAGTAATATAAGAATAGCAAACATAAATCGATTGATTTACAAATATTTAGTTATATTTGAGCTAAATTTTAGTTAATTGAAGGTAACAAAATTATCTGCTAAAATCAGCGAAAACATTTACTAAATATTAGTGTCCGACCGAACAGTTCGGCCAGAAAATGCATTTGGTCTGTATTCGGTATTTTAAAGCATTATGGACAAATTTGGCGGATAGAAAAATGTTTATTGGGCTGATTAGATGCTATTTTGAGTGTCAAATTTGAAGAAAAGTCTGTAGTTAAGCAATGAATTCACTGTTCGGCCTCAGAAAGTTCGGCCAAATTGAAAATAGTTCGGCGGCCAAACTTTTAACTTTATATCTTAACTTCGGCTTTTCTCTTAAGTTTTATACACAAAATCGAATTAAATCGGCTCAACAAACATGTTTGCAATACCAAAATTTGTCATCATTGCCTCTAGATATCAAAAAACCGACAAAATATAGTTTTTTGGCCGAACTGTTCGGTCGGACACTACTAAATATAAGTAGACAAAAAAAATCATTAAATAATGTGAAATTTTTTAAGTTTTTTTCTATTTTTTTTTAATGCGAATAAAAGTCTTATGAAATCAGCAATTTAAAATTTGTTTAGCAAAAATTTCTCTTGATTTTAGCAAAATAAACTGTTATTTGCATTATACTAAATTTGAGGTAAATATAGCAAAAAATTTTGTTAATATTACAGTTTTTGTTTGCTATTTTGAGTCTACTTAGTGAAAGTTTTTGCTAATTTTGCAGAGTAAAATGCTATTTTCAATTAACTAAAAGTCACATCGAATGGAACTAAAATTTAGTAAAGTTAACAGATTTATTTTTGCTGATATTATTTTATTAATACTTAGCAAAAAAAATCTGCTAAAGTAGTTTTGTCTGCAAGCTCGTTTTTGCGATTTTGACACATAAAAAAATTTTCGATGAAGTGCATTTTATGTGCAATTTATAAAAAACTAAATCTATTACCTGCAATAAAAGCCACAGAGGCATTAAACGAAGAAAATGAGATTTGTCCAGATGCTTATAAAATCAAGAAAATATCCTAGAACATTAAAAAACATTATTATATTAAATTTTCTTATTTTTCTTCGATCTTTTTGAATAAATTTTTGTCTTTTGTTTTATTGAGCTATTCTATAATTATAATTATTTATTTCCAATATTTCGTCTTCGCATTGGAAGACTTCTTCAGAGAAAATTTTTTATAATAAATTTTCCCTGAAGAAGTCTTCCAATGCGAAGACGAAATATTGGAAATAAATAATTATAATTATAGAATAAAGGATCTTTAGCTCAATAAAACAAAAGACAAAAAATTATTATATTAAAATAGAAACATAAAAACCGTATATTTCAAAACCATAAACAGTTTTTAACATTTTAAGTTCGATTCCACGATACTGTTGCAAAATTTCTTAAAAACAGGTTGTCCAATGAAAATTCAAAAGTTTAAATATCATCCGTGCCAGATTTGTGTGCAGCGTGCCAAAATTATATGGAAATTATATGTTGCAAGGGTATACTCGAGATTTTGAGGTATGAAAAAATGATGGCTTTTCTTGGAAAACTAAAATTGAATTGTGTATTTAGCTAAGTATCCTTCAGCTTACATCTACTTTAAAAAGTTCTTAGAAGAAACAATGGTAGATGCTACCTGGATCAGTGTGAAAGAGCTGCGTTATGTTTAAACTTGATTTGGAAATACCGAAAAATGGAGATCTAACACAGAGTCTTGTGTTCTCGTAATCATAATTTTTTTTTTCAACATTCAGGAAATTCTTCCTATTAATTAATGTGTTGCTTTCTTTGGAAAGGGGATAGTGGAGAGATGAAAGGTGGTGAAAGATGAAGGGCTTCAAACATGGCAACACTGCAATTGCGCGAGATGATAAGTCTCAGAACAGTTGTTGCTCGCCACCTGATGTAGAGTTGGCGAATTTATTGAAGCTTTTTGTTTCATAGCCCTGATTCATTATTGTACTTCGGTGGGGTTAAGTGCTATGGGAACACCGAAGGTGGGTGCTGCGATACATATAAGTGATGGAAAACTCATACATATTATTTTTCTAAATTGATGTTTTCGTCACCGGGAATCGAACCCGGGACCATCTGTGTAACAGTCCAACGCGCTAACCATTACACTACAACGCCCACAAAGGGGCGTTATCGTCAGCAATAGTGCACTAAGAAAATTATGTAGTTGGAATCAACTGCAAATGGCAGTAAAAATAACTATTTTTGCAGTTGAAAACGTGTACACTACATTTGAATTTATATCAACTGCAATTTAAAGTTATTTTTAACTGTTTTAAATTAACTGTCGAATGTAGTAAAAACTACTACAAATGCAGTTGAAATAACATTACCAGCATTTCAAAAAAAAATATCAATAAAAAACTTTTTTGTAAATATTCTTAATCTGATTTTATTATTTAATAAACACACTGTTGTAAAACTATATTGACATAAAATATTACTTGAAATATTTACGTTTCATGCTATTTTTCCAAATCATTTTTGCCACATGTCTGTCTTCAAGAGATGGAATATAGTTTCGTTGATATCTTTTCGTTACATTGAATTCATATATAAATTTTAAATTTCTAGAAAGAAAAGAAATACAACATTTAATAATATTCAAGCAAATAAATTTATTTTTTATTCCAAATCTTACCTTAATATATTATTTATTTAATAAAGTTTACACCGTTTTAATTTCATTTCTCTATCTTCTTTAACATTTTCTTTTACACTAAAGATAAAATAGAAAAAATGTATAAACAAGCCGCTTGTTACACCGCTATGTTGGTTTTTTGTATCTTTTGAAACACACGCACTTTGTCAAAAAGTCGAAACAACTGCATAAAATAACTTTTACCAAAATGCGTTATGTTTGGTAGGTTGTTTAAAAAATAAACTCTCCAAAACATTAAAAAATTATTTTCTAAGTAAAACAACTACAATTGCAGTTAAAATAACAACAACAAGCGCATTACTGCACAAAAAACTGTCATGTAGTAACTGTACAACTTCTCTGAGTCTAAAAACTCGCAATTTTTTATTTTTGCAAGAGAAAATTTTCAGACATGAATGCCCTTAATATTTGATTACCTCATACCACGGAAAAATATCTAAAAAGTGATAATTATTTCGTCACCATTACTACGTTCTAGACGAGTTTTAAAACAATAATAAACGTACTCATAATAACTCGTAAACAGCTACACTCAAAAAAGTTAGACAGTTGAATCTACTGAAAATGACACTTGAAACAACTGTAAATTCGGTTAAAAAGGCGACAAAGGTAATTACCGTCAAAATAACTACACATTTAACAGTTCAAAACCAACTAACAAATGTAATTAAAACAACTTACAGTGTCGTACAAATTATTTAAAATTGTTTACTACAAAAATTTTGAAAGAACTGAAAATATTGGTAAAAAACACTGTTTTTAGCTGTTATTTTTTCGGTATTTAAAAAAAAAAAAACACATTTTTTTTATTAAAAAAATATTTTTTCTTTCAATTACAACAACAATTTGGATTTCCTACATTCTTCTTAAAATGCAGTCAAAATTCCACACGGTACTCCAGTAATAACGTTTTTGGGTATTGGAGATGCAATGCAATTTTCTAATTAATGTTTGCAAACTATAAATATATTATTAATAACAAATACAAAACTAACCAAACATTTTTTAAAACTCGACAAAATTTTAAGTTTTTCAAAAAACTAACAAAAAGTAAGTGTTTACTGCTGTTTTGTTAGTTTTTTATTAAAATTAGAGATATCACGAATAGTGTATTCGTTAATTTACAGAATATCGAATATTCAATAAATAGTTCAAACCGAATATTCGGCCAAATAGTAAAATGTTCCAAATACCGAGTAAAACCAAATTTTTATGATAATTTTAATGAAAATATTGGACTACGGCTAAAAATAAATTACACGGTGCGACAGTCCAAAAAACCTGGGACCGTATATTATTTTTCTTGTAGGGCTTGTCGAGTAAAACAAGATTCCAATAGTGAAATATGCCGGCACCTCCAAAATCCGGATTTACGGTTAAAAAACCGGGTTTTGTACCTTTTCGCACTTATAAGCCTGTAATTTTGTTGATAATGATCCGATTTTCAATTTCTTACTAGATTTGAAAAGAAGAAACTGAGATCTTTCGAATGCACAAATTTTGCAAACACAAATTTTGTAGATTTTTCAAAAATTTTTCAACTTTGGTGACGTTTTTATACATTATTTTATTAAGAAACTATAATACTATTGAATTTATTTAAAAAGTACGTTTATTAACAATTACAACGCATATTTGGGTTTAAAAATAGATAAGCAATTGACTGAGTTATTTAACTTTTCATGAAAATAAACTTTTAAACATTTTATACAAATTTTATTTTTGGTTATTTAACTCAAAAGTGTTTGCTTGACCGTTTTTTTTTTTAAATCAGCATCATCAGTTTCTCGTTTAAGTGACCAGCAATATTCTGAAATCATTTTTATCTTTTTTTTTCCTTCAAAGCGTTTTTCAATAGTTGCCATTTCCTGGTGAAAATGTTCGCCTTGTTCATCACTGAACTGGCCCAGGTTATCTGGGAAAAAGTCCAAATGCGAATGCAGAAAATGAATTTTTATGGACATGTTGCAGCCAATTTCACCATACGCACTTAAAAACTCATTGACAACTGTGACATAGTCGTCGCTTCTGCGATTTCCAAGGAAATTATCGCATAGCGCAACAAAACTCTTCCATGTACGTCTTTCAACGGAACTTAGCTTGTTAATGAAATCTGCATCTCTTATAATTTTTCGAATTTGAGGTCCAATACCTAAAAGTTATCAAAACAGACAAAAACGATGAAAAACGTACTAGATATGTAAACAAATTAATTAATACCTCCTTTTATTTTGGCTTCACTTAGTTTTGGGAACACCGCTTTGAGATGACAAAAAGCGTCTCCGTTTACATCTAATTTGTTTACAAATTGTTTCATGTATCCCAGTTTAAGATGCAGTGGTGGCAGAATAACGTCCTCAGCTTTAACTAATTGGTCATTTAAAATGTTTTTCCTGCCTATTCTATGTGACTCGCGAGATGGCCATACTTTGCGATCAGAACGATTCGGTGCACAACTATCCCATTCACAAAGATAGCACGGATACTTTGTGTAACCACCTTGCATACATTAAGTTAATAGAAGGTGCATAAAAACAACACCAAAAACATTGTGCAGGCATTTTGGTAAAAATTTTGTTTTCATGAAAAGTTAAATAACTCAGTCAATTGTTTATCTATTTTAAACCCAAATATGCGTTGTAATCGTAAATAAACGTACTTTTTGAATAAATTCAATAGTATTATAGTTTCTTAATAAAATAATGTATAAAAACGTCACCAAAGTTGAAATATTTTTGAAAAATCTACAAAATTTGTGTTTGCTGGACAATAACACCCAAATTTCTCAAGTTTTCTAAGATAAATTATATATCATTCGAAAGATCTCAGTCTCTTCTTTCCAAATGAAGTAACAAATTGAAAATCGGATCATTATCAACAAAGTTACAGGCTTATAAGTGCGCAAAGGTAAAAAAAAAACCGGGGTTTCAACCGTAAATCCGGATTTTGGAGGTGTCCGGCATATTTCAATATTGGATTCTTCTTTAACTCGACAAGACCTACAAGAAAAATAATATCCCTCCCCAGGTTTTTCTATTTCATTCAATTTTGTACCACTGTGATATTATTGTGATACTTTATTTTCGGTAATAGGCAACCCTTATTATATAATTCTAACATTTTCCGAAAAAAAATTTTAATATTTTTAAAAGTTTTTCTACTTTTTTTACTGAAAAATCGCTGATTTTAACAAATTTGTATAAACCGAATAATACGGCCGAATAGTACTAATAGCTAAAACATGCCGAATACCGAATAGTGACCGAATATTCGTGACATCTCTAATTAAAATAACAACTGTTAGTATTTTTCTTTAGTTGTTTTTTTAATCTGTCATAATAGTTGTATTGTATTATTTAATAGAAAAACAACTGTAATTGCAATTAAAAATAACTACTACTGATTACTGCTTAAACAACTGTCATGTAGTAACTGTAAAACTTTTTTGAGTGTATATGTATGGTGTTGCAGCAAAGAAAGTCGCATTTAAAAAAATTGTGTGCAGCACAGAACAAGCATATTTATTTTTCGCAAAACCTTAATAACTTCTGATTTAATTAAGAATAAAAATTTATATTTTTCTTTAGAATCTATGCCTCAATAAATGGGGAAATGGGCAAATATTTATCATGTAGATTTAAAAAAAAAAATAGTTGTTTTTCTCGATACCGAATTTTATGGTTCTAACTTTATTTTGAGTATTTTTGTATTTTAAAATACCCACGCAGGTAGAAATTGCACAAAAATGAGCTAAGAAGTTTCAAAAATTCAAAAATTCCCCCTCCTACCCACCAAAAAATTTGTGGAGAGGGGGAGAGGTCATATACGTAAAACTTTTTCTTTCTAATTTAAGGACCCCTAACAAGAATATGAAGTCAAAATTGAAATATGTCCACAAACAAAAAGTCGGTAGTGAAAGGGCTAAGCACAAAAAAAAAACTACATTTGTATACGTGCTATATATAGGGCGGAAATTTTATCTGACTTAAAGTCAGTGCAAAATGAAAAAATCTAAATTTTTTCCAAAGAATGGTTAAATCTGAACAAAAGTAAACAGACGTAACAACTTCCCATATGTAATTACGAAATTGATTATATACATGTTTTTAGAAATATTTCAGAGATTACTTGCTCCAATTCTGAAGACATTAGATTAAGAACTGCAGAAAATGTAAGGAATGTAAGCAAAATATAAAAAAGAAAAAAGTTGCACAAAAACTGTATTTTTTCATGCAAGTGGTTAATGGCTCTTTTTCAAAAAAGCACTTACACTAAGTTTTAGTAGCAAAATCAAATATATTTTTAGGATTTCGGATGGGTTTACTAGAACTTGAAATTTGAAGTATGGCTACAAAAAAATTCTCGTTTAAAATAATATGGTATGTTGGGAAAATCCATACTACTCAAAACACCTATATATGGTTGGACATACGAATCAGAATATTTAGTTTTCGGAAGATTTCGTCAACGCCATTTTGAGTTTTTTCACAAAATGGTGTAAAGATATTATAAAGGCGAGTTGATAGTCTGTTTTCAAACTGTTTTTATATTCCATTTTGTTCCTGCTTATAAAGCTAACATGAGTATAAATCTTAGCCTAAATTATGAGTCACTTTCTAAAGTCACTCAAATAACTTAAAATTATTATATCGCACTTGATCAACAAAAGGGTATTAACTCAAAATTTTTAAAATATCACTTTTTTCAAGAAATCAACTAGCAACATCAATATCTATCTATTGTAAAAATTTCAACGTATTCCGATTACTCTTTCATCTTGAAAACCACTTTTGAGACCATTTTCATGATAATGTAGTGATTACTTTTATTTCAACAAAAAGGTATTGTTTCGAGTTAATAGAAAAGTTCAAATAGAAATGAATCGTATATTTTCATAAAAAAGGTATTATTTTGATTTGAGCCTTTATTTATGTTAAAAATAATCAAACTGTTTTATATATATTTGGTTGTATTTTGAGTTGATACTGTTTTGTTGATAAAATTTGTTTTATTTTTTTAATTTAAATCGATAAAATTTCAAAAAATGGTATTAACTCAAAAAATTTTTTTTTTTTTGCTATGAGTGGTAAAATTTAAAACAAAAACAATGTATATATATTTTCAAATGGAATTTGCTTATTATGATATGTTTGAATTTTTAAATTCTGTTAAAATGTGGCCATAAACAGTTTTTTGACTCTACTGAAAATTTTAAAATTTTGAAGTAATACCCTCTTGTTGATCAAGTGCGATATTACAATTGTTTTGTATTTAATTTTACATTATTACTAAACATTGGTATTAAGTTCTATAGAGTTATCGAACATTTCTACTGAGGTCACATGATTTTCAGAAAGCAAAATATCAAATCATCGATTTGATATTTGAATGCATTTTAAATTCCACCAATTGGACGTCGACTGCATTTCTAACTATTGAGTGCATCTCAAGCGTATTCCACCAATCACAAGTGTCTCCAGTTCAATTGTTTATTTCGTTCTATTTTGGTTTCTAAGTGAAATCCAAAGTCTTTGACCCAATTATGGCGTAGAACGATGAACTGTTTAAAATATTTGTTCAAATCACTGACCTTGCCCAATACCAATGTGTAGTTTCCATATAAACGGTTTCACTTTCACAATTTTATGTTCTACTGTTACTTTTACATGTAGTGTGTGTGTATTTGCTTTGAATGCAATCGAACACAATGAATGTATGACTAATTGTCATTTGTTCATTTGTTTCATGCATTCACTACAATGGACAATCAATAAAAAGTTTTACTCTGACCACAGACTTTTTCTATCACAAATGAAGAGGTGCCATACAACCTCGTACTTATATTAATAAAACTATAACAAAAAAAAAAAAACATCAATGAATTTGTTGCAGTTTACGCTAATGGAAAGCTATTAAGCTGAAATAAAACTTATGAAATATACCGGCATGTGATGAATATCGAAAACGATCGGATTTGAATGAAAATTGTGCAACTGCAAATACAAAATTAACTCAATGGGATACATAATTTATACAAAACTTGATCAAATTCACAGAATTTTAATAATAAAAATTTTACAAAGTAAGCTTTCATCGTATTCCCTCTGGTAATTTTTGGTATCTAGCAGCATTTCGACTAATAATAATTAAGTAGAAACAAGTAAAAACTTGGTAAAATGTTACTAGTTTTCGAATAACTTTTGTGAATAAACTTTAATAGTTTAAATGCTCCTAATAACTTGGCAACGATTTTTTTGTGTGTACACTTTTGGACTTCTGCTATCAAAAATTGCGGTTTTATTAACAAAATTCTATAGATTATTTGTTAGGACAATATCCTAATAAAGAAATATAGAGTATGGCCTCGAACTTGAATCATTTTCATTTTCAAAATTCAAATATTTATTCGTTAAACCAAAATTCCACTGCAAATTAAATAATCAAATTTGAATAAAATTGCTAAAATAAATACAGTAGTAACTCGATTCTTGCACATACTTGATACTTGCACACCTCGATTCTTGCAACATAGGAATATTTTTCATTACGCACTCAGTACTTGCGACATCCGAAAATTTTGAACTCGATACTTACAACATTTTTGTATTATGTATATATATCAGCGTTCAATATTTGCTTAGAATGGGCGGAGAAAAACAATGCTTCATTATACGATACTATGATGCTCCAGAGACTAAGAAGCAGTGTAGTACTGAACAAGCGACTTTGTACAAAACAAACAAAAATTTTAAATTTCTTTAATTCCACATAAAATATGTATCTACTGTTATACGAATGCGTTGAACTTAAGTGTTTTGAATTGAAATATTAAACTTAGATTCTAAACAGATGTATGTGCCTTTTATTTTGTATGGGAAATTAATACTCGGTACTTGCGACAACCTCGAAACTTGCACCGAGCCCGGTTTTCATTACGTGCAAGAATCGAGTTTCTACTGTAACGTAAATTTACAGAAAACAGTATTGGTAATATACTTTTTGAGTGGAACCAGACATATTTAAAAAAAAAAAAACAGTGTTCTCCCAGTACTATTTTATTTGTACCGTGAACATTTTGAGAAAAACAGTGTTGTCCCAGTACTATTTTATTTGTACCGTCTCCTGATTGTGTTTAATTTATTTGCAAAACTTTCAAAATAATAAAATTTTTGTTTTAAATTCTCTTTTTAGTTATTTTGAAACTTTTTGTTTTATTTACAAACAATAGAGAAATAACCAAGCATTTGATGAAAATCTATCGTTTTCAATTCGATCGTTTTTGAAACTTCAATCCGGAATATTTCTTATTGTTTTTAATTTGAAAAATATTGGATGTATATAGACATTTCTAATTCAAATAAAGCGTTTAAAAGTAATTTGAATCCTCCTCTTCCACTTTAAATTTTTGTTTTTCTTGAAACTCGATCAAAATCGATCGGTTTTCATCACATGCCAGAACGTTTAAATGTGAGGTGTAATGAGTCGTTATTTGTCGCGCATGTATTAATAGGTAGTTGGACATTAAAAAATTAAATAAACCACGAAACAAACCGCAAAATATAGCAAACATTTCGCAAATAATTCGAATGAATTCTAAATTGAATAAATTTGTGTAAAGATTATTTAAAAAAACAGTAACAGAAATAATTTTTATTAGATTTTACCATTAGAACAATTGCAAATATATAACATTTTCTTAACCATTTTGGTGGGTTAAAAAAAATATATATTTTTTGGTTTTCTGATATTTTTAAATCATTATTTGAATATGATATTAATTTTCTTTTATTTAGTTTTTTAATCATTCATAAAACTAAAAACACAAAAAAAAAAACAGTATTTGAAATAAAATTTCTCAAAACAAAATTAAAAAAAAACAATAATTTTAATCAAAAAAAGAAATAAAACAATTTACAAATTTTTATTTAAAAATTTATTTATGTAAAAAAAAAAAACAATATTATGTATTGTTTTAAATAAATAAAATATTGTAAAAATAGTCATAATAAAAAAATCTAGTTATGAACTAAAAAGCAAACTTAAAGAATTATTACATTTGAATAAGATACAAAATTACAACAAAACAAATCTAAAGTATTAAATAAAAAAAAATTATTAAAAAATTAATTTAAATTGAAAACAAAATGAAATTGAATAAAATAAAATAAAAACATATAAAATATAATAAATAATTGCTTTGCTATTTAACACAAATAACCACATCCATAACCAAAATAAAGTAAATGTATTTTAGGTTTTCATTTGTAGATCTCTTTTTTTTTTAAATAAATATTATTAAAAAACGCAGCTGCTGGCCAGCTTCGTGTACAATATGTCCATTTTGGAAATTTTTAAAGGATGGTAACAACTTTAACCTAAACTCAAATTACTAAACAAAAAACAGCTTAAGAAGTAGGTACTACTTACAATACCTACAAATAACTCTGTATTCAATTACAACACAATAACCTATAAACAAAATGTTAGCAACTGCAATAATATATATCAATATGATTACACTGTGCAACAAGAAATTGTATCCTTAACGAGACCAACGGCAAATAAAATTAGACTATCAATAGAGCAAAATCCCAAAAGGGTTTTGAAAACTTAGCTCGACTTTAAATTGTATAACCTTTTCAAGTTTGGCTATTTTTAACTGTTTTCCCCATTATTTGTGAAAATTTGAAAGATTATATAATGAACGCAAACATATGTTTCTACCAGAGACCGAAAATAACAGTTATCCCGAAAACTTTAACGCAAAAACTCTGTATGTTAGAGTCAACGGAGACATATACTATTATATACCAATCGATTCGTATTGAAGTGCTTTTTCAGAATCTATGTTGATCTTAAGAAAACGATCTCAACTCCACAGTTAAGAGTTATATTTCAACGAAAAAATAAAAGATCGAATGAAACTCTTAAGAAGAGAGTTTTATTTTGCCTTCATTAAATAAAACTCTTTTGAGGAGTTTTATATTTTCCGTCTGAAATAAAACTCTTTTGAGGAGTTTTATTTTTCCCGTCAGAAAATAAAGCTCATTTCAGGAGTTTTATTTTGAAACTCATTTAAGGAGTGTTATCTTTCCGTCTAAAATAAAACTCATTTTGTTTTTTTTCTTCTTTTTTTATTGACTTTATTTACTATAATGTGTGTAGTTATTTATTTGTTTAATTTAACGAACATAATTTTTTCTAAATTTTCTGCGGAAAGATTTGAACGCAGGTCGCTCAATAACAATTTAAGAACAGAGAATGCTCTTTCCAAGCTTACCTGGGTTACACTGTATAGTTTTTGCTAATGTATACAAGTACGGATACTGTATTTTTTAGCCTCCCAGAACTCAAAAAGAGGTTTGTCAATCGATAAGGGCCTTGGAGAAAAATTGTCGATTTCATAGAAAGCTTTTTTCATCTTCATTATCACTTCCTTCCCTTTCTTGTTCCCTATCTACATTTAGGGAGTTCAAATACTGAACCAAAAGCAATGACTGAGATTGAGATGTATCGCAAACATCCGGCGAAGATCGGAAAACATCCGGTGAACATCGTGAAGCTTCCCTCCTCAAATGAGTTTTAAAATAAAACTCCTCAAATGAGTTTTATTTTAGACGGAAAAAGTAAAACTCCTCAATAGAGTTGTATTTAATGAAGGCGAAATAAAACTCTCTTCTTAAGAGTTTCATCCGATATTTTATTTTTACGTTGAAAAATAACTTTTTAAGCCGCAAATAACTGTTATAAAGGAACTTTTTTGATATCACTTATAACCGTTACGGTCCCTGGTTTTTACCCATACATGATCATATACGATGAAATAAACTACCTAAAAAAAATCCCAACTTCGAAAGACCATAAAAATTAAATCTGAGCTAAGTTTTCACAACCCTGTGAAGGTTTTGATTTACTGATAGTCTAATTTTATTGCACGTTAGTCTTGTTCAAATGCAACAAATTTGTTGCACAGTGTTATTAAGTTTTTTAATAATTTGCAATAAATTTTATACATCATCAATAAATACATTTCCTAAATAGTAGTTTCCAATTTGTAATTTTTAATGTAATAATAATTTGTTCATAATAAATGTCTCAAAATAAAGAATAGCACAAGATTTCTTAAAAATAAATACAAAAAAAAAAAAAAAAAAATGGTAATTTGTTTAAATGGATGGTTTTAGAAATTAACGGGCGATAATACTTTACCTTACCAATTTTTTTAGCTACTCTAAAATGTTAAATCTGGCAGCACTTTCACATTTTCAAAAAAATAAGGAAACTCCAATGACAGTAATATTTTTAATCGAAAACTCCTTTTTCTCAAAACCTTCAGGTGGTAATTTCTAAGAACTAATTTTTAATGATTAAATTTTTAATGATTAAATTAAATATCCAGCCAGCAAATTTCGGATCCCTCAAAATATGTATATGACATTAAGCGAATAAGCACAATACATATCGCTCATTTACTTCAAGACTGTCATAAGTCTAAAAATGCGATTTTTGAGTAAATGATGCAGATTTATTAGTTATATTATGCTTTCTATTGTGTAAAAATTTCAAATTAATATCATGTACACTTTTCAAGATAGAGGATAATATATTTAATTTTTTCTTTAAAGTGGGTGCAAAGAGTATATACTTCATAGAAGAACTGTGCTACTCACTCGATAATTTGCGAATTCGCACACAACTCTCACTAAGAGAAAAAATACATTAAAACCCACTATTTATAAAAAACGTAACCAAATAAATAGAGAAAGGGTCGAGCGAGGCAGATATGGATTGAAAACTTTAAACTCGTTTTCTGCAAAATCGTGTTTTGAAGTAAATGAGCGATATGTCAATGGAAAAGAAAACAGTCACGGAAAAAATAATGAACAAAATAGCAACGGAAACTGAAAAATCAATCTCAATTACACTAATCAACAATTTTTAACTTTTTGCACAAATAATCTTTAAAGTAGATATTTTTTAATAGACATGGAACGCTGAGTTCAAAACTGTTAACAAAAAATTGTTTAAAGATAATTTTGTATATTTATATTCTAAAAAAAATTTCATGATTTTGCGATAAAATTTCGAAAAATTAAGCATGATGTAAATATAAAAGCAGCGGTATTATTTTTGCCTGTTTTGAATTCAGCGTACGTATGTAGGTGTATTAAAAAATATGTGTTTCAAAAACAGTTAAAAACAGGAGAATAAGAAATTCCGGTGGGAAAATCAAATCATTTTTATCTCTCACGGAAATCGGTGCACGAAATCAAATGTCAAATTGCATAGAAAACAACTGGGACTTTTACATTGTGTCTTTACTTTAAAATGATTCAAAAAACTGATGCATTTTGGGGTCCTTATATTTTGGAATCCAAAATGATTCATATGTTAATTTTTTTTTTGAGGTTTTAAACATTTTTTGTCAAAAAACACTGCTTTTACAGATGAAAATAAGAGTCTTTTTAATAGAATCAAAAATTACTTATAAATATGAGGGGAAATAATTTTATCAAAAAAATTATTCCAATATGAGTCAGAAAAGTAGGGGAATAATACTTCGTCGCGTTGTAGCGAAAACAGACCAGTACCTCTGGTGGGAATCGAACCCACGACCCCCGCACTGATAAGCCAGCACGCTTCCAACTAGCCTACCGGGGCGCACCAGAATTATATTTATTTGTAAATCTTTTTGTGAACAAAACAAAAAATGTAAAATTTCTTTGTGCGCAGGTTTGCCACAATATCGCTTTAAAATCGAATGAACTCGGCAAAAAAATATTAACGGTCAGTGAGTGAGTGTGTCAAAAATTGGACAAGGAACAGGATTTTGTATTTAGTATTGTGAATTTTTTGTATACAGAAAAAATTATGGGTCAAAAATATCTAATTAATCGATTGTTTGAATATCAATGGCAATTTAAACAATTTTTTTAATTGATTCAATTAAAAAATTTATTGAATTTTCTAATATATCTATACAGTGTTGACAACATTTAAACAAAATTTTTAAAAATTTGGCAAAACTATTTTCTTTTATTTTATTTAGATTAAATAATCAAACAAAGGTTTAATTATATCAACACATTATTTAATTTGTAAATAAAAAGAAAAAATATCGCAAATGATTAACTTTTAATAAGTTGAAAAATTTACCGATTTCAAATACACGCAAAAGCGTAGTTATTTCACTAGAGTTTGCTACACTCTTTTTGTTGAGATATTCGTGTACGCACGAAAACTTAATTTAGTTTCGTGTTTTATCTGTGGTAATAAAAGTGCACATGCGGATTTAAATATACCTTATCGAAAAAGGACAATTAAACTATTATTTTTGTAAATAAATAAATTTCAATAAGTATAAGTGTCATTTAACTATCATTTTAAAGTTGTGTGTGATTTTTTTAAGAAAGCAATTCAATTACAAGAAAAAGTTCAAGACAAGACAAGCAAAACAAAAATTTTGTCTTTACTTTTATTTGTTTTCTTATAATACATTTTTATATTAAAAAGCTTTAATTTTATTATAAATAAAATGTCCATTTAATTTACAAACCTACATTTCTTTTTTTATTTAATGGGGGGCATATAACAAAAATAAAAAATACGAGTTTTCAATTAAAACTACCATTGTTTTCTTCTCAAGTTTCAATTAAAGTTTTAATCCATTTAACTAAACATTTTAATTGAAGTTTTAAAGAAAAGCAATAACTCTTTTTAATTGATATTATTATTATTTTAATTGAAAGAGTTTTAATAAACTGTGCAAACTTTTTTAGTTAATACTATCATTTCAGTGGTAGGTGCAAAATCAATTTAAATAGTAATTGATTCAATAACATTTTTAATTGAAACCCGTTTTTAGTTTTTTTTTTGTGTAGTTGTTAATAATAAAATAAAATGGACATGTAAATGTAAATGTACACACTTAACTCGTGGTTATATTGTTTTTGGAATAAATTTAAAAAGACATAAAAAAACGTAATTTTAAAATTCAAACTCCATTAAACAAGACCAAAAAATTATTTTTACCGAACTCAGAAAACACTCAAAAGAGGCTCCAATCTACTATGGAGATTTACCCCCTGCTTTTATAAAGACCGTTCGCAAATTCCTCCAGAGGAATTTAGAAACATTTTTAGTTTGAGGTTATTTTATTTAATTTGTTTACAAAATTTTGTTCTTGTCAAGTCAAAATCCAGTTTGCCTGCCGAATTTAATAATGAGGTGATTTGTAACTGGATTTACCTCGATTTAAAACCAGATTTCGTGAAAGTGTGAATTCATTATGTTATTGTACTGAAAATTGTCAAAAAAAGTTATTATGGCGACCAAACACCCTTCAATCGGCTAACCTTTGTTATTAAACTATGCTAAACACCAGTGCTGCCAACCCAATTAGTTCTAAAATCGTCAAATTTGGTTGAAAAAATCTTCGAAATCGTCATTTTGAGAATGAGAAATCGTCAAAGAATCGTCATTCCGAAAACTATTTACATTTCAATAAAAAACTGAAATTTTACGTTTTAATAACTTTAATTGTAATTTAAATTTATTTTCATCGGGATAAACATTAATTTCATTTATAGTAATTAAATGTGCTAAAGTCCCAAAACTTATTTAACAAATTGTGAATCAATCTGATGTAGGCGTGTCCCTATCCGGATTTCATTCCTGCCTAAGGAAATCTTCAGGGGACTTTGTTATTAGAATTTCTAGAGATATTTGTTATGTTAAATCACAAACTCAATGAGAATTTCTTGTCCTCGTCTAGGAGCGAGATTCAAAATTTAAAATATCAAAGAAAAAACAAAAACAACAACAAAATATTGTCACAATTGGCTTTGTCATCTTCCAAATACTACTCTGTTTTTTTGACAGACCTAGCAATGTAGTGACGTTTATTCAAGTAAATCAACAATAGAAAATCATATGGTTTCTATTAGTGTCAGTTACATTTAAATTTGCACAAGCACCTGCATATTTGTTATTTAAATTTATTTTCATCGGGATAAACATTAATTTCATTTATAGTAATTAAATGTGCTAAAGTCCCAAAACTTATTTAACAAATTGTGAATCAATCTGATGTAGGCGTGTCCCTATCCGGATTTCATTCCTGCCTAAGGAAATCTTCAGGGGACTTTGTTATTAGAATTTCTAGAGATATTTGTTATGTTAAATCACAAACTCAATGAGAATTTCTTGTCCTCGTCTAGGAGCGAGATTCAAAATTTAAAATATCAAAGAAAAAACAAAAACAACAACAAAATATTGTCACAATTGGCTTTGTCATCTTCCAAATACTACTCTGTTTTTTTGACAGACCTAGCAATGTAGTGACGTTTATTCAAGTAAATCAACAATAGAAAATCATATGGTTTCTATTAGTGTCAGTTACATTTAAATTTGCACAAGCACCTGCATATTTGTTATTTAAATTTATTTTCATCGGGATAAACATTAATTTCATTTATAGTAATTAAATGTGCTAAAGTCCCAAAACTTATTTAACAAATTGTGAATCAATCTGATGTAGGCGTGTCCCTATCCGGATTTCATTCCTGCCTAAGGAAATCTTCAGGGGACTTTGTTATTAGAATTTCTAGAGATATTTGTTATGTTAAATCACAAACTCAATGAGAATTTCTTGTCCTCGTCTAGGAGCGAGATTCAAAATTTAAAATATCAAAGAAAAAACAAAAACAACAACAAAATATTGTCACAATTGGCTTTGTCATCTTCCAAATACTACTCTGTTTTTTTGACAGACCTAGCAATGTAGTGACGTTTATTCAAGTAAATCAACAATAGAAAATCATATGGTTTCTATTAGTGTCAGTTACATTTAAATTTGCACAAGCACCTGCATATTTGTTATTTAAATTTATTTTCATCGGGATAAACATTAATTTCATTTATAGTAATTAAATGTGCTAAAGTCCCAAAACTTATTTAACAAATTGTGAATCAATCTGATGTAGGCGTGTCCCTATCCGGATTGTAATTGTTTCACAATATTAAAGTTCTTTTTTAGTAGTTCCATTAAAAATGACTCTGAGTCTTAAAGAGACAACTCCCAATACTTATTTCGGGGAATAGAATTTTAAAATCACTGACCTATTTTAAAATCTAAAAAAATCATTTAGTTTTAAAATTTTTTTCCGATATTTGGTTTCCCAAAATTTGGGCATACATACAATAAAAAGGGAATTAAAGAAAAATATTGATTTACCTAGAATAAAAAATGTAGAAAATCACTCTTTTATCAGTGATTTTGAAGCTAAATAATTAAAGTTATTAAAAAATAAAGATTTTGGATTTGCCTTTGTAAAATATATAAAAAAGTCCATTGGAATTTCTTTATATTTTAATTAAAATAAACCGTTCAAAATGATGGAGTTTATATGTAGTTAATCATTAAATGGGTAAATGAAGAATTTTTATTCGATTTGAGATCATTTTATCACATTTTTCTTAGATGTCTTAAACAAAAAGAAACTTGATGAAATTTTGTCAGTAAATTTTAGAGAAATAAATTAAAAACTTTAAAAATTCTATAAAAATTGCAAATTTTTATAAATCGTCATTTTCCATACAATAAATTTTGTGAAATCGTCAATCGTCATTTTATCATATTTCACTTTAAAAATCGTCAAAATGGAGACAAATCGTCAAAGTTGGCAGCGCTGCTAAACACCTTAATTTCATGTATGAACTTTTTTTTAGGTTTTACATATGACCTACTTTACAAATGCTCGACACCTGTTTAAACTGACTTTAGATCAAGGATGGCAGCCAAAATGAATAACTGTTACGGTCTTCGTACCGGTATAATTTTTATCTTTATTTCGTTTAAGGTAGCGATTACGGTTTTTTTAGTTTTATCGCAGGAAAATCAACTACAAACGGATGTGCTCTACTAGACAAGCGAGTATTACGAATAAAAACTCGGGCTCGTGGAATAAGTTCACTTATCTCAGATGAGCATCTCCCATGTCAATATCGATAGAAAAGTGCCACACAACCCACATTCCGACGATGCTCCAATGAATCAATAGAGTTGGATACACTACTGTCATTGATTAGACTTTGTTTGATTAAACTGCATTAATTCTTTTTCTAAATTAAATCGAATAAACTTTTTCCTTAAGACAAAAAATTGCAAAGTCCGTAACTACAAAAAGGGTAAATAAAAAATACGTTTTAAAAGAAAAGGCTTAACATTTTTAGAAAAAAAGCAATTTAAGCTAATAAAATTTGAAAAACGGTAAAGCTGAAAACTTAAAGTGAAAAGCTGGTTTTAAGCCCAAAAAATTAAATTAAAAAAATGCAAAATAAGCAAATATCGCACACCTAGTACAAAAGTGACTCAACTCAAAATTTTTCATTTTTCAGAAATCGAAAAAAAATATTTGCAACTTCATACAAATTGAAACAAAAAGAGACATAACTGTTTTTTAGCAAATATACTGATATTTTTTTATAGATAAACAAGTATATTGTGCATAGTTTAAGCATATAAAACCGAAAAATTAAAATTTTGAGTTGAGTCACTTTTGAACTGGGTGTGCGATATGATTAAAAATGGCACAAAAAAAGCAAATTTTGTCTTCTCTGGTTATAAGAAAGTAATGTAGTAATTTTTAACTCTTGATAAAACAACTACCGACTATCGAAGCGGTCAAAAACAAATAACCTTAAATGAATGCATAAATTATAAAAACGAGGAACAAAATAATAAAAACAATGGTAACGATTCCTATTCTCACTTTCACCATTCACCTCAATTTTCTAATCTCACTATTTCACGTGTGTTAATAAAGACGATTGGACAATAAAAAATTTATAAATTTGTATTATTTGAGAGAAAATGAGGTTCGAACACTGAGGTGAATGGTGAAAATGAGAATATGAATCGCTACCAATGAATATTAAACGACTACATAAATTGTAAAAAACAAGTGTTTTTACAGTTATTTTTTCGGGATTTTAAAAATATTTTTTAATAAAAAAAAAATTGTGTTTAAATGCAAACTCATTTTCAAACTGCGAACATATCAATTACTACGAACATATCAAACTACGAACATATCAATTAACAAATATAAACTAAACGAGAATTTTTAAAAACTCGACACAATATTCTATTTTTAAATAACTAACAAAAATTAACTGTTTACTCCAAAATTACTGTTTTGGTAGTTTATTAAAATACTAAAATAACTACTCAAAACAACTGTTACTGTTAGTTATTTTTTTTTAAATGCCTGTCTAAATTAGTCGTTTTTCATTTTCTCATAGAAAAATAGAATATTCGGAGTGTACTTAAAAGTTATGAAGTGCAAAGTTTCACGTTAACACAGTACCAATGTAAAGTTTTCAACTACAAAAAAATTGGGGTTAGAATTTGTCTTTTTATTTAACAACTTGATAAAATATACTGACTTCTTTCCATAGCTTTTTATTTCGAGCTACTACACACAATAACTTAAATGAATGTCAGTTCGATTTATTTGATTCCATATTTATTGAATTTAATTTTACTTTACAAATATTTAATTCAATTTATATATCACCATTTTGACTGTGTGTTGCATCTTAGTTTTTTATTCACGAAAAAAAAACATTTCTAACTTTTAACACTCGTTAACATGATATGACCTACAATCTGTTATGTTCGTCCAAGTTTTTTTTGTTGTTACATTTAACCAAGTAATGCATTTAATCTACATATTTTATGTACATAAAATGTTAGCCGTATACAATATGAGTTTGACATTTTGTTGTATAAATAGATAAAAATGTTAAGTAATATTTTATAATGTATGAAATGACTTGTTACGTGGAAAGTAGTTTAGAAAAATTGTGCAAATGCAAATACAAAATTAACACAATGGGATCCACAGAATTTGGATGAAAAAAATTTTACTAAGTATGCTTTCATTGTATTCCCTATGTGTAAATCAGGGTATCAATTATGTATCTTTTTTTACGACACACGACAATGAAATTACACCTAAATCAGCGTAAATGTAAAATTTTTTGTTGCATCGGTTTTATATGACATTTATAAGCCATGAGATTAATAAACAAAATTAGTTCCATCCCTGAAACGATAATGATCTAGGTGTCATTTCATTGTCGTGTGTCGTAAAAAAGATACAAAATTGATACACAGAGCAAAATTGTATTTAACGTGTTTCTTGCGAAATTTACAGAAACGGGGTGCTGATAGTAAGCTGGGTATAAGACTTATTAAATTCCGCACCGGGTGTTCCATAACAATGTGAGAAGTTTTCACTATACCATATTTAGAACAGGTCGAGTCACATAAATTGAATTTTACACACATGCGACTAAGTAAATTTGATTTCTTATGACTCACCCTGTTCTGAACATGGCAAGTTGTATTTTTCGGCGAGAAAACTTCTTGCATAGTTGTAGAACCCCACTTTGAGACATTTGAGTAGCAATGCTATTAAGTAAACAGTCTGGCAACTATAAAAGTCATTGTTTATTTTATCGTTACTTTCCTTTAATCTTCGTTCGCAACAATAGATTCATAAAGAAACGTAGTTTTATAAAAATAACATTGGAAAAACAACTTTTAATAATAATCAATTTTCACAACAAAGAATCAATCAAAAACAACCAATTAAATTAAAATAAAAAAAAAACATAGCACGAACATAGAAAACATTAAAGAGATATGATAAATGGCAAACTATGAATTAATAGATGAAACAAATGGAGTGAGGTAAGAAATACATGAACTTTTTTTTTTTTTATAATATATAAACAATTTGCGAAATTATTTAAAAAAAAATAGATATAGGCACATAGGATGGCGTATAGCATTATTGATATGTTTATGCATGTCCACAACAGCCTTAGTATATCGGGTATGGCAACATATATACGGACCATATTATACGGGCATGTTAAAATATCCACTTCAAAAGCACAGTGAGTAACGCTAAAGTTTCTAAGAAATATAAAGGAAAGGATTCATACATGTGTTTAAACTATTTTAAGGTATTGCCCCTGAATGGATCGAACGTGCCACACTGTATAGTTTAGCGTATCAACAGCAATCACAAGAATCCCATGATTTTCGTTTGATTAAGAATTCTACCTTCCGTATTAAATATTTGCATTCCGATCAAGACGATAACACGTCAACAGAAGATACTAATGTTTTGGCACCCAGTCCCAATGAAACCTTAATTGTTTGTTACTATACCCTGCCCAGCACAGATAAACAATATGATGATCTTAATATAACACAAGTTAATGGTTCTTTATGTACCCACATAAATGTGGGTATGGCATTTATACAAAATTCTACAATTAATATAAGCCAAAACTTAAACTCAACTTTACTCAATGATATGCCCAAACTTAAACAGCAATATCCTCAATTGAAATTTCTCGTATGGATCGGAGGCGGTGGTACATCTAGTAATGGGTTTTCAGAAATGATTAAGACTCATCAAAAACGTAAAATATTTATACAATCATTAAAGGAGGTATTGAGAAATTATCAATTAGATGGTTGTGATTTAGATTGGGAATTTCCCAGTGCTTATAATCGTGAAAGAATGCATTTTTCACAACTACTCTATGAGATACGTCAAGAGTATGTAAGAGAACGTAAAAACTATTTATTATCCGTGGCTGTGGCAGCTCCCGAAGGTATTGCCTTGTTTGCCTATGATGTGGGAGAAATTAATAAATATGCCGATTATGTTAATTTAATGTCTTATGATTATCATTTTTATACAAAAGGAACACCATTTACAGGTAAGTTTTAATAAATTTTAAAACTTTATATCAACAGCCAAAAAACTAATACATAAACATTAGAGCATCCATATGTGAAAAAGTTTTATTTTTACCGCTCCCGCTCATTTTACGGTACATTGGGGACTAAAAATAATGTACATTAAAAAATGTTTACTCTCGGATGAAAATAGGCCAGTCAGAATCGATTTCTACCCCTAAAAAGGGAGTAAAATTAGTTCATATATTTTTTGCGGTATAACTCTTAAACTAGTGGTTTAAGAGAAAAGAGCTACAAAAGCATTTTTATACAAAGTAAAATGACAAACATTTTTCTCATAAGCATTTTTTACCTAATAATGACGCGTCATGATGCTGTAAGTGGTAAATGTCAAAATTTTTGTCATAGCTTTTATTTAAACGGCTACTGTACATTAATTTAAATTTTTTTTTTTTTTTAATTTATTTTCATCGGGATAAACATTAATTGCATTTATAGTAATTAAATGTGCTAATGTCCCAAAACTTATTTAACAAATTGTGAAAAACAATCTGCTGTAGGCGTGTCCCTATCCGGATTTCATTCCTGCCCAAGGAAATCTTCAGGGGACTTTGTTATTAGAATTTCTAGAGATATTTGTTATGTTAAATCACAAACTCAATGAGAATTTCTTGTCCTCGCCTAGGAGCGAGATTCAAAATTTAAAATATCAAAGAAAAAACAAAAACAACAACAAAATATTATCACAATTTGCTTTGTCATCTTCCAAATAGTTTTTTTAGTTTCCGCCAAATTGTATGATATTACAAGCAGTTTTAATAAACCAATAACATTTGAAAAATATATTATTTATTCCATGGAAAACTTAACAAAAAACAAATTTCAATTTATTATATTTTGGGCACATCATGTTTGTACGTGTCTAAATTTTTCGATATTTTAATAGATTAGATTATTATTTGCGCTCTAGACTTTTCTAGATTATCTAGATTCAAAGCAATAACCATTGCACGACAGTACAACTTTTAACGTAAGTAGTTCATTGGGTTATCAGGTAATACTGCTAAAATAACGTTATCCATAAAAAACTCTTTTAATGGTCTACCGTTGCTCTTAAAATGTTATGCTTAAAATACCCTTATCTACATAACTGAGATACCATTATCCTTAAAATATCTATCAAAATAAATGAAACATCGATATTCTTAAAATATAGTTCCGGAAAAGATGATAGATAAAAAACCGTTACCGAAATAACTAAAATACCGTTATCCCTGAAATTCCTATACAAAACAAATAAATTATCGAATGAATTCCATTAGAAATAGGCTTCCTTAAAAAAAAAAATTCTAAACCTTTCGAAAGGCAACATTATCTTGAGGTTAACGGTAGTCAGCAATTTCGTAGCATGCCGATAACTTTTTATTAAAATAAAAAAAAAAACAAAACCAATTTGTTTCTGTTTCTAGATGGTTTTCTTCACACGAACGAAAAAACAAGTTTGGAATATGAAAAATTGGAATTTAAAATTTGGATTTAGCATTTTAGTAACGACAACATTTTAAAAACGTTATAACTTTTAATTGGGTTACCGTAAAGAGAAAAATGGTTTTTTGGGTTTTTTGGTTACATGTAATAAAAAAGTACTTTAGAAGTTTTTTTGATAAAAACAGGGGAAAAAGTTTTTTTATAATAATTTTTGGTTTAGAATCGAAAGGTGAATTAAAATTTCATATAAATAACGCTGTTTTTGTTCTACAGGGAAAGGCCCCTAAATCAGCTTTTTTGGCCGCTGAGCTCCAGCGGAATGGGTTAAATTTAAAAAAAATAATAACGCCATTTTTCTTAATGATGCCAAAACATTTTAAAAGTGATGATATGCCAAAAGCAAAGAAACTTTATACTTTTCTGACGAACTCATATGTATATCGGAACATTTTTCACCGGGCGTTTATCAAAATATTATTAAAAATGTATGAAAACCATTTTATTTTAACTTTTAGGTCTTAATGCACCTTTATATGCTCGCAGTAATGAACATTCGATACTAGCCACTTTAAACATCAACTATTCGGTAAATTGGTGGCTTAAAAATGGTTTGGAACGTAAAAAACTTATAGTAGGTTTACCAACATATGGCCATTCCTTTACGTAAGCATAATATATATGAGAAGTCAAACAAAGCCTAAAAAGTTATCTCTCATTCTCTTTTTAGATTAATAAATCCATTTAATACTGCCATAGGAGCACCAGCTGAGGGTTATGGTCATACTGGTAATCAAGGATTTGTTGCATCTAGTGAAATTTGTTGGTTTCTTCAACACAATGTTTTAAGTTCCTTAGAATATGATAAAGATGCTTGTTCCTGTTATGCTAGCAGTGGCTCAGAATGGATTTCCTTTGAACATGCCACAAGTATTTCATGTAAAGCTCAGTATATTAAAAGTCAGGGTCTGGGTGGTGCCATGATGTTTTCTTTAAATACAGATGACTTTAAAGGAATATGTGTAAAAGGTAAACGATTTCCTTTAATTGAAATTGTTTATAAAATACTTAAAAACTAGTAGGAAATGCAAAGCATAACATGATTGTAATATAGACCAAAGATGTTGCCAGGTTTTAGCCACATTATTATAATTTTTTCTTGTTTTTTTTTTTTTTGGAACTTTTAAACATTTTAAATTAAGTACTTGTTTTAAATATAAATTTTATTAATTCATTAAATTAAGACTAAAATGATAAAAACTTAAATAAATTGTAGAATATAGAGTTCTTATTTTGTCCATGATACTTTGGGTATATCAAAGTGTTCTGTTAGAGAATCTAAATGTTCATTGAACTTTTCTACTCTTTCTTTGTGAGTAGTTGAGGCCTTGTCCATAATACGTTTGTTGCGCTTTAAAATAATTTCGAAACCGTATGTTATTTGTATATGCCAGACTATTCAGCACAAATCTTTACTTACCATCTTTTCTTGTTGCTGTTTGAATGCTAATTCTGCTTTGGTCAATGGTCGTTCTAATTTAATTTTGGAGCCACCAGTGCCACTTGTTTGTGGCTTTTCGTGTTGCTGCTGTGTTTGTTGTAATGCCTCACGTTCTTTGTTTTTGTCCTTACTTTTCTTCTTTTTCTTTTTGATTCCAGCATCATTTTTAAGTTTTAATTTACTTTTAGAGACACAAGCATAATCGTCGGACATGGTTTTAAATTAATACTAAATATAAAATCCCAATATTTTTTTTTTTTGTTGTGAATTGATTTAGCAGTGCTGCCAGAATTATAAAATAAAACAGATGTTCGAATTACTGCCAGACTTGTTAAAATGAAAATAGAAAATGTGGCGTTCACACTTAAACGCGTTTTTCGAAACATTGCACAATAATATTGCTAGTGTATGGGTACCTTAACGTTCCGAAAAGCATTTGAAAAGTTGATTTGTATATTGAACATTAAAGGCACCCATACATTATGCAATATTCTTGCATAATTTTGCTATTGGGCAAAATATATTGCAACAAATCAAATATGTTTTGATTCTTACATCAAAACAATATGAACTTGAAAGCAAAATCTTGGACGTGTAACTGCAGGGTATGCAAAAACGCTTGAAAAACTTTTCAATTTTGCTTGGAATTAAAAAAGATAAACGATATTTTAATATATACGCCATACACATGAACGAACTAACTAAATCCCTAGGTGTTGTTCGGTATTCTATTATTATATATTGTCACAAATGACGTTAAATGGTAATAGAAAAAGGAAAAGAAAGTCATTTATGTGATTTCACTCTAATCTGAGGGGGAGACGATTATTGTTTGCTTTTTGAAGCTTAAAAACCGAACATATTGCATAAAAATGACAAACTGATCTGTTAAAACCTGTTAAAAGAAAATAATAATAATATTGTATAGTATAGTTCAACATATTTATAAGTAACACTAATAAAACGATAGTAATTTAACTTCTAAACGTGTGCGATAATCTTTTATTTATTATAAAAGAATTAAATTAATGATTCAATACATGTACAGAAACTTTAAGCCGTATATACCGACTTCCTTTAATTTTCAAAACGTCAATATTGTTATTGTTCTGGTTTACGTTATTAAAATCAGTTCTTAGATTACGTTATAAAAATCAGTTCAGTATTTTGATATGACGTTCACACCTTAATGATAAACACATATTTGGAAAAATGCGTGCTTAGCATTTAGGTGTGAACGCCACGTTCACACTAGATTGCAATAAAGGTGTTTTGACAAATCACGTATTTAAGATCTTTATTCTATTCCAACAGTTTTTATTCTTTTCCCCTCACAAAACAAGTATTTTGCAAACTAGAGTGAATCCCGTAGGCCCTGAAAAATAAACAATTTTGCTTAGGTGGCATCATTATTATTTGCTCTTACGAAATTTTGCAACTGGGACTACTATAATTTGTCAGTGCTGCCAGTGGGCTAGTTTTCCTCTAGATTCAGCGATTTCTTTAATCTACTGTTTATAAGTAGTTTTCGCATAATAAAGCTTGTTTTTTTATACAGGTATAGAACTTTAAGTTGCAACACTTTTTTAACTGGAGGCCATTTTGTCAGCTGTCAAGTGATTTATGTTTAGTTTCGTTTGGCATTTCAACATGAATATTGAATAAAATTGTGCAAATTTATTTTGAAAATCATTTGTTCGAAATCCCGATCCCGATTTTCATAATATTTACGTATTTAAGCTTTTTATTCTATTTCAACGGTACTTTATTCTTTTCCACTCGTTATTGCAATCTAGCCTGCATGCCGTATACACAATATTAAACTTTTGTATGCAGTATGTCAATTGCAGCAAGTATTTTCTTTAATTTTTGTATACAAAATTTACTCTATATGACAAATATATGCATCAGACTAATGTTTATTAAAGGTTACTATTGCGAATATAATGCAAAATCGATTCTGAATATCTAAGATATAATACGAGATATTGAGATATGAGTTTCGATATTAGAAAGACGATATTGGTAATATAAATAATCCATATCTAACTGAATTTTTTCTTAATGGTCAGTGGGTCAAACCAATAGTAAGCTGACGATTAGTTAATTTAAACATTTTCCGCGTTAAATGAGAAGTTCTTTTATACGGCATTCAGACTACATTGCTAAACACGTGTTATGCCAAAACTAGCGGAAAAGAATAAAGAACCGTTGGAGTAGAATAAAAACCTTTATACGCGTTTTGCTGTCTAGTGTGAATGCGGCTTTAATGAGAACTGAACATTTCATGTTATGCTAAATCTTTTAATTTTAGCGTTTTTTTATTTAAATTTTTAATTCGGGTATCTGATAAAAACTTTTGGCAACACTGAATTGAATCATTACTACTGTCATACTAAGAAGAATATAATAAAAAATAATATTTTTTATTATACTGATATAAAAAAATAAAATAGTTAAAAAATACATTAATAATGACTTCGGCCACGGTAAGAAATGTAAGGAATTTTCAACACAATTTTCTATTCTCTGTATTTTGAGTCTATATATGTATTATTGCTTTGGTGGCAGAGTATGTAGCTGAAAAAATAAAAATGTAAAACTGTTTTGTCTTGTCTAAATAGCGGTATATCATTGAAAATCCCCCTCATTTCAAAGTGAGGGGACGTTATCGAATACTTAAATGTTTTAAATGTAAACAATGTTCGTTTTAATTAATTTTTCGTCCACGTCTTAAGGTACCACTGCTTGATGACGATACTATACCATTTGGCGAGGAAGATGAAATGCAAGATCCAAATGCAGTACCTAAAAAATACACGTAAGTTGTTAATGAGTTCCATGTATGAAATTGTAAATGGGTTTATCAGTTTGTTTTTGTTTTCGGCAGACATCCGTATGTTACCTTCTTCCATCTCTTCTTCCGGGGTGCCGCCGTTGTGATTTATATATTTTGCGGCTGGTTTAGTGATTCGTTTATAACCAGTTTTGTTTTTGTTGTCTTATTTTTATCGGCCGACTTTTGGACAGTTAAAAATATTACTGGCCGTTTACTGGTTGGTTTACGTTGGTGGAATTATGTCGATGATGAAGGTGTTTCACATTGGGTTTATGAATCAAAAAAGGTAAAAACTTTATGGATACAAAAAGCAATTAATTATATTTTAAATTCCTACATAATTCTCAAGCGGATCAAACTAAAGACTATACCATTTCTAATTGAAATAGAGAGGTTTCCAATAAAGTTGGGAAAAATTCAAATGAAATTAATACGGACGGCACACTAGATATCAAACCCCGTGTTTTGCCAAAAAAAATCACGTATTTAAGCTCTATTCTATTCCAACAGTTCTTTATTCTATACCAACAGTTATTTATTATTTTCCACTCGTTTTGGCAAAACACGTGTTTTGCAATCTAGTGTGAATGCCGTATAAGTTTTCATTTATTTTGAAGTTGAGAAAATTTTTAAAGAAACTTAGGTTTTTCATGTTAAATTGAGAAAATTTCAAAAGAAATTGGAATTTTCCATTTCAAATTTACAAAATTCCATAAGAAATTCAGATATTCCATTTTAATTTAAGAAATTTCCAAATAAAATTGATTATTTGTATTTAACCCTCTAACCTCTAGATGTGGGATTATAAACTGGCCATAAATCTGGGATAGCAGGCAATACCGTCTGGGATAGCAGGCAATACCGATTCAAAACGCTTTTGTTTAACTATCGTATTCCCTAAAATACCGTAATTCACAAAATACCGTTGCCGATATAACTGAAATGCCGATAACTAAAATAGCGTTATCTTCAAAATAGCAATTCCTTTATTTTTTTTTTATTAATTTAAGTCGAGATAAGAAAAAATAATTTTTTTTTCTGATCTCGATCAGCGATTACAATCGCTATATACATTTGTGTATATTTTTCCATAGTTTGGTCGTAAACGAATTCATTAGAATTCGGACATGGTAGGGTTAAAAATATTGGTGTGCATTGATATTACCATTATCCTAAAAATACCGATGCCGAAATAACTTAAATAATGTTACCCTTAAAATAATAGTGCCGAAATAACTGAAAACCCGTTATCCTAAAATACTGTTACTGAAATTACTTAAATTCCGTTAACGATAATAAAACGTTAACAAAACAACTGAAATGTCGTTATCTCTTAAATACCGTTATCGAAATAAAAGAAAATAGCGTTACCCTAACCGATAACCGCATCGAATGTTTCTTTCAATTTGCCGTTTTTCATCCGAACACATTATTGCTTTTTAATGTATTTTAAACATGCTAATCTAGAAAAACATGTGTGCCACAAATTTAAAACTTTTTATTTTAAAATCTAAAATCGTACGGTTTTGTGGATTTTCCAATATATTTAGTTGTAGTAGCAAAGATTATTAGTTTATTCAATATCACTTAATTTCACGTTTTTCTAAAAACGTTTTGTTTAATTTTCGTGCTGAAAACGTGGTAAACATTTCATTGAAAAAAGCATAGTGGTTTGAGGGTTAAAATTAAGAAAATTCCAAATAAAATTTTTTATTTCAATTTCAGAAAATTTCAATTAAAATCGAAATTTTTCAAAATAATTTAGATAAAGAATAATTTGAGAATTGTCTTAATTTTCAATTGAAAATCCAGAAATTTATTTGAAAATATTTATAATTCGATTATTTTTTTTCCCGATTTCAGTTATGAATAGTAAATTTTTCCAATTCCAAACGAAAAATCGTAGTTTTAGTTAAAATATTCCCTGTTTCAAATAGAAATTCACTAATTTCAAATGTAAAGTCTTAATTTAAATTGAACGTTTCCTAATTTAAAATATCCCAATTTTAAATAAAATTCTTGTAACATTAATGAAAAAATCTCATTAACAAAAAACAAATGATCTTGAAGTTGAATAATCTTGGTCACAATTTCAGTTTTATTTTGAACTTTCTTAATTTGAAATAGAAAATAACTATTTAAGTACAGTGTTATTTTAACGTCATATAGACCGTAGCAATTAATTCTTAATTAATATTCATTTGACAAATTTAATTTAGAAGGTTGAGGTTAAGAAGAAGAATAAACGTTTTTCTTCTAAAAATTATAAACTCTATTAATTTTCAAATCAGACTAGACTAGTTTTTGCCTGTTTTTTAATGGACAGGCGTCAGTGGTTTTCCATTTAAATTGTATTATTATTTCATTTAGAATTTTCTCAATTTAATATGGAAACTCACAATTTCATTTAAATTTTTCTTAATTGCAATTGTAAAATCGCAATTTCAATTGAAAAATCTCAACTTAAATTTAATTTTTTTTCCGTGTAGACCACAAAATATTGATTTTATCGCAATCAGATTTCTATTTATTTATGTATTTGATTTTTGTTTTAGGGAAAAGTAAATAACCATGAAGCTCGAATTTTTTGGTTAGGCTTAATATTATGTCCTGTTTTCTGGAGCCTTTTCTTTATAGTAGCTTTATTTGGTTTAAAATTCAAATGGTTGCTATTAGTATTAATTGCTTTAGCATTAAATGGAGCTAATCTATATGGTTACATAAAATGTAATTTTGGAGCAAATAAAGATTTAAATTCGGCTGCCACTGACTTTGTTAAAACACAATTATTTAAAAATGCCATGGATATAATGACGAAACCCAGTGCTCAGCCAACAACAGCACGACCTACTGGAGTGGTGTAAATTAAGCATAATTAACTTAAGCATTCCTTTTATTTTAGTATTTGTTTAAA
Source organism: Delia radicum (assembly GCA_021234595.1). Taxonomy (NCBI): domain Eukaryota; kingdom Metazoa; phylum Arthropoda; class Insecta; order Diptera; family Anthomyiidae; genus Delia; species Delia radicum. The sequence goes on along the minus strand of CM037852.1, from coordinate 182,196,615 downwards.
ATTCAATTTATTATTCTTTTTGTTTGTTTTATTTTAACGTTTCTAAGATAATTTGTAGTATAAATAAAAAAATAAAAGAAAACAAATATATATTGTATTATATATATTATTATTCTTTTTTTTAATAAAATTAAACAAAAAACTTTTATGTTTTTTTTTTATTATAATATATTTTTAATTCATATATTTAATTTTAACTAAACTAGTACAATACATAACAATACAAATACATTTATATATGTATAAAGTAGGGATATTTTTTTATTTTTGTTTATTAATAATTATTTTATACAAGCCCTAAACATTTTAAAATATAAGAAACAATGTTTTTTTCCTATAAGTCAAAAAACAAAAAAAGATTTAACGCGACCATCACTTTTTAGAAGATAAATAGATAATATTACTAAATTTCATCATGTTTTTAAATTTGACAAAAGTTCTTGTATTTGAACTTTATAAGCATCTTTGCATTCTTTTAAATCTAATTCCAATTCTTCACAACGTTCGACTTTTTCACCATACATTTGCAGCAAAGCATCGTAACGTGTTTGCAAATCATTAAAATTGATTTCCATTAATTCGTATGATTGTAGTTTATCTTTAAGCTGATAATGAAAGTAACGTTTAAAACAATTTTCATAAAATTTCAAAAAAAAAAAACACTTACATTTTCCATTTCCATTGAAAGTTGTGATAATTCTTCCTGTAAAACATTGCGTTCAGCCTGTAAACGTGATAACTCCCATTGTGTTTGAGCCACTTCACCATCTCTTTGTTTTAACATTGATTGTAAATACTCAAAATTTGAGGTGTTTTGTGATAAATAATGTATGCCAAAACCTTGTACTCCTGAAGGACGCCCCGAATTGGATATACAATCCAAATCATCCTAGGAAATAAAAAAAAAATAACATTAATTTATGAAATTTTTTTAAATTTACAGAAAAAAAAAATCGTACTTGATGCCAATCTATACTACCACCCATGCCATCTTCTAAAGAATTGACTTCGGCACTTATGGCCGGAGAATGCGGTCTTTGTGTGTTATCTGTTGGAGAGTGCTGTAAATCACCTAATAAATTCGATGATTGCTCTCTTTGTAGACATTCTTCCGCAGCTATGGTTTTATTTTCTGCTTCCTTTACTTTTTGTTTTAGTATTAATTGAGAATCTTGCAAAGTCTTTATTTTCAATTGACTTAATTCTAGTTCTTGATTTATTTCCGAAATTTGTCTGAAAAAAAAAACATGAAACAAAGTATTATAAAAGAAACTTTTGAATTATTTTTTTTAAAGAATATCCACAAATTCATTTTATTTAGGGCGAGCTAATTTTTTGAAAAAATACCCATAGTTTAACTTTAACCGCAGACATTTTTATATAATTTTGACATTCATAACAATGGTTAAGCCCTGAATTTTGGTTATGTTGGTTATGTAAATCTCCTTCTTAATACCCTGCCTAAAACCATTGGGCTAAAAGTCTGAACCTTTATATATGTGTTTCGTGAGGAATGGACTAATAGACTGAATATATTTAGACATGTTACAAAAAACGATCGTTTCAAATCGAACGTTTTTGAAATTTCAATCCCGAATATTACGAATTAATTTTAATTTAAGAAAGATTAAAATATGTAAATCGATATTCCCTATTCAATCTTTTTTTTTTTTGCCACCGGCTAACTGGGTAATTTTTCATAAAAGATTAATTATGCCGAAATCGGTCTACTTTTAAATCAGGAAATTCAAATTACAAAATTGGTGTGAATCTTCAAAATCGGTGCCACAAACTCCAGAAAATTAAAAAAAAAGAATTTAGAAATTTTTTTTTATAGCAACAAAATTTCAGTAACTAAAAATTAAAAGAAAAACTAAAATATGCACAAAAATACGATTTTTACCAAAAACCCGATCTTAAGGATTTAAAAAAAATGATATTAAGAGCAAAATATTCAAAAACATGCCCTAATGGATAAATAAATATATATTATCCATTCTTAATGCGCGCACAGAAAAAAGCCTGATACAGTATATTTCTGGTTGCCCTGGTTTAAAAAAGGAACATTTTCATGATCCTTACAAGGTCATTCAAATATCCTTTAATATTTGAGCTTTAATTATATTCTAAATTTCTGAACTGAAATCAATAAAAACATAAATCGCCTTTTATAAATACACCACATTAAATTTTGTGGTTCTATATTTCGAAAAAAGGATCTTACATTTTTAACTTAAGGACACTGTATCTTAGAGATAAATTTACAAATCGAAAGTATAAAGTGTTCTATAGAGATATATGGCATTATTTTTTCAACGATCTAGCACTGCTCAACATTCAACTTATGGCAACACTGGTTATGGCTCCAAGCTTTAAAAAAAAATCACCTAGAAGATATTGCCAGATGCGAAAAAATTACCAATTGCAAACTTAAGCTTAAAGAATATTTTAAAAAGCAATATCGCAGCGCTCATGAATAAAACTTTTAAATGACAATATGAGCGTTCGGAAACAATCTAAGTAAAATGCAGTATCAACAGTTAATGTATAAGCTAGGGTTGGTTATATAGTTACAACAAAAAGTTGACTTTTCGACTTTTGTAAAAATCTTAAAAGTTGACTTTTCGACATTTTTTTCCAAGTAAAACGATTAATCGACATGTTATATGAAAATTTATTTTTTAGATTGTTTTGGGGTCAATTAAATGGCATCTTAACGTAGAATTTATGTTTTAATGGTAATGATAACGAACTCGAATTTTATTAGAGTTTGACATTCTAGTTCATTTTGTTCATTTGCATTTATTGAACTAGTTCTTTCTTTTAGCTTATAAGTTTGTTCTACAATTTTTTTAAAATTCTTTATATTGTTGTATTGCCAATGTGTTGTTTTTACAAATTTGCGTAATATGAGAGAAAATCCCAAATGAACGGTTAAAAATTAACTAGTTCATTTTTAACCGTTCATTTGTGATTTTCGCTTATACTGTGAAGATTTATTAAATAAACAATTGACCAAACTAACAATATGCACATATTAACTAAATGAACTACCTAGTTCAATAAATGCAAATAAACGAAATGAACCATGAACTAGAATGCCCAAATCTAAATTTTATTAAATAATCTTTAAAAAATGCTTAGACCGGCCTATCCATCTCTTTAAAAATTTTGATTTTAAACCAAATCAATCGCAATCAATATCGATCGGGTTTCTTTACATGTCAGATATTTTTGAATTTAGTTTCTTGTAAATATATTTCGGTACTTAAAACAACAACCGGTAACTAAGTATAGGGGTTTTAGCTAGTATTCCATACCTCAACTTACCTATTAAATTCAGCATCCTTTTGTTTAATTTCCAATTGCATCGAGATTTTAGTTTTTTCTTCTTGCATTATAGCATGAGCTAATTTTTCTTCCAATTCTTGACAACGTATTTTTAATAAATCAATTTTCTCTTTTGTAGATTCTTCAATATATTCTAAAGTTTTTAGACGTGACCGGGCCACTTCTAATTTCTCCAAAAGTGACCTTTCTTCTTTATTCCAATTTGTAGTACGTTGATTTAAAGTCTGCTGTAATGATTCTAAATTACGCATTAAGGGCATAGTAGTTTCACTTATTTCCTGGCTAGCAGATTCTGCCCGTAATTCGGCTGCTTCAAGACGTGCCATAAGTTGACGATTTTCTTCTCTTAATTGTTGATCCCTCTTCATAGCCTGTTGTTCGGTAGACTTTAGTTTTTCTCTCAACTCTTGTAATTGTCTTTGTAATTCTTGATTTTCAGCCTTAGCTTGGGCTTTTTCTTTTTCAGCTGCTTGTACACTTTCAGCGGTACGTGAAAGATCGGAATGTTGTTTAGAACGTTGTTGTAGCTCCGTTTTAACTGCATCAAAACTTCGCTGTAGGGTGTTTAACTTTTGTTGTGTATCATCTAATTTACTGCGTAATACCGTATTATCCCGCTGTAGAATTTGATTTTCAGAAGTCATTTTATGGACGGCTTCAATTTGTGTTCTTTCAACATCTTCTCTAGCTGATAAGGTTTTCTTTAAACGTTCTACTTCTTCATGGGTTAAAGACAATTGATCTTTAAATGATTTTATTTGTGTATCGGAAGATTTTTCTTTAGTTCTAAGTTTCTTGATTATATTAGATTGTTGTAAGACTTCTTTGGCTAATTTTTCACCCTCTTGTCGTAGTTCTGTTACCATATTTTGACTTTCATTTAAGGCATCTGTTAAATCATTTTTAGGTATTTTTGCCTGCAAATCCTTGATTTCCAACCGTAATGCATCACGTTCTCGTATACAATTTTGAAATTTCTTTTCCAACGATGATACACGTTTAGTATATTCTTCCGATGATTGTAAGTTATTGCTATTAATTAAAACCTGTAATTCATTATTACGTTCTTGTAATTCAGTATTTTGACGTTCTGATTGTAAAAGACGTAACTCCCTTGCCTCAACTATACTGTTGAGTTCGGAAATACGTTTAACCAACTTTTCAATTTCATCTTCTGATTGTGAATCCATTGATAGTATAGATATTTCTGAAGGTTCACGACAGTGACCTTTACGAGTTGATACCGCCGTGATATTAGCAGCCAGTGGTGGTGTTGAACTATTTGTATTATCTTTTGCCTTGTCCTTTTTCAAAGGACTAGTCCTTGTTGTAGTGCTGGCCGTACTTGATGCATCACCATTAGGATTAGAGATTATTTCAATATCAGATGATGTGGCTGTTTCCATTTCATCATTGGAATTTGGTGGTGATGTATCACTTTTACTACTACGTGATATCTTTTTCAAAAGTTGCGTATTTATTTCACTGCCTCCACTTGTGGGCGATTGTGGTTGAACATCTTCAAAACTTTGTGTTGAATCGGAATCTATTGTTTGCAATTCATATGGCACTTCTTCCAGAGATTGTAAGAGTTTATTGCTAGCTGTACTACCGTCCATAACTGAACATGCCCGTGGAGTGGTGTTATCTGTAAAAAATGTTGAAGAAAAATTAATTTACGATTACGGTTCTGTTTTGATTACATTAAGAACTACTATTAAGAACACCAAAAACAATTACGATAAAGATGTCTCAACATTTTAGTAATTTTTTAAATTGTTTAAAATTTTTAAATTTCGAAGAAAATTTAAGGACATCAGGGGGTTCATTATGTAATACGATTCGAAAAATTTTGTTCGAATTTGAAAACTTTAAAACTCTTGTAAGATGATATCCGTGCTTAAAAGTGCAACTTTTTTCTATTTTTCATATTTACTAGATTGTTGTCTACACGTTTTCAACATTATTAACCGTTTAAAGGTAGTTTTTATTACTTTATTTTCAATATGAAAATTCTGTTCGAATCGAATTTCTTTTCCAATCGAATTACATAACAACCCCCCAGTAAACTCTATTTCTTTATTAGGACATTCTCCAAACACTTTACTGCATGAGACTTCAGATCTTTGGATGGTAATTTAAAAATAAGTGAAATCCCATTTCGGCGTTTTTCAATATTTCCACTTTAAACAATGTTATTAGCAAAAAACCAAAAAGGGTAAACATTTCGGATCACCATTAACCAAATATATAGCGAATATACAAAAACCAAATTATGTATGTCGCAAAGAATATAATTTTTTCTTAATGCCTAAGTAGTTTGTTAAATAACTTTTAAATTTTTACTCCCTATAAACTGTAATAGTTTAAAAATTAGAAAAATTTTTTCTTTTTTAAAAATCAGCGTGTTTTTAAACTTTTGCAATTTTGTCGCCACAACAAAGTCTTTATCTTCAAATTTATCGTTATTTTAGAAATATAAACTGTGTAGTATTAAAATAAAGATATGTCTTTAGCGTATTCAATAAAAAATATATGTGTCCTGGTCAGGGCCGTATTACCAATTTTTAAAAATGTTATAAACTTAGAAAATTGTTTACAGAATGTAAATCTTCTGTTTTAAAATTTTTTAGCCCGGCTTTGAGTTTTGCAAAATAATTAATAGTGAAAGATTTACAACTCTAAGCCGGTTTTAGCAATAAAACATTCAAATTTGATAGGGTTTGTGATGACCAAAGATAAAAAAAAAAACAAAAAAAAAAAAAATATTACAAAAAAGTCAACAAATAGCAAAACAAAATTACAGTTTTTAAGAGAAAAATGAAAAATAATTGAGAAAAAAGCAATTAAAGAGAAGAAAATATGAAAAAGTAAATTTTAAAGCTCAAAAATCTTAAAAAAATATGTTTTTAAGCCCAAAGATGAAAAATAAAAAAATTGCAAAAATGCAAATCTGTCTTCTCTGGTGATGACAAAAATTATTCAAAGCTAAATATTTTTATTTGAAACGTGGGAAAAAACTAAATTGTCAAAATTTCTCGCTGGATACAAAAAAAAAATCAAACAAAACAAAGAATATTTTAAATAATTTGTCATTTTTAATAGAAAAGGCGAAAACTTTTTATATATGAAGCCAATGAAAATATTTTGGAAACATTTAATAAAAAGCATTTATTATCCAATTCTAAATTTTCTGTTATCAAACTACAAATTTTAAAAGCCATACAAAACTCTTACATTCTCATGATTTTCTTCTACATCGAAACCGTAAAATTTTAAAATTTGTATCTATAAAAATGCTTTAGCAAAAAACACCGATAACATTTAAAAACAATCGCAAGTATTTGAAAAAAATTTCCATAAATTTTAAGAAAAAATTTACAAAAATCTCTAAAATTGAAAAAAATGAATGCAAAAATTTAACTGCTTAAAAATAAAACTAGTTGTAATAAGATAACAAACAAGTAAGGACGCTTTCAACTCCACGCTTTATTAAAATATATTTAAATGTATGTAATCATTCATTAAATTAAAGATTTTAAATTATTTAATTGTATTATTGTTTTTAGTTTTTAATTTTTTTCTGAAGATGAACAGCGAAGCTGTTCGAAATATCGAAAAGATAATAAATATTTAAAAATAAAACTTTAAAAATTTGAATTTTATTTTTAATTTATGACCTTGAGCCAAACTAAAAAACCTCATCACAATTTTTTTCGAAATTTAAAAAAAAAAAATACGGCGGTTTATTAAATTTTGGGTTTTATTTAATTTTGGCGATTTTTTCGTGTTTTTCGTATGTTATCGATTTTTTAATTTTGGCGATAAGTTAAATTTGTCAAACGAACTCTAACAATTATCTAAAATTGGTCGAACAATTCTGGACTCTTGTTTGTAGTTATTCTTGATTTAAGTTGTTTTTTTTTAGTCCTCAGTTAAAACTTTTTTTAAGACTTTGAAAATTGGCATATCATTTTTGACCACTCGATCAAAGCCAAATTTGGCTAAAATAAAAAGTTTTCTGTGTATACAAATCCGAAAAAAAAAATTTTTGGGCCTCCAAATATATATATCATGCGCAGCATTCAGTCAAATTATTCGTTATATATACATATGTAACGCTATGTAGTAAAGGGATAAGAATTAGTGTCCGACCGAACATTTCGGCCAGAAAATACATTTGGTCTGTATTCGGTATTTTAAAGCATTATGGACAAATTTGGCGGATGGAAAAATGTTTATTGGACTGATTAGATGCTATTTTGAGTGTCAAATTTGAAGAAAAGTCTGTAGTTCAGCAATGAATTCACTGTTCGGCCTCAGAAAGTTCCGCCAAATCGAAAATAGTTCGGCGGCCGAACTTTTAACTTTATAGCTAAACTTTGGCTTTTCTCTTAAATTTTATACACAAAGTCGAATTAAATCGGCTCAACAAACATGTTTGCAATACCAAAATTTGTCATCATTGCCTCTAGATATCAAAAAACCGACAAAATATAGTTTTTTGTGCGAACTGTTCGGTCGGACACTATTAAAAATTATATCAAAATTAGGATGTTCCTTAAAAAACGATTTTCATTTTTAATAAAAATTATATATCAAACTTGTAAAAAAGTGTATTTAAATAAAAATGTGTTTTTCGAAAAAGCATCACTTAAATTTTATTAGACTGTAATTATCTTTACTTTTATTTTAAAAATCTTAGTGGCCAGGGGACAATAAAGACCCATGAAACTTATTTTAAATTATGACTATAAAGGCTCAATTAGTCTAGCCGTTCCATGCCGTAACGAATCAGCTGTTTTGTTTTTGGTTTATGGATAGCGCGTTTTTCAAAAAAGCAACTCGCATTAACCATGAATAAAACTGATTCGTCACTTGCACGGAACGGCAAGACTAATGGAGCATTAAGATTGTAAGGCTTTTAAATTGATAAAAAAAATCAACTTGATAAAAATTATTATTTTATGTAAATTGATTCACATATGGAGAACCCAACAAAACCACACATTACCAAATCATGGGTAAAGTAATGTATCGCCATAGGGCTTCATGCATTACTTTACACGTTACTTTACTGATGAATTTTACAGACGATGAGCCTCAAAGTAACTCATTACCTTGTAGTGGGTAAAGTAACTGGTTATTTATATGGTTACATGGTGGGAAAAAGTAATGTGTCTATAAATAGATTTTCATAAAAAAAAGCATAACATTTTTTTACAGATATTTTTTTTTTTTAATTAAATAAATAACTTTTTTTTTATTAAATAAATAACTTGGTCATGCTGGGATTCGAACCCGGGGTCTCTGGTATTTAACAATTAGTTAGCCGAGAACTCTACCAACTGAGCTATCGATACATACAATATTTTATTGCTTAACATGTAGAGAACTCTACCAACTGAGCTATCGATACATACAATATTTTATTGCTTAACATGTAGATGAGTTGTTGTGCTTCGTGTTTTCGTTCGTGATATCAAAAATATACACCTTACCATTATGCTTACAAAAAATCACAAAGTAATGTGTCTATAAATAGACTTTCAAAAATATATATTAATAATTACTTTACGTTTATAATTCATGCCTTATGTAATTGATGATCGGTAAGTCATTATTTTATGTTTTGATGTAATGTAAAATGTAATGAGGTATCATTACAAGGTAATCCATGAGAGTTCAATTATCGGTAATTCATTACTTCTTGTTGGAAAATAATGATACAGGTAAGGAGTTCACATTACAAGGTAATACATTACTTTATTGCACCCATTACCAAAGTTTTGCTGGTATATTTTGGAAAAACAGATTTGTAAACAGTTTTTCTTAAAAAATATATGACAACACTGGCTATAATGCACAACTTTACAAAACTACTTGACCTTTTTTACTTTAAGCGCAAAAATCTCAATGTTCTTGTAACTAGTCTCTAATTATTTATTTATTAACAAATTGTCGGAAAAACTAAGAAAATAAATTAATTTAAAAAGGGTTTTCTAACTTCCAGTTAAGTCTATATAATGGATTTATTTCCATCAATTTAATTTTAATAAATATCTTTTAAAAATTAGTTAATTTGTGAGCATATTTAATTATTTTTATATTCCTTAAAAACTGAAAAATAGCCGAAACAATTTTTAAAAACCGAAACCGCGGTTTTAAAATTTTTCGGTTTTTAGCAAACTCGAAATTGGATAAATCAATGAAAAATTAAAAAAGCATCTCTTGTAAAATAATGATTTTCATTTGACTAAACGAATGAAAACAAATCTGTTGCGGTTTTAATCATTTAAAAATAGTTCATTCCATAAGAAATCTTTTTCGGGATAAAATTTCATTAATTTTAGGAAAGTGAACTAATTTTAAATCTTGTTAAGCTATGTCCTGAATCTAATGCAGTCAATTTTATTTGACTTTTAACAAAAGAACAGTTCTTTGTGTTTTAAATGTCAACGACAGAAATATTTTCATTTTGCATTAAATTATTAATCGATTAATCGTCAATTTTGTCGATTAACCGACCTGACCATCCATTTAATACCTTAACCGGTTAACAGCTTAGGTCGAATAATTTTAAACATTAGATAAAAAATACTAAACTAACGAACAAGCCCAATTCTTTATCTTCCCAATCTTACTTTTAAGCGTTAAAAAGGTGGGTTTCAAAATGTTCCCGGTTTCTTTTTTTGTTCACCATTTGTTTCAAAGAAACCACGCAAAAATGAGTATCAAATAAAAGGTATTTTAAAGATCTGAATAGCGGTTGACTAAATATATTGGAAGGTATATATTTTTTTATATTTTCCCCCACAACGTATACAAAATTCAAGAAAATCTGAATAAGAAAATCGACATATTGACATCTTTTAAATATGTTTTGAAATCAGTCATTAATTTTAAACTGCAAACATTTTTTTTTTAAACTTGAACTTTTTGATGAATTAGGATAATATTTTAAATTTAGAGCTTCATATAGAATAAGAGGACTAAATCATAAACACGTATTTTTGTTTTGCACATTTAGGATTAATAATAGCGATCTTTAGATCTTTATTTTTAAAATTAACGATTGATTTTTTATACTTTTCCTTACCTTCCATACTTTCCACCAAAGTCTGTGTATCAAAACTAGAAGAATCGACTAAATTTGTATTTTCCATGTGAAAGTCGACTTCGCCATCAAAGCCCACATCACTTGATCTACCAATTATAACAATACTGTCTGTAGTAGCAGTAGCTGGTAACATATGATCGGAATCTGAAGTAATCATATCACTGGTGGCAGTGATTAATTCAACTGATTCAGAAATATCGGTAGTTTCGTCTGAACATGGAGAAATTAGTGGAGGTGATAAAACATCTACAGATTCTAAAGTAGAAGCTACCGAAGGTCGTTTAACCGCCGTTGCATCAACAAATTCTGTAGTGGAATGTTCTACCACAGCTGAAGAGGAAGCTTTCGATAAAGCCTCAATTTCTTTAACAACTTCACCCACTTTGGGTGGTGTAGTTATCATTTCATTCTGATGAACTTCTTTTAAAAATGTATCAGCTGTTAAATTGGGTGTAGACGTTGACACTTGCAATGTTGTAGATTCCACATCTATAGCTCTTGTGGAAGCCTCATCGGTACTCTCAGAACGAAGGGAAGCTTTGGCACTTGTTATTTCCGTTGTTATTACTCTGGTTGTACCATCATCAGTAACAGTCCTAACAACACCACCACCAGCAGCACTACCATCCAAATCGTCCTCTTGTATATCAAGTACTTTGTCAATTTTCTTTTGGGCTTCTTTTAAAGCAGTTTTCGCCATACTGGCAAAACTTGTTGTATCAAACCAACTCATTTTCCAATTAATACACGTTTAAAATAAAACATTACTATTATTAATTAATAATTTTGTTAATAATGTTTATTAAAATTTTGCAAAAAAATATATTATTTACGTATTCAACGTCATATTTTCACTTTTTTTTTTTGTTCCTCTCACACACATACACAGTTGTATCTAAAGAAATGTCAATTGTTGTTAGTGAGAGCAGAAATTTAGTACTATTTTGAAGCAAGTGTGTGTGTCAAATGATGTAAAGAAAACTATGTATGAAAAAAGTTCTCTCACCCTGTTTGAGAGAAAGTAAGTATTCATATTTACGTTTTGCCACCGTCGTTGTCACAGCTCCAGTGGCGCAATTGGTTAGCGCACGGTACTTATAATCAGTAACTTGTGAGCAATGCCGGGGTTGTGAGTTCGAGCCTCACCTGGAGCATGTTTTTTGGAACTTTTTTTTTTTCATAATTTTTTTTTTGTATTCTCCCAAGAACTTTTCCATAAAAGCTCAAAAGTTATTTAAAAAGTTAATACGTAAAGTTGTTTCAATTGAATATGTAATTAAATTACCAAAGAAATATATTTTTTAACTTTTATATCTGTTATTTAATAAACAAAATAAACAAAACAAAGAACGGACTTTCGGTATTAGTTAAAATATTCAGTTAAAATTTTCTATTTAAAACAAAAAGTTGTACATGACACTGGCCGTTTTTTGAAATCGATTTTTTTTTTATAATTTTGTATTTTAGTAAATATTCTTAAGATTCTAAGAAAAAAAATTTCATGGAAACATTCCTACGGGTTCAAAAGTTAGAGCCGGATTAGTGAGAGCGCATTTTTAATTTTCGCGCTACCTACATACATACAACTTGGTATAGGAGCCATAGGAGCTACAGCATTGAATTTTTGCAAAGGAAATGATGCAAATCGTTTGAAATGCGCCAGAGTGAAGGCATATGAAGCTTCAAAAGAAGACCGAATTGCTAAACGATTGCAAAAAACTGTAAGAAACAGCACAACACAAGATAACGAAGGCATACAGTACGAAGCAGGCATGGCAGATTGAAGGTAACCTTTTTTTCTTTGTTCACAAACTTTGAACGCGTTTATCACGAAACCATGTTTTTCGTACTGGCTGCGGCACTAGCGGGTTCATTTTTTGACGATTTTTTTTTTTTATTTTTGTATTTTTTTAAACTTGATTCGCTATCGTATGACACGAGCTTTTTTTAAAATTTTTTTTCGATTTTTTATGAATTTTCAAAATTTTTTTTTTTTGAAAAACACACTTTTAAATTTGGAACATCACCAAAAATTGAAAAAAAATTTTAAAAAAAGCTCGTGTCATACGATAACCAATTTTGTTAAGATTTAAAAAAGTCATTTTTTTTCCAGATCGGACAATTTTTGCGACTCCCAGCGCTGCAACTACGATTCCCCGTTTTTTTTTTTCTCTGCCGCCAGTTTGGAGCTCTATAAAACCATGTTGGAGTGAAAAATATATTTTTTGAATTTTTTTCTTGTAATTTGTTCAATTCTCTACAATAATAAAAAAAAAAAATTGGAAAAATGTTTGTTTTTGACTGAGTTATGAATTTTTTAAAAAAAAGGTCTGTTTTCTCTGCCGCGAATGTAATGTCCCCCCTTAAATTGATTTTCAATTAATTTAATGTGTATATTCAGTAGTCTATAAAACAAAATATATTTTTTATTTATTATTTTTTAAATTAAAATTATTTTATATTTAAGTTTTATGTACAATAAAAAAAAAAAAAAAAATTGTATTTTATTCAGAGGTTTTAAATGCACGTTTCCAAGGTCATTAATGTTCAAATGTTGAACATTATTTCAATCCGACGTTTCGCTGGATTAAAATATGATTTTTTTTTAAAACAAATTTTTGAAATCTATTTAACCCATTTTATAACAATCACCGATCGCGTGGGAATTTATTGATGAAATTTAAAAGAAAGTTGTAATGGTGCTTTTTTAAGTTTTTATACATTTATTACGCCCTCTAGCGGTGGTATTCACAATTTAAATTCAAGCTTTGATGCTCTCTATGTACTTAAGGGGTTAATATTTTTTTAAATTATATAATTTGTATTTATTGCTAAAGCAAATATACATCAAACTATCATATACAGAGAAAAATGTATCTATTTGCCAACTGAAATTCGGTTACTACGACTCAAATTCGTTTATAACGAATTGCGGAACATTCGTTTGCACAACAAATTTCGGTTTATTCAACTGTATTTTAGTTGCAACACCCGAAATATTCAGAAATCTAATATAAATATCGTTGTAGTAACTGAATTACGAAGTTGTTACCATTAAAATACACTTTTTCATTCGGTTGGCACTTTATTTCTCTGTGTGCAGGGATGTCACAGAAAACCATTTCGGAAATTTGTTTTCGTTTTTTAATAACAACCACACAGAAATCTGCGACACCAGAGTATAATACACATTTTTATATATGGTGTTTTCACGAATTTTGAGTTTTTTTTAAATATTGGTGGAAACAATTTTTCAAAATAGAAATATGGCAACACTGGCGAATCAATTTTTTAAAGTTTCTGTTTGTTGGAAGAAAATATATAATATATAATTCTGCATATTAAAGTTTTTACAAGTTTCGAAAGTTATTGATCCGATCTTTTTATTTAACATAAAAAGTACATACTGCACAACAAATTTTTTTCATTTAAAAAAGTTTCTCAGCGGTCGTTTTTCTATAAATTATTAATTTTTCTAAAAAGTGCTATAAAAAATGTCAAAAATTGTATTTTTTAATTAATTATATGACAACTCCGAAGCAATAGTTTTTAATTTTTTTAATTAATTGTATAGTTGAGACCTCAAATTGTCACATGCTCCTTCTATCCAAAATTGTTGGGCCTTAAATGTAACGACATTGAAAAATGGGTTAACAATTTTTTTTTTTAATATTCATCCTTACTATTAATAGTTTTAAATAGAACTTTTTTCAATTTTGGGTGCCTTGACATTATTTGTTTTTTAAGCATTCTGATTGGTCAATAATAGTGTCGTGAATCGAACCAATGCTTTCAGATTACACACCTTGACAATCTTACTTGGTTTGAATGCCGATATGTGATTTATATTGTCTAAAACCGTCAGACATGGTTTTTTATACTTTTAAATATAATATATAAAATTGATTTTTTTATTTCCGGAAATGCGCATTTATGATCAACTTTTTTTTGTTTTCCCAACGTTGACAAGATGTTTCCAGCAAACCTTATGTCAGTGCTAGCATATTTGCTCAACCATTGGGTTAACCATCAGTTATCATTTACTTACGTTTTAGGCTATCTATTATCATATGCGTTGTTAGCTCAGCGGGTAGAGATGCCGGCTGCCAATCTGGCGACCAGGGTTCGAATCCTGGTAGGACCAGAAAAATTATAAATGAATATTTTTGTAATTTTATTTTGGAAAATCTATTTTTAGATCACCTATTTTACGGTTTTACAACTTTCTGTTAACGTTTTTAAAATAAATTTGTATTGACCTACTTGAAATTTTTCATAAAATTTTATGAAAAACTACATTAAATTAACTAAAAAGATTTTATGGACGAGTTCCAGTGACACTTTATAGACTTAATGCAAAAATTCATTGATATCATGCCGATAACTCTCTCAGTGCAGTGCTACCCAGTCAAAAATTACCAACGGCTTAAAGTTCTAACCACTGGTAAAGCTTTTATTTTAAAAAAATGATGTTGCTTTGTTTAAAAAAGTTTGTAGTCGGATGTTCCGAGTTCGAGCCCGGTTTCAGGCAAACATTTTTTTTAGACTTTTTAATATTTTTTCATATAAAATTGATTTTTTTGTTTCTGGAAAAGCTCTTTTAAGACCAACTTATTTTTTGTTTCCCCAACGTTGGCAAGTTGTTTCCATCAAACCTTATGCCAGTGCTGACATATTTAAGCAGCCACATGTTACCCAGCAGTTTTCATTTACTTACGTTTTAAGCTGTCAAATGTTATATGGCTCGTTAGCTCAGTGGTTAGCGCTTGTCGGCTGCCAATCTTGCTATCAGGGTTCGAATGCCGGCAAGACCAAAAAATTTATGCATGAACTTTTTCTAAATTTTATTTTGGAAAACACATTTTTAGACCAACATTTTGGCAACGATGGAACATGTGTTTTCCCAGTGCTTGTCCGACACGGGTCTAATGGTGTTATCATTTTGGGATTGGAAAAGCCCTTGTTGCCAGCACTTGTACCACTTGCTAAAGTGCCTTGCCAGCGGTGGTCCGTTTGTCTTTTTCTGACTGGGTGACTTTAAATGCCTCTCATATCTGCAGGTTTTATGAAGTGAGAGGAACGATGGACAGTGTTAGGTTGACTATACTTTAAAAGCAAAGTTTCACGTTGAAACGTCTTTTTTATTTTTTGACTTTTCATCCATTGAAAAGTCGAAAAATAAAAAATTACATGACACATACAAGAGATTTTTTTATTAATTTTATTTTTTTGTTCATAGTTTTTAACTTTCAGATCCAAACCAATACAAAATGGACTCACTAGACCTGGGAGATACATTCACGGTAAAAGTAATTTAAATATCGATGTTTGGTGAAAATTTGTATGGTGGTTTACAAGTGAAACCAAAATTTTCCGATTTTTAAACTTTCGCAGTTTTTCATAGTTCCATAGGGATTTTCCGCCGTGTTACGAATTTGAGTTGTGAGACCAGTAATTTGTTTACCATTAACATAGGTTTGTTCGATCCAAATTTCTTAGGTATGTTTAACGTGACCAACTGTTTTTGATCAAAAACGTTACTGGGCAGAAGAAAAAGCTGGGTTTTTGTGCAAAAAGCGGATATTCAAATTTTTTTATTTAAAAATATGAATTTTATCAAATTTTCAAATTGTTTGTTGAAATTTTCTGAAAACAATTTTAAGACAATTTGAAACCGCCAAATTAATACAAAATTTTGTTACGTAAAAAAGCATTTTCGCACAAACATTACTTCGAAAATTGTGTGGAGTTATTCCCATTTTAAAATTTTCTCATCTAAATAAAAAAAAATTTTCAAATTTTTTTAAACAAATTTCTGAATTTAATTTAAATATTTTGGTGTTTTTTATGAAAAATATTTAGCAGGTAATTTTTACACTTTTTTAAAAAGCTTTCCAATCGCTTAAAGGAATTATGTAAAACTCTCCCAAAAAAGAGTTGTGTATAAAATTGTGGAAAATACCAACATTTTCTGTATTTTTTTTTTACTATTTACCCGTAAAAAAATTAAATTTCTGAATACTTGTAAAGGGTCCGCCAAATAACTTTTTTTTTTTGAAAATGTTATAAAAAAACTACTAAATATTTTCTCAAATTTCTTTTTTTATTTGAAAGTACAATCCTTCCGGTTAATAATGGAAAATAATTTCATTCAAATGGCTGCCTCAGCTGGCCATGCAGTAGCCTACACGATCGGTCCAATTTTTAAGCACATTATCGATTGTGTGCAGCTGTATTTCACCAATGGCTTCACGAATATTGTCCTTTAAAGCGTCAATTGTCTCTGGCTTGTTGGCGTAACACTTATCTTTGACGGCACCCTACAAATAATAGTCCAAAGATGTCAAATCGCAGCTCCGAGGTGGCCAAACGACATCAGCTCTGCGGCTGATAATGCGATCTTCAAAAACAGTGCGCAAAACATCGAATGTAGCTTCGGCTGTGTGGCACGTAGCGCCGACCTGTTGAAACCAAATGTTGCCTCTTCAATTTTTGTGAACAAAAATTCGTTCAATATGGCCCGATAACAATCGCCATTGACTGTAACGGCCACTCCTTGCTCATTTTCGAAGAAAAATGGCCCAATTATGCCTCTGGACCAAAATCCGCACCAAACAGTGACTCGTTTTGGGATTATCTGCACACATTCTGCAACACTACCATGATTTTCAAAGTAATGTCGCAATATTTCCCAGCGTTGTTGAAGCGTATACACAACCATATTCGTTCAGCGGAAGGATAAAACTAATTATCTGTCAAATCAGACATGAGCTAAGTGTTACCATTCACGAAATAAGCACTAGTTGAAAACAAAAACGTTAGATGGCGGACCCTTTAGTTCTGTTAACTTTATTTCAATTAGAAAACTTTTAAATTTTTAAAATATTAAACGATATTAAAACATTCTACAATTCTTTATGAAATATCTATTAGGAAGTTCTAACCCTACGGACAAAGGAAAATGTCCAGGATGACACTCGGGATATGTCTCAAGGTGGCGGTGACACGTCCTGGGTCGGTCTTTTTATATGAAAGGAACATATCACTTTTAGGTGGTATGCCTAAATTTCTTTTTTTTAGATTTTTAAATACATTCAAAAAATTAAGAATTTAAAAAAATATTTTTTGAACTGCCTCGCCGCCGGGGCTCGATCCCACAACCTCCTGTTTACAAAGCAAGAGTGCTACCATCTCATCCAATTCTGCTTGTGCGTAGTTGCTGACAAACAGGCTAGTAATCGTTTGTGTGTGAATGTTTTAATGCAAACGAAAAACAAAAATAAAACAATACAAAAACATAAAAAATGTAAAGCAAAAAACACAACACCAACAAAATATAATTGAAGTGCAGTGCTGACCATAAATACAAAACGTGAAAAACGAAGAAGTGCAAAAACGGTTCTACAATAGATCCTGGTGCACCAGTCACGGGATATGTCCTTTAAGGGAAATTGACTTTTCATTGCCAGTAGGGAATATTTTCAAGTTTTATTCCATGAACCTACTATGCATAATAGTATAAAGCATTTATGGATAAAGGGTGGAGGATTAAACAATTCCCATAATAATTTAATTTAAAAAACAAATTAAATAAATCTTAAAAATAATGTTAAAATTAAATGATACCATACGTACTATAACTAAAAACTGGTAGTCTTTGAAATCGTTTGGTTTTTTATTGATTTTTTTTTTTTTTTTTGAGAATTTAAAAAGTAAATACTAAACTTGTTCTGATGATGGGGACCTAGAAAATCCCCGAAATGGTACCATCAACAAATTCTTGAAAGTGGTCAATTAAAAAATTGAAAATAAAAAACTCTATAGATTATTTGTTAGGACAATATCATAATAAAGAAATATAGAGTATGGCCTTGAACTTGAATAAATTTTCATTTTCGTAAATACTAACTTGAATAATTTTCATTTTCATTGCACAATTAAAGGTCGAAAAAACATAATTTTTATTTTTAATAAAAATTATATCAAACTTGTATAAATGACAAAGTACCGTCTAGGGGAAGGTCCCTGTGTTGTTTATAAACTATATATACATATATTAGTTCTCATGTAGTGATTAAACTAGTTTATATGAATGTTTGATGTTTGACATGGGATTGTTACCTCTTTCAAAACGTGTTCTGATGATGGGAACCTAGAAAATTCCCGAAATATATCTATCAACACATTCCTGAGAGGGTCAAATAATAAATTTGAAAACAAAAAACTCTATAGATTATTTGTTAGGACAATATCCTAATAAAGAAATATAGAGTATGGCCTCGAACTTCAATAATTTTCATTTTCATTGCACAATTAAAGGTCGGAAAAGAAAACATAATTTTTATTTTTAATAAAAATTATATCAAACTTGTAAATACAAATAGTTTTCAAAAACTACTCGTTTTAGCTGTAGTACAAATGAAGGGCTTAATGTAAAAACTTGATAAGCCACTTTGACAATTTTCTAGTTTTTACTGTTTTCAAGACATTCATTAATAATATTAGGAAGAAGTCTACCTTAAACACTTGTCACATGCACCCAAAGTCCAAAAGTCCTGCTATATTCATATTTCTATATGTTTTTCAACTTTAAATTGCGAAAATAAACCAAAAATAAAATGTGGCGTATCAAGTTTTTACAATAAGTCCTTCAAATGTAGTATAAAAAGTAGATTAAAATTGTTTTTAAAAACATTGCGATAATAAAAAAAATGACAAGTGCTTGTTTAGTGGTATATCTCCTTTTCGCCGGTCAGAGGACCAGTTTATTAAATATGTATAATTGACTTAATTTCACCCAAAACAGTGGCAAATTATAATAGATCCATGATAGGTACTGCTTTAACAAGTTTCGGGATATGTCCTTTAAGGGTAATTGACTTCTCATTTCCCATAGGGAAGATACAAAAAGTGGGATTTGAGTTTAAAAAACGGAATAAAAATTGAAGACGGGATCATCTTTCAAAAATCGGGATAATTGGTCCGGTTAAGTATGACACTTAAATTTGTTTGTACCTCATACCTAAAATATTAATTTAAATACCTTTTACAATTCATGCATATTTCTTGTTAACATATTAATAAAAACATAAATTTAATTGCATTCTCATGGTTTATTTTTTATTATTAAAATTAAAGAAAAAAAAAATGTTAAATTAAATAATAAATGTGGTTAAATATACAAAAAAAATAATGGTATCGAAAAGATGTTGAAGAATTTCGTTACTAGTTAGAGAGGGAGTTTAAAAATTTTAAATAAAGTTGAAAGAAAAAATTGATTTTTTTTTTAAATATTTAAATTTGCTGAACAAAAACTACTCGGTTATTAAGAGGAGGCATACTTCACTGTCCAACCACACACACCCAAAAAATATGTCCACAACCATAACACAGCAACATCACACCGTCCAAATTCTTTCACTTGATCTTGATCATCACCGTCATCATCAATATTCTTACCATCAATCATTTTGATAACGAATGCAGAGAGAGCTAGTCGAAGATATTTTTCTTTTGTTAAAAAAAAAAAAAACTCTACTACTGACTGGCGCAACTAAAAGGGGTATCCTTGATGTTACATATTCAACCTGTAATAAAGACAAACTCTAGTTTTGTTTGAAAGAATAGAAAATAGATTAAAAACACTGATGTACAACTAAACTCAATTATTTTTACCTATAGTGGCTGTCGTTGTTAAAACCCGGTCTTTGGTTAGATTTGTATTTTAAATAATGTTGCATGTAGTTGTGGTTCTGAGTTTCATTTTGGTTTTAAATTCTATTTAATATGATTTTTTTTATGTTGTGTTTGCAAAAGCCTAAACCATGCTCCTTGCTTATGGAGCTGTTGCATAAAACAAACTACACCCAAGGAGTCCAACCTTCATACAAAGAGGCAAGATTTTCTTCATTTGTGGCTTCGCGTATAACAAAGTCAACTTGTTCGGCAACAGAATTACGACGATTAGGATCTGGATCTCGCCCCTCTAATTTCATGCGTATACGTTTCCAAACTGAGACGGCATAAGCATTACGTTTTTGTTCACCAATTTGACTATTAACAACTGGAGGAAGGAAATTAATACAAAAGTTATTTAAAAATTCCAAAACAACAGATTCTAGTTCTTTTCAATACCTTCTTTATTAACTTGTTCATTTCGTGTAGGAGATATAGCTGGAGAATCACTTCGTTGCTGTTGTTCATGTTCCGCCTCCATTTGTAGAAAACGTTCTATTAATAAATTTAGACAATCATTGTTTTTCTGACATAATAACCGCAGTTCTTTAACTTTTTCTTCAATTTGTTTTATAGACGGTGTATCGAATTCCCGCGAAAACAATTGAGCCTGCAATTCATTTAGTTTTGTTTGCAATAGTTTAAGAGATTGTTGTATATCTCGTAAATCTTGAAAAGATTCTCCAATATCGAGTTTTGAGGTTTGTTTATACGATTTTGTTAACATTTTTAACAATTGACGCAGATCCAAGCGCATAGTAGAATCCAAAAGTAACTAAAAAGGGATTTATAGAAATTAGTAAGTGAGAAAAATGTACTAAAAAGTCAAACGATTTTAAGAGGAATATAAGTTTCCCAACCCAGCCAGCAAAATTTGGATAATTTTTGGAAGGGACGCAAATGAAAATTAATATTGTCAAAAATTACTAGTTTTTTTCCATCGAAAAAATAAGCCTTCTAAAAAGAATTAGAAATGTAAAGAAAAATAAAAATATGATGAAAAGTATTAATGCCCAAATTCTCTAAAGCTGCATTTACAATTACCCTCGAAATCTAGCTTAAACTCTAATTCTATCATATGGTTATGTGATAACGAACTAGATTTCAAAATATAATTTAAACTGGATTTCGGTTGTAAAATTGCATTTACATTTACCCTTGAAATCCAGTTTAAACTAGATTTCGATCATTTCGCACTCTAACCTCCAAAAAGACGTAAGCACCAAACTCGTAATTTAACAGGAGAAGATTTCTTATCTTTTTTTTTAATTTTTCTTTGGTTTATCCGGTTGCAATGAAATTTAAATACGATATAAAATACCAAACCATAATGAAAATTATTTTTTTTGTTAGCTGCCAAATCCAACATTTAGGAGTTAAATAAGGGGGTATAACTTTACCCATTTTTTTTGCGTTATTTCTTATTTGGTTCAAAGATAATATATACATATTGGATATGAATTGAAGACTTTTGAATTGTGAACCTAACGCTGTATAATACATGCTCACGCGTGTCCAAGATTTTGAGTTATTCATTAAATAAAAGAAGACGTAAGCGACACGAAATATGACAACAAACTGTAGTTTGCGCTAACGTCCTTATGAAATTCGTAACGGTACTTCCTAGAGTTATGAAATTGTGAGGAATGATGCAATGAAAATAATGGTAGGTAGGATAAGACGTTTTTCGACAGTTTTAATTTTTAATTTGATTGAGTCTTTTTTTTTGTATTCAGTATATTGTCAATTGTCGGGGGTTGTTGTTTTTGATAATAATAGGTCTGTCTGCGTACTTTTCCAGTAGCAAATACTCAGTACATTTTTTTGGGAGAGTAAGACCAATTTTACTCTGTCGGCTGAAAATATCTCAAAAAGTACGCAGACAGTATCCAGTGAAATCTTGCAAGAAAACAGCTGATCGGTGTGTAAACAATTGAAATAACAAAGCAAAAGAATTTTAGCATATGTGGTATTAATCTGCTAGAGAATCTTCCAAAGAAGAGATTGATACCATAATCTTGGATAAGCTCCTCCTACTTACTGAGATATGTCCATCTCATAAATTGTTACTTTCACAAAATACGGCAAAAAAAGCCCTATTTTGAAACTAAAAATTAACCCCTTAAATATCACCCACAATTATGATTGATGCATTAATCTGCTAGAGCATCTTCC
The DNA here is from genome assembly GCA_021234595.1 of Delia radicum. Taxonomy (NCBI): domain Eukaryota; kingdom Metazoa; phylum Arthropoda; class Insecta; order Diptera; family Anthomyiidae; genus Delia; species Delia radicum. The sequence continues at coordinate 182,174,234 of CM037852.1, read as the reverse complement.
AAAGAAGAGATTGATACCATAATGGTGGATAAGCTCCTCCTACTTCCTTAGATATGTTCATCCCACACATAGTTACTTTCACAAAATACGGCAAAAAGACCTATTTTGATATTAAAAATTAACCCCTTAAACCCCACCTACAAATATGATTGTGGTATTAATCTGGTAGAGAATATTCCAAAGAAGAGATTGATACCAAAATCTTGGATAAGCTCCTCCTACTTCCTTAGATATGTCCATCCCACACATTGTTACTTTCGCAAAATACGCCTATTTTGAAATTAAAAATTAACCCCTTAAATCCCACCCACAATTATGATTGATGCATTAATCTGCTAGAGAATCTTCCAAAGAAGAGATTGATACCATAATCGTGGATAAGCTCCTCCTACTTCCTTAGATATGTCCATCCCACACATAGTTACTTTCACAAAATACGGCAAAAAAGGCCTATTTTGATATTAAAAATTAACCCCTTAAATCCCACCCACAATTATGATTGATGCATTAATCTGCTAGAGAATCTTCCAAAGAAGAGATTGATACCATATTTTCATTTTCATTTCACAAAAATTATTTCATTCAAACAGTAAATAAAAACAGCTGTTCAAACTAGTTGCAAAATCTTGCAAGAAGAAATTTCTCCAGCAACATTTTGCAAGTTCTCAACTTCCAACTGTCAAAAAAATCTCTTTTTGGCTCTCTCGCTGCAAGAGATTTGGAGTACGCAGACAACATTTTGCAAGATTTTGCAACATTTTGCACAAAATGATGCAAAATATGTGTACGCAGACAGACCTAATGTAAAATGCTTGATTCAGTAACACGAAGGGTAACGATTTGAATTGTCAAACCAGACGGCATGTTTTTTGTTTCCATTAGGTCCATTCGTTTACTTTTCCAGTAAAATCCAGTAGATGAGTAAATTTTGGGCAAAATGAAAATTTTACTCTCAAAACTGGCTCTTGCACAAGAAAGTAAACGAACGGAAAAATTGCAAAAACTTGAGCGCTAAAAAGCTTAGTGTTGTAAAATATGTGTTATTTAGACTACCCAGTATATATTGTTTTTGGTACTTGATGCATTGCATTTTAATAATTATAAATTCGTAGCAATTGTATTTATTAAATAAACTTTTGTGGAAGCTTTTACACTTGTTTAGTTTGTACATGACTTTTAATTTTGTTTCTAGTTAAATAACATACGAAAATACATGAATACTTGATTTTTGATATTCGGTACCCTGAATAATATGCAGTAAGAAGTATTCATATATTCATTAGCTTGACATCTCTAATATATTAATATAAATAAAAACAATTAACACAGATATTAGAAAACTGATAAATTGTTACTATAATAATTGTTTACTGTCAAAAATTTGTTCAGTAAAAATTTGCAGGTTTTTTGCTGACAACTGTCACTTTACTCTCTTAGTAGATGCTCTCTTTTGCAAATTTATGTGTACGCGAACGCATTTCAGTAAAATCCAGTACAAATTTGTGCAAATTTTGGTGTAAACGAATGGACCTATTATAAATTGTTTTTTATATTTAATTAAAAAAAATAAAAAAATATATAATATAATAATATATATATATATATATATATATATATATATATATATATATATATATATTAATATAAATGTTAAGTTTTCTTCGATCTTCTTTTATTTTATTCTTCTTAGTTTAAACCAGCTTAAGATCATTTAGTTATTTATTAATTATTTATTTTCAATATTTCTTCTGCACATTGGGTGACATCTTCAGGGAACAAATATTACAACTTGAAAAAAAAAAAAAAAAATTAAAACTAATCTAAATGCATAATTATATAAAATTATATAATTATATATAATTTCAATCGTGTTGTTTCACTTTTGCTTCTAACTGTATATTACAGATGTAGTTTATGTTTTATATCTTTTGAATACTTGAATTCCGGATTGTTTTTTTCCAATGGAAATATATACATTTTAAATAAAGTTGAAAACAAACAAAACGACATAAAAAATCCAGCGCAACAAAATCGAACGAAACACTTTTCTTGTCTGATTTTAATGATGTAATTACAACTGGGCTATGCTTTCTTTCGATTTATTTGCACGAAAAGATTTTTTATTTTTTTTTTTTAGATTTATTTAAAAATACCACAACCTTCTAAAAAGTAGTTAGTTATTTTTTGAAATTACTGTCTAAAATAGTCGTTTGTCATTTTCTCATAGAAAATTGACAGTTAAAACAACTACTACTGTTTACTACCCGAATGACCTACGTGTGTAGTTACTGTAAGAATATTCTAAGTGTACGGCTGTAAATAACTTTACGTTGGCAACATTATGTTTTTTTTTTTTTTAACAAATACAAATAACTTATTGTGAAATGCAGTTTTTCAATAATAACGGTATGTACCGGAGTTGGTGTTTGAAAATACCGAAACAAACAAAAAATTGACACCAATACCGTTAGTTGTTTCGGTTACCAACCTTGGTTGGTTTGTATTATTTCAAAGAAAATCAACTGTAATTGCAGTTAAAAACAACAACTACAGATTACTACACAAACAACTATCATGTAGTAACTGTAAAGCTTTTTTAAATCTTTTTTGAGTAGGTTTTAAATTAAAAGAGAAGACTGCTTCATAAAAAAAAACTAAAAATTTAAATAATATATTTTGAGCACATTTTTAACTAATATTTTAGCTGGCAGGGAAATTTTTAGTTTACTTAAAATTATTTTTGACTCTCACCTGTAACTGTTGACCATCTCCTAGTAATATCTTCTCCATAGATTGATCTTCTTTTTCCATATCACCGATTTTCTTTTGTACACTAAATATCATTTCGTCCAATAAACCCGAAACATTTTCAATCCAACATTGATCAATCTTATCTTCTGGATCTAAAAGTTGTACCAAATTACGTTCAACCACAGTTATAGAAGATTCACTTTGTAATAATTTTTGATGTTCGTTTTCAAAGCAATTAACTAGCTCTTCAAAAGCATGATCTCCCGAAGAAATTTCAAATTGCAAAAGAACTGCCGAATATTCGGATAAATTTGTGGATAGATTTAAAAAGAATGAATAACGTTGATTTGCAATTGAAATAATATCTCTAAATTGCTGTTTCTTCATAATTAATTCATCCGTAGGAGATAAAGTTTGTAATAAATCATTTATAGAATTTCTATGTAATTCCAAATCGGCTTGTATTTTCAACATGGTAGATTTCCAAACTACCAAAACTTGACTGATATTATGAAGACGACTTAGAAATTCCTGTTTTGTTGTAATATAGTTGTGCATATCTGGTATATCTTTCAAATATTCATCATTTAACCAACAATAGGCGGTTGTTATAATATGATATTGTTCTAATATCATGGAATGATATATTACCATCGATTCATCGAATTGTAATAGCGATTCATGTTGTAATGACACATATAGATTAGCGCATAGTAAATCAGCATTTGACAAATCAAGTTCATTAACTGTATCCAATGGTATCAGAGCATTTGTAATATTCGTATTTATATCTTGTATGGCATATGATAATAGACCATCAAATAGTGTTGTTTGCATATTATAAACAAGATCATCAATTGGATATTGTATTTTACGTATATCGTAAATATTATTGATATCATTTGTTTTTAATGATTCGGCGCTTTGTTTTAAAGATGTAAACATTTTTATAAGCAAATCATTACGTGATTTTTTCAAATATCCGTTGATATCAATGTTCCATAAATTCTAAAAAGAGGGAAACACAAATAAAAACAAGAGATAAACGTATATTGGTGTAATAAAACAAATAAAGCAAATGTATATTTTGAGACAAAAATATCACGTTTAAAAATTGTATACCTAACACAATTATAAATCCTTCTTATTTTAATTTTAATAGTGATTTTTATGCAAACGTTTTCCTGAAATAAAGCTGTGAACTAAACAAATTATTTTATAATTTCTTTTACGTTTCTAATGGCACGCGGAGTCGATCTTGAGTTTTTTATATGTTAAACGAACTACGCACAGAAAAAAGCTGTTCCTTGAAAAATTACCGCAATGAAAAATCGCCCCAATCCGAAAATAAAAAACCCATAAATTTTTCTATTGATGACAACAACATAAAAATATGGTGCAATTTTTCCAGCTCAATTGAAGAAGTTTTTATATTATAATTTGGGGTAATTTTTCATTTAAAAAATCACACCAAATTATTTTAATTTTTGGGGCTTATTTTAATTTTTTTTTTATTTGGGACCATTTTGCATAATTAATTTTCTTTTTTTTAAATTTCATTGCTGATTTCGAAGTTATTTCGTTATGAAATAAACCCCAATTAACGGAATTCTCAGGACATTTGATTTCAGGGGTGGGAAAGTCGTTGCCTACGCGGATGACATAGTGCTGCTGGTCAGGGGAAAATTTTTGCCCACGATCAGCCAGATTATGCAGGTGAGGTTGAGCGAGCTCTCGGCGTGGGCGAAAGATAGGGGACTGGCTGTAAATCCTAACAAGACTGAACTGGTGCTTTTTGCCAGGACGAGGACGTTGAGGAACTGGAGACAGTTGAGCATATAATGTGCCACTGTCCTAGGTTGCATGGTCTCAGACAGAAACAGCTAGGAGATAGATTTCACGACGAACTTGGGTGTGTCGCTGGATGCAATCCAGTAGATTTGCTGAGATTTGTCAGGGAAATAGGACGGCTGTTTCTAGTAAGGGGACGATAGCAGCTGGTTCTGGGGAGTGTATATCCTTTCTATCTTTCTTTATATCTATCTTTCAATCTATCTATCTGTCTATTCCTATTCTTTCTTACTTACTGAACTACTGAACTTACTAACTGAAGGGATTCACAATGGACCCTATTGGTCTCCGAGTGGAGATGTGCCCTTGGGCACATAACCCTTCCTAACCTAAACCTAACCCAAACCCCAATTATAAAAGAACACAACAGGTTTAAAGTTTAGTTTTTTTCTTAAATTTTTTGATTAATTTTTTTTTAAGGTCATGTTTGTTCAAATGCTTGTTGGTGAAATAATTAACAATTTAAAATCGCTTGATTTCACTGAAAAAAACAAAGAAAATCTTCAATGTTTGATATTCTTTCACTTACAATGTAAAGGATAAAATATGATGACATTTGAAAATAACTGCCAGTCAAATTTTCAACTTAATTAGTTGAACTGGCAACTGTGATAATAATTAACAGAACTAACATAGATTTTTAGAAAATAAGTTCGCAGTAAATTTCGTCATACTCAACAAACTAAGTCACGTTACGTTTTTAACTTAACTAGTTGAGTTAAATAGATGATGTTTACCATTTAACACTTTAAGGCACGAATATTGTTGATGAAGGCCATTGCGGGCTAGAAAGTTAACTCCATTCATGCAGGTGTCAAATTACTTTTTTTCTAAGTGTTTTTTCTGTTAATTAAAGTAAATTATCACAAATAAAATTATAATTTTTCTGTTAATATGGAAAAAATATTCATGATCTTTAACCGAACTAACCAACATCCCATATCATAAATTTTTTTGGCTGAAAACTTTTTTACAATAACAAAATTTATTTTGTAATTATAGATAACAATAAAACAACAAATTTATTCGTTTTTTTTTTGTTGCAAAATTGTTTGAAACGAAATTGTTTTATAGAAAATATATTTTTCAGAGGAAACACAATTTTCCCTAAAATTTTTTTTAACAAATTCTTGCAAAAAAATTTATTTAAACGAAATTTTTCATTTTTAATGTGAGATTTTTTTTATTATTACAGCATAATCAAAAAACTTTTTTGCAAACAAAGTTTTTTTGAATTTTTTTTTTTTTGGCCTGAGTATTTTTTTTTGACGAACATTTTTTGTGGAACATTTTAAGAAATTACGGCATTTCTATTTTTTTTTTTGTTTACTTCGCATTCGTCTTTTATCAAAAAAATACGACAATATCAAAAGGTTAAAATTTGTTTCAACTAAAATTTTTAAAGTCATATATTTTTTCACGAATTTTCTAGATTTTAATTAATGTTTTTTAAATATAAAATTATGTTTTTTATTTTCAATTTGAAAATCGTTTCAATGTTTTCTAAATTTTTAATGAAAAATTAAAAATTTAATTATTTTTTTGAATTTTTTTCTGAAGTTTGAATGGAAACTCTGAACTCTTTGTCCGTATCATACATGCTTGTTACATATCTTAGTTGATATGTGAAATGGCAATATTTTCGATCTTTGACAATTTCGTTCAATCTTTCGACAGATCGTTTGTTTGATACAATTTAAGACAACTATTTGTATTTGATATTTCGTCTATGTTGCTCTTAATTAATAACGAAAAAGTCCGAACAAATTTAAATTTCAATAATATAAATTATATTAAACATAATAAAAATAAAATAATATTTTTATAAAAATAAAGAAAAATTGGTTTGTAAAAACAAAATATTTTGTATGCATATCATTTGGGTGTCAAATGTTAATCTAAAATATAAGTACGTGTTTAAAAGAGATAAAAATGTACCATGACTAAAAACACGAAATGAACTAAAATATAGAATAATGGTGAACTAGGATATTTCGTTCAATTGGGAGAGTAGTTTAAGTGAACTAGTTCGTTCACGAACAACACAAGTCGAAACATATCCTTATATTCTATATGCAATATATTCTTCTCACTCTCACAAAATATCTAAACTGTATAGGTATTCTGTAAGGCGATCGACTACTATCGTCCACTTTTCGAAGTTAAATTACGACCATACTGCATGCAAATTTTAAATATTGTTAACAATTTTGGTAAAAAAAAAAACAACAATTTTCCATTATTTAATTTAACGTTTTCATAAGTAACATCGTCAAAACGATAGCAATTTAGGTACAGTTTTGAACAAAACGATATCTTTTTCTAAGAGAAATTGTCCCCTGAAGAAAAAATGGTCTTTCGAATCGAAGTTGTTCAAAGTTGTACAAAAAAAAATTTTTAAAAATATTGACAACTTTTTCAAATATTAGTGAATCTACTTAATTGAATTAGAGAATTGTCATACATAGTTATAAAGTTTACAAAAAATTATGAAACTTTTAGTAAAATTTTATGAAACAGATTAAATAATTTTTTCTATAATTAATAAAAAATTTAGATATAGAGCAAATTGGATTCTTTATTGGAGAATATTTATCAAGGTTTTCATAAATATTAATTAAGTTTAGTATTAAAAGTTTAAATAAAGTTTAAATGTGTCCAAATGTTTTTACCAAATTTAAGTGCAATAAGGACTATTCCCCAAAATGCTGTTTTCATATTATTGAGAAATAAAAGATTTTTCCCAGGGTTTAAATTTAAATAAAGGAAATCCAGCAACTTGGAAAGAGTTTTTAATAAAATGACTTCAGATTCATAGTGCTTTTTGTGAATCAATGTTATTTTCTGTTAAGGCTTAATTTTGAATTATACACACAGAGAAAAGTTTAGCATTTTGCCAACTTATATTCGGTTACTACGAATGAAATCGGTTGATACAACTGAAAATAGTTTTTCGCAATAAAATTTGATTTAGTTTGACTAAATTTTTTATTTAATAAGCGGTTTCCTTGTTTTATTTCTTTTTTTTTTGATAAGGGACCTCACGAAACATGTTATGGGGCCGCATTTACCCATGTCTGTTATATACAATCAAGCGAGGGAAAAAGGGAAATGCCCCCCCCCCCCCCCCCCCCACCAACTAAAATAATATTTTTCAATACAAAAATGTAAAAAAGATTAAAAAATTAATTAAAAATACTCTAAGTTACCTCCCCAAAACCATTTCCTAGATCCGCGCCTGTATACAATATATGTACTAATTCAAAGCAATTACATTTTCGTATTTTGTCATTGATATAACATTAACAAATATAAAAGAATATGCTTGTTTTGTTTTTAAAAAAATTTTGAAGAAGGTGCCATCGAAAAAGGGCAGATATTTTTTTTCATATAAATATTTGGCACATCTCGATAACAATTTTTTCCTGTTTTTATACACTCCTGATGAGGTTACATATCAGTTTTGTCGAAATATCGATCTTACTTCAATAAAGTCTATATATTCTTGATCCTTATGAAATTCTAAGCCGATTTAGCCATGTCCGTCTGCCTGTTGAAATTGCGATTACTGCTTAATTTTATTTAGATTGATGGACGCTTTAGCGAAAAAATTGATATTTAAAATGAGTAAAATAGGACCAGCGGTTCAAAAGTTATGAGTGAAAATTTTAAGGTACCTCTAAATTTTCCATATAAATTAGATTAAAATCTGTTACTAGCGTCTGTTGTATAAAATATGGTGTAAAAAAAACTCACCATTATGTGTTCATTTCCAGTATTTGTTTGATTATCTTGTATAAACAACATTTTCTGTTGTAATGCTTGTAAAGTCAATTCAAATTTCTCAAAAGCGGCATCAATAATTTCAAGTATTGCATTTAATTGTGGGCAATTTTCCAAAATACCAAAATCCGCACATAACACCAACTCATTAAGACAATTCTGCAATTCCAAATTATCATCCATCATGTAAATACTATAGATTTTGCCGCTTAAAGATTCCATATTATCTCTAAGATATAACAGGGATTTAAGAGAATTTATAAGTAAATGTAAAACTTCAGGATTTTGGGATTGTTTAAAGGAAGGATATAAGCAATTAATGAATTTATCAATTAATTGCATGAAACTTAGTTGTTGTTTTAGCAAGAAGTAATCATGATTTTGTAAAAGTGTTTGCTCGTGTTGATTAAAAATTTGTGAAGCATGCATAATGTGACGTAACATGGAAATTATAAGAATTTGATTGTTGTAGGGAGGTTTTAAAGACACAAACTCATTGATGGAATTTAATGCAATGGAGCTAAGGATTATCTGAAAGAAAAATATAAATATATTATAAAATTAGTATGTAAAAAGGAAAATGTTTTAAGCTTGATTCACGTGCTATCCACCCCTGTCCACCCATATCTACTATTTCCCAGTATTTTGTCATTTTCCAACGAGAATTTACAAATAATTTGACAATTCGTATCATCAATAATGGGAAATAGTAGATATGGATGGATAGTAGAGTTGTCACTAGTATAAAAATTATTCGATTAATCGAACAAACAAAAACAAATTTCGAACGAACTATTTAAAAATCATGATTTTCAAATAACGAATAATTCGAATAAATTTTGACGATTAATAGATTAAAACGTATAATTTTAAAAAATACATTTCTAATTGAAGCCTTTTTGGAAAATTATCTAATTTTAGGAAATATCGCTATATCAAATTAAAAAATCTCTAGAGAATAGATAGGATACAAAATAAAATGAACAATTTTGTAATAAATCGCTAAATATTAAAAACTTTTTTAAACCTCCCAGGTGCAAATGGTCATATATGATCATATATTGCCATATATGGCTTCATGTATGAGCATATATGGTTAATATATGGGCATATATGAACATATATGTAATGTATGGGAGCATATATCGGTAAATACATTCAAATGAAAAGTTCATATATGGATATGAATGACACCATATATGATAATATATTGCATATATTGTTTCATATATTGGTTCATATATGTCATAATCTCCATATATGAATTCATATATTATTCCGTATATGGTTAATATGTTTTAATTTTTAATCAGATATGATATATGAGGTTGACATTTTTTATTTTTAACCCTTATTCTGCCGGTCTATGAATTCTTGACAAAAATATATAAATTAATGTTTTATTGATTTTTTTATTGCAGAGAATGATTGCAGAGAATGAGTTTTGAATTGAAATTTGAGTGGAAAATTGATGAAAATTGGTGCATTAACTGATATTATCACGCTAAATATACCACTGGTAAAATTTGTTGGCGAATGCACCTCTTTTCCGGGGGAGGGGTTCAAAGTTGGAATTTTGTTTTGCGATTTTATCCAAGAGCTGTAAATGGGTTGGAACGCTTTATGCACCATCGGAAAGGTATAATATGTCCCCATTCATTAACCCATTACAAGTTATCTTAAAATTTTGTATTTTTTTTTTATCATTTTTATTATAAATTTGCAACTAATAAAACCTCCAAGTTTAAGTTTAACCATGTTTATAGATTCACAGGGTCGTATTATACCTTAAATGAAAGCTCAATATCTTGTTTATAAACTACTGGCCTCAAAACATACCTATAATACAAAAAAATTTTAAAATAAATAAAAAAGACAGGAAAATTTAAAAAAAATACCAAATGTTAAACTGACTCGTAATGCGTTAATGAATGGGGACATATTACTCTTTGGAAAGATATTTAAAACACCTTTCCGATGATGCCTAAATGATGCAGATCCATTCACAACTTTTGTATAAAATCGTAAAACAAAACTTCAAATTTGAAAAAAATTGGAAAAAAAACTAAAAAAGCTTTTCTATATACGAGAATATTGGAAAAGTAATAATATATGACCATATATGAACATTCATATATGACCAAATATGAACATTCATATATGTCCATATATGAGCATATATGTCCATATACCCTCAAATTTCGTATCGGAACATATATGGATTCATATATGAACTCATATATGTGGCCATATATGACAATATATGAACTTTTTCACCTGGGACTGTTAAAAATAAACGAAAAATATTGTATATATTTTGTTTGTTTAAAAATTATAATAAATCGCTTAGAATTGGCAGCAGTGATTCTTTATGTTTTGTCTCACAAAATTCTCTACTAAATAATAATAAATAAAATCTTAAAGAAAAACAGCAAAATATGCTCTAGAACTTTGCTTTTGATCTAAAAAAAAATACAAAATATTCCCACAAACAAGTTTCTTTCTTTGAAAAATTGCTCTTAAGATCAAAATATGGTATTAAGAGCAAATATGCAATATACGATCTAAGAAATCAATGAAAGAAGTAACACAAGAAACAGATACCTATTTGCTCAAATTGATGCTAAAATTCATAAAGTTTTATTGTTTATGTATTTTTGAAATTATTTTTAATCGTTATTCTTACGATTAATCGATTGATTTTGAAATACTAATCTCTTGATCGTTCGGTGACAAAATGTTTGATCGTTTATTCGATCAAAATAAAAACACGAATAAATGACAACTCGAATGGATAGCGTGTGAATTGCCCCTTATTTAGACAATAAATTATATATTTTTATTTAGTTGTTTGCTACTTACAGGCTGTTGTTTATGTTCCTCTAAAATATGTTTAGCTTGTACAATATTCTTTTGTAAATCCATAGCAATTGTAGTCATACACTCAAAATATTGACCACAACATTCAATATTTTCTCGCCTAGTATCTATTTCTTTTAAATTTTCCGTTTTATTTGATAACTGTAATAAATCTGAATATGATTTTTTATATTTTATCAAGCGATTATGTTGTAATTGTGATCGTGGTTGATATTCCATTACACGACTGTAAAACATTAATAAATCACGACATTCCAAAGCCGAACGTTGTGTTTGTATAAAAGTATTTTCCATTTCATGTTTGGTATATTTGGCCTGGGTATACATATGATTCCAATTGTTATGCACTAGCAAATCTTTGATTAAATCAAATTCACTTTCGTTGTGGACATTTATGCCATTATCATGGGGATTTATTTCAATTTTATTGATCTCTTCGCTATTAAGTAATATAGTAAAATATGTTAACAACACCAAATCTAAATCCTTAACAGTTTGTTGTATTATCAATTTAACTTTGTTAAATGATTCTAAATCTCGTTTATATATAGCATAACGTTGGTTAACCGTATTTAAAGCATGACTGTCCCGGGCTGAACCTAAAGCTTCTAATTCTCTAACCATTGCTTGTTGTTTAGTAAAGTTATCACGTTCTTGTTCTAATTTTAGTATATCTTTTCTATATTCTAAAACATGTTGTAAGTGTAAATCGATGTCATTTAATTGTAAATCAAAATCATTTCTGTAAACATAAAATTTGTTAAAAACTATATTTTTTAGAGAAATTCTATATTTAAACTTACTTATATTTCAACCAAGCCGGTTTAATTTCTGTAATTCTTAATGCTAAAGTTTGTCTAGACAAATCGACTTCAAGTTTTCTATTTTTATATAGTTCCTTCGTACTCAAGTGTTGTGTCGTAGCATTGATATCCAACGATGCTATAATATTTGCCGCACTATGTGCTGAAGTTCCTCTTGATACTGTGGTTGTACCATCATCACTTATGGTCCAGTCTACTAAGGGATCATAGACAAAAGCTTCCAATAAAGTCAGCAAAGTTTCTCGTTCTTTACGCAATATTTTTAAAACATGAGAACATGCCAAACGGAAAGCACCCTAAAATAGAAAAATTGATATTTAATTATTAAATATAAAAAAATGCTTAAATTAGAAACAGATATAATATTGCAATTTATAATTCAACAGGATTCTTATTTTTAATGTTTTATTAACTTTAATTAGCTTAATTTAATAAGTACCCAGCCAGAAATTCATGATGGTTCAAAAAACTAAGTACTATCAAAGCATACATCCAAAACGTTCTGAGAACGTTTGAAAAAAAAACATATTTAAATCAGGGATGTTAAATGGGGTTTTCAATTTTGTACCATCCTCCAAAAAAGTTGTACTTTTTGGACATTCATGGTACCATTTTTTTTTTGAATTTATTAAAACAACAAAAAAAGTACATAAAAATTCAATTGTACACAAAAAAAACAAAACTTAACAGTAACATAAGGTACAACAAAGTCTTATGAACATATGAAATCAAAATCATGGAATTATTTTTTTAGTTAATAAACTATTTGGAATTTCTACATCATAGCAGCACGAATTTGTCGTCTTAACCAATCCTTTGTCTGTATGAGACTTGATAATGCACATGTAGTCTATTTCTTTCCATAGTTTTTATAATATTTTGAAAAGAAAAAACTCTTGCCACATTTGCAGATGAGTATGGAATGGATAAAATTCCAGCAACGACTCTAGAAATGTCCGGAAACATATTGAAATTCAGTTCATTTTGAAAATTAGCTACTACCGACCAAAAACTACAAATGTTTTAATTTTTTAATGACTACAGTTGCTCAACATCAGCGAAAGCTCTAAATTGATTATTTATTGAATCAAAATTTGCAATTTCATTCGGGAACATTTTTACTAGAATAGGTACAATATTACTTGTTTTACCTGAAATAACATTTTCTGGAGTAAACTTATGGAACCCCATTAATAGTTCGTTATTAAAGTTGACTTTGGTTGTCAAAACTTCGCATAACTTTATATAAGATTGTGTGGCATTTTCTTTCATTTCTTTAACAATAATTTAATTAAATTTTCACTTCTTCAGAATTTTAATAAATTCAAAATGAAAGTGAAATTGGCTGCAACAAGTGTCAATATATGTAAGAGCTCTATACAAGTCTGCCAGATAAATTTTGTGAAAAATCTTCAAATTTGCGATATTTAAAAAAAAAATCGCCAATTTTATTCTACAAAATATTCAAAATGGTGATGAATCGTCAAATCGGATATGGTCGCATATATTTTAAGCGCTCATTACATAAAACGAATAAATGCAATGAAAAAGGACACACTAACAATTTGTTTTCTATAATAAAAATTCAAAAAGGGGAAAAATTAAAAATGTTTAAATTGTACCCAACGAGTCGCGGTAGTACCACGGTACTTTAGAAGGTCAAAATGTATCAAAAAAAGTACAATTGTACCAACTTTAACATCCGTGATTTAAATTACTTTAATAGCACTTTTTAAACAAACTTTACTGATGTTTATTGAAATAAAAATGATATCTGTGGAATTTTGATAAAATAGTCAATAAAACTTTTAAATGTGGATACACTCAAAAAAGTTTTACAGTTACTACATGACAGTTGTTTGTGTAGTAATCAGTAGTAGTTGTTTTTAACTGTAATTACAGTTGTTTTTGTATGAAATAATGCAAAACAACTATTTTGACAGTTGTTTTCAAAAGCAAGTAACGAAAACTACTAAAATTTTTAACAGTTGTTTAAAGCAGTTGTTTTAAAATTTTTGTAAACAACTACCAAACAGTAATTTTGAGGTAAACAGTTGAATTTTGTTAGTTATTTTAAAATAAAAAAATATATTTTGAAAAACTATGTTTTGGAAAATTCTCGTTTAGTTTATATTAATATGTTTAGAGTTTACAAATAATAATTAGATAATTTAATTGTATCTCCAATGCATTAAAACGTCATAACTGGAGTACCGTTTGGAATGTTGACTTGAGACTTTAAGTAAGATGCTGGAAATACTAAATTTTGTTGTAATTGAATGAAGAAAAAAAAATTGAATTTTTTTTAAAATACCAAAAAAATAACCTTTAAAAACAGTAGTTTTTACTAATTTTTACGGTTGTTTAAAAATTTTTGTATTAAAAAATTGTCAGTTGTTTTTACGACATTGGTAGTTGTTTTTACCACATTTGTTAGATGTTTTTTAACAGTTAAAAACAACTACATTTTTAGATGTTTTAACTGTAATTACCTTTGTCGCCTTTTAAACTGAAATTACAGTCTTTTTCAGTAGATTCTACAGTAAAACTTTTGTGAGTGTATTTTAGTCTAGTCCGCACATTTCTACTATTATACTATAAGATACCAAACGTTTTTCAAATCAACTTATTTCAAATTGAATTACTAATAAAATATAAAAAAATAATTAATGTGTTTTTAGTACTGGGAAATTACTTTCTTTTCGGTATTTGGAGTACTGGAAAATTATTCCACATTTTGTATTTAAAATTCTATGAAAGCAGTAAATTTTTGCATTAAATGCAATTTAAAATCATTATACTTTTGGGTTTTCAAATGTTTTAAAAACAAAAGACGTAGCGCTTTACAACTACTTTATATTTGGTTTTTGTAACGTTTTAAGAATACTCTAAAATACCAACATGAGACCGCAAATCTGGGTTATCATTTGAGTGCCCTGAGAACACTATAATCATTAAAAACATGTTGCTTTGGTAACGTTTCAACTACCATACGTAGTGCTTTCAGAATACTTCTATGTTTGTTAATTTCTGGCTGGGTAACTTTAGAATAAAAGGCACAGTGGGGAAAACCGGACTTTTTTGAAAAATATTTAATATTTGTAATAAATTTGATATGACCCATGTGAAAACTGATTCGTATATGAACATATATGATCATGTATGGGCTTGTATATGTTTGTTTAGTTCAATATATGACCATACAGTAGTTTTGATTTAACTGCCTCTTACTTACGTGCACTTTTCACATAACTGCACAAAATTTTGGTTTCGTTGTTATTTTACAAAATTACGTATGCAATTGCCTTCATTAAGTGCACTGTGTATACCTGCGCATTTAAAATAAGTGCCTCATGTTTTTGGCAGTTGTACATTATTTTCATACAAAAGATCGCCGTTAGCTGCCTCTTATGTTTTGCTTACTTAGTTAGTTTGGTTAGTTAACGCTTGTACCTACATAAATTTGTATGTAAAAACCTTATAAAATTTTTTATGAATGTTTTTTTATTTTCGTTTTGTTGTTTTTTATATAAATTCTATTGTATGAAATAAACAATTAATAAAAATAAATTAAATCATATCTGGTCTTTGCAGTTTTCAAGAATTTAGTTTACCTGCACTTTAAGGCAGGTAACCAATTTGAGTTAGCAGCGCTTTTGGCTTACCTGCACAAAAATTCGTGCAGAAGTTGGTTGTGCAGCTAAGTCAAAACTACTGTATATGTTCTGATAAGAAATTTGAGGGTATATGGTCGTATATTATCATATATGAGCATTAGGGGTACAACCAAAATAAGGCCCTATCACCACGATGTAGCCGATGTTGTGCTGAAACCGAAAAATGTTTCCTCAGGTCATTTCGGAACAAAAACGTTCCGCTTCGAAGCCGATTTCTGAAAGTCCTTTAAGATTTTTTTTTTTTTATTTTTTCAAAATTTTTTATTTTTTCAAAATTTTATATTTTTATACTTTTAGCAATACATTATAATATTTCGCAAATTTGCATAAGACAGCGGAAGTAAGTCGCAATATTTTATAACGATTAATTGAATTTATACAGAATATTATTCAATATTTAATGGAAGAACTTATAATTTATTTATCATTTAATGAAATTATAGAGAAAATATTTTAGTGTGACCAAACTCCACTTAAGCCGCAGTCATCGCTGTGTCGACCGTGGCTCAACTCGTTAAGAGGTGAAATTACGATGCATAGCTTGATGCTAAGGCAGAGAGTTCAAATCACAGTACGACACCAAAAAATAAAAAGTTTTTCATATAGAGCAAATTAACAATATAAAATACTTTGTTCCATTGACACATAAATTAACCACTGACGAGTCCCAGGAGGGGGACGAAACTGCGGCAGCAGTGTCCCTTGTGTCCGTAAAATTTTTCAATAAAAATGTTTTCGTCTTCTTCTTCCTGTAAAGAGACTAACTAAAGTAATATTCTACAGGTTAGGTTAGGTTAGGAAGGGTTATGTACCCAAGGGCACAACTCCACTCGGAGACCAATACGGCCCATTGTGAATCCCTTCAGAGAAAAAACGGTGAGAAAGAGTAGAAATAGACAGAAAACATAGCTCGAAAGATAAAAATAAATAAAGGTAGAAAATATATATTTACTCCCCAGAAACCGGATCCTAACGTCCCCTTACTAGAAACAGCCGTCCTATCTCCCTGACAAATCTCAGCAAATCAACTGGATTGTATCCAGCGACACACCCGAGTTCGTCGTGAAATCTATCTCCTAGCCATTTCTGTCTGAGACCCTGTAACCTAGGACAGTGGCACATTATATGCTCAACCGTCTCCAGTTCCTCAACGTCCTCGCACAGCCTGCAAAAATCCGGTATGTCCCTGTCCCATCTGCTTGTGAAAGCCCTGACAGCACAATGACCGGTCAGGAACCCCGTAAGGGCCCTGAGACCTTCCCTGTCCAGTCCCAGAAGAACCTTGGTTGCCCCTGCGTCCAAAGCGGGCCATAACGCATTAGACACCCTGCAGTCCATTCTGCTCCTCCATGATTGGTTAACGGTTTCGCGGAATCCCTTCCGTATAACCTCAAAGTAGTAACATAAAGGGGGCTTTACCCCCCCCGTCTCTTACCGCCAAGTCCAGATTTGAACCCTCCCTCGCAAGTTCGTCCGCCAACTCATTGCCATCCACCTTGCAGTGTCCGGGTACCCAACACAGCCTCACCGTGAATGCCTCCATGAGCTCCCTCAGAGCACACCTACACCGTGCGACCAGGCGCGAGCGCACCGTGTAGTTTGTCAGTGCTTTGAGTGCCGCCTGACTGTCGACATAGATTGTCACCCTAGATCCCCCAACGATGTGTCCCAGTATCACTTCCGTCGCCCTCCAGATCGCCAGGATCTCCGCTTGGAAGACACTGCACTCATCTGGGAGTCTGTATGATCTTTTCACGTCAGTGCCAGCAATATAAACACCGGCACCCGTGCCCGTGTCCATTTTGGATCCGTCCGTGAATACTGCCCACCCCTCGAACAGCACATTGGATCCACGCCAGACCTCCCTAATCGGAAAGTCCACCGGAGGTGTTCCACCGAAGTCTAAGGTCAATATCATATGATCCGATATTCCCTCGAGACTACTACCATGATCGAGCAGTCCTACTTCGTACAATATTTTCGTGTGGTCATCTCTCCTAGGTCTTACCAGCGCAGACTCGTAGAGCCTAAATAAGTTCCTAGCAGCAACACTCCTCACATAATGTTCAATTGGGGATAGATGCAGTATGATATCCAACGCTGCCTGTGGAGTACTTCTCCTCGCACCTGTAATACCAAGAGAGGCACTCCTTTGGGCCTTGTTGAGCAACTTCCTACAGCTATCCACTCTCAATGCATCCCACCAGACAGTACATCCATAAGTGAGAATAGGTCTAACTACCGACGTGTAAATCCAGTTTACCATAGCCGGTCTCAGTCCCCAATTCTTAACGATGGAGTTTCTGCATGTGTAGTAGGCATTGAGGCCTCTCTTCATCCTTTCCTGAGTACTTCTCTTCCAAGACAATTTGCTGTCTAGGAAGCACCCCAAATACTTAGCACAGTCCGATAGAGGCAACTCGACGCCATCTAACACTGGCCTCCTAAACTCCTCTATTTTATATTTCCTGGTAAAAAGCACCAGTTCAGTCTTATTGGGGTTTACCCCCAGTCCCCTATCTTTCGCCCATGCCGAGAGCTCGCCCAGCCTCACCTGCATAATCTCGCTGATCGTGGGCAAAAATTTCCCCCTGACCAGCAGTACTATGTCATCCGCGTAGGCAACGACTTTCCCTCCCCTGGAGTCAAATGTCCTGAGAATTCCGTTAACCGCTAGCAGCCACAGAAGAGGAGATAAAAGTCCCCCCTGAGGCGTCCCTCTGGTAACCCTTCTCCTTACGTTATGATCCCCCAGGCTCGAGTTGATGATCCTGCTGCTAAGCATCCGGACTATCCACTCAACCAGAAAGCCCCTAACACCCAGCCCCACCAGCGAATCCCTAATGGCCTCGATCCTAATGTTGTTAAAGGCCCCTTCTATATCCAGAAACGCAGCAAGAGTATACTCCTTGTATCGCCGTGCTCAATGTAGCCCACCACCTCGTGAAGCGCACTCTCAACTGATTTACCTTTCAGGTAAGCGTGTTGAGCGTTGCTGATGAGATGGGTATCAATTTTACTTCTAAGATACAGATCTATCAGTCTCTCAAGTGTCTTCAGCAAAAATGAAGACAGACTGATAGGTCTGTAATCTCCCGGTTTCGAATGGCCCGCCCTACCAGCCTTGGGTATAAAAATTACCCTGACCTCTCTCCACCCCTTAGGCAGATGCCCGCCACTAAGGCATTTCCTGTATATGTTCACCAGCAGAAATAGTGCATCGTCCGGGATGTTGCAGAGCATAGCCGGAAAAGCCAATTTCCAAACACCCGGGGAAGTGCGCCTCCATAAGCAAGGTTAGGGTCTCTCTAGGCTATTCTACAGTAATTAATATAAAAATTAATTACAATTGTCATTATCTGACGGTTGCAAAACACTTTTTAACAGAAAATATTTTAATTTTTTTAGAACTTACTGATCCCAAACTTAATTGCATTTGACGCGGAACCTTTTTAACGATATCGAAAATCTAAAGATGCAGTTCTTATTGTTTTTTTATGCACTACATGGTATGGATAGGGCCATTTTGATATTTTCAAAAATTGTAAAAATAGTTGTATCCCTAATGAGCATATAGGGATAATATATGAACATATGTGATCATGTACGACCATATACCCTCAAATTTCGGATCCGAACAATTACGGTAATATATGGGATCATATATTAACATATATGGCCAGCTATACTCACATATGATCATATACAACCCTATATATGATCATATATGTTCATATTCGATTCCATTTTCACCTGTGTACTTTACTTAGAGTTGTCAAATCTTCGACCTACTTAAAAAGACTGTTTTCGAATACTTTAATAACCCGCATATTTTTGCTTTGTTTATATTTTTATTGCACCAAACCAAAAATGGTATTTTGTTTTGGAATGTGTATAATATTATCATAACTTAGGACATGAGTCATTCCATGTCAAACCGAACGATTTTTGACATTACGCTTTTTGTATTTTTGGGACAAATTTAAAAGAAAATATATTTGTTTAAAAATTAAAAAAAAAGGAAACATGAAAAATGTTCCGAAATGTCGATATTTAAATTAATGTATTTTAAAAACTAGTAGGCCGATTTAAATGGTTGATGGCTTAATGTTCTTCTACTCTACTTTTTGTTAAAGTATTTAAAAATCAATGTTGCCATTATTTGAATGTTGTTTTGTATTTTTTAAGACTTTCGACCCCACCAAAAAATATAAATAATATACATATCAGCTCCTACGCATACTTCTATTGTACTAAATAAATACTGACATTTTCTGAGTGGAACTTCTATGGGAACTATTTTTTTAAGAATTTTTTACCACAATAATTTGTAATTTGCATATCAAATATTTGAAAATACTTTTATATATTTTCAAATATTTGTAACAATCAAAAAACTAGAATTTTTTGCTGCATTTTTTGTAAAAAGTTCTTAAAAAATAGAAATAATTGTCGTCCCACTCTAAAAATTTCAGAATTTATTTAGTAGAAGTGTGTGTAGCCGCTGAACTATTATTTGTATTTTTTGGTTGGCTGGAAAGTGATAAAAAATAGAAACAAAAGTTAAAAGCTAAAATAAAAAACTTTCAAAAAATGTTAACACAGATTTTTAAATACATTTAGAATATGTAGAAGTCAAGACCATAAAATTCGGCATACTAGTTTTTAAATAAATTAATTTATATACTATAGACATGTCGGAACATTTTTCAAGTTTTTTTTTTTTGAATTTTTAAACACAAATAACTTATTAAAACATTTTTAAAATGTATTTTCCAAAAATACGTATCAAATATTTTTGAAATAAGAATACGTCTGCCAAATTTCAAAGCAAACAAAAATTGCGTTGTCAAAAATCGTTCGGTTTGACATGGAACGACTCACATATAAAAAATTTCCACGCAGCTGTCCTTTAGGTTATATCGAAAAAGTTAAAAATTAAGATTTTAATTCAGAGGACTCGTAAATTTTCAAATTCGATTTTCTTAGGATGTGTTCATATTCGACTGAAATCCTTCCTTCGAGTCATAACATTTCATTACTGCGGGCAAAGAATCATAAAGTGGTCCTGAAGATGTTAAAAATAATTGTGAAATTACAGTGTGAAAAAATCGAAGTTATTTAAAGTTACAAAAAAATTTTTTTATTATTACACAATTTTGTAAATCTTTACAAAAGCAACTAAAATCTCTAAAATCGGAAAAGGGTAGAAAAAAATAATAAAACGCACCATTTTGTCTTCACAGCAGTGTTGCCACCATTAAAACAAAAAATTACATAGCCGTAGGTCAAAAATTATATAAAACCACACACTCAAAAAAAACTTTTACAGTAGAATCTACTGAAAATTACATAATTTTTAGTTAAAAAGCCGACAAAGGTAATTACCGTTCAAATAACTAAAAATGTAGGTGTAGTTAAAAACAACTAACAAATGTAGTAAAAACAACTAACAAATGTAGTAAAAACAACTAACAATATTTTGCTATATTTTTTAATCAACTGTAAAAATTAGTAAAAACTACTGTTTTTCAACAGTTATTGTTTCTGCATTTTTAAAAATATTTTTTAATAAAGAAAAAATTTTTTTTCTTTCAATTACAAAAAAAAATTGTATTTCCTACATCCTACTTAAAATGCAATGTAAAAATTCCAAATGTTACTTCAGTTATGACGTTTTAATGCATTGGAGATATAATACAATTTTCTAATTATTATTTGCAAGCTCTGAACATATCAATAAAAAAATATAAACTAAATGAGAATTTTTCAAAACTCGATATAATCTTCTATTTTTAAATAACTAATAAAAATTAACCGGTTACTGCAAAATTACTGTTTTGGTAGTTGTTTACAAAAATACTAAAACAACTGGTTCAAGCAACTGTTATAAAATACAGTAGTTTTCTTTAGTTGTTTTTTAAAATAACTAATAATGTAAAACTTTTTGGAGTGTATGAAATTACACAAAAAATTATATTTTTTTAAAAATAAAATTTCAAATAATCGTTATGATCAATCTAAAAAATTCATACATACACAATTTGAGACCCTTTAGACCGAATCTCTTGTCTTACCCGAATTTTTTTTCTGATTAAAGGCAAACTTTTATCACGTATACACTATTTATTCTTGTTTGGCAACGGATAAGTCATGATGGATCTCATTTTAATACTTGATAAAATACCGTATATTTATAAAATTACTACGCAAATAAAGAATTTTTTCTAAATTTTGTATATAATTTTTTCTAGAGAACTGTAAAAAAAACAATTATAATAAGCAATTATAATTGTCTGTTAATAATATCAATTCAAACAAAATTACATATTCTTTGTTTTAAGTAATTACCATTGACAAATAATTACAATAACTCACGTCTAGTTACTTTAAAGCTTGTTTGAGTGTAATAATACAATTATGGCATATTGTTAGTCAATGAGCAATGTTAGATATGACCAGATATGATCATATATAATTATATCCACAATTTGAGTCTATCCAATTATATCAGAGTTCAGATATACCTTCAGATATAATTATATATCATTTCATAACATATAAATATGTATAAGGTTACACTCAAAAAACAAAAGTTTGTAAAGTCAGCAAAAATTTTGCTGAGTCAGCAAAATTTTAGTCAGGAGGGTGCTAGCAAAAAAATTGCTAATGTCAGCAAAATCTTTTGCTGAAAATCAGCGAGCTGATTTTTAGCAACAAAATTAGTAGATTCAGCAAAAGTTTTGCTAACACTTAGTAGATTAGAAATAAAAAAGCCTTGTATGAAAAACAGATACAAAAGTCTTCCATGGTTGATTTTTTTTATGTCTTATTAGAGTTGTACTTTTTAGTATCATTTTCCTGTTCTCTACTACATCTTGACAAGCCGCGACATCTGCTTCATTCTACGTATATCTTTCAATCTGGTTGTCGTCCACACTAATAATGTGCTTATCAGCACAATTTTTTTTAGCAAAATTAATTAGTAAAACATTAGTATATTAGTAAAGCATTAGTATAAAACAGTTAAGTGCTGAATAAGTATAACAAAAATTTTAGCTGAAAACACGATTTTAGCAATAAAATTTGCTAAAAAATAGTATACCTGATTTACAAAACGTTTACTAACTTTTGTACTAACTTATTTTTTTGAGTGTATATATAAATATATATGGAGTTATACATATAAAGGGTCCGCCATCTAACGTTTTTTTTTCCAACTAGTGCTTATTTCGTGAATGGTAACACTTAGCTCAGGTCTGATTTGACAGATAATTAGTTTTATCCTTCCGCTGAACGAACATGGTTGTGTATACGTTTGAACAACGCTGGGAAATATTGCGACATTACTTTGAAAATCATGGAAATGTTGCAGAATGTGGCTGTTACAGTCAATGGCGATCGTTATCGGGCCATGTTGAACGAATTTTTGTTCACAAAAATTGAAGAGGTGGATATTGGCAACATTTGGTTTCAACAGGACGGCGCTACGTGCCACACAGACGAAGCTACACTCGATGTTTTGCGCCCTGTTTTTGAAGATCGCATTATCAGCCGCAGAGTTGATGTCGTTTGGCCACCTCGGAGCTGCGATTTGACACCGTTGGACTATTATTTGTAGGGTGCCGTCAAAGATAAGTGTTACGCCAACAAGCCAGAGACAATTGACGCTGCACACAATCGATAATGTGCTTAAAAATTGGACCGATTGTAGGCTACTGCATGGCCAGCCGAGGCAGCCATTTGAATGAAATTATTTTCCATTATTAACCGGAAGGATTGTACTTTCAAATAAAAGAAGAAATTTGAGAAAATATTCAGTGGCATTTTCAAAAAAAAAAAAGTTATTTGGCGGACCCTTTTTATGGACTCAGATATAAATGTATAGACTCAACTTTTAGATATAATTATATACGGTCATATATATACGGTCATGTATGATTTTGTTAAAACTGGTTTTTGTGGTCATAACTTGACAATTTGTTTTGAGCAAAACATGTGTTTTGAAAACAAAAATTTTTGGGGAAACACGTACAAAACATATTTTGTTTCAATACACGTCCAAAATACCTTCAGTGGAAACGTAGCATTATTATATTTAATTAAAAATGTTTTGACCTAGCGGAGAATTTAACCTTGAATAAAATTCTGGCTAAAACATTGAAACATTTTTGGGTATTCAACTGAAACATTTCTAATTAATACCAATATTAAATAACATACACAAAATATTTAAGTATAGCTTCTAAGAACGGATGAGAATCTAGCATTAAAATTAAACTTTATACTCCTCTTAAATATATTTTAATGTATTCAAATTTTTAATTTATACACTTAAAAAAGTTTGTCTGTAGAATTCACTGATAATGACAGTTAAAACAAAGGTAAATACAGTTAAATAGGCGACTTAAGTATTTACGTTTGAAACAACTTATAGCATAACTAAAATAATTAGTAGCTACCCAGTCAGAAAAAGACATCTGGCAGCTAGTGTTCGAATCCCGGCGGCATCAACAAATTAATAAATGAACTTTTTTTAAATTTTATTTTGGAAAACTTATTCTTAAACCACCTACTTCATGGTTTTGCCAACGTTAAAAATTTTATTTCCCCTTGCTTGTCCGACAGTTTTGGAACAGACGGACCTTTTGTCTAATGATGTTATCATTTAAGGATTGGGAAAGCACTTGTTACCAACACTTGTAGCACCTGTTAAAGTGTCTTGCCAGTGGTGGTCCGTGTGTCTTTTTCTGACTGGGTACAAACGTAAGTAGATGATAACTGCTGAGTAACAGTAGGCTGCTCGAATATATCAGCACTGGCATAAAGTTTGATGGAAACAACTTGTCAACGTTGGAAAAACAAAAAAAAAAAAAAATTGGTCCTAAAAGAGCTTTTCCAAAAACAAAAAAATCTATTGTATATAAAAAAAATATTAAAAAGTATAAAAAAATCACAAAAAAATATATGCCTGAAACAGGGATCGAACTTGGAGTCTTTGGACTACAACATTTATTAAACAAAGCATAATCATTTTTAAAAAATAAGTGCTCTACAAAAGGTTAGACTTTTAAGTCGTTGGTAATTTCTGACTGGATGCCACTGGGAAATCACTTTTTTCCAACGCTGGCATGGTGGTGTCAGCCAATTCCGTGACAATGATTTTTTCTGTAGGTCACTGAAATTATTGTAAAACAAATACTGACAAAACGCTGGTAAAACGTTTTAAGCAAGTGTTCTGTTAGTCGTTTATTTGCAATTAATCAGTAAACTTTGTTGTTTTTAAGGAATATACAATTAAACTAAAAAGAAATATTTTTTTAAACTTATTTTACCATTTATTTAAAAAAAAAAACTACATATAAATACAGTTTTTCTGTACCAGTTATTATTTTCACTTAACATTTTCTTTTTACCAAAAAAAAAAAAATTTATTTGAACCAACAAGTAAATTATACACAGAAAAAATTATGGGCCAAAAATATCTAATTAATCGATTGTTTGAATATCAATGGCAATTTAAACAATTTTTTTAATTGATTCAATAAAAAAATTTATTGATTTTTCTAATATATCCATACAGTGTTGACAACATGTAAACAAAATTTTTAAAAATTTGGCAAACTATTTTTTTTTATTTTATTTAGATTAAATAATCAAACAAAGGTTTAATTATATCAATATATTATTTAATTTGTAAATAAAATGAAAAAAAATCGCAAACGATTAACTTTTAATAAGTTGAATAGTTTACCGATTTCAAATACACGCAAAATCGTAGTTATTTCACTAGAGTTTGCAACACTCTTTTTGTTGAGATATTCGTGTACGCACGAAAACTTAATTTAGTTTGTGTTTTATCTGTGGTAATAGAAGTGCACATGTGGATTTAAATAAACCTTATCGAAAAAGGACAATTAAACTATTATTTTTGTAAATAATTAAATTTTCAATAAGTATAAGTGTCATTAAACTATCATTTTAAAGTTGTGTGTGATTTTTTTAAGAAAGCAATTCAATTACAAGAAAATTCAAAGACAAGACAAGCAAAACAAAAATTTTGTCTTTACTTTTATTTGTTTTCTTATAATACATTTTTATATTAAAAAGCTTTAATTTTATTATAAATAAAATGTCAATTTAATTTACAAACCTACATTTCATTTTTAATTTAATGGGGGGCATATAACAAAAATAAAAATGTACGAGTTTTCAATTAAAACTACCATTGTTTTCTTCTCAAGTTTCAATTAAAGTTTTAATCAATTTAACTAAACTTTTTAATTGAGGTTGTAAAGAAAAACAATAACTCTTTTAATTGATATTATTATTATTTTAATTGAAAGAGTTTTAATAAACAAATTTTTTTAGTTAATACTATCATTTCAGTGGCAGGTGCAAAATTAATTAAAATATTAATTGATTCAATAAAATTTTTAATGGAAACCCGTTTTTAGTTTTTTCTGTGTAGTTTGGAGTTAATTTTTGATAGTTAAAATAAAATTGTTTAATTTTAGGGATTTGGAGGCTTTTTAAATTTTTTATTTTATTTTTGATAGTAAAAATAAAAAAAAACTTTTATTTTTAAAATAGTAAAATTTTGAGTTCATTTTTAATAGTTAAAAATAAATGAAAAATGCATTTGATTTAAAAGAAAAGTGAGTAGACCGGTTTTTAACTATATGTTTAGTAGTTTTAAAGTACACATTCCTTTGTTTTTAACAACAAAATATTGTGAGTGTAGCTTTTTTTTATTATAATACTAAAATAACTACTTCAAACAACTCCTAGCCAGAAGTTGGTCAGAAAAATCAAGCACTGGCAAAGCACTTTATTTTTAGTACCAAATGAAAGCACTGGCAAAGTCCTGACTTAGAACGCTTTCCCAACGTTGCACAGTGGAGTGAATCAAAAAAAAAGTGGTAATAACACAGGGTGAGCACTAAGGTGCCAAAGTAGACCACCTCGAGTACAAAAAATTTTAAAATGCTGTAACTTCTACAATTATAAACCGATTTCGATGATTTTAGACTTTTTTGAATCCGCTTGATGAGATTAATAAAAAACATGCTTACGGTAATATGTTACCTCTGAAAGTTTAAAAGTTGTGGGATGTTGAACATTAAAATTTAAATTTGTTGACAAGTTTTTTTTAGGTTTTAAGTTAATAACTCCTTTATAATAAGTGGTAATACATTAAAAAAAATGTTGTGTATTGCCACTTTTATCATTAATGTTGTGCTTAAAGTTACATTTAATTATCTGTAACCGTTGAGTAAAGAAAAATCTGCAAAGTAAATTTTTTGAAATAGGTCAACAAAATTGTAAAATTTTTGAGAAAAAGTATCTTTACTCATACTCACTCATTAATTATTCTTTATCAAGTTTGCCGCCGGGAAATGAAAAGTGGGGTCCTGGGAGGAGTTT
Organism: Delia radicum; assembly: GCA_021234595.1. NCBI lineage: Eukaryota > Metazoa > Arthropoda > Insecta > Diptera > Anthomyiidae > Delia > Delia radicum. The sequence goes on along the minus strand of CM037852.1, from coordinate 182,147,041 downwards.
TTTTTAAAAAAAGTCAAATTTTGAAATTAGATTTTTTCGCTTTTAAAAAAATCATATTTAGATCCAATTTTTTTACTTTCATTTATTTTTTATTAATTAACGACAATATAATCTTTAATTCATATTAAAATTGTTTAGATAGCATAAACACCTATTTAGATATTATTTATCAAAGTTAAGTTGTTATAATACAACAAACACTATTATATATATTTTTTTGTTTTTTTACTTATTTTTTCTAGAAATTTTTTAAAATTTACAATAAATTTTTTTTTTTAAAGCAGAGGTTTTCACCTGTTCAACGATGTATAACATGTCTGGTGAATACGTTTACAAACGTCTGAAAACTTAAAATGTGTCAACTCGACCAAAAATTTTATTTATATGAAAATTCCTTTGTATGAAAATCATGGTAAATAGTGTATGAGTAATTAACAGGGCAGCGACTTTCATGCACTAAAAAATCGAAAATATGCGCTTAAAATATGCAGTAAAAAGCTAAAAATATGCGCTTAAAATATGCACTTAAATCGAAATATGCACCAAAAACCAAAAATATGCACTTAAAATCCAAAAATATGCACTAAAAATCCAAAAATATGCACTTAAAGTTAACGATTACATATACATTTGGGCTTAATCGGTCCAGTAGTTAAGAAGTTCTATATTTATTACCACTTTTTTTTTGATTTACTCCACTGTGCGTTGGCATATAGTGCTTTGTCAGAACTTGATACATAAAATTTACAACCGTAAAAAAATTAAAGCAAAGCTCCGATTTATAACAAGGATCAGGAACAAGAGTAAGGTCAGCAGCCATTTTGGCCGCTATAACTTCCGCCTGAAAAACGCTGAAATAATCGGGGAGTTTATACTACCCCTAAATACCCAGTTCCCGACAGAAGACCGCGGACCTAACTCCCTTAGAGTAACACGAAAGTCAGCGGTGAATCCAGTCTTCGGGATAGTGTAGTCGCCGCTACAGCTCATATCCCCAATGATCCTTCCGTGACCATATGGCCTCGATAAAAACTGCCCCGTCGCACATAGGCGGACGGCGGATTTCCTAGCGGTGCCCTCCGCCACTAGATAAATCGGTTGCAGATTCAGGATAATATCCAGTAACGCAGTAGGTGTGCTGCGAAGGACGCCGGTAATACAAATTTTAGCAAGCCTCTGCGCGCTCTCAAGGCGCCTTCAGTAAGGCCTCTTTCAAAACGCAGTAAACCAGCCAAGTACTCCGTAAAGCAAAATTGGCCTGGCCACTGCCGCGTAAACCCAGTGCATGAGTATGGGAGATAGATCCCAAGTTTTGCCCATACAAATGAGATTAAAAAACAAATTATATGGCCTGTTTATATATTATGTACGAAAAGAAATTTTCGTCAAAACTACGAACGAACCCGTTTTTTGGTTCATGTAAAACGAATCACACTTTTCAACGAACGATAACGTAATCACACAAAATTTTTCCATTAATTTTGGTTTGCATAAAACGAAGCAAATTATCAGTTAAGACAAAATCAGACGATAACAAATTGGCTTTTTTTTTATTAATGAACAATGTGTAATCTTTTAATAATTTTTGTAACAAGTTTCCAATGTAATTGGAAATAAACAAAACACAAACCATATAGTAAAGATGTTATGTTATTTTTATAATATTATTTTAACAAACAACAAAAATAAACACACAAATTTTACCAATTTTATGCAATGTTATTATCCGTTTTAATGTGCACTTTAAAAACAAATACGATAATTTAGTAAATAATTAATCGCGCACATTTTTATATTTTGACTTGAAGTTGAATTTATTTATTACTTGTTATTTAAATTGTTTTGTTGGATTTTATTTTATTTTTGTTTATTTACTCGTATATTTTTAATGTTTTTCGAAGCAGCCAAAAACGGCTAACCATGCTTAATTTTAAGTAAAAAGTCTTGACAAAACCATAATTAAACAAATAATTTATAAATGATAAACTAAATATCTGTACATAAATATATGTCTGTTTGTATGTATATCCGTTATTAAAGATAAAAACTAAAATATTTAAAAGCAAGCAAAAGTAAATGTAACTCTACACTTTATATGTATTTTAAGGTGCATGTATTTTTCCATATGGATAAACAAGTTTTTAAAAATATCCATGTATAAGCATTTTAAGATAAAATCAGGTGCACGTATTTCTCCAGAAGGATAACAAAGTTTTTATCTTCCTCGAATATTTATTTTCCTCCAAAATGTATCTTCCTATAAAATTTATCTTCCTCTGGCGCAGAACCCGCATATATATACTACTGTAAAACCAATTGAAATTTAATAATAGTTAACAGAAAAACAATTCATTTATTTTGTATGTCACTATTTAAATAGGATTAACAAAATCAATTAGTGTTTCATAACTATAAATATACATAACTTAATATATCAAAATTTACAAAAGTTTAAGACAACTCTTTTAAGGCAGCAGTTTTAAAAATGAGTGAGTCCTCATTTTTTATGAATCAACTCGAAAATTCGATCTGTCTTAAATTTTTTGATGATAGCTATTCCATCGTCTGACGAATTACATGTACTGAGGAATTGTCTTGTTGGAAAATTAATTAATTTTCGTTGCTATTTTCAATAAATGGCATCAATTTCTCTTCTAATACTGTAATGTACTAAGAAGAATTCCCCATCAGAAAGATTTCTTTTTCGCATCGCCTGTTTCATTTTTAACATAAGCACTCGAATTATTTGCAAAATTTGTCACAACCACATGTGAACGGGTTATTTTTTTTTTAGCAATTTCCCGAAAACATAAGTAACTTTTCAAATAGGATGAAATTTACCCTTTTTCAAAATCAGTTAGATATGAAACAAGCGGCATTTTATTGCAAATTGATTAAAATTTCATAAAAAACCAAAATAATTTTTTAATTTTTTTTTATAGTTATGAAACACTAACAAAATATTCCCTATGGGGAATGAGGAGTCAATTGTCCTAAAAGTGACTGGTTAAAGAAGGACTTATCACAGGACTGGTATAATTTAATACTGAAGTGGGCTAAGCAGTGTCAATTGTCCTAAAATTACCAATCCTGTGACTGGTAAAGGGAGGACATACCACTTAACCAGAATGCTTATTAACAAGAAAAAGCCAGTTGGCCAGAATTTTACCCATTGTAAGCTGTTTAGTTTTCGTTTATTTTATACGACATGTGCCTTTTGCGACAGTCTTGTGGTATAGACATCTTTGGTTAGTCCTGTGGCATGCCACTATGTGGTTTAAAGCAGGACAAATGACCCCCTCCTATGACAAGCCAATGTTAAAGTTGCCAGTTGTTTACATAGGGTAGGGTTTAGCAGAGGACCGGTCTCTGGCACGAAGGGACCGATCCTGTGGCACACGCATAACCGGTCCCATTCCCCATAGGGTTATTACACAATTTGTCTCTTAAATCAATTAAGTAATCTTTTAAAGTTTACACAATAAGAGATCAGTGATCAGACTCTTAAAAACAGTTATAAGTTTAAAAACTGTTTGTGATATTAGAAAAAAAAAAAAAAAATACCACAAATCATTTGTAATTATAGTTAAGCAACTCAGTACATCTATCATTAAAACAAGATTTGATCCCTTATCCCGATTTAATTTTAACTTGAATTTTTCTTAACTTTGACCTCAATTTCCGTAAAAACCAGATGTGTTGGAAAAATTTTGAAAAAAAAAATTCGGACATAACAATGAAAGGTAACTCGAAAACGTGTGGTCCCAAAAAATACAACAATTTTAAAAATCGCACGTTTTTGTAATTCCCTATAAATAGGCAAAATAATAAAATGTATTTTATATTAAAAACAAATAACCTCGAGCTGATTTAATCAATTGTTCGTAGATAGATACTCTAATCTATCAGAAAATTACAATATCACGACTAAAGGTAAACAAATTTTCAAAACTACACCATTTTCAATTACATTTCAGATTTCATAAATTATCAGTTGTACTTCATAAATTATCAATAGTATTTCCGAAATTATCAATTGTATTTCAGAAATTATGAATAGTATTTCAGAATTCACCAATTGTATTTCAGAAATGATCAATTTTGTTTCAGGAATACTAATGAAAAGCTTTTAATAATTTCTGAAATACAATTGATAATTTCTCAAATACAATTGACAATTTCTGAAATAAAACTAATAATTTAGGAAATACAATTGTTAAATCTGAAATACACTTGATAAAACTAAAATTCACTTGATATTTTCTGAAACATAATTGATAACTTCTGAAATACAATTGAAAATGGTGTAGACAACAAGCTCTTAGAGACTTAATGTAAGTTTTCTACTGTAATGCAAAAGGAAATATTCTAACCAATTAACTATGACCTACTACGAAACATTTTCTAACTACGCTTCCAAAATATCATAAACAACAACAAAAAAAAAAAAAAATATACTATAAATATAATAAACAAAACAAAATTATTAACACACGATGATAACACAAAAACAGTTTGTACAATGATGTTTGAGGATTGTTAATATGTTAGTGGTTTTAAAAGTATTTTTAGAGTGACCATATTTTTCTAACAAAAAATTAGAATGCTTTCTTTAATTATGACAGATCGTGGGTTTGATTTCTATCCCAAACTATATTCTATATTATTCTGTATTTTAATTAATTCTACATACATTTCATAAACATAAACGTGTTTCATAGATTCTATAAAAAAGTTTCAATGGACTAGTTCCAATGACAGTTTTCATTAAAGCTATGGAAATTCATTACTGAAGTGGAGATAATTCTCTCAGTGTGTGAGCTAAGTTACAGAGATTACTAGTCGCCTTCTCACTCTACCCGGCTATGAACATGTGCTCAGAAGCTATTGTACTTTAAACTTGCAAATTTGTTGTATTTTTCAACAATACAGCAATGTTGTGAAAAATATTGAAAAATTGTCCAAAATAGACTAGAACCGTTAAATTGATGCGCAAACCATTTAAAAAAGACTTAACTGGGAAAAAAATCAAAAAATAAGAAAATATATTAAAGGTTCACTTTAGGAAACATTCACCTCTTTCGTGAATAAAAAAGGAAATGTTTGTTCCCATGTAATTTTCATTCCCCCTCAAGTGAAAATTGCCCAGCCAGAAAAATACGAACGGCAAAGCATTGACCCAGTGCTTTCAACGGTGGTATGAGCGTTGGCAGAGCGTTGGGTATCGGAAGATTTAAGTGCTTTGCCAACCCCAAAATGATAACACCGGGCACGGCTTGGCCGTTCCTTTTTTAAAACGTTGGCCAAGTACTGGAAATAAGCGCTTTGCCAGTACCAAAACCAAAAACGACCAATAAAGTCCTACTTAGTAATTCACTTCAGTATAGAGTTGTTTTATTTCTTATTGAATGATTTTGGTAATTTGAACAAAAATAACAATAGCACAGAAATAACATCAGCTAAGTTACAAAATAACTGAATATTTTTTTTTATCAAATTATTTTTGTGATAAGTCAACACGATTTTTTACTACAATTTCACTAAAGAAAGAAATTTGAAAATAAATTTATTAAGTAAAATTTTAGTACAAAAACTATACTATGTGCTGACTATAATAGGAGACCTTAATATTCTTAACTTCAATTCATAAATTGCAATTTAGTTTTGAATTTTTCCACTTTTGTTGTGAACAAGGGATGTGCCACAGTTTTTATTAAGTTAACGGTTGTAAATTTTGTAAATAAGTACTGGCAATGTACTTTTTGCCAATGTTGGAAAAGCGTTCTAAGGGAGACAAAGGGAACAAATTTCGAGGGAACTTTTATTTACGATTGGAATTTAGTGAAAAGGGAAAACAATTCGAGGGAAAACATATTCACGATAGGGGTGGTTATAAAATTAATTTATTCACATTTTAGTTTTATTTATTATGTTTTTTTATGGAATCAAATATTTTTATTAAAATTGGTAAAAAAAAATTGTTAACGTTTACAAAAATCCGACTCGGAAACTTCTTTAAAACTTGTTTGTTAAGCACTTTTTAGTTTACAAAAAGTTAAACTTTATACTGCGTTTTTATTTTTTGAAATGACACAATAAAACCAAGAAAAACGTGTGCATTCAAGTCGAAACTTTTTTAAAATAGTGATAGCGGATATTAAACTCGATGACAGTTGACAGTTTTGACACATTCATGCAACAACACAAAAAAAAAAAACCTTAGGGAGCAGACCAATTAGTTAGCTATATTAACGTAAGTTTCTTGTCTCTCACAATCAAACTTACGTGATTTTGTCTTAAAAAATTTATAATATTGAGTGTTTTGGGAGTTAAAATCAAAGGGAAACATTTCCAATTTTTCTAATGCAAGCACCGAAAAAATATAAATTGTCACTTTTCTACTGTTGATGAACTAGTTTTTCTAAACCCTCAACATATCATATTAATTATATGTATATTATCACAGAAAAAACTAAAAACGGGTTTCAATTAAAAAATTTATTCAATCAATTAATATTTTAATTGATTTTGCACCTATCACGGCAATGATACTATCAATTAAACCTTTTATTAAAATTGAGAAGGAAAAAAAAGTTATAAATAACTTCTACAAAAAAAATATGATACTCACAAAAAAAGTGTGTGATCTATACGTTGGTATGTGTGTTTTTTGCAATGCTGAGCCTGTTTGTGTGTGTGCTTGTTTTGTTTGTTAACTTCAAATGTATTTGGTATTTTATACTGCAAATTTTCTATTTATGCATACAGTGTATGAAAAAAAATTATAATATGATAATTGAGTCTAAAACAAAATATGTATTTATATATTTAAAAGTCAATTAAAATTTTTATTGATTCAATTAAATCTTTGTTTAGAAACAAATTCAATTCAAATCAAATCTTTAATTAGCTATTTTAGGTTGATCATTTTTTCTGTGATACTAGGTTACATGTTATAGAGCCTGGGTGGCCCGAACCTCTCAACCGATAAAAGAAAACGGGATCGATTTTTAAATATATTATTTATTATAATTTATTGGAATTTCGAAAATCCTAGAAATCTAACCATATCAATAGATATTGACAATTGAAAAAATTCAAACTAGTTCTGAATATTTAGTGTAATATTTGTGTACTCGGCTTCGTTTTTGATAAAATATTCGTTCAATATTGTGCATCACAAATATTCAGTTAAAACCAATAGTTTTGTTCTATATATTAGGGATACTATAACGTATGATGAATATGACGTTGATACGCACTGATGTTTTTTTTTTTTTTTACAATACTCTCACTTTACTACTTTGCAGTTTTTGAAATATCGCGGTTTTTATAATTACATTATTCACGCAATTTTTCTTATATTTTGCTTAATTTTTCGAAATTTTAGCACAAAATCATGATTTTTTTTTAAGAATATAAATCTACACAAAATTATTTTTAATGTGAGGATAATCATGTCGGTGTTTGCATCAGGATATATTGCTGGTTGGTATTCCAAGGAATTTTACTTTTTTATTTTTATCATTTGTAGTTTTTAAAATATCGCGGTTTTTACGTTATACGTTTACGTTACGTACTCCATTTCTTTTTATACAAATTTTCTTCATTTCTAAATATCTCAGGATATTTTCAATGGATTTGCAATTTTAATATAAAAATGAGCTCAGTGAAATGTTCAGTTTACGCATGGTGATAAAATTTGATAATTTTAGGCAGATATAAAATTTCTAAGGATAAAACTAATCATGCCAAATTTTTAAATTCCTTGCAATATCATTAAGAAATCCTGAAAGAAACACCGACGTAAATGTACTGAAATCAAATATAATTTTGTGTAGATTTAAATTCTTAAAGAAAATTTGATGACATTGCTGTTAAATTTTGAAAAATTAAGCAAAATATATGAACATTTTTTTGAATGATGTATATGTAAAAACCGCTATATTTCAAAAAATGCAAACGAGAACAAACAAATTATGACAGATTTTGATTCAGAGTACATATATCTATTAAAAAATATGTATTTTATTGAAAGATTCTGCAAAAATTTGCAAATTGTTGAGAAGTGTTACTTAATTCACAAAAAAATATGGGTCTCGCATATATGATATAAGCCAATTGGCCTGAACAAAGCTCATCTTCAAAAGGATATACAAATTAAATCCGAGCTAAGTTTTTTAAACCCCTTTTTGGTTTTTGATCTGCTAATAGTCTATGTTCATTTCCCGTTGCTTTGATTAAGGACACAAATTTGTAGCACAGTGTAATTTGCCTCTTACGTGCTTACAAATTTAGGGGTGACTTTAAATTGAATTCTTCTTAACCTACGCGATGTACCTTAACATAATTTTCCAATCTAGTGCATTTAATGTGCAGAAATGGAATTTGAAATCCAACAAATTTAAAAGCTTTTAAGATATTCGCATTTTTCTAAAACATTATACTTAGAAATAGATATTTTTGTTAATATGATCAAATTTTCTGAAAAGATGTAAGAAAAAATTCAAAATGTTATGAACAAATTTCTGAAATCTAAAATAATTTTTAATATAGATTAGCAAACTGTAAATGAAATTAAAATTAAAAAAAAAATAAAAAATTTTTAAAAACAAAAATTTTAAGAACATGTATTTTAATCATTTTCGATTCATAGAATAACAACTCTTAAAAAAGTAGTCGAATTTCGATGGCTGAGAAGAATTATTATCGAAAGTTTATTAAAATTTTATTTTTCAAATAATAAAAAAATGCTCATCGTTTAATAGGTACAATCATAAAAAATCGAGCACAAATATTTGGAAATTCAGCTCCGACAAAAGAAAAAAGTACCTATAAAGTACCAACTGAATTTTCAATGAAGTTGAGAATTAAGTGCCCCTAAATTTAAGTGACTTACATTTTAGGTATAAAAGTAAGTAAATGTACAATCATCTGACAGAAAAGTTGTTAAATGAAAATAAAAATAAATCCGTTGAAAACAGCACATATTTTCTGCTAAATGGTAGTTGGTTAAAACTAGATAAAAAAAATTAGTTAATATACAAAAATTTAGAAGAATTTTTATTCAAAATAAATGCTGCTGAAATAATTTTCATTTTGTCAATTATTTATTTAATGAAAACAAATTTCATTTAATTTTATTTCTGTACAAATTACACAATGGAAAACACTATATAAATACATTTAATATCGTTTTTATTTTTCATTTTTTTTATATCACCCTTTCCTGTTTGTTTTGTTTCTTGTTTTCTCTATTTATGTATAATTGATTGAAAATACTGAAAGGCTGAAAAAAGAGAAAAACAGTATTTAATAACATTCACATAAGTAAATATATATTTCATTTTAAAACTTACCTTATTATTTTATCAGTTTAATTATATTTGAAACTGCAAATTTTGTTTCGGGCTTGGCTTCCTACTAAAAAACAGAAACACATATGCAAAACAACCACCGCGTTTGTTTTTCTTGATCATTCCTATCTGTGTTTGCTTCTAGGTTTCCTTAACAATGTCAAGATTATTTTTTGTTTTAGTTAAGAGTTTTTCCAAGATTAGGGTCTCTATCTCTTCTCCGGAAGACGCTCTAGCAGATTAATGAATATATCATCATTCTAGGTGACTGTTAAGGATGTAAAATTGAAGTTGACAGAGGGCCTAAAGAGGAGTTTTCCATAAAAACACGTCTATATTTATGGAAAACTCCTCTTTAGGGGAGGCCTGCTTTTTTAAGTAGAAAGCTTCTCCTTTAGGGGGAGCTCTAGCAAGGATCAGGAAATAGGAGGAAATAGGAGGAGCTTATCCAAGATTAGAGTAGCAATCTCTTCCTTGGAAGATTCTATAGCTGATTAATGCATCAAACATATTTGTAGGTGGGGTTAAAGGGGTTAATTATTAATTAGAAAAGAAGTATTTTTATAGAATTTTGCATAATTAACCCAGCTCGGGATGGCCATATCTCAGGAAGTAGGAGGAACTTATCCAATATTATTGTAGTCAAGATTAGGTAGTTTATCCAAAATTGTATTATTAACATTCACATAAATATATTTTTATTTTAATACGAACCTTATTATATTAATTATAATATTTAATATTTATTTAATAATTCGATATTTTTTCCGGCACATTTTTGCCTTGCGTTCTTCTCCGCATTTTTTCCGACTGAAGCACAAACATGTTTTTACTTACAAGCTTTTGTTGCTGATTTTATGTAAAAAATTTATACACACTTGAAAAACAACCACCACCTTTATAATAGAAATGAGCGCACCATAGACACTAGCGAAATCATTAAAAATTTAAAATAAATTTTTGAAGAAAAAATTTGTTCAACTTGTTTATGTGGCAAAATGAGATAACTGATAACTTTAGTTAAATAACGGGTTGAAACGATATCAACAGCAAATTTAGTTCATTTGAGTTGGAAACCTTTTGTACTAACTTTTTTATATTAGTGTACGTGAGAACTTTTGTATTCCATACCAAAGTATGTAGTATTTACTGGCAGAAGCCAAAACTAAAGCATTAGCAAGAACGTTCCCAGCAAAAACATGGTAATGACAGGTCATTACCATATAGATTAGAAAGATAAGGCTTAGCATTAAATAGTGTTTTCGTGAACGCATTAATTTTTTAAGTGATTTTTAAAAATGTGGTAGTATAATAAACCAAATCCCAGCAAATCGTAATTAAAAAGAAAAAATTCTATAAAAGTTTTGTTTAGATAAATTATAACCAAAATTTTTTATGGCAATGATCAAACTTAAATATTAAATATTGCACTACACTTTTGAGCGGACACCTTAAATATTTTTGAAAAAGTAATTGTTATATAGTCCTTTTTAATGGACAAATCTGTTTAAAAACATCAAATGTATCTAACATCTGACAAAACTATATTCATTTGTAACATATTATCGGATGGGTAAAATTACCCCTATTATTACAATTTCAGCCTAACGGTTTTTTAAGTGGAGGGTGGGTCGGCATATTAGATTCTCCATTTTGATTTCTTATATTTTTTTTTTTTTTTTGAGAAACGCGACTTCCAAAATCCATTTAAGATCTATTTGAATAAATATATTTTAGTTTTAACAAAAAAAAAAAAAAAACTAACTTTACTTAGTGTAGAAGTGGGATCTAAACGCTATTTTTCATTTATAGGACAATATCTCAAAAGATAATGGTCGCAAAACTCAAGTTAGAGGACACCTTAATGAACACATGGGCATTAACGTTTTTTCAATATCTCTTTGAGCTTTTTGGAGATCGATTTTCAAAAAAATCAATATTTCTTTGTGGAAAATTGCAATTTTGTACCTTATTTTGATAATTATGTCAGTGTTTTAGATTTATATTTTTAAATTTATACCTCTTTAATGATTTGTTATTGATGTTGATTTCAAAATTCTTTAATTTACAAAGTTTTTATTGTATATTTGAAAAATAAAAAAAAAAGTTAAAGAAAAACAATTAGCCAGAATGTTTTTTTTTTTTTTTAAGAGAAACAACACTCAGGAAATTCTTCCTATTAATCAATGTGTTGCTTTCTTTGGAAAGGGGATAGTGGAGAGATGAAAGGTGGTGAAAGATGAAGGGCTTCAAACATGGCAACACTGTAATTGCGCGAGATGATAGGTCTTAGAACAGTTGTTGCTCGCCACCTGATGTAGAGTTGGCGAATTTATTGAAACTTTTTGTTTTATAGCACTGATTCATTATTTTACTTCGGTGGGGTTAAGTGCTATGGGAACACCGAAGGTGGGCGCAGCGATACATATAAGTGTTAGAAAACTGATACATATTATTTTTCTAAATTGATGTTGTCGTCACCGGAAATCGAACCCGGGACCAACGCGCTAACCATTACACCACAACGCCCACGCATGCAACTGAAATGTATTTTTGGTCAAAAAATGGAGATCCTGGCCCACTGTATAATGTACCCAGCAAAAACATGGTAGTGACAGGTTATTACTGTATACTAGGCCGGGTCGATAAAAAAAGTTGTGCCGATCACCCCCTAGAATTAAAGATAATTTGAAGAAGATTTGAAAAATTTTTTTTTTTGCCACGCCCCTTGACTCCGCGCATTTGGTTTTTTATTTCCTGTGGCTCCATTTAAAGTCCGATCGTAACGTGTGATATATCATTGTTTTTGGAATGACAACGGCTACATTTTCTACTTCGATCACTTTTGACGTCAAATTCTATAAGTGACTTCTGGAAACTCGATTTCTACCACCCTAATTTTGCATATTTTTACATGTTTTTGCATATTTTTACATATTTTTGCATATTTTTGCAATTTTTTTTTGATGTTTTACTAAAAAAGCCGTTGTCATTCCAAAAACAATGATATATCACACGTTACGAACGATTTTCAAATCTTCTTCAAATTATCTTTAATTCTAGGGGGTGACCGGCACAACTTTTTTTTTTGTATGGGGTGCGACCCACTCTACTGTATACATTACAAAGTAATGATTGGTTATTACTTCTTACATTACTTTAAAATACAAAATAATAACTTACTGATAGTGGGCTATGGAAGTACTTATATCTAATTGCAAAATAATAAGTAACTGGTAATTGGTTACATAAGTATCGATTTCATATTTTTTATTGCAATATTATCGGGGTATTTTTTGATCAACATTTTTTTACTTCAATATATTTTTTTTTTGCATATGTCAAGAATATTTGGTCTTAATTCGGTATTCTGCGTAATCCGCATGTTTCTTCTATTAGTCAAGCTTCTACACAGAGAGAATTATTTTTATTATAGTTGACGAAAAATAATGAAAATTTTCAGTAAACAAATTAAACGTTTCTTCACAATGTGAACGAAAATGTTCTTACAATTAATAAAAATGTACATACTTCTTCATTAAGCGGATGACATTTTTAATAATAAAAAGATATTTTTCATTAAATTTGCACTAGTAAGCAACTTCTATGCAAAAATTCATTAATATCAATTCTCTTAATATAGTATCCGACCAACAGTTTGGGCAAAAAAAATATAGCTAATATATTTGTTTTGCTTTATTTTTGTGAATATACGGAGGTTGCAAGCTCGTTATAAATTTAAAATAGCATAAAAATAATCTCGATGTATATAAAAATAAAAAACTAATAAAACTGTAAAAAATATTAGTTGACCCAGAGTAAAAACTAAAATTTTTTATATAAATAGAAAATTTTTGGTCTTCAAAGTTTAGTAACGTCAGGATGCTTGTTAGGAAAAGACCCTAACCACGTGATTGATTACTAAGAATACAAGAATGGAACAAAATTGATGATTAATAGGTTTTTTGTTAAAGTTCTACCTATTATAAAGGCTGTAGCTTTTCTAAAACTTTGGGTTCTGATGAGATCTTTAGCCAGATCGAAATACTAGTATCAACCTCGCTAATATGTTTGATTTGTACTCTTTTTGTAAACATACGGAGGTTGAAAGCTCGTTATAAATTTAAAATAACATAAAACTAATCTCGATGCATATAAAAACAAAAAACTAATAAAACTGTAGAAAATATTTTATAGTCTTTTTTTTGTTGGCATTTGGATGCATTATACCCAAGTGTCGTTATTGCGCTGACAGAATTATCTGCATGATATTAAAGAATTTTTGCATTAAATCAACCCTGAACGTAAAAACCATACGTCAATCTGGTAACATTGTGATATAGAGACGGAGGAGATTTGAAAAATAATCGAAAATCTAAAAATAGAATATTTGTGTTGTTAGTGTTCTCACTTCTGAGTATAATATACAATAACAGAAAAAGCATATAGAAAAGAAAACTGCAATTTAGCTGCATTAGATTCGAGGCAACACTTGGGTGTGATCGCTGAACGGTCATGACTTGGTATTGTTATGTTTGTAATGTAAGATGAGCGCAGGTTTGATTCTTACAGCCGCATGTTGTTGAAAAATTTATCATATAGAGACAATCTGACAATTATAAGACACAAATAATAATACAATTTAAATGGAAAATCACTGATGAGTCTGTCCATAAAAAAGCAGAAACTGGTCTAATCTGATTTAAAAATTAATAGTGTTTGTAATTTTAAGAGAATAACGTTTATTCTTCTTAACCTCAACATAATTTTATTATGTTGTAAATTTATGTAAATTTTCTTACGCTCAATGAAGAAATTTTATTAAAAACTGGTTTTATAAAGAATACGAAACTTTCCAATAATTTAGAGAAAATTAGCGTTTCTTTTTTTTAAAAAAAACCTTTACTGATTTACTGAAAAATTTCTGTTTTTGTCAAGTTTTAGAAAAAAAAATTAAAGCTGTACAGCAAACTGAATGCCAAATTTATTCCGATTGTGCTAAGAGTTCGGCATTCAAATATGAAAATTAAGTTTTTTTCTTAAAAAATAAAAAAAATTTAAATTACACTTTGAATTATGTAATTTTTTCCTTTGTGTGTTTCAAGACATTTTCCAATAGAAAAACCAAAGCAATTACCTAAGAAAAGATATAAAATTTTAGTTTTTTTTTTTCAGTAAAGTTCTCCTCCAAAAAATATTTTATTTAGGAACAGGTTTAGGTTTAAACGATTTTTTAATATTTCGAAGATAAGACGGATTGGTTAAGAAAACTCATAATTATAAAAATTTTTAAAGTCAACGTTTTCCTTGAAAAAATAAAAGCCTGTTTTAGAAATAAAAACTGAAGTGCTGAGGTATTTATCAACAATTTGAATAAATTTTTTAAAGACCACATCCTTGGAATCGATATTAACAAGTTCATCAAATTGTGTGTAATTTTTTCTTAAGGTGCACGAACTTACATGTCGAAATCCATTCTATACATTTATTTCCTGAAATTTTAACTGTTCACTAAATATATATTTTTTTTGGGTATATTAGGGTATTAACATAGCAAAAACTTTTAAATTTTGAAATATCTTTGAAACCTTTTTACTTTTTTTTATTTTTATTTTTGTTTTTCCTGTTTTCTTACTCTTTTTCCTTCCCTTTTTCAATTTCTTCGTTTTCCTTTTTTTTCTTATTTCTTATTGGTTTTGGGGAGGGATATGTCCTACCCCCCCCTGGAACAGCGCCTGTATTCATAAATTTGTTTTCAAAATAATTACACTGACAAGTTTAACCTTCAAACCGGCCTAAGCTTTTTTGGACTGAAATTTATATCACTTGTTCGGCACGAGAAATAAAGAATATTTTGTTCTAGCGAAATTTTTTTCGTCGCCTATTTTAGGCGATATGGTTCAAAATAGGTTTAGAGGCTATCTCATAAACTAAGCTATTAAATTTAAAAAGTAAAGACATAAATTATTCTTCTTACAAAGATATAACAACAGTCCAAAAAGTAGCCCTTTTGTGCTTTTAGATAAAAAGATATGGCGATTTTCGTTTTTCGAAAAACGCCAAATTGAGCGAAAACGTACCTTAACTTTAATATATATTGACGCAACTTTGAAGATTTGATAGTGTTACCAAATATAATATTTCTGCCAAATTTCATAAAAATCCGTCTACTCGTTTTCAAGTTAAGATGATGTCCTTTATAGGTATCCTTTTACAATCCTGTATGTCCTTGGACCAAACTTAGAGCATTTTCCAAAAGTTTAAGCTTCAATCTTCCTTTGTATGGAATATGAAAGGTTTTATGTTAACAGAAATGTGTTTTAAGGACTTTTCAAAATTGTGGTTATTTCAAAATATTTATTTTTTGAAATTACCGAAAACTTTAACTATAACGCTTTCTCGCTTCCAAACCGTGACATGTACACAAAACATTACTTCGCAAAATATGTGGCTAACCTCGTTCTCTATCGATATAGCTTACATTTTTATAATAAAACACTTTGTTGACAAACTTATGGCCAATTTAAAATACCCCGCCTAGAGGCGGGCTTGCCGGTTAGAGGGTTAACAGTTATTTAAAAATGTAATCGGTAAAGTTGTTTCAATGGAATATACAAGTAAATTAATATAGACATGTATTTTTTAACTTTCTGTCTGTTATTGAATAAACAAAAACAACGGACTTTCCGTCATAGTTAAAATACTCAGTTAAAACTTTCTATTTAAAACAAAAACTTTTTATATTATATTGAGTATTGAAAAAGGCGAATTTTGTCAATTAATTTTTCAACAGTTGAAAATAAACTAAAAACACAATTGTTTAAAACGAAAAGTAAGTAGTCCTTTTTTAACTGATTTTCTAAATTATTTTTTTTTTTTTTAATTAATAATCATATAATTACAAATTATATACTTTTACCCTAACCGAGCACTAGCTACTATGGGCTTTGGCGCGTTGTAGCGAAAACAGACCAGTGCCTCTGGTGGGAATCGAACCCACGACTCCCGCACTGATAAGTCAGCACGCTACCAACTAGCCTACCGGGACGCACCTTTTTTCCTAAATTAATTTAATGTGTTTATTTAATATTCTTTACGCAAAAATATTGTGTGTGTACAAGTAAATTTTCCGAGCTAGAATTATATTTGAAAGATTTCTTTAAAAAAAGTAACTTTAAATCACTTAACTTTTAATCACTTATTTTATAACTCCTAAGTTATCACTTATTCTATCATTGTGAGTAACCGCTTATTCCTTATACAAAAGTAACGACTTATTTCTTCAGAATGAGTAATAAATCATTATTCTCACTTTGTTTGTAAGCGAGAGGGCAATGACCACCCATGCATTTTGGGACAACGCGAACAAAAGTAATTAAGCGAGTAAATATCCTGGTAACCTTTGTGTGCTACTTACACGCTTAATTACTTGTCAATGTCTGTTTTTGCTGGGTTTGTGCGTTCTTTTTTCCCAGCAGCATGACATACCACCACCCACACAAAAAGGGTTATCTAGTAATATCGTATGCTTACATCAAAAAAAAAAAAGATAATCATAAAATTCAAATATAATATTTGTATTAGCTTGAATCATTCAATATTAAATCCGTATAACAACGAAACAGTTGTTACTTCTAACTAAAGCGGTTTAGTCAACTCAAAAAAAAAAAAAAAAAATCAATTAAATAACAAACAAAATAAACAAATAGTAATTAATATTAAACAACAAAAAAACCTGAACATTTATACATTTAACAAAAAAAAAAAAAAAAACTTAAGTGCAGTTTTACAAAAATGTAGCCATAAGTGTTATAAAGTGTTTAAAAAAGCTGAAATAAAATATAAGCAAATATGCTCATGAATCCATTGTGTAATATCACCACCACTCCTTCATCGTCAACATTAAATACTTCGGCTAATAATACATTAATTAATGTTGAAGTATGTGAATTTATCGGTGATGGTCCAAATTTACGATGGGGTACAATTTTATGGGCCTTTATCAATGTGATTTTATTAATTTGCATTCTTGGCGGTAATGCCTTAACAATTTTAGCTGTTCGTACCTGTCGCCGTTTGCGTTCGTTAATTTCAAATTTATTTGTTTGCTCATTGGCGGTTTCGGATTTAATTGTCGGTTTAACATTACCCTATCATTTGGCATTCTATTTGGGTTCAAATTTAGGCTGTATACATGGCCTATGTTTGACCCGTTTCTTTTTGATAATATTTGCGTGTTGCGTATCGATTTTGACTCTAATAACAATATCGATAGATCGTTACATCGCAATTGTATATGCATTACATTATAGAAGGTAAGTAAGTGTAATGTGGTTATACACTCAGAGAATTATATCAGTAAAATCAACCGATGACACTTAAAATAACTGCAACTGCCATTAAAAGTTTGACACTGCAATTATATTAAAAAAAATATAATTAACAAAATTTTAACACGATAACTTCTATATCTATGAAATTATAGCTGTAGACCAGGCGCGTTTTCAAGGGATGGTGGGGAATGGGAAATTAAATGTTTGCTAGTGAACGATTAGACAAAAATGTTGATTTTATAAGTGGCATGAGTACTTGTTTTTTTTCCTAATAGAAAAAACTTAAGTTAACAAGAATATTGAAATTATATTTGCATGGTAAAGTAATAAAATATTGTTTAAAAAAATTGTATTACCAATATTCGTATTGAATGTTCAAATTCGAGAAAATTTTGAAAACACTGATCTTGAGTTTTTTATGGCAAATTGTTTTGAGGATTTGCAATGTCGAAATCATTGCGATATCACTAATTTTTGAATATTTTATGAAGTAATTTTGGTTTACAATGATAGATTTTTTGCGCAGTAAATTGACAGTATATTTCTTCAGTTGTTTTTTTTAAATAACTGTCATATTAGTTGTTTTGTATTATTTCAACTTTAATTACAGTTAAAAACAACAACTTCTGATTACTACACAAGTAACTGTCATGTACTTTGTTGAGTGTTCTATTCTTACAAATATGTCAAAAACACAGCCAAACCTTGACTTTTAAGAGATAGACGGGGTTTAAAAATGATCTCGTCAAATTAATGTGATTACACTACTCGACGGCCAAAAAAACCTCGCTTTGAAACAGATCTTTCTTAACCCTTTCGACCCCGAAGTTTCTTATAGGCAACTTCACTGTTTGTGGTGATTTGCAATGAAAATGAAAATTATTCGAGGCCATACTCTATATTTCTTTATTAGGATGTTGTCCTAACAAATAATCTACAGAGTTATTGTTTTCAAATTTATTAATTGATCACTTTCAGGAATGTGTTGACAGATCTATTTCAGGAATTTTCTAGGTTCCCATCATCAGAACACGTTTTGAAAGAAGTGACAATCTCATGCAAACATCAAACATTCATATAACCTAGTTATCCCACTAAATGAGAACTAATATATGAGTTCGAAGTTAACGATTATCACCATTGATCAAAAATAAATTGAAAACTTGTTGGTTATGTGCAAGCTCTACCTTTGGTAGATATACAATACACGCTTTTTGTTTTTATTCTCCTTTTTATTTTTACACTTGTTTTTTTTTATTTATACAAAAAAAAGTAAACAAGATCGTACTTGGTATTTTTACAAGTTTGATATAATTTCTATTAAAAATAAAAATTATGTTTTTTTGACTTTTAATTGTGCAATGAAAATGAAAATTATTCAAGTTCGAGGCCATATTGTCCTAACAAATAATCTATAGTTTTTGTTTTATGTTTAATTTTGTGAATTTAGAAGTATATAATAAGATTTCCTGCAAATAATTAAACTAAACCCAATTAAATATAATAAAATCTGCAATAAATGTGTGTTTTCAAAGTAATCACAGTTTTAATTTTTAGTTCTTATACGTGACAAAAAAAATTTTTGAGTGCATCTTATTTTGGTGTAATATATTTTTTGAAATGTAAAAATTCAAGCAAAAACTGTAATTTTAATATTTTGAGGTTAAGAAGAAGAGAAAACACTATTAATTTTTAAATCACACTAGACCAGTTTTGCATTAAATTTGGTTGTAGCACATTTTTTTTTATACCTTCCAGTGTATATTAGGGTGTCCCATTCAAAAAAAATTTTTGGGGATCATTCTTAATTTGAATACTCATAAGGCTAAGAATTTTTGAGAATTTTTTCAGATTTTTTAGAGGTGGTTTAGAGGTCGCGCAAATCGATTTTTTATCAAAAATCGAGCTTTTTGGGCTTTTTTTGAATTTTGCTTGAAAATTGGTAAAAAATCGATATTTCTTCAGCTTCTGAGTCAATATTCTTAAAGAAAATTTTCCGATCTTTAATTTTATGTGCATAAATAATAAGTTTCGGCAATGATTTTGCACATTTTGACAATTTAATAACGGTTTTTTCGTAAATTTTCAACAAATATGGAAAATAATGCTTTATAACTTTTAAAATTTGTATAAAGACTAAAAAAGCTAATGATGCAGTTTAATAGATTATTAAGTTTTAAATTAATTAGCAGAAAAAAAAATGAATTTTCTCTCACCGTTCTCGAGTTATACCCTTTTAAAGCTTTGTACACCTTGTATGAAATGTATAATACTATAAGGTGTGAACTAGGTTTGCATTGGTTTAAACTTTAAATAATTGGATTTAGAAAATGTTTTTACAAATAAAATAATAGTTACCACTCATACATTACAATTATATTAAAAACAAAGAAAAATATATTTGTTATAAATCATTTATTAGAGTTCTTGCGATGCTGCTCTACCCCCTGCAGTAAACTCTGAAAGTCTGTTTCAGAAGCTGTGATATTGATATAACTATTACCCAAGGCCACACCACGTTCTGCGACATCATTTACAACTTGCAATTGTTGAACTTTGTGCTTTGCTTCCTGAAATGATTTGTTGTTTTCCCATTTTTCTGGATCCGTTTGTAAAAATCAGTAGAAATGTTGCAGGCTTCAAAAAAAGTTAGGCTGGCTTTTGTAATAAAACACTGAATTTGTTTATTTTCAATCATGTCTTCTGTTAAATTTCCTTTCACTAATTCGTTGTTATTACTTGGTTCATGTAGGTTTCTAAGCATTAAACGCAAAGTTTTGGTATCTATACGTTCATCAAAAAACGATAAGGCAGCCAACTTCTCGGAAAGGTACCACTGATGACCCAGAAAGGTTTTCAGAGTCTCGCATGCAACTTTATCAATAAAGCGTTTGTAATCATACAATTGTTTCAAAAGTCTAAGGTCATTGAGAGGAGCGTATCGGGGACACTGGCATAGGTACCAATTTATAATATATACTCTTAAAATAAATGAGGTAAACTCCAGCAAGGCATCAATTTTTGAATTTTGAATGAAAAGTTGTAGCTGGTTTACATATTTTTAGAGAGTATATAATTTTCATCATCCAGCGAGCTCGGTTAACGGCTCCAGGAGATTTTATTGTTGGATGGGGCTCAGGTCTATCACCCAAAAAAATAAGGCTCAGTTGCAGCATTTCTTTATAATCTTCCCTTGGTTGCATATTCTCCAGCTGCTAATTACCGGAAGAGGGCTCTAGCATAAAAGCTTTTATCTCAAGCCATAAAATTTATCTCAATCTCAAGCAAGCGTCTTCCACTTATCAGTTTACAAAAATTTTAATTGTATTGTGACTTGTTATCTCTAAACCTATAGACTATCTGCCAAAAATAGGGTTGTATTTCCCCCAAATCCAATAAATCATAAATTTTAGTTCGAGCCATATCAGTGCCACCTAGTGATAACGGCTTTTTGGCTACTTTTTTTGCTGTCCACAAATTGACAACACTTAACACTAAGCTTTGACATACAATAAATAAATTTTCAAATCTCATAATCTAAAGTTTACAACAAATCGGATGCCCAAATCTTATAGTACTAAAAATTTCATACAATGGGTGCAAAGCTTTAAAAGGGTATAACTCGAGAACGGTAAGAGAAAATTATATTGTTTTTTCTGCTAATTTATTTAAAACTTCATAATCTTTTAAACTGCATCATTAGTTTTTTTAGTTTTCATACAAATTTTAAAAGTTATAAAGCATTCTTTTTCATATTTGTTGAAAATTTACAAAAACTGTTATATAATGTATCAACATGTGCAAAATCCCTGCCGAAACTTATTACTTATGCACATAAAATTAAAGATCGGAAAGTTTTCTTTAAGAATATTTACTCAGAAGCCGAAAAATTACCGATTTTTTAGCAATTTTCAAGAATAATTTAATAAAAGCCCAAAAAGCTCGATTTTTGGTACAAAATCGGTTTGCGCGACCTCTAAACCACTTCCGAAAAATCTGATAAAATTCTTTACTTACTTTACCTTATGAGTATCCAAATTAGGAAAGATCTTCCGAGAAAATCCAAATTTTTATTTTTTTTGGGACAACCTAGTGTATATGTTACAAATGAAACAAACAAAAAATGAAAAAACCAACTTAGAGGTTCAAAAATTTTGTTGAGGTGAAAAACTTTTTGGATGAAAAAAAATATTTTTACGGTGAAGAAACATTTTTTAAGTGAAAAACTGTTATAGTGGTGAAAAAAAAAATTTTTTTCGGTGTGAAATAAAAATTCGAGGTGAATTTAAAATATTATTTACCTCTTATCGTCTGGTGGAAAACTATGGCTTTATATTCTATACACCAGTTTCTACTCTGAAATTATACTTAATGTACACCTATTTTTATGAAAATTTTAGAGGTCCCTTCACATTTTCACTCATAACCGCCGGAATTACTTTACTCATTCTCAATACCAAACTGCTCGGGAAGATATTGAATAAGCTAGAAAATAAGCAGACAGTACATCGCTAATTCGGCTTAGAATGTCACAAGGATCAAGAATATATATAGTTTATGGAGGCTTAGACCTGTATTTCGATGCGTCACAAACGGAATGACAAACCGATATACATATACCCTCACATCATTGTGGGGGTATAACAACTGAATCCTTTCATATCATTCATCTTTATAAATTTTTATGAAAATTCACTTCAACCTATTCATTTCAGATATATGACGCGGCGTGTAGCAGTAATCATCATAACACTTAATTGGACTTTAGGTGCTTCGGTAGCAACAGTTCCAATGTTTTGGAATAATTGGAATACTGCCAATCAATGTGAATTTGATCAAGTACTACCTTCCTGGTATATGGCAGGTATAATAACACCATCATTTACGGTCATTTGGATATTAATGTTAATAATGTATTGGCGCATAATGAAAGAAGCCTCTAAACAAGCCAAACAACTTAAAAATCCTCGAGGAAAAAGAACATCAAATTTACTGCATCCAGATTGGAAATCAGTGCAAGTAAGTTTTTGAAATTACACTCATAGAGTTAATGGTAATACAATTAACTGAAATTTCTAGACCAATGGTGTTAATTAATTTAAAATTAATGTATATTACAGTTATTTTGAACTACTACACTCAAAAAAATAAGTTAGTAGAAAAGTTAGCAAAACGTCTTGTAAATATACTATTTTTCACTAAATTTTTTGCTGAAATTGTGTTTTCAGCTAAAATTCTAGTTATACTTATTCAGCATTTAACTGGTTGAACTAATGTTATTTTAACTAATTTATTTTGCTAAAACCATTGTGCTGATAAGAACATGAAAAGTGTGGACGACAACCAGATTGAAAGATGTACTCAGAATGAAGTAGATGTCTCGGCATGTAAAGATGTAGTAGAGACGAGGAAAATGATACTAAAAAGTACACCTCTTGTAAGACAATTAAAAAAAATCAACCTTAAAATATTTTTGTATCTGTTTTGCATACATAATAAAACAAAAGGACGCCAACAATATGTATCGAATACATATAAATTGCGGATAAAAAAACCTTAAATTTTGTGTGGTCACCGGCTTTTTAAAGTAATTTTCTATTAATTAAATTAAAGACAAAATGAAATATTTAAATCTAATAAAGATTAAATGTATATTTGTAAACTAAATGATTTTAGTGACTATTAATGTAGTGTGGTCAAATTGCAAACAAATATACGTTCAGGTAGACAGACTAAAGCGAAAGACTAGGACACACATCTTACGTAATATTAAATGTTTCCTGTTTCTTATTGCAAAAAGAGGGTTGTATATTTCATATTTTTTTTATTTAGTTTTGTTTCGTTTCTAGAAAGATACCATCATTTAGACAATCATTGGTGTAAGAAGTAGTAGTAGTTGGTAATTTGTTTATGTTATATATAATTATTTCTATATATTTTCAGATATTAAGTTAATTCGCGTCAATGGGGATTATGAACATTTTTATATTTTGTAACGTATTCTAAATTATTTTCAAAAGAATAACAAAAAAATTTAAGATTTTCAGTAAATTAACTAATGTAATTTTTATGAAAATTGTTTAAGTTATTGAGGATCTCAACGTAAACATATCAGTAAACATATGACATATCAGCACTGGTGCTGAAACAGTGCTCTTTTACGTTGGCACGCCCATTGGCAGCTCTTCATACCGTGCGGGAGTCTTCCCCTCATGCTGGAAGGTGGCCAATGTCCAGGCAATCCTTAAAAAGGGTGCGGCTAACAACCCTGAAAATTACCGCCCAATCGCAACCTGCTCTGCGCTCTCCAAAGTGATGGAGACCATGGTTAACTACCATCTTGTGAAATATTTAGAGACCAATTCACTTTTTAATGATCGACAGTATGGCTTCCGTAGCGGTCGATCGGAACGTTGGAGCCGGTCACTCCACCGCGTTCAATCGCGTGTGGCACGGGGCACTCTTGACTAAGCTCGTTGCTTTTGGTGTCGGTAATGTCTTCTCTCGATTTATAACGAGTTTTCTCAGAGACCGCACTATACGTGTTGTTTTAGATGGAGTCTCATCAAACGAGTTTCAGCTAAATTCAAGGGTACCGCAACGTTCTGTTCTTTCTCCTACCCTTTTTCTTATTTTTATTAATGACCTTCTTGGTCAGACCTTAAATCCTATCTACTCTTTTGCAGATGACAGCAACATTTGTTATTCATTTTCATTCGATCACAGGCCAAGCTCTTTGGAGATAGAGGTCATGCGGCAGAACATGAATGTCACACTGAATCAAGACCTTTCTACAATCTCTGAGTGGGGTCACGCGAATAAGGTCGATTTTAATGCACGCAAGACCCAATGTTGTATGTTAACCCACAGGCGGGCTGTGGAATTAACATTGTCATCTGTAGCTATGGATGGTATAGGCATTGAGGAATCGGATACTATTGATGTTCTGGGCATGAGAATACAGTGTGATGTCCGTTGGAATAAGCACGTATTTCAAGTGTCGAAAGAGGCATTCAAGTGTCTTGGTTTTCTGAAACGGTGCAAGACTTACTTCGATATTACCATGGGAGGTGCTCATCTGAGATAAGTGAACTTATTCCTCGAGCCCGAGTTTTTATTCGCACATCCGTTTGTAGTTCATTGTCCTGTGTTTCGCACAACGCATTACAGAGAAAATTAGTTTTTAAGTCAAACGATTCGTATGTGGAACAAACTTCCCGCAGTAGTCTTCCCTGTTACATACAATTTAGAAAGTTTAAATAAAATATCCACAAACACTACTCCCTCTTTCCTCCATCCCATACCCTATTTTCCTGATAAATTCAATGCACTGTATGAGTAGGGCGCATTGCCTGAGCATTGGTTATAAGTGTTAGCAAAACTTTTGCCGAATGTAATAATTTTGTTGTTAAAAATCGACAAGCTAATTTTCAGCAAAGAATTTTGCTGACATTAGTACTTTTTTTGCAGCACCCTGCTGACAAAAATTTTGCTGACCCAGCAACATTTTTTTTTTGCTGGCTTTACTAACTTTTTTGTCGTTGAGTGTACTGTTAGTTCCACAGGTACAAATTACTGTTATATTTTTTAATTTTAAATTGCAGTTTATTTTATCGACACAATTCTGTGGATTGGCTAATTAAAAAATATATATATATGAATTTTTAAAACAATTATTTTTTTATACTTTGCAGGTGGTCGTTTTCATAATGGGCTGTTTTTCCTTATGTTGGTTACCCTATTTTATAGTGGCCTGTGCTCAATTATATGATGTCTATGAAACTACCTCAATACTTTATAAGGCTGCTTTTTCATTGGCCATGACAAATTCAGCATTAAATCCTATTATATATTGTTGGAAAAATTCAAATTTTCGTAGAGCGTTTATACAACTTTTACATTGTAAATCACCAAATTGTTATCAAAAGTCACTAGGGGCTGGTAATATTTCACCGGCTTCTCAAAAACGATTTTCCATTTCAAGTGCTGCTGTACCCATAAATAATGAATGCGCTGGCGTCGATAAAGAAATATCAACGTGTACTTTGCAGACAATCAAAGAAAAATTTCCAAAAATTTATACAGTTTCTATGTCAACAACATCAGATTGTTTATCGTTGCATTAGATGGATTAATGTTAATAAAATTAAGTTTTCTTTTTTATCAATTGTAAATATATTTAAAAGAATTTTATATTAAAAATACGATTTATGGGAGTAGTTGTTGTAAAAATGGTAAAAAGGTATTTAAAATGTGAAAGAATTCTTATCATTAATGATAACATTAATCGCTACAAAATTGACCTCTAAAATCGAAAACAAGAGTACCGACCATTGATGATTTTAAGGGCGTACCCAGTTTTTCCACTTATGGGCCAGATAAAAACTGCGAAAAATAGTGGATTTACTTTTTATTGTTAATGCTGCACATTTATTAACCAAATTTGATTCCCAAATGTTAATAAAGGTCTTTTATGTATTTACCATACCAATCTAAGATAAAATATTTGTTTTTTTAAATTTTATGTATAAAAAACTGGGTTAAAACAAGCAAAACTTAATGCAAATTTGCGAAAAATCTGGCCCATAAGTTTAAAAACTGGGTACGCCATTTAAATCAGCGTAGCCGGAACATTTAGGATCAATAGTCGGTACTCTTGTTTTATTTTTCGAGTTGCGAGAAGAAGAAATAGTAATATTTTTTTTTTAAAACCTATTTTATCCAACAACCAATAACAAGGTATTGAAAGGGTAAATACGATGAATAGGGCTTCGATCTCACCCTAATGATTTTCGGGAAATGATAGGGATTCTTCTACATTCGAAAGAGATGCCTAATACCTTATCAAATTCCGCAGTCGGTGCCCTGTAAGTTTTGAGCCGATCCGATACATAAGAGATACGATTTCAGAATTTTTAAAGTTGGTATCACTTAACACCAACCTATGCTTCAGTGGGAGTCGAAGGAACATATAAACAAAGGGATAGAAATTATTATATCCTGCAGAATTGATCATGCCAATTGCTTCAGTAGGCTAATGAGGTTTGCGAGTAACATGGGAATCGAAGATAATATAGAAGGTAATCATATTAAGAGCCGTCTTTGTGCTATCCTTAAGCTATGTTGCTTCAGGGGTGCTAAGATCTATGTGACAATACTTATGCATTATTATTTCTTAGTATTTTTTGTGAATAATTGAATTGATTATTTCTTGGTGTTTCAGACATCGGAAGTCACTAATTTACCTAATCAAGATGTTTAAAACATGCGTTAAATATTCCAATTAAACTAAGATGAGTTCTATCGCATTTGAAATAATTAATTTTACTTTAGCAAGGGTGAAGAAGCAGGGTATAAAATCTCACGTCACTGCAATCTGAAAAAAAAAATAAAGTATAAACAAGGTCCTCAAGTCACTAGCCGGAAGCTTTTAGGGCACGGATAAAGAAACCTTGACAACCTACAAATCGATTGATCGGCCAGCGGTAAACTATGCTGCGGATGTGAAATCAGCCAAAACTCTGCCTCAGGATCATAAAGGATTCTTTAAAATGTAATCACAAGAAACGAAGGTAATACAGTAAAGAAACAGTCAAATGCTTACGAAGCAGTTCCTGCTGAGATGCCGTAGGAGCGGCCACCTGAATTACCATCTAACGAAGTAAGGTTGTATTGCAACAGCAGCTAAATGGCGAATCAAGATGTTTAAATGATGCGTAAAATATTCCATCCCCAGTTGACTCATTTCTTTTAGCATGGATGACATCTACAGCAAGAGCTTAAGATTGGAAGAAGTCAAGAAAGCATCGTTTTTTTGGAAACGGGATAGAGGACAGCAAACATGGTGAAAGGTGACGGGAGTCAGCGTTACCCAGTTTATAAAGCTCCAATTCTGGCAAAAAAAAAAACTGCCTCAGGACCATAAAGGATGCGTTAAAATGTCCATCTTCACAAGAATCGAAGGTATTACAGTAAAGAAAAATAGTCAAATGCTCGAAGCAGTTCCTGCTGAGATGTTATCGGAGCGGTTAGCCGAATAACCATCTAACGAAGTTAGGTTGTGTTGCAACAGCAACCAAACGGCGAATCCAGATGTTTAAGAGATGCGTAAAATATTCTATCCCCAGTTGACTCACTTCTTTCAGCATGGATGACATCTAAAGAAAGAGCTTAAGATTGGAAGAAGTTAAGTAAGCATCTATTTTTTTTTTAAGCAACACCGATAAAATTATTCCTTTTGATGTGTTGCTTTCTTTGGAAACGGGATAGAGGAGAGCAAACATGGTGAAAGGTTACGGGCTTTAAAAATGACAATTGCGCGAAGTTAAGTCTTAAAAGGAAGAACCGCAGATGGGCTCTCCCCGATTGCCACCAAATTTGAATATGTCACAAAGGGGACAAAATAAATAAGAAAGAGTATCTTTTTAGCTGTCCAATTAACGATTAAGGGTTTTGGGGTCAAAAATAACCCTATTTTCCGTTATATGCGTTGTTTTTCAAACTTCTTCAAAAAAAAAAAAAAATATACAAATTTGTTATCAAATGAAAGGTATATGGATGACCTTTCCATTGGTGTACAAAAAATAGTAATAGTTCTAAAACAAAAAAGTTTGAAATTTTTACCTCTAAATATGCGATTGTACAAAGAGAGAATGTACAAGAATAAAATAAACGTAAATGCAAACTTTAAATCTGTGTCTTTTTTTTTTTGTAACAAACATTGGGTCAGAGAATCTACTTCGTGGAGAGAAATTATTTTATAACTTTTGTAAAGAATTCATCCATAAAATAATAATCCATGCATAAAAGTACGAAACTATTGCCAAAACCACAATGTCATACATGTTATGAACTGAAAGTAATAAAATCAATTTATACTATTTATGAACAAATTGTGTTCTGTGTATTTGAAAAAATCTTCCAATTTTAAAAATTTAACAAAATTAAAAAAAAAAAAACTCCAAAATTGAAAAAAAAATGCAGGAAAAATCGCCAAAATTTAAAAAAATTATCAAAATTGAAAAATATGCTGGAAGAGAAAAAAATCGCCATAATTAAAAAGAACCCAACGTTGCAGAAAACTGAATTTTTTTTTGTTAGATTTTTTTTTTTTTTTTATTTAAGCGTTTTATTTTTTTATATTTTAACGTTTTTTTTTTAACATTCTGGTGATTGTTTAAAATTGCGAAATATTTTTATACTGTTGTCATTATGGGATTTTAAAACTGGATATATTGCGTGCACCAAATTAATTTTCAATTAAACATTTAATCGATATTATTAAACTTTTTTTGAAAAATTTTAAAATATAAAAAACACAATTGAAAAAAGACAAAATTGGAAAAATTTTTTTTTTATCAATTTTTGCAATTACTTTCATTCTTCAAGTTTTTTTTTTTATTTTAACAAATTATTTAAATTTTGTCGACTTTTTTGTTATTTTTCATTTTTCGTGTTTTTTTTGATTTTGCCGATTTTTGTTAAATTTTGAGCATTCTTTTACTTTTAAATTTTGGTGATTTTTTAAATTTGTTTGTAATTATGGATATTTCCATTTTCAATAAAACATAACAGTAAAATAGTAACATCCAAATCACAGGTTGAAGAACAACTTTAGTAGTTATAACAGGTTCTAATTTCTATTCTACAACCGATTCTTATTACATGCAGTTTGTAGTATTTGCAATAGGTAACTGGTTCTGTGACGAGAAAACCTTACATATTGACTGCCATTAACCTGCTCTAGAACCGGTTCCATGCATCCAATGGTAATCTGTTCAAAAAAATTTTACTGTAATGTAATAGATATTTTTGAACTTTTAATTGAAAGTGAAACGTTTCTACCAATTTTTTTTTACTTTTGCCTAATCTATCTTATATCCGAATTTCATCTAAATCTGGGAGATCCACCCAACAGACTTCTTTTGTTGCAACAGTTTCTGCTCTCCATATGATGTAGTTGAAGCTTTGTTTCACATCCCCGTTATGTTGTTTTTCGGAAACACCGAGAAAGGGCGCTTCGATATACATGCCAGATAGAAAACTTATACATTTTATTTTTCAATATTGAAGTTGGTCGCTCAATATATTGTCATTTGGCTATTAAGGGTCGATTAATCTCTTACACAAATTATTGGTACTTAAAAATAATCCATTATGTTATTAATTTAGATCTTTTTACGATTCAGGATTGATCTGATTATGGTTAACACTTTTTTAGTAACATAGAAAATCCACAATTATATTTATAATTTAATCTTTTACAAAATTGGATTTCTAAAATACCCGAACTGAATTTTATATAAATTTAATGTAGTGTCTGTTTAAATCCACGATAAGAATCTAATTCAAATTTTATTCAATGTATATTAATACATAATTACCCACATAAACAACAATTATACACAATAAACATATAGTTTGGACTCTTTAAAACTATTTTTTTCATTTAACCTTCAGAGTCAGAATTAAAATCTTATATTATTTACTATTTGACTTCGAACAACTTTTGTTTCAGCTCTTATAAGACCTATCATACACTACTTTTTAATCATAAATATTTTTTGCACTTACCTCTGTTCCTACTAATCCCAAAGTATCTTTAAAATTTTGTGTCATACGGAATGGTACTTTTTCGGGAACCCTCAAAGTTTTACCCTTTTCAAAGCAAACATTATAATCAATATGGACAATTTCACCAGTAGCCAGTTTAATAAGAACATTATCCAAATGACGATCACCCAAACCGATAACATAACCAATAATCGACATAACGGCCATGGACATGGAATAACGTCTTACTGATTTACGCCATTCAACGGCATTTGCAGAACAACACCAAATCTCCTTAGCCAATAGATCTTTTGGTGTCTCAGTAATAAGTTCTTTTAAAACACGTTTTAACACCGGCATAGGCCATTGTCTACGAGGGTCGGTTACCTTGAGATTACATTCAGCTAAGAGTGGAGTTAATTTATTATAAAACAATTCAGAGGGTCGTGTAGCGTTGGCCGCCGCCGGACTTTGTTGTAACTGTTCATGAGCTTTTGTTGCAGACGACTGACGTTCTTTTTGTTGTTGCTTAAGTAAGGCATCACGTTGCTGCCATTTTTTGTATATAGCAAAGAGCGGTGTGCAATTGTCGACCCAACTTATAAGACCAGACTGTGAACCCAAAGGAATAACCGAATAATGATGAGCCTTAAAGCAATCAGTTTTAGATTTTGAGCCATACGACTTTGCCATCATAGAATTTGAAATGGATAAAAATTGCATAATTCGTTCATCTAAATGTAAATCTTCTTGACCTTTAAACAAATAGGTATAACGTTGTCCATTACTACCATACAACGAAAGTTTTTTGGGTTTAGTTTTAGTGGGTAGAATAAAAACAGTCGTATCAACAGATTTAATATAGACAGCAGGTTGTTCATAAGTATCTACTCCCGGCATTGCAATTGTTGTATTATGCATATTGGCTAATACAGGACTAATATCAGTAATTCTTAGTGTTGAAGAATTACCTCTTAACGGTCTTTGTTGGAATAGTGTATAAAGTTGTTTAATTTTTTGCCAACATTCGGAAGCCTTTGCCACCTCCAAAGTTTTTTGTAGCTCTTTTAACACCAAATCAATATGAGGTCTAAAACGTTCTTGAAAAGTTCGTTCATAATTTGTTTCTGGTTCTCTATCAGTTATAGCGGCAATTTTATTAAAATCTGTTAATAAATTATGACGAAATACTTCATATTTAGCTAGCATTAATTCGGAGTTATTTGATTTCTTAGCCTCTGTATCGAGAGCGTTATATAAGGGAGAATATTCTGAATAGAGTTGTGCCAAACTATGAATCCAATATTCTTCCCATAGTAAAGTTATACGTCTTAATTCTTTAACCAATAATTGTACTTGAAGTACAGTTTCCGGTGCTTGTTGCGCCAAAGAATTTAGTAGGGTACCAAAACAATTTGATAACTGCACTTGTGTGTCGGTATTATTATGTAGTTTAAGTTCTTGTTGGGCTCCTACTACAGCAGGGAATATAATCAATTGTGGTTGGTTAACGGCCAGGCGACATAATAACTCTGAAACGCTTTGTCGTACATATGGTTCATGATGATTAAGTCTACTAAATAGTTGGGGAACTATAACCTTCCATGGCCTTAGTGGGGTGTTGCGTAAACCTTCTTCGAGGACATCCTAGAAAGAAATAAAAAACAGTTCAACTTTAATGCAAAAAATTCCAATCTTATAAAAAAAAATTCTATTATAAACTACCTTGTACGCAAACAATTCGGTTATAAACTCTATAAACTATACACTTAACGATTATAATATTATACGAAGTATTCCACGAGTAGACTCTTATACAAAAAACTTCCGTTATAAATTTACACGATTGCATTCTAACACAAATAAAGCCAACAATTCTCGAAAAAAATAGTTTTGTAAACTCCATGATTAAACTCTTAGGCCGAGTTTTTGGGATGTCAGTTAAACTTGGTTTAGTTAAAACGGTAACGAATTTTGTCTGACATTTCCAAGTTTATTTTGGTTTTGGTATTTTGGATTGAAAGAAGTTCAAATGTTTAAAGGAAAAAAAAATCTCATTATCAACAAGTGCAAGAAAATTTGACAAAAGTTAAAAAACAGTCTTAACAGTCTAAACTTAATATGACGATGAGATTAGTTATAATAATACAATGTCAATCAAATTTCGGAATCAGTATTCCATTCAAAAGCAAGTTGATCTATATTTAAAGAGAATTTAAGTCTTAGAACATTGGCCTTAGAGTGGCTTTGTGGGCGTTGTGGTGTAATGGCTAGCGCATTGGACTGTTACACAGATGGTCCCGGGTTCGATTCACGGGGACGACAACAAGTTAGAAAAATAATATATATACATTTTTTATCTCATATATGTATCGTAGCGCCAGCCTTCTGTTTTCCATAGCACTTAACCCCATCGAAGTAATGTAATGAATTAGTGCTATGAATGAAAAAGCTTCAATAAGTTCGTCAACTCTCCATCAGGTGGCGAGCAACAACTGTTGTAAGACTTATCATCTCGCGCAATTACAGTGTTGCCATGTTTGAAATACTTCATCTATCCAAATCTTCCGCCTCTCTACTATCCCCTTTCCAAAGAAAACAACACATTAACTAATAGGAAGAATTTCCTGAGTGTTGCTTCTCTTTAAAAAAAAAACCAAAAAATTCTGTTAAATAATTCCGTTATTAAATCTGCGATTTGAGTTCTATATTAATGTATATATAATTAAATTTAAATTTTTCTATTAAACTCTTATACTAAAACAATTCTGTTTAAAAAATCTGTTATAAACTCTACGAAAAGAAAACTCTTATACGAAAAATGTATGTTTTTTTTTTTATACATTGTTATACAAAACATATTAATTAATAAAATTCACTATAGAACACTTATACGAATTTTATAATAGGTTTTTCAAATTTCACTACTCTTATACGAATTTAAAATTCTTAAAATAAAAAAATTAAATTTTCCATTAACATTTTTAATATTTAAAACTCACCTGCAAACCAATCGCATGTTTAACAATTAAACGTAGCAGTCGCAAAGTAGTAGTAACAAAAGTACAATCCTCCACCTCTTCATTGTCAGAATTTGATCTTTTTGTCACTGCAGCCGAATCACTTTCAATAGCCAAATATTTAAAGTAAGCTCTGGTAGATTCTTCATAAAAACCGTAGACTCCCTTATGAGCCTGACGCCATATGGCAACAATTGCATTTAGTTGATCCGTGGTGAGAGAGCAAACATTTTTCAATTCTCCTTCTAAAATTTCAGTAGTATTTTGAGAATTTGAATACAAGTCCTCAACATTATCATCATTTATGGCATTAATAATATGAGTATTTAATAGATCAACAATTCGTTGTATTAAATCTGCATCAAATTTATCTTTGAGAATATCATGGATGGCCATAATATTACGTTTGGTTAGTTTAATATCTTCAATATCCGACAAAATGGTTGTTGTTGTTGCTGATTGTTCAGATTGTTTAGCTTCCATTAATTTTTTACCCCAACGATAACACCAATTACCAAATGATAGCCAAGCGTCACCAGAATCTTGTTTACATAAAATACTGGCATTTAACAATTTTCCTACAGAATATTCTGACGAAGGTAGTAAATTACATTTTGAGTTATCAGAATGGGAACAAAATGGTATAACAGGTAATTGATTTTGTAATGTTTGAAACTGTATGCCGTTAGTAAGATTGGAATTATTTAAACGATGTATAGTTAACCAATCGGCCATGGTGAGTAACAAATTTGATATTGATGGGGGATAAAATAAGTTTTCATATATTTTATCGGTTTGCTGTAATTGTATAATTTCTGAACAACATGCTGAACCCAATTCCAAAGCTTCAGATATCGAAGTGGTTTGAGCCTGTAAACATTTTACCAATTCTTCTATACCTTGAATTAATACCAAGTCATTGTAGTTTATAGACAATTGTTTGGATTTCAATTGTTGGGCAATTTCATTGAGGGGTAAATTTATTGATTTCATTTTAAAGAATTGTGTAAGCAAAGATTGACAGTAATTAAGATTATTTTCAATCCGAGCTTTAGACGATAAATTTAGCAAAAGATTATATTGTTGTTTAGTGGCCTGTTGGTCCATTGTTAAAGACCAATAAAAAGATTTGGTTAATAAAAGAGAAGACATTTTGGCATCTAAATTGTTTTCATCTGAATATATTGTTATATCCTTATGTTGGTGCAATTTATAAGATACATGATTGATAATCATTAGTTCGTTTAATTGATTATTATTAAACCCGGGCTCATAGCTATGCATTAATCCTTCACTTATACCTTGTTGTATACAGTTTCTTATAGAATTATATAATCCCTCTTTAGTTTCATTCGATTTACTTTCCATAAGACAAGAATCTTGCAATTTTCTTAAAATTTCATAATAAGAATATGTCTCTAATTTTGCAGTATATTTTTCATTATTTTCCATTGCTGTTTCTGCAGGCCATTCAGTTAGTTCTATTAGAGCTTTGGATAATTCTTGATTTTCCGTATTATAGCTTTGATATCCCGAATTATGGTATATTGATTCCATTATTTCTAAATGCTGTTTTGAGTAGATATTTTCTTGTGTAATACTGTGAATTTCTGACCATCTTGCTGTATAATAGAAACATTCTGTTAATTGCTTTTGTATGAATTCTTTCATGTAAGGGTCCATAATTTTATTATTTTCATCATGCAGTGTGTATAGATAACCAGTGGCAGCTTTTTCTAAATGTCCTGTAGCTTGCTCAGCTACATATTGTATCCATTCATAACGTTTGCCATGTTTGGCTTTGAGCCATGTTGTTAGACCATAAAGCGTATCAGATTCGCCACAATTAAAGAGAGCCCATACTAAAGAGGTGACAGTACGATCAAGTAATGCTTGATTGTTATGATTAGCTTCAATTTGTAAAATAGTCTGAAAGTAAAAGTAAGAAATTATTAAAATTTAGTGAACAAAATATAATTACTAGGGCAAGGAAAATTTAAAAACAAAAACCTAACAAAACTGCAAAAATAAAAATAACAAAATGTCATCAAGCGAAGAAAGTAGTCGCGCTACTAGTTCTGGTGTATCGAATGTACGAAATTATCGTCGGCTTTAGTTTCTAACAGATAGTTCTTCCGAGGAAAATATATCTGAAATAACATCGCCTGATCGTCATCGCAGAAGACGTGAAAAATATAACCATATTAGCGTAGATAAAAAAAATATTTTGATCAAGTTTTATAACGAAGGAAAAACCATTGTTGAATCAGCCGAAATAGCTGGTATAAATAAAAATACAGCTACATCCATTATAAATCGCTACAAGAAGGAAGGGTGCATTATCATGAAAAACCGTGGTGGAAGACGTCATTCAAAATTGACTCCCGAAATATTGGAAAAAATTGAAGAGATAATCTAAAGAAATCCATGTATAATATTAAAAGGTATTCGCGGAAAGATTCAAGAAATTCATAATGTGAAATTAAGTACAACGAGCATACATACTGCATTAAAATCTTTGCGAATTACCTTAAAAACTGCTACAATTAACATAGATCGTTTAAATTCCGATGCTACAATTCAACGTCGCATACCGTATGCAATGAATTTTGACCAAAACGCTCCGGAAATAAGAGAAAAAATAATATTCATTGACGAATCCGGTTTCAATTACCACTTTCGAAGAAACAAGGCTAGATCCAAAGTAAATACCGCAGCACATGTAATTGTTCCTACCGTTAGAGGACGCAATGTTTCCCTTACTGCAGCTATGAACATACATGGAATTGTACATAAAAAAGTAATTGCCAATTCCTCTGTTAATACCAATATTTTCACATCTTTCCTTGAAGAATTATTCGATAAATTAACTGAATCCAACATCACAGGTGCTTGGCTGATCCTTGACAATGCAAAGATACACAAAACGCAAGTGGTGAAAGATAAAATTGCTGAGTCCGGTCATATTTCAGTTTTTCTTCCTCCATATTCCCCTATGCTAATCCCAATTGAAAAAGTTTTCTCAAAAACTAAACTCTGTGCTCGTAACATGCTAGCTGATCCAGAGAGTAACATGGACTTGGTCACCATAATTAACCGATCAGTAGAATCCGTAACACCTTCAGATTGCAACAATTATTATGTTGATATGACTATGAATTTGTCATTAGCTGCAACTGGAGACCCGTTACATTGAAAATTTTATATAGCAAGTAATAGAAGCTTATTCTAAATGTAATATTGTATAAATAAAAATTATTTTTTAAGTATTTTGCGTGTAATTGAAAAAAAATTTAATTTGAAGTTAAAAAAATTTAATTTAAAAAGAAAAAAAATTAATTTGAAATGAAAAATATTCAATATGATTTGTAAAAAGTTGAATTTGTGTTGAAAATAATTTAATTTGTTTTGAATAAAATTGAAATTATTTTGAAAAAAATTGAGTTTGATTTGAAAAAATTTGAATTTGAATCGAAAAAGCGTTAATTTGAGAATAAAAACCTATAAATAGAAAATTTTTGATCTTCAAAGTGTAGTAACGTCATAATGCTTGTTAGGAAAATACCCGTACCACGTGTTTGATTACTAAGAAGACAAGAATGAAGCAAAATTGATGATTAATAGGTTTTTTTTTTGTTAAAGTTCTGCCTATTCTGGAGGCTCTAGCTTTTCTAAAACTTCGGGTTCTGATGAGGTCTTTAGCCAGATGGAAATGCTAGTATCAGCCTAGCTAATATATATGACTTGCTTTATTTTTGTAAATATACGGAGGTTGGAAGCTCGTTATAAATTAAAAATAACATACAAATAATCTCGATGGTAAAGGATGTTTTTTTATACAGGTATATAACTTAAAGTTGTCAACACTTTTTTAACTGGCATCCATTTTGTCAGCTGTCAAGTGATTTATGTTGAGTTTGGTTTGGCATTTCAACATGAATAGACTGCCGCCTGAACAACGCTTCCAAATTGTGCAAATTTATTTTGAAAATCATGGATCTATTCGAAATTAAGCGATTTTTTTTTAGCGATGAAGCTCACTTTTGGTTAAATAGATACGTCAATAAACAAAAAGAAGATAATCCTCAAGTGTATGTTGAGACATCGTTACATCCAGAAAAACTGACTGTTTGGTGTGCTTTATGGGCTGGTGGAATCATGGGTCGGTACTTCTTTAAAAACGATGCTGATCAGAACGTTACAGTCAATGGTGACCGCTATAGAGCAATGATTACTGACTTTTTCGTTCATCAATTGAACAACCATAATGTGCAGGAGCTGTGGTTTCACCAAGACGGCGCAACATGTCACACAGCTCGTTTCACAATTGATTTATTGAAGGAAACGTTTGGTAACCGCATAGTTTCTCGTTTCGGACCCGTGAATTGGCCTCCAAGATCATGCGATTTAACGCCGCTGGACTATTTTCTGTGGGGATATGTGAAGTCGCTAGTCTATGCCGATAAGCCCGAAACGATTGACCACTTGGAGGACGACATTCCACAAGTGTTGGAAAAAGTCATCGAAAATTGGACCTCCAGATTAGACTACGTCCGAGTCAGCCGTGGGGGTCATATACCAGAAGTCATTTTTAAATTATAATGCCAGAAGATTATATTTCGAATAAAGTAAATTTCATGTCAATTTAAAAAGTTCATCTTTGTTTTATTCCATTTCAAAGTTATATACCTCTATAAAAAACACCCTTTATATAAAAACAAGAAACTGAGAAAACTATAAAAAATATACACTGAAAAAAATACACGCAACATTTTACGAAAAAAAACTTTCGTACTTATTTTTTTCGTAATCATTTATTTTGTTATTGGACTTTTTTTCTGGTGAGTCCTTCTGTATCCGTCATATATGTAGTTCAATCAAATGCAGTGCCTAGCAATATCACATCATTCTTTTATTTTTGTGAGTGTTTCTACTTTTATTACACCTGTCGATGATTATATTGAGTTTAAAGACTACAACAATGTGCACATTGTGTAGTTGGAAAATCCGGTGCTCCAATTTGACTTTAATGAATTTTCTGGAAGTAATAACCAACTATGTTGTTTGTTGGAATGTATTGAACTTTTGCATTTCCAGGTTCCCATCTAAAGGTGTAAATTTCACGTAGTTAATGAAAACTGATTTAATACACCAGTTATTCAATTTAATCTAACTCTAAGAGATTTGGCTTTAAAGGAATATCTTTGTTTCCCTTCACAAGGAATTGTGAAATTTATTGAAGGACTAGAAATAATTCGTAATGCAAAGAGGACTGCTTATTTTAATCAATTTAATAACATTGATGCTAAGGGTATGTGGAAAATTTTAAGATCTAATGGTGGTATGGAAAATATAGAATCAGTTGATGATTTAGATGAATAACCCCTTTACACCTGAGTATCGTCATTGATCCCACAGAGTCCGTAGATAGAGCCCGGATAGCCGCTTGGCTATCCGTGAAAATCACAATATCACCGGTCAAGCCCATGATATTCATTCCGTAATCGCGCTGACCTCCGCCTGTAGTACGGTATTATGGTCAGGAAGACGGAAGCATTTGCGTACATTGAAGTCAGCGTCACAGAAGCCCATACCCGTTTTCCCATCCAGTTTTGAACCATCCGTGTAAAAGTGGATCCCCGGGTGGTTCCCCAAGAAGGTCCCATTTAACCATGGTTCCCTGTCGGGGATTAACGTGTCACAGAGCATCGTGACCGACCTCTCTGAAATCCTGTCGCAGTCCCATTCTGTGACGCAATACCCTGGCAACTGGTCCAAAATCATACGGTGACCGGTAATATGGCCATTACTGACCCATTCCCCATTCCCCGGTAGCCCTTAGCCGCATCATAGTCAATGCGGCTTCGTACTTCAACTGTATCTCAATTGGGCGAATTGCTAGAATGGTCTCGACAGCCCTAGTAGTAGTTAATGAATAAAGGCCGATATCTAAAGTTCCTATATTATCCAAAATTGTAGAACACGTTATGAAGTGTACAAATGGTAGAATATTTGGATAAAAATCGCTTAATTAGTCCTTATCAGTCAAGATTTCGCAATGGTTATAACACTTCATCATTACTAGTAGGTCTTACTGACTCGATTAGAAGAATCATGGATATAAATAATATAGGATCGATTTATCAAGAGCTTTTGATCGAATTAGGCCCGATCACGAAATGTCCAGTTAAAATTTAACAAACAGGCTCTAGCTTTTCTAAAACTTCGGGTTCTGATGAGATCTTTAGCCAGATCGAAATACAACTATCAACCTAGCTAATATATTTGATTTGCTCGTTATAAATTAAAAATAACATAAAAATAATCTCGATGTATATAAAAACAAAAAAATTCATATGGGAAACAACAACAAATGTGTCAGTTAAACTCCCAGTTAGTAGCTACTTTCAATAATCGGGCCTTAGTTACACAATTTTAATTAGTAAACTATGTAATTTATTTAAATTTTCCAAATCGGCTGGTATGCTGATTTTGTCTTATTTGATAGAGAGACGTCAATATATTCATTACAATTCCTTTCTGATTGGTCAACAGTGAAAAGTGGTGTTCCATAGGGATCTGTGATTCGACCCTTGCTATTTTTACTCTATTTGAATGATATGATGAATATTTTTGAAGGGGTTTCTTGAGGGGTTTTTGTTTTTGCGTATGATATTCAGCTCCTTTTTTCTGGTGTGGCGTAAATTTTGATATCGTAGTAAATGGTGTTAATATTGAGTTTGTAATTAATTGACTCACGTCTTTATTTTTATTAATATTTAAACTGGTTGCTTTTTATTATAAATTTTACATTACTTCGATTATATTCGTTAAATCTTTATCCACCTGTTTATGTAAAAAGGCGCATTGCACACGCCTTATATATGTCCAGTATGTTGTATAGCGCTGAAGTTTTTACAGGTGTCAAGGGTCAGATAATAGAAATAACCCTCTTTTAAATTGAATTCTTCGATTTGTGTACAACCTTAAATATCGTGATCATGTTTCAGATTATGTATTAGATTTTCTAGGATGCAATTTTAAAAGTTTTATACAAATGCAATTGTTGATATATTTTTATAAAGTTCTTAGGTCTAAATGTAAGTAATGTTTACAATCTCATTTTATATTTTCAAGATCTTTAGGAAACCCGCAATTGAAGTATCCTATACATAATTCATCAATTCTTCAATGATATTTTCAGTAGTAGCTAAAGTTTGGAATTCGTAGCCCTTATTACTTAGAAATTTTAACTTTTCGGTCAGTCTATTTAAGGTTAAACTAAAAGAGTATGCC
Organism: Delia radicum; assembly: GCA_021234595.1. NCBI lineage: Eukaryota > Metazoa > Arthropoda > Insecta > Diptera > Anthomyiidae > Delia > Delia radicum. The sequence continues at coordinate 182,106,484 of CM037852.1, read as the reverse complement.
TGCTATAGCAATGTTTAAACTTTTTTATTCAAAAATTTATTAAATGTGTTAGTTTATATCTGATATTTGAACGCAACTATATTCACTAGGGACAATTTTGGAAGAAGGATAAATGAGGAGTATTTATATAAGTTTGTGCCTATTTTTTTTACTTTTAAGTATATACATTTTAAAAATGTTAAGATTTCTTTGATCTGTTTATTTAATTCTTCTTATTTTAAACGAGCTTAAGATCATTTATTTATTAATTATAATTATTTATTTCCAATATTTCGTCTTGGAATTGTTCCCTGAAGAAGTCACCAAATGTGGAGACGAAATATTGGAAATAAATAATTATAAAAAAAAAAATAAAATAAATAATAAAATAAATGATCTAAAGCTCGAATTAAATAAAAGATGATCAAAGAAAACTTAACATTTTCAAATAACTTTGTTTTATAATATCTACTTCAAGTTTATATAATAAAAATCTTATATTTTCTTATATGGAAAACAACAACAAATGTATCAGTTAAAGTCCCAGTTAGTAGCTTACTGGACATTGTGAAAATGAGGCTTAAAAGTATATTTTGAACTCACCTCTGAATATCTTATCACCATTTCCGGTTCCATACAATTTAAAGCTATCAAATTAACCGCCGTACGTATACGTTTAAACCATTCCCGGCATGTGGGAGCATTTACACGGAAAAAAGTTTTCGCTGGTTTTTCAGCCGGTAGCATGGCATAAGCACAACCTTCAGCCGCATTATAAATATGTTTTTCTAGATTTTCCAAAAATCCCAAAAGCATACGACAATTTTGTTGTACCTCCATAATATTTTGTAGATTTTTATACTGCAAAGGCAAACCTTCCTTTTCAGCCAAAAAACGAGCATATTTCATTATTATAGCCTCGATACCCAGAAAAGTTTCTTGCGGCTTTCCCAAAGTAGTACGTAATTTTTGTTGTACACAATAGCGGGCTGCTTCATATTGTAAATGCAACGATAATAGCTGTTGATTATCTTGTAGAGTATGTAAATATTCTTGAAAGTGATCGCGGGGTAAATTACAAGAACTTTTTTCCATAAAGGATTGATAGATTGAACTATTGGTTGTTGTATGGAGATCTAAAGATTCCAGAAATGGTTTGAAATATTTGGGCCGTAATGGATTAAAGCTAACAGAAGATTTATGCCATTGAAATAGTAAAAATAATTTCTCTTTATTTTTAGAAAATAATTGTTTATCATGATTGGGTGTTAGTGTGACTTCCAATGGCAATAAAGCCAAGATTTTACTGTACACTGATGATAGTTTTTTATCCGAACACTCTGTTATACATAAAGCTATATCTCTGATATTTGATAATATGTATACAGGAATTTTGGGATATTTAACCAAAGTTTGTAATATATTTGAGCATACAAGAGGATGTTTTAATGCTGCTTCCGTAATATTTTCACAAATATTTAAAAAATCTTCTTTTTGTGTTAATACATCATAGTCTTCCTGGCATTCGTCTAAAATTTGTTCAAGCCATTTAAATAATTCCACTGAAACATGCCATTTTAATATTTCATTAAAAAATCTCAATATCATGGCAAAATTTTCAGATGATGGAGAATCTTGATGTTGTTTCAATAGACGAGATGATTGTCTAAAATTATGATTCTTCAGAGAATGTTCGATAATCAATTCCAATAATGCTTGATGGGATGTAGGATATTTTGACCATATTTTGACATTAGAAGCCTGACAATTATAGATTAATAGTTCCAGAATAGAAGGATTTAAAGCATACATGCCTATAATTGAAGAAGTTTGACAAGCCAATGCTGCTAGAGAGGCCAAATAAAAATTTAATATCATTTCATTTATCATCATGACTTGTGTAGATGATTGTGAAGTCTCCAAATTTCGAATAGTAACATTAACATCTTTTAATATATGGCGATAGGCTTCTTGTAATAATGGCACATTTTTTATAATTAATATTTCATGATAAATTTTCATTAGTAGTTTATAGGGTTTGGAACCACAACTTAATTTCAAATCTTTCAATATCTTATTATCTGCATTCATAATCAATGTTACAAATGATAAGGGTAATTGTGTACGATATTGTCGTATAATATTTAAAATCATATACAAGAAACTAGTCTGTTGATTATCATTAAATGCTGCTAAATGTTGTAATTGCAATTCAATTATACCCTCAAAATCATATAAATTCTCTACACTTTTATCGTAAAACAATATCATACAATAGAATTCATTTAAGTTTGTAACAGTTTCTTCACTTAACAAGGGCAATTGTTGGAAACATTGTTTAGCAACCCTGTTAACGACTTGCTTAGCATTTAATAGTATTGTAGCAGCCGTACCAAATTCATTAAGATTAACTCCTTTTGATGCTAACGCCTTAATAATTGAAGTAAATGCTCCTATAAATGCTCCAACACGATTTTCAGTTTGTTGTTTGGATTTGGCTGAACAATCTTCCGCCACAATTTCTTCTCTACAAGCTTCGATATCTTCAATAAATTGTCCCAATAGACCAAAAGTAAAATCCAGCTCATTTAAGAAATATGTTGCAAATTGTTGCAAGACTTTAGCACAGTGCCTTTTTAACATTGTCGGCTGCTCCACTTCTAAATGCCATCCGACTATAATATCGACAATATCGGTAAAATGTTTTTGAAATGATTGTTTATAGTTTTTAGAAAATTCTGAAATAGTTTCACTAATCGATATAAAGTTTTCGGTAACTTCGGCATTTTCAAGATATTCTTTAAGCAGGCTTAATAAGCGTTCACTATAAGTTTTGAGATCTAAATTAACAGCATCACATCTGGAATAAAAAAAAAATAGAATAACAGATCATTGTAGTACAAATTAAGTTAAATTTTTAATACTAAGGAGATTGATCTCTTTTTCCAGTAGGGGGTCGAAGCGACTCTTGTCGCTTGAAAGGGGGGGTTTGAGGACCCTGGCGTCGTACTTAACTGGACACTGGAATCTCAGATACCATCTGCACAAGAAGGGTCAATCGAACACGGATATGTGTAGGTTTTGCGAGATGGTGTCTGAGACCTCGGAGCATGTTCTCTGCGAATGTCCCAGGCTTTGTGATAGGAGACTTAGGTTTCTAGGTGATCGCTTCATTTCGCCTTCCGACATCGCGAACATTTTGCCTAATAGGATAATTGGCTTTATAGGTAGCTTGAATCTGTAGGTAACCTTAGGCAGCACAAAAGACCTACATTGGTCGCGGTGCATAGTGCCTTCTGATCTAATCTAATCTAACACTAAGGAGCGAGATCGAAAAATTGCCGACACACATTTTCACTTTAAACTTTCTGGGGTGTCACTGCCCAGGTAGAAATTATGGGTAATAATAAAACCAAGCACAAGAATACCATGGTCTTAAAAAAAGAAGCACTGTTGTCGTTGTTCCAATAACTTTAAAGAATTTAATATTAAAAATAATAGTAGATACCATGAAAACCATGAGCAAATGAAAACATGTTGCAGGAAGATAAAATTAAAATATATTATTTTATTCTACTTTGTTTTTTCTAAACATACGGAGGTTGGAATCTCGTTATAAATTTAAAATAATCTCGATGTATATATAAAAAAAAAAAATAAAAAAAAAAAAAATATTTCTTGAGCCAGAGAAAAAACTAAAAATATAAATAGAACATTTTTAGTCTTCAAAGTTTAGTAACGTCATGATGCTTGTTAGGTAAAGACCCTAACCACATGCTTGATTACTAAGAAGACAAGAATGGAGCAAAATTAATGATTAATAGGTTTTTTGTTAAAGTTATGTCTATTATGGAGACTCTAACTTTTCTAAAACTTCGGGTTCTGATGAGGGTCTTTAGCCAGATCGAAATACTAGTATCAACCTAGCTAATATGTTTGATTTGCTATATTTTTGTAAACATACGGAGGTTGAAAGCTCGTTATAAACTAAAAATAACATAAAAATAATCTCGATGTATATAATAAAAATTATAAAATAAAAAAAAATAAATACTTGAACCAGACTAAAAACTAAATTTTTTTTTTTTTATATAAATAGAAGATTTTTAGTATTCAAAGTTTAGTAACATCATGATGCTTGTCAGGAAAAGACCCTAACCACGTGCTTGATTACTAAGAAGACAAAAATGGAGCAAAATTGATGATTAATAGGTTTTTTGTTAAAGTTATGCCTATTATGGAGACTCTAACTTTTCTAAAACTTCGGGTTCTGATGATACTAGTATCAACCTAGCTAATATGTTTGATATGATTTATTTTTGCAAATATACGGAGGTTAGGAGCTCGTTATAAATTAAAAATAACATAAAAATAATCACGATGTATATAAAAACAAAAAATATATATATATTAATTTTTAATATAAAATAACAATATATAAGCAAAATAAAAGTGAGTGTTTTAAGCAACAATTTTTTTATCAACATATTGCAATAAGTTTTTAGTGTAAAAAATTTTTTTCATTTGCGTGCCCGAGTTCGGTATTTTGTTGCTGAGAGGTGTGAGTAGTGTAGGATCTCTATTTGTATATACTCTTTGATATAACCACAATAATTTTATAACGAAATCATTTGCAAGTGATTTATTTTATATAATTTCAATTAAAAAAATATGTACATTTTATAAGATTTTTTTATATATTTTTGAAAACCTAAATTTGTTATTGATCATTTTTAATCATTTCGTTGTTTCATTTAAAAGAATGTTGGTCTTTAAAATTGTTGATTTCTAGAAATTTTAATTTTAAACTTAAATACTTTTAAGCATAACTTCAAGTTACTAAAAGCATACTCTACTATCGGCTAAAATTTCATAAAATCAGATATATTTATATCTAATTATATATAGAATTTTATGTACCGGATATAAACAAATCTCGGATAAAATTGTATCAAATTATATCTAATTGATATAATTAGATACATGTAGATGAACCATTTTTCGGATCAATTTATATGTGCTTATGTATATATGGGAACTTATCAAATGAGAAATAATTTTATTAGACTCCATATTAAAATTGTTACCCGGTAATGTACACTAGAGCTGCATTATTTTTTAACTTTCGATTTTTATCAATTATTGTAACGATTATTGTACAACTAGGTCTAAAAGTTAGGCGGTGCGCATTTGAGAAAAACCCACAACTTTTATATCCCATTAGAAATTGTATTATTCATGAACGATCATTTCATGTTCGTGTAGCTAAGTGTTGTAACTACCCAGGTAGAAATTTGGGATGGTACAAAAAACGAAGAGTTTTCAAAACGTTTGTTTTTGATGGTACTAAAATAAAAGCGTTTCCAAAGCGATAATTGCAAATAATACGAAAAAAAAGCATTTAAAAAACATTATTTTGGATTGCTATTCGAACGTTCGGACAAAGTATTTTAGGAATACTTTTTATACAAAACTTACAAATATTTGTGAAATAAAAACACTGTAAAAACATTGGTTCAAAGCGTTTTTCCAACGTTTGTAAAAAGTACTTTAGAAGTTCTTATCGTACAAAATTTACAACGGTTTATAAAATAAAACCAATGTAAAACCATTGCGTTAAAGCGTTTTTCTAACATTTGCCAATAGTACTTTAGAAATACTTTTTTTTTACAAAATATTTTACTGATTAAAAACAACACTGTCATAAGGGGTCTATCTATATGCGAACTCGGTTTCTTATGCAATTTTTTTATATGCTTTTCTCTTCATGAACCGAGTTCAATAAATCACTCAATATGGCCAGCCCATAATGTAGCGACTCTATAAAGTGTATAGTCCTTGTATATCTTTTATAAAGCACTATATTTTGAGGACAGATAAAGCAATATTTTTATTTTATTTATTTTATTTAAAAAAAAAAAAAATTTCCATTGTTAGAACAATAAGAATAAAATTCTTTTATAGTTCAAATAAATAACATGTAAATAAGTCATAATTGGTTTATAAATATTTTATCTATAGTTAAGGGTTAATAGTAAATTGTAATATAATATATATAATTTTTTTTTTTTTTTTTTATATAAAATTGAGATTTAAATAACTAATTGATATTATAAACAAGTGTTAGAAAAACGTGAAGTAAAGAAAGTGAAAGATGAGAAGACTAGTTATTAATATAATCGAGAATTGCTTTTTTAAAACTGTCAGTTCTGGATATGCGTTTTAAGTGAATTGGTAGAGAATTCCAAAGTTTAATGGCGTTAATAAAAAACATTCTGCCGGTATTTAAGAGTTTGTAATGGGGGTGTATCAAGGTCATGCATCTAGTTGATGGACCAAATCGTATCTTTTCATATAAATATAAAGGGCTTTTCTGAAATATCAGTCTGTGTAAAAATAACAAGTTACGCATTCGAAGATAGTCGACAAGGTCACATCCAAGAACCTTTGTTCTCCACGGTGATATATGGTTAAACCGGTGCAGTCCATAAACATACCGTGTAGCATTATTAAAAGATACCTGCAATTTGTGTAAAGACTCGGAATCTAGTTTACTAAAAACCTCAGCCGAGTAAGTTATAATCGGCAGTATTAACTGCCGATTATAACTTACTCGGCTGAGTTATAATCGGCAGTTAATACTGCCGATTATAACTTAGAGGACTTTTTCAAAACTTAATAAAACGCTAGTTAAACTATTTAAAATTACAATGTTTTGTTACTTTATTTATATTATTTTAATCATATTTTACATGTTTCATTATTTGTGGTATTTATGAACAATTCATAAAGATCTTTATAATTTGTCTTTCGAGCGTTTTGACAATGTTCAAAATTACAACCCTCAAAGCGGTTATCATTTGGGTCGTTTTCATAACGCTTAATAACTGTAAGCCAAAATGTTCTGCAAATACTTATTTAACGATTGAAAAAGCATTTCAAAAATTTTGTTTTGCAATGTTTTGAGAACGTTATAAAATACCATCCTCAGACCGTAAATTTGGGTTATCATTTTGCACATTCTCAAAACGCTTTAAATTTGTAATTTGGTATGTTCTGAAAACGCTTGTACCATCATGAAAAATGCTTTTAAAACGTTTTAAAGATTGTATTTTTCTACCTGGGTATTTACCCTTACCACTTAGATCCTTTGATCTATCTTTAAAAACATTCAAGTGTAAACTTCTAGAATAGGCCTCTGTAAATGATATTTGGTGTGCAACAAATTTTCAAGAAATTTTCATTTTAAATTTGCTTTGAATTAAAAATTTAACTTTGAATTAAAACATTTAAACTGCAATACTTTTTGTCATGTGTGTTTATGCCATATTCTTTAATAATTCTTTTAAACTTTTTACTTTAATTTTTCTAAGTTATACTACCCAGCCAGAAATTGCCAATGGTCTGAAAAATCAAGCACTGGCTGAGCACTATTTGCCAATGATCCAACAAATAAAGTGCTGGCAAAGCACTGATTTACAACGCTGTGCCAACGTTAGTAAAAAGTGCATTGCCAGTGCTTAATTAACAAAATTTACAACAGTAAAAATAATAAAAGCACAGGCACAGCTCTGGCTTAGAACGCTCTGCCAACGTTCGTAAAAAGTGCTTTGCCAGTACTTGATTTACTAAATTTACAACCATAAAAATAAAAAAGCACTGGCACAGTACTGACTTAGAACGCTTTCCCAACTTTGGCAAAAAGTGCATTGCCAGTACTTATTAACAAAATTTACAACCGTTAACTTAATAAAAACAGTGGCACATCCCTTGTTCACAACAAGAGTGGAAAAATTCAAAACTAAATTGCAATTTATGATTTGAACTTAAGAATATTAAGGTCTCCTATTATAGTCAGCACAAAGTATAGTTTTTGTACTAAAGTTTTACTTCAGAAATTTATTTTCAAATTTCTTTCTTTAGTTAAAATGTAGTAAAAAACCGTGCTAACTTATCAATAAAAAAAATTTCATAAAAAAAATATTCAGTTATTTTGTAATTAACTTAGCTGAAGCAAGCCTATTGGTTATTTCTGTTCAAATTACCAAAATCATTCAATAAGAAATAACACAACTCTTTACTGAAGTGAATTACTAAGTAGGACTTTATTGGTCGTTTTTGGTTTTGGTACTGGCAAAAAAGGAACGGCCAATCCCTGCCCGGTGTTATCATTTTAGGATTGGCAAAGCACTTAAATCTTCGGATATCCAACGATCTGCCAACGCTCATACCACCGTTGAAAGCACTGGGCCAATGCTTTGCCGTTCGTATTTTTCTGGCTGGGTAGTTATATACAAACTGTTTTATATTGTTAGAACACATTTAAGTGATATAATGAGTTTGATTGTTAATGTTGGTTTAACAACTATATATGGCCCAAGTGGCTCGGTCGATTTTTTGAAATAAATTAAAATTAATCTAAATTAAATTAAATCAGATAGCATTAACCCGTGGCAACCCGCGAGCAAAGTTTTCGATTTTTGAAAATTTTTCTTAAAGTGCTTTAATAAAAATATGTCTTGCGATACATCATTTTTAATTAATTTTGGCATGCTAAGCACGGAAATTTAAACAATTTTAAAATTGGACTAACGGTTTTCGAGAAATTGCGACAAATTTTTTAAAAATTATCCTACTTTTTTTTTTTGTTGTTTTTGCACAAGCAAAGAAAATTAAACTACTTTTCAATTGAGCATAATTATGTCAATATTGGTTAAAGGATAACTTGTAAATTTGACTACAAATATCTCGGAAAAACTGAAAATTCCATCGTAAAATTGTTATTTTTTTCAATTTTATACACATGATTGTTGTTGCAATATATTTATTTAAACTTTTGATTTTCATTAATTAATGCTTTAAATGTTGTAGCACTAGGGCCAATAGTTTTGTGGTGTGAAATTTAAAAAAAAATCGAACTAATTAACCCTTGGTGACCTGCGCAAAAATTTAAATTTATTTTAAAAAATATACGCATGGGTTCTACATTCCGAAAATGAAGTGAAAGTGAAACTTCCGCTCAATTTGTGTTCCCAATTCCACATAAGTGATTTGAAAAGAAAAATTTCATTTTCATTTTGTTTCTAGTGGAATTAAAGTGATTTGATGTGTTCTATAAAACAATTTCACTACAAAAAAAGTAATTGTAAAACGGTATTAGTTAACTGAGTGAAAAACCAAACTTTTTTTTTTTTTTTTTTGCTATGCAATAAGCCACTTAGGCCAAAGTGCATTGTTAATACATTGTACAAATTCATATAAATATTTACAAAATTTCTTATGTTATATGTAAATAGCCGTATATACATAAAAAAAAATATATCCCCAAAACAGGATTATATAAAAAAAGAAAAAGTGTCTAATGTTTCAAATCGTATGCTTTAAATTTAACTTTTTTGGATATGGCAGAGGCACAAACAACGTCATTATACATCAAGTCCCTATCGATCACAACTTTTAATAATAAGAATTAAAAAATAAAATGATACAACTATGAATTACTTCGAAAGTAAGCTAAAAGCTTGTGCCTGAAAGTGCCAGGTGTTAACGTGAAATTTTGCAAATGGTATGGTAAGTAGTTCCAATCCCTACAAGTTCTTATAATGAAAGATTGAGCAAAGATCCTACATGAAATAAGGGGTTCAACAATACGTGGCGTTGTAGTATATCTCGTGAATGTGAATCTTGAATATAGATAATACGGAACTCCATAGTACATTATCTTGTAAAAGAATAACAAATTTCTTAACCGTAAGTAGTCATTAAATGAACAACCCAGAAATCTTTTCACAGCCGCAGAAACATGATCACGACGACCAACACCATACACAAATCTCACAATTCTTTTAACAATAAGTTCAATCCTAGTCAAATTATAACCCCATGTGTCAGAATCAATCTCAATGCAATAATTGACATGAGACATTAACAACGCATACGCTGCAGTATACTTTACCCCCAATGAAATATGCAGCCAACCAAACTTTTTAGAAAATAAAAGTATTTTGCATATTAAACTTAAAAAAAAAATCAAACAATGTAAGTAAATGTGATATGTTGTTAATATACGTTTATTTAACTGAAAAAGTGTTGTATTTTTTACGGGAAAACACATGAATCCGGAACAAGAGGCCCCATTTTTAACATTCATGCAAAAAAAATCTGGTTTGACCAAAGGTTTTTAGAGGGGCTACAAAACAGTTGAAGACCAGTTGTGGAAGGACTTAGCAAGTACATTAAACAGCTTAGGACCTCCAGAAAACGATGCAACTGGTTGGAAAAAGGCTTGGGCTGATTGGAAAAAAAAATTCGTAAAAAATTGGCCGAAAATAGAGCAGAGGTAACGGTAACAGGTGGAGGACCCAATAATATCCAACACATATCATCCAAAGAAGATTCATTTGCCAAGCTTTCTGGCCTTTATACAGCAGTCGAAGGTGTTCCAGCTGCTAAATCATTCGGGACGACTAGCAAAGGGTAAACAACCTCAAATTCATCTACTGAACTGTCAAACTTAGATAGCACTAGTTCGGACAATGTAGTAAACTTGATTTTACAAAAATTAAATAAAAATGACGAAGGTACGGAAAATATAGAAAATAAGGAACCGCAACCGATGATTTCCCTTTTTGATTAGTGATGTATCCAATTGCAAAATAATTGAAATGCTTGTCTTTTTTGCCATTGGTGATACTTCTTCTAAAACCATCATAAATGCATACTTATTTAATCTAAAATACGCAATAAAACTATTTTTTTTATTAATTTTAAACACTTGCGACTCAGTTTTAATCATTATCTTACAATTTTTCTGGTAGTTCCAAAGGATTTGAACAGTCACGAAGCCTTTTTCTATTTAAATTTTCCGTTCTTTGTTTTTCTTTTTTAATTAAATACTAGGAAATCACAATTGCGAAACTCATTTTATATTTTTTTAAAAATAAGTATTTTTTTGTTTAATTTTTATTTTTGTTAAAAAATGCACTCTTCTTTATTGCAATTTCATTCACTTTAAAGTGATAATTTGGTTTTTTTCCCGCATTTTTTTATGTTATTGCTAAGAACAATATGAAAATGAAATCGTCGTGAAAAAAACGATTCACTCGTTTTTCAGAACACAGCGGAATTGATAATGTGGAATTAAAAACGATTTCACTTTCACTTCGTAGTGGAATATAGAACCCAGGCCATAGTTTGTGATACATCATCTCTAATTTCAGACATAATAACCCAGCAAAAATAATGCGAAGTAGTTCCAAATAAACAACATTTTCATTACACACAAAGTAGCTACTACTACTGATTTTTCTTATCTAATGCTGGTCTTTTAGATCAGTTCCTTAACTTAGTATATAATGTCATCATATACAAGGCTAACTAGTAGAAATGTCACGAATGTTACAATTTGGTATTTGACATACTCGAATGGAATCGGGAGTTTGTGTCTTTTAACAACTATTTTCTTTAATCTAGATGTAGCCTTAAATTTGTGTGTTTCTGACCTTTAAATTTGAAAAACAATGATTACAAAATATCAGACTTAACAATAGTTTATTTTCAGTTGAAGGAAAAACTATTATTTCGCTTTGTTTTTAAAGCTAAAAAGTTGTTTAAAAGTTTTTTTTTTAATTATAACATTTTAAGCACTCCTACAGATACATGTAGATATAAAGATGTGACTTGACATCATACTTTAATCACTAATTAAAAATAACAAATTAAGTTCTATGAAAAAGAACACCCACAAATACAATCTTTCATAACCTTACACATAGTACTTTTAATAAAGTGAAGTTTGAGGAATTTGCATTACCTCCGTCCTATGACAGCTCCATGATAAAATCATGCGTGTTTCACCTCAATTTGCACTACATCTGAATCCGTATATGTGATGATTTTACTACATCTTTTTCCACTCTTTTTTCGCTGGGTATGATTAAATGAAAGCATGTTTTGTGTAGTATCTGAGTGCATGAATAAAAAATTATAAGATCATTTTTAAAAAATTTCTAGAATTGAGGAAAAAAAGAGGCAATTTTTTGTGAAATTTAAATTGCAATATCACAAAAACCGTTAGTCCGATTTCAAAACTTTCAAAACATTCGTGTAATTAAAATTTATGTGTAGCTAGACATATTTTTATTAAAGCAATTTATGAAAATTTTTCAAATATCGAAAACTTTGGTAGCGGGTCGACACGGGTTAAAGCTATCCGAGTTTTCTCAATTTTACGCCAAAGAACTTTTAGACCAAATATTGCAATAATTTGAACAATAAATTTAAATTTTTCAAAAAAAAGTTTTTCTTCATACAAAAAATGCCGCTCTGGTGTACACATTTCAAAAAAAAAATATATCGCACTTGATCAACAAGAGGGTATTAACTCAAAATTTTTAAAATATCACTTTTTTCAAGAAATCAACTAATAACATCAATATCTATCTATTGTAAGAATTTCAACGTATTCCGATTACTCTTTCATCTCGAAAACCACTTTTGAGACCATTTTCATGATAATGTAGCGATTACCTTTATTTCAACAAAAAGGTATTATTTCGAGTTAATAGAAAAGTTCAAATAGAAATGAATCGTATATTTTCATAAAAAAGGTATTATTTTGATTTGAGCCTTTATTTATGTTAAAAATAAAATTTGTTTTATTTTATTAATTTAAATCGATAAAATTTCAAAAAAATGGTATTAACTCAAAAATTTATTTTTTTTTTGCTATGAGTGGTAAAATTTAAAACAAAAACAATGTATATATATTTTCAAATGGAATTTGCTTATTATGATATGTTTGAATTTTTAAATTCTGTTAAAATGTGGCCATAAACAGTTTTTTGACTCTACTGAAAATTTTGAGTTAATACCCTCTTGTTGATCAAGTGCGATATATAAAAAATATGATAATGAAATAAAATTTTACATTTTTGTTTAAATATTTTCATTAGGATTCGTGGTCAATAAAAAAAAAAAAAATGAGTGGCGATATTTGTTAACAGTCATATTTTTTTTGATCGGCCTTTATCTCCCAAAAAAGGGGCGTTTGGTGTATCTCGTAAACTAGCAAAGCTAGAATCTCTAGACTTTGGCACGTAGCTGCATCTAAAGACCAGAACAAGACCAACTAAATCATTTTTGTTTATTTTAATAATTTAGTGGTCAAAATGCAATGAGAAGTTAAAAAAAATCGATTTTCGCGACCAATTTTTGAAAGGTAGGAGGGAGGCAAATGTGTTAACCTTTTTCTTTCTAATTTATGGGCCCAAAACAAGAATCAAAAGTCAAAATAAAACTATATCCACAAACAAAAAGTCGATGGTTAAAGGTTTAGAGAAAAAAAGGAGAACTACAAAAAATCTAAAAAAAAATATTACACTTTTAATAAGAAAAAGTAAAAAATTTTGGGAAAAAACGCATTTCAAGCAAGGAATATTATAACAAAAAACTTTTTTTAAGTCCAAACATGAAATATACAAAAATGGCACTTGAATCTAATTTGAGTCAAATAGAAAAAAAGGCAAATTTCTCTTCCCCACTTTTAACTATATCAAAATGTACTCACCTCAATGTTGTTTTCAATGCCATCATAAGATATTTTCTAATATTTTTATTATTTCCATAGGCCTTAGTTAAGTGACCCTTATAAATGGCGAAATCATAACGATTTATATAACCCATAACACCTAGTATGGAACTAGCATGTTCTAAACACTCCAAAGGACATTGACGCAACACAGTCAACATATTATCAAAGAGTATATCAAAGGAACGACAGACATAACTTGAATTGGCCTGATTGCGAACAGCCGCTTCTAATTTTTTACAAAGTTCCAAAGCCGCCTTACGATTATTCTCAATCATAAGACGGCGTATAATTTTCGAAATGCGTAAATCCTCTGATAGCATGGGTAAACTTTGAACACGATTGCCACTACCACCATAATTGTTGCTGGAGTCATACGAATTTACCAAGTTTTTGTTTGACAGGGGGGAACCTGTTAAAGCAATTTATTAACAAAACAATATAAAGTTAACATAATTTATTTTAACTAACCCTCCATATTTTGTCGATTACTATTTAAAATATCATTAAAACTTTCTCCGGCACTTGTGGTTTTAACATAACCACCAACCACACGCACATTGTCACCACGATGATGATCCATGTCATGTTCTTCATATTGTTGTTGTTGCTCATTTTGCTGTTCTTTGTACACGTACATTGGCCGACTTTTAATACCATTCATCATAGACCATTCATTGTTGGCATTCTCTTCCAAACGTTCATGTTGATGATATATTCCAACCAACTGATTTGCAGCACTTTCATCATTCTGATGCTGATTTATTGTTGCAGGTTCCTGGTGATCTTGTATTCGTCTAGGATTATAATCATTATTGATATCCATAGTCAAGGAATATTGAACACTGGTCTAAATTAAACCACATGTAGTTGATTTATTGAAATTTAACAATAATCGATGTAAAATTTTAATAAAAAAAGAATGAAGACAAAACAAATACAAATTTCCACGAAAATAACAACGATGCTAGTTGATGATAAAAACTTTGACAGTTGTTACTAACAAACATAGATGCCATATTGTTTTATTTTACGAACTGTCATTGAAATGTCAAATAAAACTATTGTGAATTGTAAATGTTCGATAAAAGAAAAGAAAACAAAAATTTACAGTTATTTTATAAATGGTGAAAAATTATTCCACAAATTCTTGCTTCTGTGTTAAATTTGCAAATAAAGTTAATAAAAGTGTTTTAAATTGTGTAAAAATCAATAAATATATTAAACGGGTCTTATATATCACAAGTAACATAAAATATGTTCGGTGGCATATAAATTAAGAACAAAAATTCAGTGTGTCCTCTCAATGACTTAACACAAAGCTTAAGCCAAAGTTACCGTTTTAAATAAGAATTATTTATTCTTTTCCACTCTCTTTGGCAAAACACGTGTTCTGCAATGTAGTCTGAGTGCCGTACAAACATTTTAAACGGGTCTTAAATTTCATAATGTAAAATTTCATCGGATGCTTATAAATTACAAGCAAATATTCAATGCTTCAACTTAATGTCAAGCGCTGGTTTCTATAATACTTGGCACCAAAGCTTCCATTTTAAATTAGATAAAAAATAACTAATAAAAGTGTTATAAATTATACAAAAAGTTAATAAATATAATAAACATGTGTTAAATTTGATAACTAATTGAGCAAGCTTTACATATAAAAAGTTTTGCTCGATTTATAAAAAAAAATTTAAAGCAAAAATTCAATGTGTCCTCTTAATGCCAAGTAATCTCTTGGCCGGCTTAAAAAAGTAATCATAAAATATAATTGGCTGAGAAAAATCAAGCAAATTTAAAAAAAATTATAAATCAATTAAATCTTAAATTAAATGCAAAAAAAGTTAAAAAATGTATTAAAAAAATTAAAGAAAAGTAAATTAGCAAAAAGCGCTGCCATAATAATATTAGTGTTGGGTAATGCGGAATTAAAAAGTGCTATCAAAAAAAGTGTTGGTAAATGATATTTAAAATAAAACCGTTAAGGCTGCAGAAAAAAAAAAAACGGTGCCAAGTAATTAGGAACATTTTAACTAAAAAAGTTTATTTACAAAAGTTATGCGAAGACTAGTAACATTTTACCATGTTTTACATGTTTTTACTTAATTATTGAATAATTTATGCACACAGAGAAAAATTAGGCTATTTGACAACTGAAATTCGGTTATTATGACTCAATTCGGTTTTCACGACTTAACATTAGTTTTCACAACAAAGTTCGGTTAATTCAGCTGAATTTTAGTTGCAACACCCAAAATATTCATAAATCTAATGAAAATATCGTTGTACTACCTGAATTTATAAGTTGTTACTATTAAAATACACTTTTCAATTCGGTTGGCACTTTATTTCTCTGTGTGTGTGTGTAACAATTGTTTTGTGTTCATTACTTGGCAACGATTTTTTTGTGTGTTCATCACTAGAGCGGATACGTTTTGTAAACGGACTGTAAATCCATACAATGTGTAAAAATAGTACATACAATATGTTGTCTCTGTTTTACATATAAAACAAATGGGAACAGATTTGCGGAAAGTAAATTCTATTTTGAACAGAATTTACTTTCCGCTAGTCCTTCGCCATTTCTTTAGTATGCATGCAGAAAAAAGTTGGAAATATTATCGAAGTGCTTAGTATTTATACAAATACATAAGTTTCAAGTTAGTTTTACAAAAATCTAGTAACATATTTACAAATTTTTGTAAAATATAAACTACTCTAGTAAAAAATTTCGTAAAAAATTCATATATTATACAAGAAATTTGTAAAACTAACTTTAAACTTATGTAGTTGTATAATTACTAAGCACTTCGATAATATTCCTTAAGTACTTTTCTGCGTGTGTAAAACAGAGACAACATATTGTATGTTGGTGCTATTTTTACACATTGTATGGAGTTACAGTTCGTTTACAGAACTCACCAGCCTGACTTATGAAGCTTTTACATTTAAAATTAAAAAAGTAATAAAGTAATAAAAATTAAAAAAGTGGCTGCATTACTTCAGTTGGAAAATGAGATAACTTCGTTAACATTCGGTAAATAGATTTTTATAATAATTGATAAATTTTAATAAACTTAGGTCGAGTAATTTTTCTAAAATTACCAGTTTTATTTTAACCATTAGGTGCATTAACATTACTCTCGAAATCCAGTTTAAACTTGATTCCAAAAACTGTATCATTTTATAGGGAGTTTAAACAGCGAAATTAGCCTCTTAGCTGTGTAAGACGTATATATGCGTTTTTATCAAAACTATCCTTTAAGTGCTAGGTTAGGTCGAAAAGAGGTTTCGGAGAAGGGAAAATGCTTCCCTAATCCGACTCAAGTCCCTGAGGACTTACACTTAAGCCAGAATGTGGGCTTGTTGTGCGCTCTAAACAATCGGTCCTATGTCACCTTTCTACCCCAGGAACTCCATAGCTCTGACGAAACACCTCAACTTCTTCCATCCTATGCCCCTAAGATACCCCAATGTGGATATTGGGTCACTGGATAGTATTTCGACCCGGATCCCAGCAAATGCCGGGCATTCACAGAGATAGTGTTCCAAGGTCTCCTCGTCCTCCCCACAGGCCCTGCACACTTCCGAGTCCGCCCTACCAATACGGTGGAGATGGGCCCTAAGTGTCGAGTGTCCCGTGAGGATTTCCATCAAAAGACTCAGTTCCTTCCTACTGAGATTCAGAATTTCCCTCGTCTTGTCCGTGTCCGGGTTGCCCCAGAGAATACTCGTAGTCCTGCCAACACCCGCATTCTCCCAGATGGTCCAATGCATAGTGTCAGCCCAGTCCACCAGCTCCGCCTTGAGAGCTCGAAAAGGTTTAGCGTTCCCCAAAGTGACTAATTCCAGGGAAGATTCTCCCCTAGCCAAATCATTAGACACTTCGTTCCCCGCTATACCACAGTGTCCCTGCACCCATATAACCTCAATGCGTCCCCGTGCAGTGAAATCGTTAATTTCCCCTTTACACCTGAGTATCGTCATTGATCCCACAGAGTCCGTAGATAAAGCCCGGATAGCCGCTTGACTATCCGTGAAAATCACAATATCACCGTCCAAGCCCATGATATTCACCCTCTAAGTGCTGCATGTGTTTTTTATATCGACAAAACCAGCGAATGTTATTTTATTTTATTATTAGCTATTATATCTTAGCTGCGTAAGATGTATATATACATACGTTTTTATCAAAACTTTATCTTAAGACGTATATATACGTCCACCTTACCTAAGTGCTGCATGTATTTTTTATATTGACGCAACCAGCGAATGTTTTTTCTTTTATTTTGATTACACAGTTAAGAAGTTAAGCCACTTGTCAATTACAAGTTTAGCTTGATATCTTAAAGATTAACTTTGTTAGTTTAAAATACTAAGTTGGCGCCGATAGTGTTCACGGCATAAGAGGAACAAGATAAATATCTGCGCTGGCAAAATTTTTTGCCGACAGCGCCAGTATTTTTTTACATCAGTGTCTTAACGGTTTATTTTAATCTGACTTTGTATGTATGTTTTTTAGCGTTGCCAACCGAAACTGCGGAGTTGTTTAGAAATAGTAAGCGTAGGAAAAATTGGATTAACTGTTAATCAAGACGATTTAAAAAATTATTTAATCGACTTGTTTTTAGAGAGTTTAGACTGAGAAGTTAATCTTGTCAAAAGTTAATTGACTGCCTAATTTCAATGCAAACATATGCGGTTTATCCACTTTTTACTAGAATAACTCTTCAGTCTAAACTCCCTCTTGATGCTTGTTGAAGCCGTTAATATCATTTTTAGTAGATTAACTTTTCTATGTAAATTCCCTTTTATGCACTCCCATATGATCAAAATTTAGTTTAAATTAGATTTCGATGTTAAATGTTAATGCAGCTATAGATATTTTGATATAAATTTGACATACATAACTATGGTTAAGTCCTAAACATTGATTTGTTTGAGATAAGTTACCGGATCTTAATCAATTTTCGCTCTATTAATATTCTTTTTCTTTTACGTTTTTAGGTAAGTACCACATAGTTTGCATTATTATTTGGTAAGCCAATTTTTTAAATATATAAATTATGTCACATTTACCCATTAATGCCCATTGGCAACTTAAGTTGCCAGCAGAGTTGTTACAATGTAGCATGCTCTGAAAAAAGAGTG
Source organism: Delia radicum (assembly GCA_021234595.1). Classification (NCBI taxonomy): domain Eukaryota; kingdom Metazoa; phylum Arthropoda; class Insecta; order Diptera; family Anthomyiidae; genus Delia; species Delia radicum. The sequence continues at coordinate 182,087,766 of CM037852.1, read as the reverse complement.
TCAAAAACATTACGTTTTGCCCAAAAAAAACGTTGTCTTACTTTTTTTTTATCGAAAATAGGCTCATTAGTTTCGTTATGTAGAGCATATTATGGGGAAATATTCATATTTTTTTTAGAATGCTTTTGGTCCAGCAAAGCATATTTTAATTCTTAGCAAGTATATAATATTTTTATTTTGTTTTAATTTTTCTGGGGTCAGCATTTCAAAAAAATAATTTAAAATATTTTGAAGAAATTTTTAACCCGATATTCCCGACAATAAAATGTGTTCTATATTTTTGACTTTTGAAACTTAAAAACTAATACCAAAGTAAATGAAAATATGATTTTTCAATGTTATATTTTGTTAAGTGGATTGTCACCGCACCCGAAATAATTAAAAAATTTTGCATTTTAAACAAATATGGCTTACAATTTTTGCAATGCAACGCTTGTTTAGGGAAAAAGTATTAAAAAAAAAATCGCAAAGATATTTCGCCCTTAATTTTTTTTAGTTTAAGATAATGAGTCAAAATAAATGTAAAGGGCGTTTTATATAGAGGTATAGAACTTTGAAATGGAATAAAACAAAGATGAATTTTTTAAATTGACATGAAATTTACTTTATTTGAAAAATAATATCTTATGGCATTATAATTTAAATATGACTTCTGGCATATGACCGCCACGGCTGGCTCGGACGTAGTCTAATCTGGAGGTCCAATTTTCGATGACTTTTTCCAACATTTGTGGCCGTATATTGGCAATAACGCGGCGAATGTTGTCCTCAAAAAGGTCAATCGTTTCGGGCTTATCGGCGTAGAATAGCAACTTCACATATCACTACAGAAAATAGTACATCGGGGTTAAATCGCACAATCTTGGAGGCCAATTCACGGGTCCGAAACGTGAAACTATGCGGTTACCAAACGTTTCCTTTAATAAATAAATCAATTGTGGCAAGAGCTGTGTTACATGTTGCGCCGTCTTGTTGTAACCACAGCTCCTGCACATCATGGTTGTTGGTAATCATGACACCATTGACCGCTATAGGACCAATGATTTCACCAGCCCATAAATCACACCAAACAGTCAGTTTTTCTGGATGTAACGGTGTCTCAACATACACTTGAGGATTATCATCACTCCAAATACGGCAGTTTTGTTTATTGACGTATCCATTTAACCAAAATTGAGCTTTATCGCTAAACAAAATTCGCTTATGAAAATCGGGATAAACGTCAATCTTGTTTTGGGCCCATTTACCGAATCTATTTTATTTATTTATTTATTTATTTATTTATTAGTATTTATAATACTTTAAAAAATTCTCATTTACATTCATATTTCAAAACTAAAATAAAAATTTTTAATTATTATTATTTTTTACAAAATTCACACATTTTCTTTTAAATACAATATAATTTTGTTCTGTTTTAATATGATTTGTAAGTGTGTTAAATATTTGAAGTCCTTTATAAAAAAGTGATCTTATATGCCTTACTAGGTGATCGTGTGGCTTCAATTGTTGCACAAGTTGGATTTTGTAAGCACGCAAACCAAGAGCTTTCCGCAAAATTTTCCATAAAGTGGATGGACACATATCCAATTCCTGTGCATGATTTCGGATAGACTGATTGGGTCTTCCTCTACGCTATGCTCTACAGCAGCAATGACTTCTTCTGTACGACGTCTCTGTGGATGCATATTATTATTCATATTATCACTATATGGAACGAAAAATTTCCATAGCTAATCAAATTAATTGCTCTGATATACGATTATGTTGACAGTAAAATTTACGTAGTGCGCGATACGTTTTTCGAACAGAACCATGATTTTCAAAATAAATTTGCACAATTTGGAACCGTTGTTCAGGCGTCCGACTATTCATGTTGAAATGTCAAACCAAACTAAACATAAACCATTTGACAGCTGACAAAATGGCCGCCAGTAAAAAAAGTGTTACCTACTTAAAGTTCTATACATGTATAAAAAACACCCTTTATAGGGTTTATTAAAGTAGAAAAAAAACTAAAAAAAAACTTTTTCTTAATAAACTTTGAATTGCAAAAATTTTGAGACCAATTTTATTCAAAAATTCATTAATCATTCGTTCCGCAATTTGCGGATTAAAACATTTTGCTAAACAATTTTAAAGTATTTTTCTTGAAATGTGAACATTAGCAAAGTGTTATTTGAGTGTTTTTATTAACAATTTCCAAAAAAAAAATATATATAATTAGTATGTACTAGCTCAAAACTAAAAAATGCTGTGGTGAATCAAAAGTATTCTAAAAAAATATTAATATATTTCCGATAAATAAGCTCTACATAACAAAACTTTTGAAACATTTTTTGACAGAAAATAAAATAACGATTTCTTTCAACAAAACGTACCATTTTCGAAATCTTAAATCGCATGTCGAGACCTAAAAGCCTCAAAAAAAAATATATATTTTTTTTTATCCGTTTTAAGTGGATGTTTTTGTGATTTCAAGTTTCAGATTTCTACCTTAATGAAATTCCATAGGTCATTAAAGGTGGAATTTGTTTCTTTTAAACCCCATGTATAAGAAGATTTAAAATAAACCCAGAAGATATATTCAATAAATGAACCCATACTCCAAACAAAAAGATATATTTAAAATTTCATTAATTTTTCCTAAATCGTTCGTGCGGACGTTTTTGTTACTCCCTATAACATTTTTTAATACCCAGTTTTAGCGGATGCCTGCACCAAATTATAACTTCCTAAATTATATGCTGTGTCCAAATTTTAAGATCATTACTTTATTTAAATAAATCTATTAAAATATCTTTTAAGATTATGTTTACGTGGGATCAGGAACCCACATACCATATGTCAAGACTCTCCCTTAAGCGATTAAAAAAGGGATAGATTTACATGCTTTAACCTCTATATTTCCTGGACATAAATTTAAAATTGCAAATTTCTGATCAAAGGTGTTTGGGCAGGCCGCCAAGGGGGGAAGTTTTACTACTTTTGCCCTCCCGATACATTCGGCGGTTTGGCGAGGCCGACAATGGGGAGAGTTTTTCAACCTTTTATCCCTACTTTTCGTGATAAGGAGCCCACATACCAAATTCAAAGTTCCTCGCATTAGTGGTTTGGCCTGGCCGCCAAGTGGAGAGCATTTCCTACGTTAACCCCTATTTTTACCACGTTCCTGGCCAGAAACCCAAAAAGTGTGATATAAGTGAGCTAGTGCATATTCGAAGAAGAATATATTGTAGTTTTCTAATTTCTGACTAAAAGGATTATGGCTGGCCGCCAAGGGGGAGACTTTTACCTTTTATGCCTCTCCCAGATGGGATTTCCATAAACCGCTCTATACAGATTTCTACTTCTGAATAGGAACTCACGTACCGAATTTCAAGTTCATAGCATCAACGGTTTTGCCATACCGCCAAGGAAAATATTTCCCCCTTTTTACCCTCTCCGTGGGAATAATACTTGAGATTAATTGTTCGAAAAGCCTCTTTTCAAACTATTTTATATATGAGATGTTTCTTAAAACCTTTTTTCAAAGATTTTAACTAAAACTAGCAAATCTTATAAAATCCATTTTCTTAGACAAATAATTTTAAATATCCCGTTTTTTGCATAAAAATACCGCTTTTTCGTCTGCCGATTCCCGCTTTTTTTATCAAAAACAGTTGATCGCGTTAAGTGTAACGTAAAATTTTATTAAAATTGGATGTGGACAAAATTGAGATAAAACTGTATCAAATCACTTCCAATTTTATCCAAATTAATCTCCGCCAAATAACTTTTTTTTTTTTTTGAAAATGCTATAAAAAAAACTACTGAATATTTTCTCAAATTTCTTTTTTTTATTTGAAAGTACAATCCGTCCGGTTAATAATGGAAAATAATTTCATTCAAATGGCTGCCTCGGCTGGCCATGCAGTAGCCTACACGATCGGTCCAATTTTTAAGCACATTATCGATTGTGTGCAGCTGTATTTCCTCCTCTTCAATTTTTGTGAACAAAAATTCGTTCAACATGGCCCGATAACGATCGCCATTGAATGTAATGGCCACTCCTTGCTCATTTTCGAAGAAAAATGGCCCAATTATGCCTCTGGACCAAAATCCGCACCAAACAGTGACTCGTTTTGGGTGTATCGGCACACATTCTGCAACATTACCATGATTTTCAAAGTAATGTCGCTATATTTCCCAGCGTTGTTCAAGCGTATACACAACCATATTCGTTCAGCGGAAGGATAAAACTAATTATCTGTCAAATCAGACATAAGCTAAGTGTTACCATTCACGAAATAAGCACTAGTTGAAAAAAAAACTTTAGATGGCGGACCCTTTACTATGATACATTTAGATGTAATTTGATACAATTTAAGCGGAAAATTTTTCGGATGAAAATTTATATAATTAACTATGGGGTCATATTAAATTAGGTAAAACCATATAAAGCTCAATATCAATTTTTTTTAATCGGGTAATTTTGTTTAAGTAATCACGAAAATTTTAAAAGATTATTTCTTAAATAAAAATTCAATCTTAAAAATCCTTATTCATATTATTTTAAAAGTCATCAATTAAAAAACCTATGGACTAGTGTAAATCAAAATGTTTTTTTTATCTCTTCTTAGATCTGTTTCACAAATTCTGATTTATATTAGTTATGCAAAATCAGTCGATTGATTGATCTTCTTCCTGGTTCTTTATCTCTTACACTGTATATATAAATAAATAAAACAAAACAGAAAAATTTGACATTATAAAAAAAGATTGTTTAACATCTAAAGATTTATTTACGAACAATTAATAATATACAATAACATAAATTTACATATTTACAAAAGATATATATGCGTTTGTTTGTATGTACCCTGATTGTATGTATACAAAGATTGTATATGATTGATATATAGTATATTTATATATATTAGTAACTACTACAACATATCGCCACCTAAAATCCAAAAGGCTGTAACTGACAAAAAAAAAAAAAATTCAAAATAGACTTTTTGATTGCTTATGATGTAGTTAACCAAAATACATCTACCCATAAAATGTTACACTCTGTTACGTCTAAAACTATCGATTTTATTCATGTAAATCAAAAGGCCGTAACTGCACTTTCAATAGATTCTTAAACCAAAAAGTCGTTGATTTCTTAACCTTGATTCTAAAATTTGCATACTTTTAAGTAGTTTTTAATTCATAAAGGTATCCATATATTAGCAATATTATTGCACGCAAAACTTCTGGTAATTGACTAAAGAACAAAATCGAGAAATTGCGCAATAATAGTGCTAGTGTATGGGTGACTTAAGGTCTTATGCATAATAATTTGTAAATCTTATAACATATTTATAAAATGATGTTTATATAAAAAATTTATGTAATAACTTATTCATTTTAAAAGTGATTATGCATATGCCAGATAATGTATTTTGTCTCCTATTAAAAACTAAAATGTGTAGTTACTGCCTTTCGGATTTTAGGTGACGCTATGTGATATATAGAGTATAAATCTAATTATATACGACTTTTGTTTTATTGTTTTCTAGAGTTATTTAAGAGTAAAGTTTGTAGTATTTTCAATTGGCAATTGGTTCAAATGACTAAAATAAATTTTCTGCTTTTTTTGTGGTTCTTGGTTGGTTGGTTGATATTTCGTTTTTTTTTTTTTTTTTAACCTAAACTTAGGAATAATTGTTGCTGTTATTATTTATATTTGTATGGCTGTTTATAGTTATTGGTGTTGTTATTTGTTGGTTCCCTATACTTGTATAAGAACGCAGTCTGGATTGCAATAATAATAATAATAATTTCGATACATTTAAATTTTAGAAACAGGATTTCTCTAAAGAAAAGCTTAAGTTATGTTTTGTTGCCCTACGTAGGGTCAGACTTACACAATTTTTTATATTTGTTACACTGATGGAAAATAATTAGTAAAACTTTTTGCTAAAACTACTAAAAATTAGTTAAAATTGAGCTTGCAGATAAAACTGCTAAAATTAGCAAAATTTTTAACTAAATATTAGTAAGATACGAATAGCAAAAATAAATCTGTTAAATTTACGAATTTTTAGTTATATTTCAGCTAAATTTTAGTTCATTAAAAGTAGCAAATTAATCTGCTAAAATCAGCAAAAAAAAAAATGCTAAATATTAGTAGACCAAAAAAAAACAATAAAAAAAAAATGTGAAATTTTTAAGGTTTTTTTTTAGATTTTTTTTTTTTAAATGAATAAAAATCTGCCTTTCTGAAATCAGCAATGTACAATTTTTTAGCAACAATTTCTGTTGATTTTAGCAAAAAATACTGTTATTTGCATTTTAATAAATTAAATTATAAAGTAAATATATATAGTAAAAATGTTGTTGATATTACAGTTTTTGTTTGCAGTTTTTAGTCTACAAATATTTACTAAAAGTTTTTGCTAATTTTAGCAGAGTAAATTGCTATTTTCAATTAGCTAAAACTCAACTCAACTATAACTAAAATTTTGTAAAGTTATATTTTTGTTGTTCTTATTTTATTAATATTTAGCAAAAAAAAAAATGTAATAATTTTAGCAGTTTCAGCTGCAACGCCATTTCTAACTAATTTTAGCTTTTTCTGCTATTCTTACAGATTTATTTGTATTAGTGTAGTTAATATTAAATCAAATATAAAATTTGTTAAATTGGCGCCCAACGTAGAGGCTAACTACAAAATTTGTTATTTTGCAACTGAGCTGCAGCTCATAGAGGTTTATATCACAAATTTTTGGAAATAATTTGGTCATTTCTTACTTACAAGGAGAGTCTCCCAAATGCTTTCTCCGTTCTTAAGGTTCTCGGATATATGATAAAGGAGAATCAAATAAGGGACATGTATTTTTTTTCCGCGGCCCAATGTCATATTCAGATGTTGAAAGGTGAGGTCAAAAATTACGGTTTATTTCGTATAATTCTAAAGAAATTTTAGATAAGTGTGATACCAAATGAAAGAGTTTTTGAAGACGCTTTAACTGGTATATGGAACATGTCCAATGAATTTGTCTGAGCTTTTTCCGATACTCGTAACTTTTTTTCTATTATAAATATTTAAAATAAATGACAACCCTAAGTTGCTACATAGGCAATATGGATATAAATTTGTTTGTTTTTTTCAAGTTCTTTAACGGTGCACTCCACTTTTTAATCCTCACATATTCGAATTTCATTATGATCGGAGAAATTTATTCGGGAGACTCTCCTTGTTAGTGGTTCTATTGCAATGAAATATTCATAAGGGGTAACTACTGAGGATTTATTGTTAAGGAGATATAAATATAGCATATAAGTGTTTGGTATCGTTGGAAAAGAAATTACCTGTCGATTACAACATTTTTAAAAAGAATCCTATTTAGCACTATTGGTAAAACAAAAACTTGGAAAATCTTAATAGGAAGGTAAAAATTTCGGTTTTTGTTAAAATGTAAATTTCCACAAAAGTTTAAATTTTTGTATTAGCAAATAACAAAAATAGTTTTTTCGTGTTATTATTCTACCTCAAGTCCAAATTCTAAATTAGGCTTTAAAGTGACAACTATGAGATTTATATCAGAATTTAGGTTAAATCTATCTATAAATCAGAAATTAATGATATATCATTCTCGTTTATCAGTTATCTTTAGCGGCTCAAAAATTATGGCGGTTTTAAGTTTAAAGCAAATAAAAAATATTAAAATAACATTTTTTGCGTGGGTTAAATTAAAGCTACATAAAAATGTATTTTGGAAAACACGCATATTTTTCCGGTTTAATGATATTAAGTTAGGTTTAGGGTTACTTATTTGCAGGGAATCATCAATCAATACTTTTGGTAAAGACATTTCAATGTGAAACTCAACATGTCATAGCTTTTAAGTATAGTCAACTTAACCCTGTCCATTGTTCCTCTCAATTCATAAAACCTTGAGAAATAAGAGGATCCAAAGTCAGTTTCAAAAGGTGTCGAACATTTTTAAAGTACCTCATGTATGTACAAATCAAAGATTTTTTTTACACAACTCGATTTTACATGAAAAAATCTTTCAGAATAGTATGAACACTTTATATCTTAAAAAAGAAAATATTTATCTGGAGGTGAAAGACTGTTGGTGTCCTCAGGGAAAAAAAGTTTTATCATATTTATGAAACAGTTTTATTGCATGAAAATCTATGAAACATTGTCATATTTGAGAAGGTTTCTTAAATATGATGATTAACGTCCATCATTTTATATGCAAATTTCAATATATTTTTTATGATAATGTCGAAAACCGAAAGAGATACGACAAATCGAAAACATTTTTTTACAGTTCAATTTTACGAACAAAAATGAAACTTTCATCACATTTATGAAGGTTTCATAAATATGATAAAGATTTTCTTTGATTGAGCTTTTTGTAATAAAAATCGCAAACATTTAATGTTTTTTTGATTTTTAATTTTAACGAATTTATTTTTTGAGTGGAACAAGATATTGCCTTAATTTCTTTTATTTAATAAAGAATTTATTTGGTTAAATAACCAATCCAATATCTTTTTAAACAAAAAATTAGTTGATTTGGTCCCACTATTCGCAAAAACTGGACCTGAATAGGACAAAATTTGTAATTTCACAAATGGAAATACCTCGGGAACTTTAAGCGAAAACTTACACATTTAAGAAAAAATTGTGTAAAAAAGAAACAAATGGCGAGCACTCTAAATTTTTTATGAAAAAAGTGCACTTCTTTGGGTGGTCATATTGCCGCCACCAGTGGGTCGTTGAGGTTCATTGTCAATACTTAAGCTCGATATTACGTCACTTATTTCTTTTCCAAATTCAATTGCAATCGGACCTCTAAGTAAGTAGATAAGAAACAATGTCCGGGAGGTGCCCGGGAGGTCTTTAAGTTTTAACGTCAATGCTTAAGCTCAATATTACGTCACTTATGTCAGTTCCAAATTTCATTGCAATCGGACTACGAAGTAAGTGGATGAGAAACAAAAAATGGCGAAAACTCGAAATTTTTCATCCAAAAAGTGCTCTAGTGTGGTTGATCATGTTACCGTAACCAGGGGGTCTGCGAGGTATAACTTCAAGACTGAAGCTCGATATTATGTCACTCACGCCTCTTCCAAAATTCATTGTAATAGGACCACTAAGTAAGAAATTGCCGAATTATTTTCAAATATTTTGTAATATATCCCACTGTGTAGCTATTCATTTGAGAATCCTTGTTTTAGAGTAGTTTTAGAAATTCTGTCGCATATGTTTACCGTATTTAGATGTAAATTATAATAATTATAATTAAAAAAATCGATCAAAAAAGTACAGGACAATAATCCATTGTCATAGCATTTGTTTACAAATATTTGAGATCATTTAAAGGGTTTCTTCTTCAAGTTTGTTTTTTTTTTTTTTGTTAAAAACTCATCATAAATTTGTGCGGTTTGTTTTCCTTGAGGATCACTTCACTTTTGTTTCGTATATGGCTTACGATCTGGCAGTAGCTGGTGATGATCCATTGCGAGGTGGTTGAGTTTCAGTTTCATCATCATCATCAAACATATTTTCCGGAGCAGACCAGCGACGTTTACGTGACATTGAGGCATCCAAAGGTTGAGTTTGTGGTGGTTGATTTTGATTATTTTCCAAATCGGTGGGTTGGGGACTTTGGCTGTTATTGTGTGCTGACATATTGTAAACCGCAGATGACGACGTCGAGGTGGATGATGATGATGATGACGATAATGATGTACGTTGTAGAGAATTTTTCAAATCATGTTGCCTTAAGTGTTCTTGTTGTGCAAATTGAAAAATTTGATTTTGATAAAAGGCATTCATCATTTTTGGTGGTAAATTTTGTAACATGCCAGCATCTAACATAACTTCTTTTAATTGTTCATGGGGTAATTGTGGCAGGCCCTTGGCATAAGCATAGGAAGACATTAATTTGGCCATTTCAGCATAAGCATGTTGTTGAACTTGCTGGTGTTGTTGTTGTTGCTGAAGATGATGTTGTTGTTGTTGCTGATGATGCAGCTGTTGTTGTTGCTGAAGATGTTGTTGCTGTTGTAGATGATGCTGATGATGATTTGTTTGTGGGACCGGTATTGAAAACGGATGAGCATTCATTGGGGAATATGGCATCTCTGGTGTTGCATTTATTGCTGTTAAAGAAGGTGATTTAAGATTGGCATTAGGACTTGAAACCGTTAACGAATGTCTTCGTTGATAATTTAAGGCTTCATTACTTAGTGCTGACACCATATTATTGCTGGTCTGCGGTAGTTCAGCTGGTGGAGGTGTTGCTTGCACTGGAGGCTCTCGCTTTGTTAACGATATACATATATCGCCAACTTGTAAGCGTTGACATTTTAAACCAAACATTTTCATAGACATTTCTGGATTGCACGATGCCCATCCTTGACCATACACGAAAAATGGATGATCCGTAGAAACTTCCATATCAACCTATTTTAGAAGAGAATTATATATTAGTTTTTTTTTTTTTTTAGTTTGTAAATAAATTTAATTCCGACTTACCTTTGAGCGGTTTCTATCATAACTAAATGTAATCACAGCCGTTGAGGGCAGACTAGTATTTATCTTAACTACTGTTGACTCTGCCAATTGATGATGAGGACTACGTTCGGCACATTGTATGAAATCCTCTGTGCGCATATCTTCTACTCTACGCAAAGCACCATTTGTCAATTCAATGTAATTTCCTTTCTTGAAATTGGAGGCGGTGCTGTAGGCTCTGTAAAGAAAAATATGAATTTTGGGGTTAATTTTATTATATTTCAGATAGAAAAAAAATGATTCTAATTGTTTGTAATATTGGTAAAAACAATATTGCCAAAGAATTTTGCTGGTGGTACAGGCAAAACACATGCTTTGCAAACAAAACCGTGTTTTCCTAATACAATATTAGTTGTACCTTTGGTAATTTTTCAAGCGGTGAGTTTTACAAAAAATAGCAGTGGTTTGCCAGTACTAGTTTTTTGGTACGGTTGGCAATATCTACCAAGTTAGTTATCTAATGTTTCTTCAAGAACAAATTTCATATGTATTTATTTTTTTTACAAAAGAGAAGCAACACTTAGAAAATTCTTCCTTATTAAATAATGTGTTGCTTTCTTTGGAAAGGGGATAGTGCAGAGATGAAAGGTGGGGAAATATGAAGGGCTTCAAACATGGCAACACTGTAATTGCGCGAGATGATAAGTCTTAAAACAGTTGTTGTTCGCCTCCTGATGGAGAGTTGGCGAACTTATTGAAGCTTTTTAATTCATAGACCTGATTCATTATTGTACTTCGGTGGGGTTAAGTGCTATGGAAACACCGACGGCGGGCGCTGCGATACATATGAGAGAGAGAAAACTCATATAGATTATTTTTCTAAATTTTTGTTGTCGTCACTGGGAATCGAACCCGGGACCATCTGTGTAGCAGTCCAACGCGCTAACCATTACACCACAATTGTTAAACCATTATTTTTTTGTGTCTCCGCTATCAGGCTCACTTATAGATGGCATTATTTTCTCATATTTTTTGTATTTTAAAATCCTAAAATAAGCTAATAAATATGAACCTGCCTCTGGTCAGATGAGGAAAGACCTTTTTAGCAGAAATTTTCTGTTGATTCAGCTTGAAAATTCTGTTATATTAGCTAAACTCTTAGTTAATTTAACTACAGCTGTCAACTCAAATTTAGTTCTTAAAAAATTTAGGTCACCTAAATTTAGCAGACTGTAATTCTCAACTTCATTGAAAATTTTGCTGGCGCAAATTCAGATACTATTTGTCGTAGCTGAATTTTCAACTATTTGTACGGGCTTTTTTATGAGTGTAAATTGAGGTTAATTTGTTTTGCTATTCTGACAAAATTCGTTCATTATACTGCATTTTCGCTTACGTGTTTTGAGCCAAACATGTATTTTGGTGAAAAAAAGGTATTGGAAAACATGTACAAAATATGTTTTGTTTTAAAACACGTCGAAAACACCTTCAGTGGAAACGTAGATGTTTTACCTATTTTTGTCTGCAATCGAGAAAAATACGAAACAAGTGATTTTAAAAAAATATTCCAAACCCAAGAACATAGTATTACTTGAATTACAACTTATATATAACTATGTATATTGCAATCATAATTTTCAGCAAAAACAATTTAAAATTCAGATTGTATCTTTTGTTGCATTTTTGTATATCGTATTTAGCCAGCGGTCGAAAAATCAATAACCCTTCCTGGCCAAAACAGAAGAGCTAAAATTTAAAGCTTAAAAATATACATTTTTCTCATGTCTATAGCACCAGTAAGAAATTTCACGGATTTTTACCGAGCCGTTTCAGAGCGGTTGAAAAGGTGTTAAACCCATTATATTGCGGCGACATAAACTATTTTTGATATAATTTTATGCATTTTGACCATTATTATTCTGGCAGCGTAAACATTTTTGTTAGCTAAGGAGAACAAAATTGCATCTTACTTACATAATTATAAAAATCCAAGGAAAAATTCAGATTATTGCTAATCCCATTAGAAAATTGTTTAAAGGTTTGTTTATTTTTTCAACATTGACAGAAACAGAAAAACAAATTATTTCAATTTGTGTGAACTGAATTTTCACTGGAATATAATGTTTAACCCTTAAATGCAAGAGGTCAGCACCCGGTATGGAGAACAAGCTACCCTTATGTAAAGTCGCTCGCTGAACTGGAATTGGGCATTCATTTTCCTTGGAAATTAGGAAAAGAGGAAAAACAACGATTTTTGATGTGTACCATATATGGTAAACTATGCATTCTATACATATAACTAATACAATATATATCACATTTGATCCAAATTCATAATAATTAGCTGAAACTAAGTCCAAAATACTTGTTTCCACACCAATAATATATATTATAACCTTTATTTTCACTTTTGAAATTTTGTGCAAAAAGTGCATAACCCTAATATGGCAGCATACTGACAATTAAAACAAATTTGTAAGTGAGCTAAAGCGGTATTTTTATGAAGAGTTATATTGTTTTCAACAATTTAAAAGTAACGGTATCACTATTTAGTTTAATTAGAGGGATTGTCGTAGGATTAAATGCATGTACCATATATGGTACATTATGCATTTGAGGGTTAAAATGAAGTTAAATTCAAGTAATTTTTAAAGCACTTGAATGTTTAGTTTTCACAAGGTTATTAAGTGTTGTATGGTAAAAAAGAGATGGTAACATTTTTTTTATTTTATTATTAATTAATACTATGGCCTACGGCGCGTTGTAGCGAAAACAGACCAGTGCCTTTGGTGGGAATCAAACCCACGACGCCCGCACTGATAAGCCAGCACGCTACCAACTAGCCTACCGGGCGCACAATTTGACGAAGATTTTGAGTTGGGTTTTCACCCTGTTAGCACACTTGAACATATAACACTAAACATAGGAACAAATGTTGTATCGTACTATCACCATCTATTGTTGTATATTTTAAAACAAAATTTTACCACCTCTATTCTAGATACGACTATACGACACATACAACATTTAGTACACCCCTTGTAAAAAACCCTTATATTCAAATGTGTCATTTGTAAGGTTGTCGTTTTTTGGGGTTTTTATTTTGTTCGAATAAACTATAAAACTAGTTTTGATCGAACGATCAACTTTTAAAAATTATTCTCTTAACCGAACGAGTAACGAATACAAATAATTTTAAAAAAGCATAAATTAAAGTATTTTACCGCATAATCTCAAAATTTTATGAATTTTGTCATCAATTTGAATATTACAATAATACCAATTCTAAAATGGAATCTTTTTAGACTATAGTACGCCATTTGGCATTGTTATCTCGTAATAGAGAAAATACAGTTTTCAAAATCGTTAAAAAGTTAAATATATATATCGGCGATAGGTTTAGTATATCGAGCTGTTGAGATCTTAATTTAGTTACCGTAGAAATAACGTAAATGAAATTCACAGTTTAAGTGCTAACGTGGTATCGTTGCAAAATAATCCCAGGAAAAAATTACACATTCCAAAAAGAAGGTGATGCCCACACTTGCTTACATATCTCATTGCCAAATTTAGTAACTGCAATACCAAACTCATTCCAACGATAGAGTCAAAAAAGCAAGTAGTATTGTAATCCATTCTTTAAAATTAAACCAGAAAGCATGAACTCAATAACAAAGTAATTATTTCCTTAAAAGAAAATAACAATGTTATTAACTTATATGTATAAGGACGTTATTGGAAGTAGTTCCTAATTTTGAAAAAAGAAGTTATACAATTTTAAAGAATTTATCTTATATATTTTTTCAAACAAATTTTTATTTGCAGGAAAATTATACTAAAAACAGAAATTGCATGTTGCCTAAATTTTGTTAAACTGTGGTTAGGTATAAATTAGGGATGCACACGTGAGCAGAAAATTGTGAGTGAAAGTTGAAATTACTGACATTATCGTGAGTGAGTGTAAAAAATGTTCGAGGGTGATTGTGCGTGAGTCGTATTTTTGTTTTAAATTTCAATTTTTAATTGTTCTTTTTTGGGAAAAAATTATATTTTCGTGGATTATAGCTCCAAAATTATGACAAAGCCATGTTATCATTACAATTCGATGTTTCACTTTTTAGGATTTTATTTTCGTATGAGTTTTGATCGTTATATTTGAGTGAACTAGGAGAATCACGTGTGAGTAAAAGTTGAATTTACTTATGGAACTACTTCTTTTAAATGTAAGTACTACTTATTTTTTCTAGGGAACTATTCATTTTTTTTTTTTGTATAAGTACTTCATAGTTTCACAATGGAACTATTATTTAAAAATGTATGTAGTGCTTAAAAATATAAGGTAAATGGTTCTTCGGTAAAAAAATAATCAATTCTAAAGAATCAATTATTTTAGTCTCACGCCCTGTAAAAAGAATCGAGTTGGTAATCTAGTAAGGAATGCGTTCTGCCCAAAATGCTTGATTACAAACCCGCTTACCTTTTTTGAAATTAATTGATAGTATTGTATAGTTTTAACTTTAAAACTCATTCTATATTGCAACTATAGCACTTTATTTGTGAATTCCTTTATATTGTTTGGTAGAAAGTCAAATCACATATATTCACCCATTATTAAAGAGTCCATATCATGGAAAACGATTAATAGAAGTATTAAAATTTCAGTTATTTCTACATTTTATTTTGTCCATTACCATTTTTTATAAATTTTTTTTTCCAAAATTGGTAAATTTTCGAAAAAGTTTTATTTATTTTAATTATTCGTTTTATTCAATTAATCGTAAAAATTTATTGGAATTATTCGTTATTCAAAAATCATTTTTTTAAATTGTTCGCTTGAATTTTCTTTTTGTTCGTTCGATTAATCGAATAATTTTTATTCGAGTGACAACTCCATAACTTTGCATGTCTTTGTCATAGGAGATGAAATTGAACCCTAGTGACGTGTCAATTCGTCTAAATTTCCTATAGAAGAAAATACAGGAATTGTGAAAAAATCTTCGAGCTTTTTTGTCATTTCCCGGGAAATGTGATGAATACGATGATCGTGTCACAAAGGAAAGATCATATTAGTTCGTCAATGATTAAAGCAGCCAGGGTTTTTACCTGGAAAATAAGAACTATGCCTTCAAAAGAAGATATAAATTTTTCATATAAGAATAAACATTACCAAACTATTATTGAATTAATAAGTTAGTTGTACTGCAACACTCCTTTCCATTATCATCATTATTCAGTGATGAACAGACCGAGGTTAGGCCTCCAGCAACAACAAAATTACAACAAAGTTACTCTTTGAAAATCCTGCTAACAACCCTTTTAGCAATGCAGTTGTATTTCTACACTTTTTGCAAATGTAATTCAGAAAATATAAATTGAAATTCGAAATTTCCATTTGAAATTCTGAAAATATCAATTGAAATTTTCATTTGAAATTCAGAAAATACCAATTAAAATTCTGAATATCTATTAGAAATTCAGAAAATATCATTTGACATTCAGAATTATAATTAATACTTTCTGAATTAGAACTCGGGGAGTGGACAGATGTGGGCCACGTGATAATATCATTCACGACTGATCGCAGGGACTTGCACCAAATTTGAGAGGAATACGGACAAACATTGTTGGTGTCGGATTGCCGTCTTCGCACAATGCACAAATATTGAAATAAGTGTTGAGGCATACCATCAAGTAGTCCTGAAACTAGTCATTTGTGAATTGATAGACTCTAAAGAGTGATTTGGATATGCTACAGCTTCTGAGTATTTTCACAGATGCAGACGTCAAAAAAATGCTTTGACAGTTGACAAGAAAAACTTTTGGTATCTGTCTAAAACAAACGTAGAAATTGCGTCGTTGAAAAGTCATCACTTATTTAAGCGGAGAAAAGGGATTGATAATATAACATATAATATCCATATAATATCCATAAAATAAGGATATGTGGTATATGCAACAAAAATAATCCCCATGCACAAATTTTTTTTTAATGTTTAAAAACTAAAATTGAAAAATTGTATTTTAGGTAACTTTTACAAAACTGATCCAAGTGTGGCCAACTCTAAATATTATCGAATCTTCTTGAAATTTGGCATATACATAGTATATCTTGTTAAACAGTGAGAATCGGGGCGTAGGCAAAGTCTGCAAATATTTTACAATTTATTTTTTGCCTAACTAAATGAAAAACTCTATTGTAGTGCTTAACATAATTTCCTTTCATAACGGTCTAGCCGTAATAATTATATTCCAAATCCTGAAAGGTTAAGTACGTTCTGGATCTACATAGTATTCTACACTTAGAATACTATGTAGGTAAAGACCACTGCAAATGTAGTTGGAAACAAATGAAATTTCACTTGAAAAAAGGACGACTTACATTTCAGTAAATTCAACTAACAATGCCATTTGTTTTTTACTCTTCAAAAAATTAACCACAATTACATTAAAAATTAACCACATTTGTAGTAAAAAATAAACAAACATTTATTTGTTTTATTTTTTTAAATAAAAAAAACTACTGTATGAAATGAATGTAAAATAATAATACAGTAATTTGATGTGGTTTGTTTTTTTGAAAATAAACTACAATTGTAGTTAAAAATTTAATTTATTCTACAAATGACTGTTTTTTCATTCAAAAATAAAGGTACTGTAGTACAACTCAAACAACTACAAATATTTACAGCACAAGTTTCCTGAATGTAGTATTTAATTTCAAGTTGTCACTGGAATCAACTTTGGACACCATTTGAAAATATGGCATGTATTAATATAAATCAAGGTAAAGGCTCTAGTTCGCTTGATTTTCACATCTTTTCCCCCCCAGCTTCTATGGATTTATATATATGGATCTAAATAAAAAAACCTCTGAGAAACTATAGATAGATATAAGGGTTTATAATACACTGCGTTGCAATACTATAATTACACATTAATTTCACTAAATTTTGTAAGTTAAAAAAAGTAGAACAGTTTAACCTGCATAAATGAAAAACCAATGGAAAATTAATAATATTTAACAAATTTACTATTTAATTTTACTATTTAAAACGCAGTAACAAAACCAATTAGTGTTTCATAACTATAACTACAGTTAACTTAATATATTAAAGTTTACAAAAATTTATGGAAAACATTTTAAAGCAGCAATTGCGTGAGGCTTTATTTTTATTAATCAACCGAAATTATGATCAGACATACTGTCTACCAGATTTATTCAAAGTTCTTCCGTTACATATCTCCACGCATGAATAACTGCTTCTTTTAGATGAAAAACGCTTTCATATTGACGAATTTCTGAGTAAACTCGAGGGGTTAATACTCCCCAAATATTTCCAATGGGATTCGGAGAACATGAGGACCATTCCAATACTATTATAATTTTTGATGCCATTTCATCGTCTGACGACTTACATGAGGCATTGTCTTGTTCGAAAATAAATTCTTTTTTGATGCTATTTTCAATTAACTGTCACCAATTCTCTTATACTGTAATGTACTCAGAAAAATTCATTACAGTGTTTGGAAATGCCAAATCAACCATAGCGTCGAAACAAGAAGCGCCCAAAACTATTAAGGATCCGTCTCCGAAATTTATTTTTGGGAAATATCGTGGTTCCTTACCTAGGTCTCTCCAATAGCTGTTAAAACTATCTGGACCATTAATATTGAACTTTTTCTATTCAGAAAAAATCACCTTTAAAAGAAAGGTGACAGTCATTATTGAATTTCTCCAGTTGGTTTGTAAATTCCTTTTAACGAATTCAAGTCGAGCAGTTCTGTGGCGGGGTAATAACCTTGGCACAGACATCTGATTTTGAGAGAGTAATTCTCTGTGAATCCTTTAAGAGCCTACTTATGGTTGATTTGGACACATTTACCTTACATTCATTGATTATCTGATTGAGACTCTTCATTGAGTTGGCAACGCTTTTTTTTGGGCCGCCTGTTTTTTTTTTTTACTATAATCACTCGTATTATTTTGCAAAATTTGTGACAACCACATGTGATCGGTTTATTTTTCTAACAATTTCCCTTAAACCTTTTTTTAAATACGCTGACATTTTCTCTTTTTCAAAATCACTTAGATATGAACCGCGCGGCATTTTATTGCAAATTGATTAAAATTGCATAAAAAACAAAAATAATTCTTTCATTTTTCTTTATTTGCCATTCTTCTTTGTTTACCTTTATATGTAATTATAGTTATGAAATACTAACAAAATATTATTACACAATTTTTCTCTTAAATCCATTAAGTAATCTCTTAAATTTTACACAATAAAATATTAGTTATCACACTATTAAACAAATGTTTCTAATATTAGAAAAAAAAAAATAGCAAAAGTCCATATAGTTATGCAACGCAGTGTATAAGGGGTTTTTATTGATAAAAGTCCTCAGGTCCTGAGGATTTTTGTTTAAAAAGTATTCAGAATCATAGGAGTTTCCATTCGAAAAGCCACTAAAGTCTGAAATCCTTAGGTTTCAGATTCACAGTGTTTTCCTATTTACTGCTCGGAATTATTTCAACCTTAACTAATGCATAGTAAAAAAAAGCTTTTTCTCTTGTGCTTTTTCTGAGAAAGGATCATCGTCAAAGCTGACGGTAAAAGTTTTTGATCGGCACAATTCTTGTTACGTTAACCCGACTCTAACTGGATAAACGTAACACGAGGTTTTGAAGAAGGAAAGAGGTGGACGGACATTACCCCCAATTTGAGTTTGGGGACTATGTCCAAAACTGCTTCTTATGAACACTTTTTGTGTACAAGCCATAAAAAAATGGAAATAATATCCAGATTTGTGGCCATATAAAAAAAAAGAATTGCAAATAAAACGGAAAATTTTAGTTATAGGGCCTTAAATTAAGACGTTTTAAATGATAATAATCTAACTTTTAAATTATACATACCTCATTGTAGGTGTTTTGCTAGAGTCCGTCGGTAGACAATCACTACTGCTTGGTGGTCTTAATATGCGATGCTTTAGTGAACCTTCTTTACCATTTGGCACTTTAAAGTGGGAATCTTTTATTGCGTCAACACTTGTCAAACGTTCATTCACTTTATCATTTAGGTAGGTACCTGAGCTATTAGCGCTGGTACATAATCTCGTTGTTGTAGCTGATGTTGTAGTTGATGTAGATGATGATGATGGTGGTGGTGGCGGGGCAAGATAATCCTTCTTCGGTTGTTGTTGCTGCTGCTGTTGTTCAACTTCCGTTATTCTACTGTTCAACATATTAGGAGAATATTGTTGATGATGTTGGGGTGATTTAGAAATCCCCAATGAATGTGTTGATGGCGCCAGCGCCATCATTGAATTTGAAGTATTATGTATTGTTGGAGGTGTATGAGACATTAGACGAGGAGTTACCGTAGGGGGTGGCGGTGGTGCTAATGCAGTAGGACTATAGATACCACAGGCAGCAGCTTGTATGGCTTTTAAATACGAATCATTGGGTGATAAAGCCGAATGTAAAGGTAAACCCGCCATGTAGGAAGCATGAGCAGCATGTATGGCACCCGAAAACATAACCGGAGCTCCATATAGAGCTGCATTATTGGCATATAATTGTTGATAGTTTAAGGGAAATCCCGAAGGTATCGAACCTGCAGTTAATTCCATGGTGGCTAAAGAATTTTGACTACTACTGCGTGAATCCGTTAGTATGGATTTTTGTTGGTGCGTAGGAATGCTTACAGGGGACATAATCCGATCACTACTATTATCCTCGATATCGTTTTCTACATCTATTGAGGGCGAGTTGGAGGAAGATGGCGACGAGGCATATGAGTTATGGTGGTAATTGTTGTTGTAATTGGCAATTGGTGGTAGGGATTCTGTGGCACAATAGGAGGAAAATTGTTTTCTTATGGAATGACTTAAATCCAAACCCGTATTATTATTATTAGTTATCAAATTCATAGGCCTTAATTGTGGCGTTGTTATAAGATGATCTTTGTCTGATGATCTCTTTGCATCATTATTAACATCATCCGATTTATAGGTAAAATTATTAAATGAAGTTATTGAGTTTTTATCACTTCGTAATGCCGAAAATACTGTTTGATAATCGTTAAAGCCGTTATTGTGAATTGTTGGATATTCAAAATAATAGTGATTATTATTTACTAAAGATGTTTTGTATTCATCATTTGACATGCTATGTTCAAAAACCAAATCCAAAATCATAAATTTTCACACTTGAAAACCATTCAAATTCACTTGTTTTATATTAAGAAATTTTCAATATCATCAATGGGTACAGGAACTCAAAATTGGTTTGAGAAGTTTAAATCATTAGAGATCATTAAAGTTCCGAGAGAAAAAGAAGGTGGTTTTTATCTTTATTTGAAATTTTGGCACTTTGTTTAAGATTTTTTTCTTATTATTATTATTAATAAATTATTTGTTAAAGTTGTTTATATTCTGTAATAACAAAAAAAAATTGTTTAATTTATAGATTTTTAATTATTTGGTTAAACATTTTTTTTATTGTTGTTTTTGTGGCGGTTATTTGTTGTTGAATCCAAAAATAGTTCTGATTTATTATTTAAAAATATTTCAAAATTTATTTCTATTTTAAATTTGTGCTTTTTTTTTATTCCCACACCAACGTCTGAGGAGAGTGCACCGTCCCGTTTCTTACGTTTTGTTTATTTTTGTACGATCACTTTTCATTTTTATAATTTTCGTAGATTTCTTCCCCAAAAAACCGTTTGTCGGACGTTATACTTTTATTTTATTTAATTTTTTTTTTTTTTAGTTAAAAAATATTTTTTATTCTCTACCTTCTCGCTTAAAACTTAACTACTTCTCACTCTGATTATTGAACTCATACTAACACGACGATGTATCAACAGACAGCTAACTAATCGTTTGGCCTTCCCGTAAAGCACACACAGAACCTAAGACGAGAAGAAACACACCGAAGAAGAAGAAGAAGAAAAAAAAAAAAATAAACAAATTCTACTACAACTACTCGTACAATAAACAGCAACAACAAAAATATCAGTCAGTCTGTCTGTTTATTTGTCCGTCCAACGTACTCGTGCTCATACATTAAACAACCAACCTACCATCCTCTGTACACACTTAAAGAAAATCTATATAAATTTCTATCCATCTATTCGAACTAGCCAACAAACAAGTATAGTAAGCTGGCTGGCTAGCGAACAAACAAACAATCTATCTCTGGCTATACTATACGAAAAATTCTACTACATACCGCCGCGCCGCCTTATACGCGCGAATACTACTACTACATAGTATGTACGTACTACGAGTCTACAATATGATTCTTTATGAATGTTCTTTTCATTCGCGTTTTTTGTTCAAGTAGGATGACCAGACTTTTTTTCAAAAGTATATTTTTAATGTCTTAAAAATTGGAGATACAAATTTAAATGTGAAATAGATCTTCAAAATAGCTCTCTTGAATTTGCGTATGGGTACTTCCATAGAAAGGTCAACCGTGATTAAAAGTGGACAAATAATTCCTTCTGATTTGTATTAAGTATTAAAGAAAAATAATTAAATTTTATTAAATTAAAAAGTCCAAAGCATATCGAGCCCTATCCGCCAGAAAGACGTAAGTAACAATTTTTCCATTTTCGGGTTTTTGATGAAAATATTTATTTTGCGACCATTTGCATCATTGGTCAAAACTTCATAGCTCTAGGAAGTACCGTTAAAAAGTTAGACAAAAACAAAAAAGGCGTAAGTGCTTATTCCTATATGACAAACAATAGTTTGTTTACATATTTCCTGACGGCAAAGTGTTACTTACGTCCTTTTTTATTTTACAAATAACTCAAAATCTAGGACACGCTCGATCATGTTTTATTCATCGTTGGATTCGTAATTCAAATTTATCATATGTTTATACTTTTCTTAAACCAAGCAAGAAATAAATCAAAAAAAGTAAAATTGGGTCAAATTAGACCCCCTTGTTTAACCCCTTAAAGTGAGATTTAGTACCAAAAAACAGTTTAGTTTTCTTTATATTTTGGTCTTTTATAACATATTTTAATTTCATTAAAATCCGATAAAAGAAAACTTAGAAAAAAACTTAAAAATGCCTTTCCTGTAAAATTATGAAATTGTTACTTACGTCTTTTCGGCGGATAGGGCTCGATATCTTAGTTGCGATGATGATAAAACGGACTCCAAAGTTGCGTTCATAAAGTTTTGTCCAAGTTTTTTTTTTTTTATTTTCAGTAATATTTTCTCTTAAATATTTAATTCTTTAAGAGTGATGAGGGCAAGTATACTCCTATCTCAAAAAATGCAAACGGAATAAATAAAGATCAGTAAACGGAACTTTTTTGACTTGCTGTCACATATGTCACCGCAAAACAACATTTATTCTCATTACTCCTGCGTTGTTGTGAATAATTTAATATAAAACAAATCTGTAACATATCAATTAGAGTTATTTTTTG
Source organism: Delia radicum (assembly GCA_021234595.1). Taxonomy (NCBI): domain Eukaryota; kingdom Metazoa; phylum Arthropoda; class Insecta; order Diptera; family Anthomyiidae; genus Delia; species Delia radicum. The sequence continues at coordinate 182,064,807 of CM037852.1, read as the reverse complement.
TTATAAAGTAAAATATTGATATTAAAATTATATATTTTTTGCGTAGATGGCATCCTTAGCTAATAAGAGGTAGAAAAACGCAAGACGGTATAAAGGAAAATTAAAAACAGACCCACTTAATTCACACAAAAAAAAAATCATATATTCTACTTAAAACAATCTGCAAACGTCAAGACTCTGGGTCTAGGGTATACTTTTCTATAGCTTTGATATGAGCTGAATTCGAATATGACGTCAGAATTTCTCCATCATACCCGATATCTTAATCTAAAGTTTAAAAAACTCGTCTTTTCGTTATATTCGGGACGTGATAACATCGCGAATTGATCTTTTTTCACAAAAACCTATCCATTTTATTCTCAATAATAAATTCAGAACAGGAATTATATTTTTTTTTAATAATTGCTAGCATTTACCTAATTGGAAATTTATGTCACATCACGATACGTAATGTCACGTATCACACTATGGGTTGTAAAAGAAACCCAAAAAGGTTTATATTAATTTAGCAAATTGTAAAACAAACTAAAAATATTTCAAATCATATTAAAAAAAGTTTTATCAAAAAAGTCCGGCGCAGTTCGCAGAGTTTTGCGTTTTTGTAAAAGACGAAAAAATCAAATTCTATTTTTGTCACATCACGTCACCATTATATTAGGGCCAAGCAGTTCGATTGGTTTCTAATTTTTGCTAAATATAGAGTTTCTAAATTTATAAACAAAAACATGAAGAAGTAAAACAAATATTATATATTTTCTTGTGTTTTACCTCTTTGAACCGTACGACTGGTAACGTATGTGACTATGGAAATGCCATATCGTTTTTGAAACCAACATGAATTAAACACAAAAAATCAAAAATGTATTCACTTTTGACTTCACCTTTTAATCTCAAAATATAAGACTGGTCAGCTAAACAATATAAATGTTATTTACGTTTATCCTCTATATTATACGCAAGTTTCATTGCGATCTTGAGCTTCGTCCCAAGAGACCTTCCTTGTTAGTTTAGCAATAAGTTCTGGTATATGTTCTTTGAAATTTATTTTGTAAAATCTTTTGTAAAATAAAAAAATCAATGTTTTAGTCATTCCTTACTATGTTATATAAATCATTAAACTTATGTATTTCCTTATATTTAAAACGCAACCTTTTCGTCATGAATCCCAAAAGAAAAAGGCCATCAAGATCAAAATTAGGCCCATAAACCCAATAATGTTTTCGAATTCTATATTATACTCACCAACTTATTTGGCAAATAAAAGATTTGTGGGTGGCCGCCCTTCGGTCGAATAAAATATTGGAAAGGATAAACCTTAGTTTCAAAAATAATAGGGAAGAATTTCATATAACAACAAATTTTTTGAATAAGTCATAATACGCGATGTTTCTATACTTTATCTTAAGATATCTTGAAATTTTGAGTTCAGATTCGGATTCAGCGGATTTCAAGCCTCCAGAAAAAATTTATTTACCAAACAAATTTAAATTGTATTTTACGTCCTTTCAAATACATCATTAAAAATAATATCTCGACCTTTAAACAAATTGGCCTTTGGATGATGCCATAGTGTTTTGTGAAGCTATTTCATCCATTTCCTAATCGTTTTAGCATTTTTACTGTGCATGATTCCCCTCTTTATGCAAAAAAATTACTTACGTTTAACTAATCCCCAAAAGCTGCAATTAGCTTTGTACGCTCGGTGGAATTAAAAATAGTCAATTAACGTCTGCATGGCGGAGAACTCGTTCTTTAAAAAACATTTATCGAAGACTATTGTTGTCATTTGGGTCCCCTGACATTGCTTACTCGTACATAATTCCGTAACTGGGTATGGGGGTTATGACCAAATAATTTTCAGACTTATATAATCCCCATTAAAATAATGGAGGTTGTCACCATTTTTCAAAAGGTCATAATGTCCAAGGAATTTAAGTTAATAATTATGGTAATAATGACCGAAATTCATTTAAACACAGATTATTTACTTACCGAAGCTGCTATTGGAAACACTACGGATTATAAAACTCCTAAATCCGGCAGCTGGCCGTCCACGCGGAAATGTATATTTTTGCGAAGTATACAGAGATTTTTTGAGATTGTCACCGCAATTATGGGTGTTATTTCCATTATGTCCGACAAATTTTCGGCCATAACCCCCACTTTAGTTAACTGGTATTTATCAACAATTATTTTTGATTTTAATCGTCGGAACTTGGGTTGTCTTGCACCGTTCTATCATAATTATCATGGCAAGTGGCGTACAATAAGATAAACGAACTTATTTTATTGGAACCCTAGATTTTCTTCGAAATAGTCGCTTATTTAGCAAATACATGTAAAATTTTCATTGGCATTACTTGTGATCAATGCCAAAAAATTTCATTACCATTCCAATGCCAATGTATTTTGTTTAATTCGCATTTATTAGACCAATGGTATTAAAATGGCTCCAATGCCTAAAACAACCAATTGTAATTGACAAAACAATAATTGTTTATAAAAAGTGTTTTGTTTTGAAAAAAACGATAAAAATTCAGGTCCTAACTTTTAAATCATTCGCTATTTTATGCAAGTTTTATCACGTATACACTATTCTTGCTTGGTAACGGATTAGTCATGATGGATCAGCTTTTAATAATATATGCTTTAAAAAAATATTGAATTTTTATAAAATTAGTACGCAAATAAAGGATTTTTTTTGATAAATTTGGAAATATTTTATTTGTAGATAATTGTAACAAACAATTATAATACTCAATTATAATTGTCTGTTAAAACCATTATTCAATGCTAATAAAAACAAAATTTAATTTTCATTGTTTTAAGCAAATGTAAGGCAAAAAATTGAATTACCATTTGCATCAAGCATTGTAATTAACTAGTCCCAAGTATGATCTAGCAGAATTTCGCATAATAAATTACGAATAATGCTGCACATTCCGAGTATGTTCAGGTAAATCAAAAGAGTTGAATACATAACCGGAGGCTGGCCAAGAACAAAAACTTATGACTATCCCCAAAAATGAGAAACTTCGTCAAAAGGACGGATTGTCTGGGATAGGTGGAGACGAGAACCACCGCGACATGAGAGCGTACAACAATCTAACTTTCGGGATTAAGTTTGTGCCCTACTTTCGGACATTAGTCGGTTGTAAGAGTATCTGCAGTTCGGATTTATATTTTTTAACATAACCTTAATCTTCATTATTGGCATTACATAATTTTGAAATTATAATAAAATCAACCAGGAAAACTTTTGAACGTGACGGAAAGATGAGTGTTGTAGCAGAATTCGATTCGTTACAAATCGTAAATGATGTTTTACAACAAACGAAAAAACTAAGTGGAACTTCAATATATATAGAGAAGGATCTAAACATAGAGAAGCAACAAGATAAGAAAGCTTTACTACAGTTAAAAAAAGAGATTAAAGCAGTTAGTACTATCCATAAAGTTAAAGTTACAAATGACAGAATTAAAATTGGCAACAACTGGATGAAATGGGATCAAAATAAAAACCTAGTTAGTGGCAGTGTAGGAGCAGAGGTCATATTTAAGGAGTTATATACTAACTGTTATACTAAGTTTAATATAAATTACAATGTATCATTAAATAACATAATGTCAAAAAACTAATATTTTCAAAAACGTTTATAAATATCATAGCTTATAATATTAATGGTTTAGGTAATAAATGTCTGTTTTCAGAATTCTTTGAGTATGTGTGTAGCTGTGATGTTTTTGCCTTATTCGAAACGCATGTGGAGGAAGAAAATACAGAAAAATGGAGAAAATACTTTAAGAATTTTGATATATTTTGGAAACCTGCTAGCAGAATAAACTTACGTGGCCGGGCTATAGCAGGATGTGTATACGGTGTAAATAGAAATTTGTCAAAAATTGGTATTAAACACTCTTTCCAGGTTATTAATGACACAGTTGTACTAAAAATGCAGAAAAACGAAATAAAATTTTCTATTATCCCGTTATATATCAGAGGATCTGACTGGATTAATGAGTTTAGTGCCTTAAAAACTTTCTTCACAAACAATATAGAATCTGATGCAATATTAGTTGGTGACATGAACGTACGTATTGGTACTATACAGCAGGATATAACTGATGTTCATAAATCGAAATTTATAGCAGGTTTAGAAGAGAGAAAATCAGAAGATGCAATTGTAAATGCTAAAGGCAAACAGTTAATTGAATTTTTTAATGATTATGGATTGGTGGTACTGAATGGCTATACAACTGGCGATGATCAAGGCTCATATACGTATTTAAGCACTTTAGGCAATTCTGTCAATGACATCTGCGCAATATCACAGGAAGCTTTGCAGTATGTTAAAAAATTTCAAATTGAAACAAAGGTATGGTCAGACCATCTGCCATTAAAATTAACGTTGGGTTTTGATGGTTTGTGTGAAAATGTGGAAACTATGAATTTGTTACCAAAATTTAAATGGATTGATGCTGAAAAGGAAAGATACAACAAAAACCTAAATACAAACCTAAGGTCACAAATTACACAAGGAAATTTTCTGAGCTTAGAAAAATTAGTAAATATAATAAAGATTTCTTTACCAAATCAAAAACCAAGTTCAAACAAAATTATATTTAAAAACAGATGGTTTAACTACAAATGCTTAAAAGCTAGAAAAGTTTATTTTGAACTTCTTAATGTATTCCGAAAATCAAAAAGCTTACAGGATAAGGAAAAATATCACGCAGCAAAACGTCGTTATGTCATCGAATGTAGAAACCAAAAACAAAAATACTTTATAATGCTCAACAACAGAATAAATAAAACAAAAGATTCTAAAAACTGGTGGAAGCTAGCTAAGGAAATTAGAGGTGATTGCTTTGTAGTGGGTACAAATATATCAGCAGCAAATTTTAAGGAGTATTTTCAAAGTCTTTTAAATCAACAACAAATTACAAGTGATATACACTATGCTTCAATGTTGCACATAGATGATGACCTGGACAAAGATATAACAGTAGATGAAATAAGAAAAGTTCTACACTCAACCAAACCCAATAAAGCACCAGGATCTGATAGAGTCCCTTATGAAATGTTTAAAAATGCATCTATAGAATTCTTAAATGAATTAGTCAAAACTTTTAACATCATTTTTGAAACAGGCATAGTGGGAGAAGAGTTTGTTGAAAGTATAGTGTTTCCAATACACAAAAAAGGTGATTTGAACAACCCCTGTAACTACAGGGGAATCTCGTTCATGAATTGTGTGGCAAAGGTGCTAATGGGAACCCTACATTCAAGATTAATGAATTGGGTTGAGAAACATAACATCCTTAATGAATTCCAATCTGGATTTAGACCACAATATTCAACAGTCGACAACATATTCAATTTAGCGTCAATTGTTCATTGGAACTTTAAAGAAAAGAAAAAAACATATGCCTTCTTTGTGGACTTCAAAGCTGCTTTTGATAAAGTCCCAAGATGTGCTCTTATATACAAACTGCAAGCAATGGGAATTTCGACTAAAGTCGTTAACTTGATAAAAAATATATATAGTCACACGAAATCTGCTGTATGGACCGGTAACGAACTATCGGAATACTTTGATACTTATGTTAGTGTTAAGCCTTTTGTCTCCTCTGCTTTTTACCCTTTATCTAAATGATCTTCATGAGTATTTAGGTGGCGGTTTAAATATAGGAGATGTAAATGTGCGTTTGTTACTTTAAGCAGATGACATTGTTTTGTTGGCAGATGATATAAAGGTTATGCAAAGAATGGTTAACAATTTGGAAGTATATTGTGATCAGTGGAATATGGAAATAAATATGATGAAGTCGCAGATTATGATTTTCAGAAACGGTGGTCGACTGGCAGCCCGTGATAGAATTATATACAAAAATCAATTCATAGAAATTGTGAACGAATATAATTACTTAGGTGTTATTCTAACACCAAAAATGGTTTTCAAAAAACATCTTGAAAAAAGGAACAAATCAGCAAAAAATAGCATCAATGCCACATGGAGTAGTTTTCTTAATAAAAATGATATAAGCCTAGAAACAAAATGGAAACTTTTTCAATCTGTGTGTCGATCTGTACAGGCGTATGCAGCGCAGATCTGGGGATGTTGGTTATTTGATGAAGTAGATGCCTTGCAGAGATACTTTTTAAAAAGAATTTTTAAACTTCCTATGTTTACACCAAATTATTCTATTATGTTAGAAACAAATGCAGATGCTAGTTATTTCTACACGTTAAACCTTCACATGAATTACGTATACAAAACTATTTATCAATATAAACAAAACAGACTTCCGCACAAATTATCAGTAATCATGTTAACAAATAATATATTTTGGGCAGATCAAATGAATAAACTCGGAAATGAATTTAATATACGCTTCGAAAATGATATTTCGGCAGAAGAATGGCTTAGTCGAGGCACACTTTTGATTCAACAACTTAAAACCAAGAATATTGTACAAATGCAGGAGACAGCCCTGAACAGCAGATCACGATTCTACAAATATCTTGATTATAGTAGAGGTGTTAATTACATTGAAAATAATAGAAATTTAACTTAAATCTCAACAATATTTAAAACCAGGTGTGATATTCTACCTCTAAACGGAAACAACTTTGATAATACGCAAACTAAAACATGCAGCCTTTGTAATACGAGAGAAGACGAAACTTTGGTCCACTTTATGGCAAAATGTCCCATACTCAGGGAATTCAGAATACGGCATTTAGAAAAAGATTATCTTAATGAACAAGAATTAATAAATATTTTAAATGGAGAAATACCAAATGGTTGGAAAAAATTATATAATTATGTTAATACGGCATTAAAATACAGAAATATGATAATAAATGAATTTATATAAATTAAGTTTAAAATTACACAAATTGTTAAAATAATGGATATATAACAGACGACTTTATGTCATTGTTATTAATTATCTTTTTGTTCTTTGTTTATGATAATATATATGATTAAATAAAGAATTACAATACAATACAATAATTTTGAAAACGGCCTACGGGGAATGTGCCAATTTTCAATTGGGGAAAAATCATGTTCGTTTGGGATTTATGGCCGACAGTTTTTCAACCCAAAATTCCCATATTAGAAATGCACACAGAGAATAAATTGGTTGGAATTCCATTGTAACCAACAAAGTTTTATCATTATTGAATAATATTAATTGTAAGTACTTAAAATTCATCATCAGTATAATTAAACTATATTGTAAACAGAAAATATATAAAATTAAACAAAACACAGTCACATCATTCAAACTATTGGTTTTCCTTCTCAGTATTGAAAAGGTATTATCTTCTACATCACCTTTAATACCAACAGCTTAATACTTTTATTCCCTTTAATAAAATATTTGCAGTTAAAATCAAATATTAGTTTCGCCTTCAAAAACATCACTCTATCTTAAATATTTGTTTCGTTGTACCTACAAACCTATTTTTAGACATTCTTATTTAAACTTGAAAGAAAAAAATATTCAAGGTAGAAATTTGAAAATACAAATTCAATTTGGGGGTGAACTAGAGGTAAAGTAATTGTCTGACAAGGAGATGGTCTCCGGTTCGACTCCAGTTCGCGACATAAGATTTTTTTTAATAAAATAATTTTAAAATAGTATACATTTTTTTTTTTATAGTTTTGGCAACTCTAATAAAATATTGAGATTAGCAACCGAAGTTCTACATACAAATCTATTTTTAGACAAATATTTAATTTTTAAATTAGAAAATATGCAAGGTTGAAATTTAAAAAAACATATTTAAATTGGGTTTCGGCTAGAGGTAAAGTACTTGCCTGACAAACGAAAGATTGCCGGTTAGAGCCCAGTTGGAGGCATATAATTTTTTTATTAATAAAATAAATTTTGATAAACGCATGTTAATCTATTTATAGAATATTATAGTCCATAAACATAAAATATTCAATTGTTACAATTAAAATTCGAAATTTGTAAATAAATGTCGGTTGTTACGATATTATTAAAATTTAATAATGGTGATAAGACGTGGAACCACAAAAATTCGGTTGACAAAAAAATCGGCTTCAAAACTGGTTTCTGTGTGTGGGTATTGAAGTTATCGCATGTAGGTAATCAGCTTTGCATGCAATAAAATCGACTTTATTCGAGGTTGCTAAAAAGTCTTAATTGAGTATATCATGTATAATCTTCCGCTTGCGCGCAAATAGTCAAACAAGTTTCTTATTAATAAAGGGTGTTTTTTATAGAGGTATAGAACTTTGAGATGGAATAAAACAAAGATAAATTTCTTAAATTGACTTGAAATTTACTTTATCCGAAAGATAATCTTCTGGCATTATAATTTAAATATGACTTCTGGCATATGACCACCACGACTGGCTCGGACGTAATCTAATCTGTAGGTCCAATTTTCGATGACTTTTTCCAACATTTGTGGCCGTATATTGGCAATAACGCGGCGAAAGTTGTCCTCCAAGCGGGCTTATCGGCGTAGACTAGCGTCTTCACATATCTCCACAGAAAATAGTCCAGCGGTGTTAAATCGCACGATCTTGGAAACCAATTAACGGATCCGAAACGTGAAATAATGCGGTTACCAAACGTTTCCTTCAATAAATCAATTGTGGCACGAGCTGTGTGACATGTTACGCCGTCCAGCACATCATGGTTGTTCAATTAATGAACGAAAAAGTCAGTAATCATGGCTATATAGCGTTCACCATTGACTGTAACGTCCTGACCAACATCGTTTATAAAGAAGTACTGACCAATGATTCCATCACTCCAAATACTGCAGTTTTGTTTACTGACGTATCCATTTATCGAATTAATTGCTCTGATGCACAATTAGGTTGACCGTTAAAAGGATGTAGTGCGCGATACGTATTTCGAACAGAACCATGATTTTCAAAATAAACTTGCACAATTTGGAAGCGTTGTTTAGGCGTCAGTCTATTCATGTTGAAATGCCAAACCAAATTAAACACGAATCACTTGACAGCTGACAAAATGACGGCTAGTTAAAAAAGTGTTGCCAACTTTAAGTTCTATACCTGTAGAAAGAACACCCTTTATAAAATAAAAATAAACTGTATTATAGATATTTCAAAAGATTTTAAACATTCAAATATGTAGTTTGGCATTGCAAATAGAAATTTGATCATTAATAAACATTAAATATGAACATGACATATGGTCACCCTAATTAACATAAATGCAAGATTTCATTATTTTGTTTTTTATAAGTCTGACCTGCTCTTTAATAATATTATTTATTTATTTTTTTTTTTTGATTTTGTTTTCTTCCTCAAACACGATCAATACTTACTAAAAACGGCAGCAGCAATAATTACAACAAAAAAGAAAAAAAAAACATCAAAATATGAGTATGTCCGTCTGTCTATCAGTATTTCTGTCTGTCTATATTGTTGTATGTTGGCTGGGCACAACATCATCAAACACACACATTACATAAACCTTTCAATCTCTGCTAGGTGGCTGGCTGGCAGTGTACCCGTAGTATGCATACCAAAAGTAAGAAACAGGTACCAATTCTTGTTATACAGGTTTTCTTCTTAAGTTGCCCACAACTTTAGTACGACTACACTACAACAACTTCTGCTCTTTAACTATACGGATTGAATACTCCACCACCAATACTCCAATACTCGAACACTGTCGTCGTCGTCGTAGTATACTCTACTCTACTCGTAAATGTTCACTAAACACACACTTGAGTGCGTCCATGACGATGCGTCCCAAATAATTTTTGTTACGATTGATTTGATGTAGAAGTTTTTTTTTTTTTTTTTCTATATCGTTTTGGTTTTTATGTGTTTTATTGTATAGAGGAAAAGCATTTAAGAAATAATTCCATTATTAGTTTTGTCTGTTGGGTTGGTTGGTGGTTGTTGTTACTAGTGGTGTAACAAATATGATTTGATTTAATGATCGATTGTTTGTTATAAAAGTAAGTCTACGTATTAAATTCCCATTAATTCTTTAGTTAACAACAAGTCACTATGGATAAGAATTCGACTTACTAGTTAATTCTTATAAAATTGAATTCTTTAAAATCTAATCCAAATTTTTTTTTTTTTTTGTAATCTTTGGATCGACTTTGGTCTTTGAACCATGAAGTTTTAAAGTCTCTTGACAATTTTAATGTCTAAATTGGGAATGTTGGAAACTTTCCTCCGCTACTTAACTGCAAAGTTGTGATTAAAGGTTAATTCTTTAATTCTATTTTGTAAAATGAATGAAATTTTACTCAAATTTCATTCAGAAAAAAGCATTCCTAAGGAATGAATTCCTAGCTTATTTTAGAATGAATTCTTTCTTGAATGATTCAAAATTTTCCTTATTCATTTAGTAAAAGGGTGAATGAAGAAAGTTTTGCTTTCATTCATTTAGCCAAATGATTAACGAAAGTTTTCATAATTTAATTGAAATATTTACATAAAACAGAAGCAAATTACTTATAAAGGGTAATTTTGTTGCAACATTCTTTTTGGCAACACTGTTTTTGGCAGCTCAGCTGTTTTCCTGAAACATGTTACTGTTAAAAATGTCCAGTTAGGTCTACACTTTAATCATGAATCGACTTACAAACGAACGACGCTTGCAGATCATTGAATTTTATTATCAAAATTCATGCTCGGTTAGGAAAGTGCATTGTGCACTTCTTCCAATTTATGGCCAGATTGGGTGACCTTCTGAAGCGGCTTTTCGGAATCTTGAGACTAAATTTCGCACCAAGTTTACATTATTGAATATTAAACCACCAACACGCATACGTAGACTGCGGACAGAGGAAAATATCGCAGCTGTATCCGCCAGTGTGGTTGATGGCCGTGAATTATTGATTCACCGCCGTTCGCAGCATTGGGCCTCTGTTAATCCTTTGCGGAAGGATTTGGGTGTAAAACCTTTTAAAATACAGCTGGTGCAAGAATTGAAGCCACACGACCTACCACAACGGCTAACTTTTGGTGAAAGGGCGCTGGCAAAGTTGGATGAAAATCCACTTTTTTTATCGGAACATTGTGTTGAGCGACGAAGCTCATTTCTGGTTGAATGGATACGTGAACAAGCAAAATTGCCGTATTTGGTGTGAAAAGCAGCCAGAAGCATTACAAGAATTGCCAATGCTATGAGATACCGGCCGATATGTTGCAGAGAGTATGCCAAAATTGGACCCAACGTATGAACCATTTGAGGCGTAGCAGCGGTCAACATTTACATGAAATCATCTATAAACATTGAATTATATAGATAGTTCTATCGACTCAAATAAAGATTTTATACATTTCTCTAAATTTAATGTGTTTTTTTTTAATAAAATAAGAAAGCTCTTCAAAAATCACCTTTAATTAGTCTACAACAAAAGAAAAATTCGTTTTATGCTTTGTTATTGCTTGTGTGTTACGTTTTTTTGCGTGTTAATGTCAAGCTTCTTTGTATTTAATGAATGATACTAAAATTTCTTCATTCAATTAGTAAAACGTTGAATGAACATACAATTAAATTCATTCAAGTTAGGAATTCATTTAATGCCAATTGAAGCTTTTGAATGAAGCTAGTGAATGAATTCTTAGGGAATGGAATAGCGGAAGGAACTATAAGCATTTTTTAATTCTGAATTCCATTTTTTGTGAATTGAGCTCCAATCGATTTAATTATTTCGAAGCCCTGGTCGTGATGGACTTTCAGAGGAACTTGTTGTTCGGTTTGTACTGTTTTCCTAACAGAAATCTTAGGAGTTGAAGCCGTGCGGGTAATGATAGAAAGGTTTATCGACTAGAATACTCGCGAACAGTTATTCCACTATGCATTTTTAAGAATCCGATGCTTTAAGATCAAAGATTTAAGGATCTAGATAAAATTCTTTGGTTTCGAAACAAATGTAACGTTTTCTTGGCGGAAATCTTAGGAGTTCAAGTCGAGCATGTAATAATATTAAGGTTTATCGATTAGAATACTCGTGAACAGTTATTTCACTTTAAATTTTTTAAAATCCGTTACAAGAGTTACCATCTAAGATTATAAGGTTTCCATTGGAAGACTGCCAGACTAACATGATTTTCGGGATCCAGTAGGGGAACGAGTTAGATACTATATAACAGATAACCTGATTCATCTGGTGGAGTTGTTTTAAAAGATTATAAACATAGCGAATAGGAAGTAATGATCTAGGGATAGATGGCCTTGATTACCAAGTTATAAGTCGGTCCTTATTATGAATGTTTTTGCCAAAAAGTGCTATCTTTGACAGCCGGACATTAAATAGCTGCCTGACAGGTATACTGTAGGTGATTAGGGACAAGCAAGAAGAGCACGCAATGCCTGACAGTAATACTGTAGATGATTTGGGAACAAGCAAGAAGAGGACGCAAGGCAGCATTTAGTATTCGAATGAAGCCCTGTTGACTCAGACAATTGAGAAGTTGATTTTTTTTTAAAAATATGGATTGGCTGGTAAATGAAAATTTTCTTAGTGTATGGACGTTAATTTTTAATAAACCGTGAGCTGAAACTTAATGCAGTTTCCTAAGATCGTTCTTATATATATCCCTTTCTAAAATAAGGCAAATAGTCAGAATCATTATTATGTTTTTCATTTAAAATAACATCAAACAAAAGTACCTTCAGCGTCCTGTGGCAAATATAACTAATTAATTACAAATATCTCGAAATTTTTCGAAAGTTGATGGGTTTTAACATGTTATAATAAAAGTTTGTTAGCGTTCGGGAAAATATGTCCCAAAACTTATAACAAAAATCAGTTTTTACTTTGTGGTAATCCTATTCGGCTCAGAGAACATATTGGTTCAAATGATTGCTACGATCTGAAAGGGTCAAGTGGATAATTATTAATGCACTGTGGGAAAGAGAACGGTTACAGGGCTCAGGAAATTACTGGTTCTTGGTGACAGCGACTGGTACTTGAATCGGTTCTTTTATATGAAATTGATCGGTCACTTTAACACGTGGTTGATGTCAATTGAATCTAAAATTCGATATCTAAGTGTTTACTGACATATGAAATATAAATTTAAGAAACACATTTTTAGTTCTTTGCAATTAAAATTTTTTTTTAAAAATCTTCCAGCCGTTAAAAGTAAAGGGTAGCACGAATGCCTTGCAAGACATTTTTTACACGACAATTTTTTTTGCGCTAGTAATATTATCTTGAAAATTATAAAAATATGGACAACATTAAAGTATCCCATAAGAAAATTAATTTTTTTTAAGTGAATCACAGCGCGCAAGAGAATATTTTTCAAAACATTCATGCTACCCTTTAGTTAAAAGGGTTGTTGAGAATACGTCGGTTGCCTAAACAAAAATTTAGTAATCATTTGGTTTTACCAAATTTTTTCTTTATACCCTCCACAATGAACCCTTACAAATGAAATCACAAAAAATAATTTAAAAAAAAAATATGTTAGAGGTAAAAACAATATTTTGAGGTGAAAAACTTTTTTGGATGTGAAAAAGAAATTGTGTGATAAAAGACATTTTTGAGGTGAAAAACTATTTTTGTGGTGACAAAAAAAAAAATTTTTGTGATGAAAAAAAATTTGTGGTGAATTTTAAATATTGTTCACTTCTTAGCATCTGGTGGGAAATTACGTTATATTTTACATATCAGATTATACACCAATTTGTATGGACAATTTAGAGGCACCTTCACATTTTCACTCATAATTTTTGAACCGCTGGACCGGCTTTGATCATTTTCAATACCAAACCTTTCGGGATAATTTACGTAAATCCTTGTAAAAATGAGCTATCCGTGTTGCGTTTTCGCGACGTGATTGCCATTTCAACAGACGGACATATCTAAATCGTCTTAAAATCAATAAGGATCAATAATATAGTATATACTTTATGGGGTTGCGTTACAAACGGAATGACAAACTGATATATACCCTCATCACAGTATATGGAGGGTATAAAAACTCCGCTACTGTAGCCAAATAGTTCGATTGGCAGCACGAATCTGCTTTGAAACTGTAAGTATTTTGTTGGCTTTATTAGGCTAAATGTGGATGAGCTTCTCTGAAGGTATCTCCAAAGCTATACGACTTTATATGATCCTATAATGGACTTTTCTTTACAATGACATTTTATATTATTTTGTAACACATTGTTTAACAACTTCTCTAAGTTCTCGCCACATAGTGCATAATTTTTAATAGTAAATACTTTAACAAAAGGGATCATTGTCCTTATCAATTATTGTTTATTATTATGCATTGCAATTTCTATCCATTACATTCCAACCATCCGTCTTTCTACTCAACCATCCATCTAAAGTCAGACAAATAGTTTCATTTTGTTGTTGTGTTGTCTGTGATGTTATTTTCTATGCGAATTTTGTTACTATTTATAAAACTATATAAAAAATTCATTCCCATCTACACATAGTCTTTTACTATTCGCGTATTAAAGTGGGATTAAAATATCTGTCTGGGAATATATGCATGCACTACTTGTCTTGTTTGCATTAAAAGACGTTTTCTTTGTCTATTTAAATTTGCGTAAAAATAGTATTTATCGCCGGTCTGCTGAAGTTAATGTCTGGCAATAGAATTTTTTTCGTCTTTTCTTCTAGAGATTATTTTAAGATTAACAGCATCAATTTTGATTATATTCTGTGAACTTTTTTTGTTCTTGTGCGTAAATTCAAGTAAAAAAATGTAATGATCGAATTGATTGTTAAGTAAAATATTATTTAAGCCAAAAAATAGATTCTTGACGATTTTATTATTTACCATGGATCCGAGTTATACAAAGCTGTCTAATATTTATAGCAATTTTTGCAGGAATTATTTTTAATTCTTTACTGAAGTTTTGGTTTTGTGACCAACCCATGTTTGTAATACGACTGATCCTTAGGATTTTCACACTCCTTGTTATCACACCCTCTCATATTTCGTTGCCCGTTGGGGTCTTGTGTTTAATATTTTTAATGCCGTGGTGTACTCAATTTCACTTTCAGAATCTAGAATTTAGCTTGCTTTGGGGTAAATTTTTGATTCAATACTACGTTCTTTTTTTCGGGTTTCTATACAGAAGCTTAAACGGCGAAATGAAGGATTTCTTGAATATCGTAGCTTTAACAAACTTTCGGAATCTATTTCTGGGATTTTTGGTAGCTTTCCGTAAAGAGATGTAGCAATTGCTGCTGTATAAATCTTGGTTTATACATTCGACTAGCTCCGATTTAGTGGGTTATTATGTTGAACTCTATTGTATTATGTTGAACTCCATCTCGCCCAATTGGTGGATGAAGCCAACCGCATTGCGAATATAAAATAGCAACATTGGAACACACTTGACCTCGCACCCTAAAATCTGTGAAGTCAAATTCATAGCACCATCTAAGCAATTTTCAGATTTTAAAAACATTTCGAGGATGACCTCACAGCGTTTAGTTTTTATGTACTAAAATAATTGTTGGTCAGAGCTCAATTACTTCTATCGGCAGTTTAATTGAAAACTATGTTCTCTGAATAAAGGTTTCGTTGCTGCCGCGGAGATGGTCAAAAATGTGATTTTACTTGGATTGCAATCTTTTACCTTAGTTAAAATTAAGTATGAATGTTGGTTTAACGCTGCACGTGTGAAGGCTGTTCAATCCCGACAAGACCAGAGTGTGCTAAAGTACTTAGACAAGAGAAATTGTCTTCGTGACAAAGTTCTAAGTAGTAGAGATTCTGGTCATTTGTTAAAAGAGTTAGGAATAATACTAGATCTTCGATTTCTACAGGTATTCATTAGCGCGGTTGACAAGGCTAACCTTTTGCCCGAAGTATTTGCACAAAATTCTTCTACACACAGAAAAATAAAGTGCCAACCGAATTGAAAAGTGTATTTTGGTTGCTACAACCAATAGATTTTGTAAGTACCACCATATCGAAATGATATGTCTGAATATTTTGTGTGTTAAAACTAAAATCCAGTTGTGTTAACCGAATTTTGTTGTGAAAACCAATATTCAGTTGAACTAACTTATTTCAATCGTAGTAACCGAATTTTAGTTAGCAAATGAATAAATTTCATAAAGCTAGTGTTTTTCTCAGAAAAATGATCCTTCATTTGTTAACATCGGTTGAAAATTGACAGCGTTATACTTTTTCTATGTTAAATTTATAATTTATATTGTGAAGAATACTTCATCAGTTTAGTGAAAAAACTTCATTAAGACTCGTCAAAGAAATTCTCTCTGTGTAACAATAAATCATTTTTACTTTTAGGCACATAGTTTTGAGCCAAAATGAGTAAAATATTTTTTTTTTTAATACACTTAGAATACCATGTAGGTAAAGAACACTGCAAATGTAGTTAAAAACAAATGAAATTGTACTTAAAGAAAGGGCGACTTAAATTTCAGTAAATTCAACTAACATTGTCATTTGTTTTTTAATGTTCAAAAAATGACTAACAATTGTAGCAAAAATGAACCACATGTTAGTAAAACATAAACAAGCATTTATTTTTTTTATTATCAAAAAACTACTACAAAAAATGAATGTAAAATCGTAAAACAGTCATTTGATGTGGTTTGTTTTTTTTTTAATGAACTACAAGGTTAGTAAAAATTGTATTTGTTCTACAAAAGACTATTATTTACATTAAAAATAAAGAAACTTTATTACAACCCAAACAACTACATATTTTTAAAGCAGAAGTTCACTGATTGTACATTTAAGAATTATTTAATAATGTTCCAATTTTAATATAGCTTTTTGTATTTTTCATTAACCATATTTTTTTCTGTGCAACACCAAGATTAATTCATATTTCTTTTGATAAAATAATTTTTCAATATGCGTCACACCATGTGCTGATTCTGCAGACTTTTATTCATCATATTTAGTAGCAATCTTATCGCAAGAGAACATTTTACTTTCATATTTAGTGATTAATGCAGAAATCTTTAAACCAACAGTTGAGTGCTGAGACGAACAGAGTACTTAAATTTTATTCCGTTTTTCGAAAATTAATCTCTGCTAAGACGAACAGAGTACTTAAATTTTATTCCGTTTCTCGAAAATTAATCTGTTTTTTATGGAATGGACACAAATTTTATGAAAAATATGTTTCTAAACATCGACTGAAGTTGAATGTGAAGTGAAGCCAGTAAAATTTCTTGTTTCAGAACTGATTTTTTAGCGGTTGTATTTGCCAAGCTACGCTAATAATAATTTTTTATTTTTTTTTAAAAGAGAAGCAACACTCAGGAAATTCTTCCTATTAATTAATGTGTTGCTTTCTTAGGAAAGGGGATAGTGGAGAGATGAAAGGTGGTGAAAGATGAAGGGCTTCAAACATGGCAACACTGTAATTGCGCGAGATGATAAGTCTTAGAATAGTTGTTGCTCGCCACCTGATGTAGAGTTGGCGAATTTATTGAAGCTTTCTGTTTCATAGCCCTGATTCATTATTTACTTCGGTGGGGTTAAGTGCTATGGCAACACCAAAGGTGGGCGCAGCGATACATATAAGTGATAGAAAACTCATACATATTATTTTTCTAAATTGATGTTGTCGTCACCGGGAATCGAACCCGGGACCATCTGTGTAACAATCCAACGCGCTAACCATTACACCACAACGCATTTATGCATAAAAAGACGAAAAAATGTCAAAACAACAGAAGTTTTCTAAAATAAACGAAAATTTGTTCATTTTACGAAAGTTTTCGTTGTTTTGGCAATAGTTTCGTAGTTTTATGCATGGATAACTATGATTGTAAAAGAAAACTGATTGCAGCCCTTACTATTGCAAATACGACAGTTAAAAGGTGTCAGATTTTTTTTTGCATTTAAACAAACTTGTTAACATCTTCCGACTTTTAAGAATTTTGTATTTTAAAACAGGGTTTACCCCCTTTCATTCAATACTATTTCAGTGTATATTCTTACATTATTAAAAATTTTCTGCGGTTCTGTGCGGTAATTTTTGCTATTAATACTTAAAAAAAAAATTATAAATCCAAAGTCATTTTGAAGGAAATTTTTTTAATTTATTTATAAAATCTTTGTCGTGGTTTTCAATTACACAGTACAACACGAAAAAAAAGTTACGGCATTCTGACAATGTATTCTAGTAAAGGAGGTAAAAAAAAAATATACGTGTGTCGGCGTTTTGAAAGATCACATCGGAATTTTATTTTAGGGGCCTTTGGCCTGTTCGTGTAGCATATCGGTCTATTAAACAATGTGGAGGTGTAGGGTATTTGTAGAAAATATTAAGGCAAATATTTTTGTGGATCATATTAATACTCTAACTCCAACACATAACGGACATTTTTGGCTCTATTCTAGCAAATCGTAAAAAAAAACACCGCTAAAAAGCTGTCAAAAATTACTACATATCGCTCATTTACTTCAAGGCTGTCATAAGTTAAAAAATTCGATTTTTCAGTTAATTATACGGATTTATTAGTTATATCATTCTTTATATTGTGTAAAAATTTCATATTAATATCATGTATACTTTTTGAGATAGAGGATAATTTATTTTATTTTTTCTTTAAAGTGGGTGCAAAGAGTACATACTTCATAGAGAAACTGTGCTACTCACGGGTCTCTCGATAATTAGCGAATTCGCACACAACTCTCACTAAGAGAAAAATACATTAAAACCCCCTATTTATAAAAAACGTGATCAAATAAATAGAGAAAGGGTCGAGGGAGGCAGATATAAATTGAAAACTTTAAACTCGTTTTCTGCAAAATCGTGTTTTTTGAGTTATGTCAGTCTTGCAGTAAATGAGCGATATGTCAAAACGCACTAAAGCCAAAAACTTAACACACATACACCAAATACCAATCAAATTCAAGATTGCTCATTAAGGGTTAATTCAGTTATCGTTCATCCCAACTCTGTCGAAAGGGTTTGACACTCAACTACCGAATACTTTTGTATATATGTCACTATGACTTCAGTTTTGTCACAAATGTTGTTCTTCATTCTTTTTATAATTATCTTTTCGCCACTCTGCCATAAGGTAATTTAATCTTTTTCATTTTTTAATTGTCCCACAAGGGAATTTGTAAGAATAAAAATGCCTGACTGTTTGGGAAAACTTGACTGCTTTTGTTATGCCTGCGGCAAGAATACCCTTAAGGAATGAAAGGTTTCATTTTATAATAGTAAAGTGGATGACATATATAAACTTTATTTTAAACTGCAAGTTTTTCCAGATGAGCCATGTGTGCCAAAACATATCTGCCGAAAGTGCTACAACGGTTTGAAGCTGTGGTCTAATGGTAATACAATATCTGATTCATATTCTCAGCTCGACAATAATTTAGTGAAATTATTGGTTTAGGTAAACGAAACTCATTGAACTTTAGCATTCCGATTGGCTATAGCTAGGTAGTTCCACGTACTATCAATATTATTAAATTTTAATACTATTGTAACAACCGACATTTATCTACAAATTTTGAATTGTTATTGTAACAATTGAATATTTTATGTTTATGGTCTATCATATTCTATAAATAGATTTACATGCGTTCAACAAAATTTATTTTAACAATAAAAAAATTATATGCCTCGAACTGGGCTCGAACCGGCGATCTTTTATTTGCCAAGCAAGTACTTTACCTCTAACCTAAACCCAATTTAAATACTTTCAAATTTAAATATTTGTCTAAAAATTGCACTTTTAATGTGCAATAGAAATTCGGTTGCTTATCTCAATATTTTATTAGAGTTATCAAAACCATAAAAAAATTTTGATTATTTTAAAATTATTATATTACTAAAATTTTCTTCTTTTTCTGCTTGTAAGGCAATTGCTTTACCTCTAGCCTAAACCCAATTTGAATTTGTATTTTTAAATTTCTACCTTGAATATTATAATTGTATATTACAAATTGTAATATTTGTTCCCTGAAGAAGTCACCCAATGTGGAGACGAAATATTGGAAATAAATTATCTTAAGCTCGTTTAAACTAAAAAGAATAAAATAAAAGAAGATCAAAGAAAACTTAACATTTTCACCTTGATAATTTTTTTTTAAGTTTAAATATAAATGTCTAAAAATAGATTTGTATGTACAATTGGGTTGCTAATCTTAATATTTTATTGGAGTTACCAAAACTATTCAAAAACTATATATTATTTTAAAATTGGTAACGAAAACTTATATTTTAGATAGAGTGATTGTTGTTTTTTGCAGGCGAAACTAATATTCGATTATAGCTGCAAATATTTTATTCAACCACAGCTAAAAATAATTTCGATTTGGTAAGCAGTAACTTCTTTTCAGTGCTTCCAAAGAAGCGCTTCGCCGTCATGCATGTAATGAAGCAATTCTGGAAGCTTCCCTGAAGGCATTCTTATCAAGCAGTAAAGAAGGCATGAAAAGAAGCAGTGAAGAAGGCATGCAATGAATCAGTAAAGAAGGCCTACTATGAAGCACTTCTGGAAGGCATTATATTGTGCTACCCTGAAGGCATTCTTTTGAAGCAGTAAAGAAGGCAAGCAATGAAGCAGTATAGAAGGCCTTCTATGAAGAAATTCTGGAAGGCATTATATTGTGCTTCCCTGAAGGAAGAATCGCTTCTCGAAGCTCTTCCAGAGGGCATGATTTTTGTTCGCGATGTCCCACTTGGTAGGTCTCTTTTAAGCAGGTGAGAAGCGCTTCTATCATGTGATCTAAGAATCACATAATAGAAGCGCTTCTTACCTGCTTAAAAGAGACCTACCAAGTGGGACATCGCGAACAAAAATCATGCCTTCTGGAACGCCTTCAGCAAGCGCTTCGGGTTCAATGAAGGCCTTTCACAAGCGCTTCTTGGAAGCACTATTTTTTGCTGGGACGGATAAAATCTCCGAAAAGTGGTTGGTTGTTGGTATTAAAGGTAATGTAGAAGATAATAATTTGAATGATGTGACTGTGTTTTAGTTAATTTTATATATTTTCTGTTTACAATATAGTTTAATTATTCTGATGATGAATTTTAAGTACATTATTGAATAATGATTAAATTTTGTTGGTTAGAATAGAATTCCAACCAATTTATTCTCTGTGTGTGTACTTCGAAATCGTAACTATCAGTTTTGTAGAATTCGAAGCAACATTAAGCCCAACCTGAATGTCACAACAGCATGTAAATGCTTTGGTGAAAACTAGGGACTATGAAAAAATAATGCAGAAATATTAGCAGCCGACTTGAAAAGCCTTCATTTGCTCGAGCCTGGGTGAAAGTTTCGACTGCAAGAAAGCTACAGCTTACATTTTTGCCATACTTTACAGTAAACGAAACGAACACATTTGTTTATTGTAACGACATTGTAGGGTTAATGAATGAAGCCAGCAGATTGGCGTATTTTTTATTGACTCTTCAAAGAAAAGTCTTAAAGCGGTACTTCTATTTTATGACAACTCAAAAAACCCAAATTCCAATTGCGTTTGAGCTTACCATGAAAGAGTCTTATGATTCTATAAAATGTATCTTGGACGTAGTAAAGTACGAAGAGCATAATTGGCGTTCATGTTGCGATTGAAAAGTAGTGCCTTTCTCTCTGGAATGCAATCTGGATATGTAAAATTTCCACTCTTTTTATGCAAATGGAACAGTAGATGGTGTGGCAAGCAGTATGACAAACAAACTTGAGAATCCAGAGCTCACGGGGAACACAACATCATTCAGCCACCGCTGCTACAGTGTGGCAAATTGAACTTTTTTTTTTGAGCAAATTTGCCCACAATTTTTTAACGAATTCGAAAAAAAACAAAATTTGAAAAATAATTAAATAAATTCCAGATCGATTCCACATGGCCGATTTTTAAAAGCGATTTATTTTATATCCTTAATAAATCGTCAAAATCAGCGATATTTACATTTTTTCGATATTTCGGCTATTAAAAACTTAAAAGTTGTGGGATATTATTGAAATATATCTCAAAACTAATGGCTATTATTTTCTCTCTTGATACTTTTTGTTATATTTGGGATCACGATTTTATTTTCTTGATAATAATCAAATAAAATTAAAAATATTCACTTTGTGCTTTTACTACAGCATCTTTACTATCACACCAAATGTTGTGTTGAGTTTTGTTTATTTAAAAACCAATAGTTTGCTCTAGAAATGCCCACCATTAAAATAATTTTAGAAAAACTTAAAATCTTGTATTTTTAATAAGAACATGACATACATACTTATTTTATTGTAAAATACCTAATATTTGTAATACATTTCATACTACTTTACTCATGTTGTTGAGTCAAACAATTTAACAGATTTGTTAACAAAATTCTGTAATTTTCTTTGCTCTCTAACAGCATTTTAATTGTATTTCTTTAATATTCTGAAGATGCATGTCGATGAAGCTGAATATAAACATTCATCTTCATAAAAGACCAACACGATTGGTAAATCTTTGATAATGTTGTATTAAAAATAAAAAGGCTCTATTTCCAACTAAATTTATTTATACGAAATAAAATAAAGAAATGACGGCGGATTTGATAACGATTATCAATAGAGAATAAAATAACGTAAAAGTTGAGATACATTTCATTTGTACCCCTTTTTTTTTTTTTTTTTTTTTTATTAATTAATAATCATATAATCATAATTACAAATTATATACTATTACCCTAACCGAGCACTAGCTACTATGGCCTTCGACGCGGTGTAGCGAAAACAGACCAGTGCCTCTGGTGGGCATCGAACCCACGACCCCCGCACAGATAAGCCAGCACGCTACCAACTAGCCTACCGGGGCGCACCCTTTATTTTTTAATTTTTATAGCAGAAATATCAAAATAATGAAATTTTTCCTGATTTTGACGATTTATTAAAGATATAAAATAAATGACTTTTAACTTTTAATTATTTTTCAAATTTTAGTTTTTTCAAAGTCATTTAAAACTGTACGCTGCAGGCCAATTTGCTAAAAAAAAAAGTCCAATTTTCCCCACTGTGCCTGGTACCAACAGAATAAATTCTTCTGCCAGCACTACATATAAAACTTAGTACGGTTAAAAACTTTGTCAAAACTTTAGATACAAATGGACTAGCTTTCGAGTTTTTGAAGTAACTTTTTCTAAAACCTAGTGAAGCAAAGATTAAAGAAGGTATACTGGTTGTAGTAGTTAAAAAAATGATGCTTATTTTTTGAAAATGCGTTTGTTTTGTCTTCCAAGCCAACAGGTGTTTTTGTTGGCCCTGCTATAAGGAAGCTTATGCAAAATGTTGAATTCGATCTTATGCTCTCCGCTAACGAACTGACTGTATGGAAAAGAATTAAAGACGTCATATCAAATCAGTTGTCAACGGAATCCGATGAATATGGCGAACGTTTTCATCAGATATGTCTTTCTATTGAAGAAAGCTATAAAGGCAAGAGCATTTTGTCTCTTATAACAGATTTGTGCCAATAAATTAACCCTTACTGGGCAATCTTCAATTTGACTGGTTTTGGATGTGTGTGTTAAGTTTTGGACTTTGGTGTGGTCTGACATACAGCGCTGCCAACTTTGACGATTTGTCTCCATTTTGACGATTTTTGAACTGAAATATGATAAAATGATGATTGACGATTTCAAAAAATTTATTGTATGGAAAATGACGATTTATAAAAATTTGCAATGTTTATAGAATTTTTAAATGTTTTAATTTATTTCTCTAAAATTTACTGACAAAATTTGATAAGGTTTTTTTTTATAAAACATCTAAGGAAAATGAGATAAAATGATCTCAAATCGAATAAAAATTCTTCATTTACCCTTTTAATGATCAACTCCCATCATTTTGATAGGTTTATTTTAATTTTTATTAAAAAATAACGAATCTGAATGGATTTTTTTTATATAATTTACAAAGGCAAATCCAAAATCTTTGTTTTTAAATAATTTAAATCATTTAGCTTCAACATCACTGATAAAAGAGTGATATTCTACATTTTTGATTGTTGGTAAATCAATATTTTTCTTTAATTCCCTTTTTATTGCAAGTATGTCCAAATATTGTAAAACCAAATATCGGGAGAAAAAATTTAAAAATGAAAATAATTTTGCAGATTCTAAAATAAGTCAGTGATTTTAAAATTCTATTCCCCGAAATTTGTATTAGGATTTGTGTTTTTAAGACACAGAGTCGTTTGTAAAGGAACTTATAAAAAAGAACATTAAAATTGTGAAATAATTACAATTAAAGTGTTTTTTTTATTGAAATATAAGGAGGTTTTGGAATAACGATTTGTTGACGATTTCTCATTCTCAAAATGACGATTTTGAAGATTTTTTAAACCAAATTTGACGATTTTTGCACAAATTGGGTTGGCAGCACTGCTGACATATGTAGTAAAATTTTATGGCCAACATTTTTGTAGAACAATTCAATCCCGCACTCCCCCTTTTTCGGGGTGTTTTTTACGATTTGTTTAATTAGAGTTAGAGTGTTACTATGTTCCACAAAAAATATGTGCCTTAACATTTTCTACAGTGTTTGAATCCCTTGATCTTTCCCCACCTTTCACCTCCAAAAGGAAAAAATATTGTTGGTTCTCTTTAAAAAAAAAAAAAATTTTTTTTTTTTTTAAAGCTGCTGATCATACCCTACATCTCAGATGTAAAGAGCACATAGTTTCAGATAGCGATATGCAGCACTAACAGGCCGAAACTTTACCACCCTAACCTTAACTATAATTCCCATGTGATCTTTCAAAACGCCGACACACGTATATTTTATTTTTGTCTCCTCTATCAAAATCCATTGTAAGAACCCAGTAATATTGGAAAAAGTTCCAAATTGTTGTACAGTGTTATGAACTGACTTTGAAACACGTAGTGTTTCCAAGCAATATCATTCATAAACAAATTAGTTCCATAACTGAATTATCTCAATATTGTTGTTGCATTATTGCAAGTCAAATTCTGCCATTATCTCCAATATCAATGGAAATTTTTTATGTATGAATAAAATAAAAAAGCACACAAATGCACCATAACTACATACAGTGAGCGAAATTCCCTTGTGCTCAGCCATATTTTCGAATTTTACAAGAAAAAGCGAATAGTTAAAAAAAATGTAAAAACGACTAAATAATAGTGTCCGACCGAACTCATTTTTTTCGGCCGAAGCCGAAGCCGTAGCCAAAGCCGAACTTTTTGTTTTAATAAAAAAAATATAAATTGTTTTTTAGATCGATAAATTTAAACCAAAAAGTTATTAAACATAAACAAAAATAAAAATTCATAGGTATATTTTTTTACAAATTCATATTTGGAAAATAGTTGTACTATTTTAAGTAAAAAAAAAGAATACAATATTTGTACTATATTTTATAGTCAAAGAAAAATAGTTGATCGATTTTTAAGTTGATATAGAGAAAAAAAACTTAAACTTTAATATTTTAAAGTTTGATATTGTAATCACAGAAAAGCAATTTTTCCGCATTCACACCATGTGAATTGCTTCGTCTATCAGAATACAGCTGTCCGGCAGCGCTAAAAAGCTGTTCGCTAGCTACACTAGTTTGCTTGAATTCCAATACTCAAATATATTTATATTTCTGGGACTTAAAGGCTCCGCAAAAAACATTTTAATTTCATTTTCAAAAAAATTTTCATTTGGTTCTGGTACTTCTAAGTCTGTTTTCTGCATCATGTCTATCCCAAATTGATGAACCTTTTATGCTCTTTTATGCTTACTTACCACTCGAAATTGATTGCAAACTATAAAAGTATACATTTATTTAAATTATATCGAAATTTTTTCACACACACATACATTCATATTTAAACATCTTTGCTGTTTTTTTTTGGTATTCTATCATATGTATTTTTTAGGTAGTTTTTTTTGTAAATTCTGAAAAGTAAATATAACCACAATTGTTATTTATTTGTGTTTTTCATTAAATAATCATAAAAAGTTCGGTAGTTTGGCCAAATTTGGCTGAACACCGAACTTGGCCGAACTTCACTTTTTGGCCGAACTCTGAAGCCGAAGCCGAATACTCGGTCGGACACTACTAAATAATGCGTATGCGTTTAGTTAGCAATAATTAAACTCGATTAAAATTTTTGATATAAATTAAACAAAAATCTGAAATTGGTGCGAAATTCAATGGAACGCACTTGTGTAATTTCTATTGTTTAAGCTATTTGTCTGAAATTAACTGATTTTTTTGTCATTTAATATCAAAATTGTGGCACCTAAAACAAAATATTATTTATTTTAATAAATTTAATCACAAAATAAAAATAAAAAAATAAAAAAATTTTAAATCCAAATTTTTTTTTTCAAAAAAGTTGTTAATAATTGCAAAATTTTTTGTGCGCCCCGGTAGGCTAGTTGGTAGCGTGCTGGCTTATCAGTGCGGGGGTCGTAGGTTCGATTCCCACCAGAGGCACTGGTCTGTTTTCGCTACAACGCGCCGAAAGCCATAGTAGCTAGTGCTCGGTTAGGGTAATAGTATATAATTTGTAATTATATGATTATTAATTAATAAAAAAACAAAAATTTCAAAATTTGTGCAAATAATTAAATCTGACCATTAAAAACGGAAAACATCAAAAAAAAAGCTGATCGAAAAAAAAACTGATGTAAGCTCACCTGACATGAATCTGTAACGTTGAAACTTGTCCGATTTTTCAAAAAGTTAAAAAAAATGCACTAAAAATTGACAGCTAATTTATTATGTTAATCAGTCCACACACATTAAATGCCGCAAATTTCTTTTCGAAATTTCATTAAAAATAAGAATAAGTACGAAAATTTTGATCTCAGATTAAAATTAAAATTTTTTTAGATTTTTCAACAATAATTTTTTACGAGCCATCTGATGGATTCTATAATATTTTTTTAATGAATCTAGTTTAAAATGGTTGTCCTAATTCATGAAACGTAATTAAAAAAAAAAAAAAAACAAATTAACTAAAGATATTGCGAAATCTAAGTTGAATGGCATTATTGATATGTATAGAGAAATTTCGATGTTTGCAAATACACTCAAGGAAATATTTATATTGCCACTAGTAAAATTTCATTTATGTCGCGAAGTGTTAAGTGAATAAATACAATGTTGTTATGTTATCTTTAGTACCACTAATAACATTTTATCAAATGCAAAATGAATATGCCACTCCAATAACAAAATAAAATATTCGCGATTTAATATTAATCACGAAGGAAATAATTATACTGCCAACAAATCAAATTACTTATTTTGAACAAGAAGGTCATGTATGTCTACAATTTTTTAATTTTCCAATTCGGGAAGAACATTTATTAAATTTTTAATTGTCTGTACTTTAATAGTTACAATTTTCGAGTGGCTAAACTCCCTCAAAATAATGAAATTATAAAAAACATGATTTTCAGAGATGCTGGATAGACAATTATGAAAAATGAAAGTCTTCATGTGAATGTAGAAAATGAAATAAAATGGAATCCTAGGATTTATTTGGCGTTTTTAGAATTTTCCTAGCTTTTTCCGCTCTTGTTAAAATTAAAAAATATTGGTGAGCCCAAAGAATTTTCGTCCACTGTGTGTCAATGAACTGTAATTGTTGTAACTTTAAGTTGCCGCTGTTGTCGTTCGTGTTATTGTTGTTGTTTAACTTACAACTAATTGTGGTTAAAACGATCTTTTCATGAGATAAAGTTTTTCTGCATTGAATTAATAGCAACAACAAAGAAACACCACAGCATACATACATAAAACACGATGCCTTTTCTTCTTTCTTGGAGTTCCACTACTATTTCAAAAGAACAACACAGCAACAACACTACTCGAGTACAAGTAAAGTGCTGTTGCTGATATTTTTTTTTTATTCTTAAAAAATATTTTCATCATCATAAATTTAGATTATATGTCATTGCTGTTTTTTTTTTTTTTTTTGTTATACAAATCAAACTTCTCTGACCATTATTATTTGTTGTTGACGACGACCAACTAAAGGATCGCCTTGAAATAGTTATTACAAAGTTAGGAGTAAGAGAAGCTATCCGTATTTACTACTAACTATACAATTGGGTTGGCAATAAATTCAGTTGTTAGAAGCTTTGGCAGATAAAACCTACAGCAAAACCTATACGAACGACCTGGTGCCTAGATCTGTCACTTTAAACGAGGAAATTACACAGGGTGGGCCAACTCCGACTGACTGATTTGAAATGCTTAACAAATTTTTATTATTACAGTTTTTAATTTTTTGCATTTAATAAACAATTTAATAAAATTTTATAAACTCATCATACACAAGAACGTGTAAAAATTGTAGAATTTTAATTCATTTTGCTTGCGAGAGAAAATTACAACTTTATAAACAATCTCATTATGAGCGATGAAGCACATTTTCATTTAAATAGATATGTTAATAAACAGAACTGCCGAAATTGGGATACCCAAAATCCTAAAGCAGTGCATAAGCAACAATAATATCCCCTCAGATGCATGGTTTGGTGTTGTGCTGATAGAGTTATCGGTCCATATTTTTTCGAAAATAAAGCTGGGAAACCAGAAACCGTCTCCAGGGCGGTATATCGGACCATGTTGGAACATTTTTTACGTCCGATAGTTCTCAATAATACTGACATATGGTTCCATCAAGATTGAGCTACAGCTCATACCGCGAGAGACACAATGGCGATTCTGCAAGAACTATTTGATGATCGAATAGTTTAAAACAATTCTGATTTTGCGTGGCCACCCCGTTCCCCAGGTTGGAAGGTCTCGACTTTTTTTGTAGGGTTTCTTGAAGGGTTTCTTAATTAATGGCAAACGATTAATGAAACAATATCATCGATGTAATGAAACTTTTTTCCCTGAGTTTAGGGCAAATTAAAGATAGAACGATCTAGATGATCAGATCTTGTTCAGTACAATTAAAACTTTGCTCTAACGCAGATAAGGGCACAATCTTCTTCGAGTAAACCTTTCAGGCATTGAGTTTCTTTTCGAAACTAACTTTCGATTTAAATGAAAGATGAAACTCTACACAATTCAACAAAATCTTAAAATTGACTTTTGGACGCAGATGACGAATATGAGTAAAGTTAGCTAAAGTTAAAGAAATATTAGCGAAACCTTTTTTCAGGAAATCAGAATTTTTTGATAAACTTTTTACAAAATAGTACAACATTATTATTTAACTTGTTTGCAACATTCCAATGGAATCAACTATTCTCTTAAATTTAATGTATTACACGTTTTGAAAAGTGCGATAATATTCTATATGCATCTATTTAAAGTTGAAATTTCTGATTTTTCATGATTTCGTTAATAAAATATCTAAAACGAAAAGAAGATCCAAGACTTTATTAATACGTACCCAGGATACCAAATTTATGAAAAAAAGAACGATATATTTTGACAAATCTTAATTAATAAAATTCAGATAAAAACATACAAATAAGTTTAACACATGTTTTCAAATCAATACCAACCAATTTCCAGTTAATTGAAGTGCGTGATGCATATTTTTTTTAGTAAATATATACAAAATTAATATTAAAAAAATGTCGAAAATTTTGATCTTCAAATTGAATTTTCGGAAAATTTTGATATGAAAGCGATGGTTCTTTCGCTGAAATTAAATCTTATATATAAAATTCTCGTGTCACAATGTTCGTTCCCTTACTCCTCCGAAACGGCTTGACCGATTCTCATGAAATTTTGTGAGCATATTGAGTAGGTCTGAGAATCGGCCAACATCTAAAAATGAGCGTGATCGGACCAGTGGGTGTCAGCTACCATACAAAGTAAATATTTAATATCATATATCTACAGTTCTATAATAGCCAGAGTCTTAGAAATTCGTGCACGTTGATTATTTGTTAATGTGAATAGTCATGGGAAAAATGGCCGTGATCGGACCAGTCAGCTCCCATACAAAGTAAATATTTAATATCATATATCTACAGTTCTATAATAGCCAGAGTCTTAGAAATTTGTGCACGTTGATTATTTGTTAATGTGAATAGTCATATGAAAAATGGGCGTGATCGGACCAGTGGGCGTGTCAGCTCCCATACAAAGTAAATATTTAATATCATATATCTACAGTTCTATAACAGCCAGAGTCTTAGAAATTTGTGTACGTGATTATTTCTTAATGTGAATATTCATTGGGAAAAATGGGCGTGATCGGACCAGTGGGCGTGTCAGCTGCCATACAAAGTAAATATTTAATATCATATATCTACAGTACTACAATAGCCATAGTCTTAGAAATTTGTGCACGTTGATTATTTGTTAATGTGAATAGTCATGGGAAAAATGGGCGTGATCGGACCAGTGGGCGTGTCAGGTCCCGTACAAAGTAAATATTTAATATCACATATCTACAGTTCTATAATAGCCAGAGTCTTAGAAATTTGTGCACATTGATTATATTATGAATAGTCATGGGAAAATTGGGCGGGATCATACCAGTGGGCGTGGCAGCTCCCATACAAAGTGATTATTTAGCTCATATACAAAATTAATATTAATATTAAATATCTAGGGTTCTATATTAGCTATATAGCCTTCAAATTTTGTACGAGTCCATCAATTACAAATATTAGTAGTCGAACTGAAAATGGGCGGAATGGGATAAATGGACGTGGTACCAAAAGCAAAAAACAAATAAGCATTAAAATAAATTATCACATTCAAGACTTTTTGCAAGCTTATTTAATAATGTTGTTCAAAAATTGTTTTAGCGTTCCTCATAGTCCTAGAATAAAGGCGATAGAAGAACAAAGAGGCGTTGGGCTTCCCATGAAATTACAAATTTTAAAATGATTTACTAATGTGAATTTATTTTTTTAATTATATATTTGCGTAAAAAATTTTTCTTGATTTAAAGAATTAATTACAATTAAAATTTGAAGGCAAAGCAACGTTTGTCGGGTCATCTAGTAAAATATAATTTAACATCATGCGCTAAAATTTGGCAAATTCGATTAAGGGATTTTATAATATTCACAAAAAAGAAAAATAAGTGAAGTTTTCACTTTAGTTGTAAGGATATCCTACATCCTCCACCCAATCAAAATTAATTTATATATTTTTTAATGCTCTTACTTTAAAAACATTATAAAAGTTATTCGCAATTTATTCAGGTATATGAATTAATTAGAAATTTTAAATAAAAAACTATATTTTTGGAAAAAGTTAAATTCGCGAATATTTCCAAAAGTGGATCACATTCGTGATCTACATCCTAAAATCTATCACAATTTATAAGTAGCATCTCCAATGCATGTTTAGTGTTTAACAATGTTATTTACAATCAGTTAACGCTTACATTTATATTCTTATGGCCTAGTTATAAAGTTAATCTGTGAAAGTGGTTACGAATCAAGTTCATTGGCGAATATACAATTTCTGACAATAGCAACACTTTCCCCCTTTCTGCCAGCTAAATAAATTTTTCTCGAATCAAGAGTTATCCTTAAATTACTACATAGTTTACAATTTGTTATTTATAACTGGGTAATTTGTGAAATGATTTCACTCTTTATAAATATAAAAACTATTTACATGCTAACCTTTACAACAACGCCGACGACGGTGGTGACCACGACGACAATATGGAATCAATCTTCATCATTATTTTCTGTTTCTGTTGATTATGGCACATACGTACGTACGTATAAACATTTAGAAAAAAATTTAAAAAATAAAAAAAAAGATACAATTTACTAGATATTAAGACGTGCTTTTTACTTATGGGGGTTTAGCCCAATCACCATCATTATTATCTTTATCATCATAATCATCGTCATTGTACTACTATTAGTTTTACACATAGTGTGTAGTAGTAGTATACGTAGTAATATATAACTTGGCTATAGTATTAGTAATAGTATAACTTATGTATAGTAAATAGTAGAAGTTGTACGCATCAAGTTTTTCGATGGATGGTGTTGTTGTTTGTTGTTGGTAGTGTTGTTCTTGTTGTTCTCCAAACAACATTGTTTTGCTAAATGTTTACATTTATCGCGACAAGGCCAAACATAAACAAGAAAAAAAAAATAACAACAACAACAACAACAACATTAAAAAACATGAAGAAGACAATCAACTATTTGAGTGGGTATAGTAAGTAGTAACAATAATGCTCTTCTCCATACATACAATACTTCATTTATCACAGTGGTTTATTATGTATGCGGATTAATTGATAAGGTACTAGCTAATTGTTTAAACACGAGTTTCATTATGATTTCCTGATTTTAAAATACATACATACAAAACTGATTCGATTTGTGTGTGCCAACGGAATCCTTGACAATTGATTTTTTTTGGGTGCAACAACTGACGTATTTTCGTTGTCGCTACACTCATAATAATCCATGCTTAAAAATACAAATATATTTTTCGTAAATTTTTTTTCGTAGAATGTACAAACATTTTGTTTATATTACAAAACTTTTGTATAAAGCAAATTATATAAATTTACAAATTTCGTAAAAAATACAAACATGATTTCGTAATATTTTTTAGTACATTGTACAAAAATTTGTAATGTTACAAATATTACATATGGATGTTGATGTGGTTAGAGGTCGGATTTGCAATCAGAAGGTTGCGAGTTCAACTCCTGGCCAGGACAATTTTTTTTTTTTTTTAGTTTTTATATTTTTTTTGTTTATTAATGTTTTTTAAATTTCTATGTTTTATTTTTTTATTTCATTATTACTATTTTTGTGTTTTGATATAAATGGATATTTTGTATTTTGTTTAATAAAGAGGATCCTAAAACAAGTTAAAGAGGACCCGAAAACACTACTTCCACTTTATTTGCCGGGTTTAGTATGAAATTCAATAAAACAAATATTTAAAAAGATAAAATATTTAATAATAAAATGCAATTAGTTTGAAATTGTTATTTAAGTTTTTTATTATTATTATTTTATTATTTTGTTTTTTAATATATTATTTGATATATTTATAAAAAAATTATATTATGTTATTTAGTTCAATAAACATAATAAAAACATTTAATGGCCATTTTACCTTTTTTATTAAATATTTGTAGCATATTTTTCTAGTTTTCATAAAAATTTCATAATATTTTCGACTTAAGTTCCTTTTTAGTTTGTTGTATTGCATCAGCTACTTTGGTGCAAATGGTAGAGGGGTCTACTTCAACACAGCAGGACCTCACTGAAATCGTGAGTTCGATTCTGGTGTGGCACCATTACATTTTTTTTTTTAATTTTAAAATAAACCCGTAAGGTATGCACCACATTTTTATTTAAAAAAAGTTTTTACAAAACTTTACGAAATGTGATTTGTCAATTCTACAAATTTTTTCGTAATGTCAAAATAACCAAAACTTTCGTAAAATGAACAATGGTTTTCGTGTATTTTACCTATAGATTATTATAAGTGTATTGAAATCCTTTCTTGAATATTCCAAATTTTTTGTCTGTGCTCCAAATGAAGTTTTTATAATAAGAATTTAAACTTTTTCGAAAAAAAAAACTAAATTAACACAATAAATTTTGTTTTTGTGTGCATGACACAGTTTGGAAGCAAAAAAGCGTTAAAATTTCGTAATATTTCAAAAAATAAATACTTTGAAATGAATACAATTTTCAAAATTTAAGTTTAATCAATATATGTTGAAGTTTAGGTGAGTTTTCGCTCAATTTCGCGTTTTTCGAAAAACGAAAATCGCCATACCTTCTTAAGTAAAAGCACAAAAACTGTAATTTTTGCACTGTAGTTATCTTGATAAGAGGAATCATTTATGCCTAAAGTTATTTATTTGAGATTCGCTCTAAACCTATTTTGGCCAATATCGCCTAAAATAGGCAACAAAAAAATATCTTTGGTAGAAAAACATATTGTTTATTTATCGTGCCAAAGAAAGTGTTATAAATTTAATTGCAAAAAAGCTTAGGTCGGTTTGAGGATTAACAGAATTTCTTTCGTCAAAAACAAAACAGATTAAATTTGGAAGTTTTCGTTAAATTTCATTTCACGTAATTAACAACCAAATATACCGATCGACTTGGAACCACTTACTGAATCTTTGTATTCATGTATTCTTTTTCGCAAGTCCAAGGACAATAGAATTATTCCCATTTTGGAGTTATCACCTACTGCTCTAATTCTAAAGAGTATTCCATACTATGCGGTCGGTCCCAAAATTACGTATAGATGGCGGCAGTAGTTTGAAAAAAAATATTTTGGCGAAAAGTGGCAACCTTATACCACGTAGCTTATTATTTCTTTTGGAGTCATCAAAAATAAACGATCTCAATGAATTTGTAAACATGAAAACAATTGGTCACTGTTAGACTAGATTCTACTCTGGGGGAGTCTGCTCATTCGTTTACGACTATAAAATATTGTCAAGATGAACACCGTTGTGTTCTACCAATTAGAGGTCCACGAAAGAAACGGTTAAGAAAATCCACAAAATGGTATTAGATGATCGTCGGCTGAAGGTGCGTGAACTGGCTGAAATGATAGAGTGGCGATT
The DNA here is from genome assembly GCA_021234595.1 of Delia radicum. Lineage (NCBI taxonomy): Eukaryota > Metazoa > Arthropoda > Insecta > Diptera > Anthomyiidae > Delia > Delia radicum. The sequence goes on along the minus strand of CM037852.1, from coordinate 182,030,316 downwards.
TTTCCCCACAATAAAGACGAGTTTTTGCTTCGATTCGCAACCATGGATGATACATGGGTCCACCACTTCACACCTGAGACAAAGGAAATGTAAAAACAGTGAACTATAATGGGAAAATAGTGGATTAAGAAGGTGAAAACAGTTCCATCTGTAGGCAAGGTATGGCGTTTGTTTTTTGAAATGCGCTTGGGATAATTTTTACTAATTATCTTCAAAAAGGAAAAACACTCAAGGGCGATTGCTAACTTATTGCAGCGTTTAAGTGATGAAATTAAGGAAAAAAGACCGCATTTGGCGGAAATGAAAGTGTTGTTCCATCCAGACATTGCACCAGTCTTTACTCCATCAAACCGAATTATAAGCGAAACTTTTCCGGTCTTAATTCCTACAATTAGAATGGGTATTATGACCATTTGCGAGGACGTCTACATGAAATTACTTTTTGTATTTGTTAATTTAGTAACTTATCAATTAAACCACTTAAAAAACAGACATATCAACAAATTGAATGAATGTATGTTTGAACAATAGGGTGTCCCGTCAAAGGATGCTTTTTACAAATTCGCTTGAGTAATAGCACTCAACCGATGCGTATTGAAGAACTGTATACGAAAAATATGTCGAATATGTAGCGCATATTATGAGAAAAATATTTATAAATTTTGTTTAGAACAGTTTTGGTTCACCGCAGCATTTTTAAGTGCCATTTAAAACTTTTTGTGAAAGAAGTCAAGATAATTACACTCACAATATTTTATCCGTAATTGACTATAGTTTATTTAAAAAGTAATCAGTAAACTCTGTTTTTTAAGGAATATACGAGGGCGGTCCCAAAATTAGCCGACCTGACGTATAGGTGGCGGCAGTAGTTTGAAAGAAATTACTTTGATGAAAAGTGGCAACCTTATAACACATATGTTTTAAGTTTCAAGGCTCCACGTTGTTCGGTATATATTTTGGAGCCATCAAAAATAAACGATCTCAGTGAATTTGTAAACATGGAAAAAAAATGGTCACCGTTTTGTAATTCAATACTTTTATTTGAAAGGTCTTATTTGAGATTTTTTAAAAAAATGTTATTATATTTTATTTTTAATAAATCCGTTAAAATAAACGATTTTTTCTTATTTTAACTCTCAAAAATTAACTAACAAATTATTTAAAACAACAGTTTTTCTTTTGTTTTTACTATCATTAACTTTTTGGTTAAAATAAAGAATTTTTTTGTAAAAAGAAAATTTTAAATGAGAATTAAAACTTGTATAGAAAAACCGTATTTATATGTAGTTTATTTTTTAATAAATGATAAAATAAGTTAAAAACAAATATTACTTTGTAGTTTAAATGTAAAGGGTCCGCCATCTAACGTTTTTTTTAACTAGTGCTTATTTCGTGAATGGTAACACTTAGCTCATGTCTGATTTGACAGATAATTAGTTTTATCCTTCCGCTGAACGAATATGGTTGTGTATACGCTTGAACAACGCTGGAAAATATTGCGACATTACTTGGAAAATCATGGTAATGTTGCAGAATGTGTGCGAAAACTGCGTACGGATGGAATAAGAGAAGCACCGTCAGCTCCGTATGTTCGTTATCTTGTGAAAAAAGTGAAAGAAACTGGCATCCTCATCGATAAACCAAAGCGTGAAAAGCCAAAAACAGTGCATACACATGAGAATATTGCTGCTGTTTCAGAAAGTGTGCGTGAAGCGCCATCAACATCAATTCACCGATAACACAGGCCTACAAAAAAATTTTTTTTTGTTTGGTGCCGCTAATTCTATGTTATAATTTGGTTAATTAGTCCGCAAGACGTCATGGTTAGCTGTCAAAATCGCGAAGCTACGTTCAGGTTTGTATCGATCGGTCATAACTAAAAAATGTATTTTATTATACTTAATGTCATTATAGTCAATTAATTTCTTTGATTAAATGATAATATCGATATGCCGTCGTCGAGAAGGTGTTGTGTAAATAATCCAAATACATTTTGTTATATTTGTGGTGAATATGTAGTAAAAAAGTTTAGAAAACCTATAACAGATGCAGTGAAGAAGACATACATTGATTACTTTAATATCCTTGCGAAATCTCGAAAACTACACGTAGCATTAAAAAGTAAGTATCAATTTTTTATCAGGGTACCGAACGTACTTGAAATCTGTTTTATTTTTAGCGGCACCAAAATCATTGTAGGCCTGTGTAATGTGCTTAAAACTTGGAACGATCGTATAGGCTACAGCATGGCCAGCCGATGCAGCCATTTGAATGAAATTATTTTCCATAATTAACCGGAAGGATTGAACTTTCAAATAAAAAAAGAAATTTGAGAAAATATTCAGTAGTTTTTTTTATAGCATTTTCAAACAAAAAAAAAGTTATTTGGCGGACCCTTTATATTCCTTAAAAACAAAGTATACTGGTTACTTTTAAAGTTACTGTTAACATTTAGTAGTTTTGAAGTACATATTCCTTAGTTTTCAACGACAAAATATTATGGGTGTAATGCTGAAAAGTTAAAAATGATGCGGTGGACCAATACTGATCTAAAAAATATTTATAAATATTTTACACTTAACAAGCTCCTCATAACGAAACTTTTGCGATAAAAAGTAAGACAACTTTTTTGGACATTAGATACCATTTTTGAAATCTTTAATCGCATGTCGGTACCTAAAACTACCCTCCAACAAATATTTGTTATGACTATGTTCTATGAATTCAGCTCTTCTTCTTTTTAATGGGACACCCTAATGAACAAAGTTCAAATATAATTTAGATTCAAAAAACTAATGCGGAATCACATTTTATGACCACAAGCTAACAGAAAACTAAAAAAAAAATAATATCATACTAAAGTTTTGTATCATTTGAGATACGACGTATGTTTGTACATATGTACGATATTTTGTCATTGTTACAATATATCAAAAATTACAGAACACACGACTATAAAATTAATAAGTCTCTGTCCATTCCATGTTTGTCTTTTGCTGTTCTGTTGGTTTTATTTTTTGTTTTTTTTTGGTTTCGAGCACTGGGGGATATTGGAATGGACTTATTGCTGTTTAAATTTAAACTGTGTATTTTGCGTGTACATATGTTGCTGTTGTTGGTTGTTGTACTCATGTTTATTTAAGAAGTAATATTACATGTTGTTGTAGTAATAAAACTTTCCGATATATTCTAAGGGTAAATATACATTGCAACATCAAATTATTGTTGTCAATAGTTAAATATCGTTGCCTGAATGACTGACGACTACAACAAACTGCGATAATGATGAAGACTGCCTTGTTGGTCTTTCGTTTCGTTTCGTTTTGTTCGGTTTAGTTTTGTTTGGTTTGCTTTTATTGTCAGTTTGAACTATAAATAATTACAAACTCGTAAATTTTTTTATTGCGTACAATCATAGAGTAATGAAAATTCCGGTTGACAACACATTTTTGTTGCTGTTGTAGTTGTTAGTGTTATTTAGTTTTTTATTAATTTTTTTTATAGACGGCACAATAACAATAATAATAATAATAGCAACAACAATAATATCATTGTTTGCAGCAACAACCACAATATTGCCGACTAAATTACTACTACGACAACGAAAACGATGATTACAACAACAGCAACAACTACAGCTGATCTGCCCCCACTCTACTTAAAAATGCACTTCTCAAAACTGGTTGTTTATGAAATAGAGTGCAAAACTTAAAGTTACCAGATGTGAAAAATTTGTATATTTTATGTACGATTATGGTCAAAAATTTTACCATCATTGTAAGTTCACATCAATACAAACCGAGAAAAGGAACTTTATTCCGATTTCTCTTTATATTTCATAGCAATTTGGTGTAGAAAACGCGAAAACTCGATCCGGCGTTTTAAAAAATTTCAATAATGCTACACTCACAGAAATAAACAAACATTTTTAATAATTTTTGACTATCAGTGTAGGCATGTCTGTATCTCGAAATATACCTTCTGATTTCGAACAACTTCTTAACTACAATGTGAAATTTTGAAATAATCCTTTAGTAATCCCTTATTTCCATACCGAATCCAAATCTTTTTAAGCTTTAAACACGTTTTATCAAGTTGAAAGAAATCAAACTGCTTTTTCACATTTATTTCCTAAATGGCTCGGTTGCGGCAAACAGAGGTTCCGTTGAGACAGCAAAAATTCAGTAGCCTGATCAAAAATTCGGCAACGACAAGTGAATTACTTATATACTGTAACTGAATCTTTATATTGACTTAAAATTCTGTTATGACATTACAAATTTCCTTGTCATTAAATAAACACTCAGGTGCTGTCTCCTATAAATGCAGTCATTGTGCTGATATCAGGAAAATAGATTATGGGGAGGAGGAAAGAGGGGGTAGTGTTTATAGATATTTGACACATTCCTAAGGAATGAGTTTACGTATCTAAGCAGAACACCTCCTATTATAATATCGATAATATAGTGTAATACACTCCACTTTCTGACGATGCTCCAATGACTCAATCAAGCTAGATACCCTACTGTTATAGAACACGGTCCAACAGCTACAAACTATACTTTGAAACTCCAATTTGAATACAATTCAATTTCTATCACCGTTTAAAAAAACCTATGCACTCGAATGCTTCCAACGGACATCACATTGAATTTTCATGTCCAGAACATAAAGAGTTTCCGATTGCTCAATACCGATACCTCCCATATAAACAGATGACGTTGCAGGGTCACGAATAATATTAGGTGTTGCGTGCATTAAAGTCGACCCTATTTGCAAGACCCTACCCAGAGATTGTCAGAATGTCCTGATTAAATGCGTCATTCATAATTTGCCTTGGGACCCCTACCTCGCAACAAGGCTTGTCCTACGATCGAAGGAAAAAAATTGACGGATATTGCTGTCATTAGCCAAAGGGTAGCTTGGCTTGGAGGTTAGACCGAGAAAGTCATTTAGGATAAGAAAGAAAAAAGGAGAAATAACGGAATCTTGCGGTACCCCTGTATTTAACTGAAACTCATTGGCTGAGACTTGGGATGTCACTCGAAAGAACATTCGAACGAACAATTTAAAAAACACGGTTCTCGAATAACGTATAATTTGAATAAATTTTGACGATTAATCGAATAAAAAAAATACTGCTTTTAATAAAAATTTTCTGAAAATTTACCAATTTTAGGAACATTTGTATAAAAAATTGTAATAGACAAAAAAAAAATATTAAAAAATTACTGAAATTTTAAAACTTTTATTAATTTTTTTCCAAGATTTGGACTCTTTAATAATAGGTAAATGGCAAAGCCGCTGAAGAAATGATCTTAAAAATTGTTTTATTAAAAACAGATTTAACTTCCTTTGGATTATTTTCTATTTCCAAACTTGGAAAAAGGCTCGATGGTAAAATATTTGCCAACAATGAAGAGATGGAGTCTGCGGTTGATGGCTTTTTTAAGATCTAGACTATAAACATGGTATCGAAGTTATTAAATACCACTGGCAAAAGTGTATCGACCGAAAAGAAAATTATGTTGAGAAATAAAGAATACCTTTCCCAAATTTGTTGTGTTTTCTTTATTAGGTCGACTAATTTTGGGACCGCCTTAGTAGGTCTTTCTGAGGAAGGTACGATACACAGAGAACATTTTTTTGGACGAGTTTGAATGAAATTTTTTACTAAACTAATGAAGATTTCTTCACAAAGTTGTTAAACCATTTCTTAAACTTTATGAAAAAGCTACATAATTTTTATGAATCTTTTTCAAAAGACATATGAAATATTAAATAAATGAAATGAAAATTTTCATAAAATTTTATGAAAAACTACATTAATTTAATGCAAAGTTTCAATGGACCAATTCCAGTGACACTTCATATATCTAATGCAAGAATTTATTAATATCATGCAGATAATTCTCTCAGTGAAGTTTTTATTAAAATCTTCAAGTGAGTGTGATGATAATTATTTTTTTTTAAAGGAGAAGCAACGCTCAGCTTTCTTTTGAAAGGGAATAAAGGAGAGGTGGTTAAAGATGAAGGGCTTTAAATATGGCAACACTCTAACTGAGAGAGGTGCTAAGTCTTAGAGCAGTTGTTGGGCGCCATAAAATGAAGAGTTAGCTAACTTGTGTTATTTTACTTCGGTGGTGTTAAGTGCTTTTGGAAAAATAAAGGGAGAGGGATAGAAAACTCATACATATTATATTTCCAATTGATGTTTTCGTAGCTGAGGATCGAACCAGCAACCTTCTGTGTAACAGTTCAATGCATCAATGAGGGTGTGATGGGAAATTTAATTTAAATAATTATTTTCCTATACTCTGATATAACCTAATTCTTTAAAGAAAGAATTACATGAATACTTTTAAGCTTTAAGAACTTTCGGCTTTAAATCTCCAATACATCTGGTAACGCTACATATTCGACACGAGTACGATCAACTAAGACAAACTAATACTATCAACAGCAACAAGAAGCAAAACACGCTACCATATCTACGAGTAAATCTTGAATTCCATTTCACCCATACCCAAACATACCCAAAACCGAACGTAGTACGTAAGTGCATACAAACGTAGAATATGTGTGTATAAAAGTTTGTTCGATTGTACTTGTAAGAAATGCAGGAATGTTGATTTAAACGTCTACGCTTGGAACGTCTGCCTACGAGGAGTAGTAGTTGTTGTGAATATCGTAACGTATCGGTTTTACTTTTTTGCTGTTGTTTTTATTTCTTATTAAATATCGGTGCAAGAAATTCAAGATAAACCGACTGAAAAAAAAATGTCATGATATTTACGAAATACTAACTTTGACTATGCTGCAACCAACAACTTAACCAGCCAGCAACTGAAACGAAGCTACAAAGTGCTGAGTTGAGAGTTTTTTCTTCTTCTTTTTGTTGCTGTTCAGTCGTTAATATGTTCTGTATTAATTTTTTTTAGGTTTTTTTTTTGTTTTTTGCTGTTGGTACTGCTTGATTTTCATAAATGTGTATAAATAAATGAAATTCATTATTAAACAGTAGTCTGTCGTCTCATCAACAACAATACAAACAACAGCAACAACAACAGCAACAACAACAGCAACAACATTATTAACGTCAACAACACAACGATGAATATCACTCACATATGTACAATAGAGCGGCATTTTTTTTTCAACTTTCGGTTTTTATCAATTATTGTAGAACTGGGTCCAAAATTTGGGTGGTACGAATTTGAGAAAAATCACATTATCGCGTTAACGCGTGTCGTCCCGCAAACGAAGTTTTCGATTTTTGAAAATCTTTCTTAAACTGATTTAATAAAAATATGTCTTGCGCTATATAATTTTTAATAATGATAAGCACGAATATTTAGAATATTTTAAAATCGGATTAACGGTTTTCAAGATATTGCCACTTAAGTTCTACTAAAAATTTAATTTGTTCGTCCATTCAATAAGTTTTTTAAAAATTATTCAAAAAAATTTTTTTTTGCACTAGTAAAGTAGACAAAATAACTTTTTATTTGAGCGTAATTATGCCAATATTGTTTAAAGGATAACTTGTAAATTTACCTACAAATATCTCGGAAAAACAGAAAATTTACATAGGTAGTAAAATTTTTATGCTTTTCAATTTTATACACATGATTATTGTAGGAATATTTACTTTGACTTTGGATTTTCATTAACCCTTCTGCTACGTTTTTTTTCGTAACTCTATTCTGTTGCGTAAGACGTATATATATGTTGCTTAAATACGTTTTACAATCCGGTATGAAAAATTTATTTTTTAAAACAAGCAAAAGAATCAAATACTGTATGCAGTTTTCTAAATGTTAACAAAAAAATATGTTGCATAAGTGGCTGCATTTAGGATTTATTAGCATTTCCATCAAAGCCGTATTCTGTTGCGTAAGACGTACATCCAAACCGTACTTATGGCTGCCAAAAATATTTAAAAAAAACTATTTTCTATATTTATACAACAAATTTTTTATTTAAGAAGCAGCGCTCAAGATTTATTATCATTTTTATCAAAACCCTACTTTGTTGCGTAAGACATATATATACGTCCTAATTGCAAACCGTACTTATGGCAGCCAAAATATTTTTTTTTTTTTTTTAACTGTAATGAATCTAATTTGTTTAGCTATTTTCTATATTTGTACAACAAATTTATTATTTAAGAAGCAGCGCTTAAGATCTATTAGCATTTTTATCAACAGCCTACTCTGTTGCGTAAGACGTATATATACGTCCTAATTGGAAACAGTACTTATGGCACCCAAAATATATATATATTTTTTTTTGTAAAAAACTATAATAAATCTTATTTGTGTAGCTATTTTATATATTTGTACAGCAAATTGATATATTAGAAGCTGCGTTCATGGTTTATTTTCAATTTTGATCAAATCCACTATTCTGTTGCGTAAGACGTAAATATTCGTCCAAATTGCAGTCCGTACTTATGAAAAAATGTACTGAATTGTGAAACTACTGAATATTATTCTCTTTGTTTTTTGAGATTTAAAACAAAATTCCAGCACGAAAATGTGGTATATGCTCCAAAACAAATATTCGAATGAGACTTGGTCCTCTCTGCGTTATAACTTGTTTCAAGGAATACCACACAAAATAATGCATTATGTTAACTATTTTGCTAAAAACTTTTAATTTTTAATATGAAAATTTAAGAAATTATCGAATACTTTAGTTGGTAATTGATATAAGAAAAAATTTAATTAATAATCTTTAGATAGTTATAAAGTTAATAATTTTCTTTTTTTTTAAATTTTATTAATTAATAATCATATAATTACAAATTATATACTATTACCCTAACCGAGCACTAGCTACTATGGCCTTCGACGCGGTGTAGCGAAAACAGACCAGTGCCTCTAGTGGGCATCGAACCCACGACCCCGCACAGATAAGCCAGCACGCTACCAACTAGCCAACCGGGGCGCACAGTTAATAAATTAACTTATTTCAACATTCGTAAATTAAAATTCAAATTAAAATTCAAACATAATTTGTAGTTAAAAAAATGCTGTGCTTCCCACCTTGCGTAGAACGTATATATGTATATACGTCTTTGTTGTGTATATACGATTTTTTTAACTTTGGCTACGCTGTACACTGGCTAATTAATGTTTTGATTGTTGTAGCACTAGGTCCAATAGTTTTGTGGTGAACAATTAAGAAAAAATTGGTTTACTTAACCATTGGCGACCTGCGCACAAAGCCTCTGATATATGGAAAAGAAATTAAAATTAATTTTGAAAAATATACTTTTTGATACATCACCTTTAATTTCAGACATTGTTATAATCCAATGCAAATATGTTTTGTGCATTATTTAATCGCAAAAACAAAATATTCTAAGACAATTTTTAAAAAATCTGTAGAATAGAGAAAAAAGACGCAATTTTTAGGAAAAATCAAATCGCAATATCTCAAAAACCGTTAGTCCGATATAAAAAATTTCGAAATATTCAGCATGTTCAGCATGCCAAAATTAATAAAAAATTATGTATTGCAAGACATATTTTTATTAAAGCAATTTAAGAAACGGGTTAAATTTATCCGATTTTTCTCAAATTTTGCTCCAAATAAGTTTAAGACCTAATACTACAATAATTTGAACAATAAATTTAAATTTTTCAAAAAAAGTTTCTCTTCATACAAAAAAAAAAAAAAATGCCGCTCTAATGTACAATAACTAACAAGGAGAGTCTCCCAAAGGGTTCTCTCCGATCTTAATGAAACTCAGATACGTTGTTTTTGCGGCCCAATCCCGTGTTCAGCGGTGAAAAAGTGGGGTCAAAAATAACCAAATTTTTCGGTTTAATTCGTTTTTTTCCTAAGAAATTTTAGACAAATATGGTACCAAATGAAAGAGTTTTTAAAGACTCCTTAACTGTAGAGTTGTGTCGTTCATGAACGAACTAGTTCAATTGAACGACTCACTCAATTGAACGATATGAGTCGTTCACCAATATTCGATCTTGTCGTTCAATCCTTCATTTCGATCTTTTTATTCATAGAACAATTGCATCGCTATTCAATTAAAACTGCTTGTAAGAGCAATTTTTTTTTTTTATGAAATAGCAGTTATATTGTTTCAAATTAGGAAAAGCAATTATATTCATACAAATAAAATGTTTTGTACACAAAATAAATGAATTTTTGTTAGAAAAGTTGCAATTTTATAACATTCTATTCAAAGAAAAAAAGAACGATTGAACGATTTGAACGAACTAGTTCACTGACTCGAATTGTACGATACTAACCGAGTCACCAAAAAGAACGATTAATCCCAACTCTACTTAACTGGTATATGGTACATGTCCGATAACTTCCAAGTATTTATATTAAAATTGTGTATTTTAATGCCTATTTAATTTAATCGAGGGGGTGTCTGAGCTTTTTCTGATATTCCTGACTGTTCGTCTTTTATGCGACTTTTCACGGAGAGCTATTTTCACCTATATTATAAATATAGGTGAGGCTAGTTGGTAGCGTGCTGGCTTATCAGTGCGGGGGTCGTGGGTTCGATTCCCATCAGAGGCACTGGTCTGTTTTCGTTACAACGCGCCGAAAGACAGGAAAATGTATATAATTTGTAATTATATGATTATTAAAAAAAATAAATTAAATTAATTAAAATAAATTACAATCCTAAGTTAGTACATATGGGTATCAAAATTAGTACATATGGGTATCAAAATTTCTGTTTTTTTTAAAATACTTTAACGCTACGTACAAATAAATCAGAATTTAGATAATTTCAAACCTTTAACATGATATTCGGCAGATATAAAAAAATATCGTGTCTCTTAATATTTTCTCCTCTATCACATTTCATTAACATCAGAGAAAACCTATCGTGAGATTCTCCTTGAAAGTATTCATATGTGTAAGAACTTCTAGTATAAAATAAAAACACTTTCAAACATTTTGATATGACGACGACTACGACGAGTTATTTATTTGGCTCTTCTTCTTTTTTTCTATATTTCTTCTTCTTTTTTTTATAATTTTTCAAATAAATGTTGTTGTTTTTTGTGTGTTTAAATAATCAAACAGAACTTGTGAAACCTTTTTAAACAGCCACAACAAATTTTATACAACAAATAACACAATAAACAAATAAAAAAAAAAAAAAATGATTAAGAATTTGTTTTTAAATTTCCATTAATTCTGTTTTAGTACTTTTTTTTTATTTCATTCTGTTTTTTTTCAATATTTTTATTGCCACCCAAAACTCACTAAAATTCTGTTGTGCACGGGCTTTTTTTTAATGATTTTTTTTTTTTTAATCAGTCACGACATTATTCTACGAAGCTTTCGAGCAAACTGAGAGCCTATAACCGACAACGTTTATCGAGAACTATTTTTTATTTACAATCAACCAGTCAGTCTGTCGTACACTGGGAAAAAAAATTTTAATAAAAAAAATGATTCGAATTTCATTAGGAAAACCGAAATCTATGTTTGGATCCTTTTTAGAGTTGTGTAGTTCGTGAATTAGTCTTTACTTTGAACTAGTGAGCTAGTTCGCAATCTTCAGCTCTTTTAGGTCTTTCGCTCTTTTCGTTGATTTTTGGTATTTGAGTAATAATTTTTTGCTTTATGTTGCTTTTAAGTTTAATTTTGTTTTTTTTTTTTCAATGTTGCCAGCTCAATTTTTTTTTTTTGTGTTAAAAAGATAATAATGTAATATAAATATAAATAATTCGCTTAAAAATTATCAAACATACGATCTAACAAATGATTAAACGAAATTGTCAAAGATCGGTTGAACTAGAAGAGCGACCTAGTTCATTGAGATCAATTGAACTAGAGGCTTAGAGATAGAGCCAGTTAGGGCAAGGAGCTTAAATATAAGAAGTCACAGAATTCATCAAACAAGACATCCTACAGAACATCAAACACAACATTCTGTCGTTAAAAACAGTGGATCGAAAAAAACTCAAAGTGAAATAAAATTCTTATTTCATACATTGTTTTTATTGCTAAACTTTTTACATTACATACTTAACATTGTTTACCTTACATACTTTACATTGTTTATATTACATAATTTACATTTACTTTGCATTCTTTACATAATTTACATACACTCACAATATTTTGTCGGCAAAAACAAAGGAATATGTACTTTAGAACTACTAAACACTACTAAACATATAGTTAAAAACCGGTCTACTTACTTTTCTTTTAAATCAAATGTATTTTTAATTTTTTTTAACTATTAAAAAAAATAACTCAAAATCCGTAAAAATAATATAAAAAATATAAAAAAACTCCCAACTCCGTAAAAATAAACGATTTTATTTTATTTTAACTATCAAAAATTAACTCTTAAGTTATTAACTTTTTGGCATTTTTTGTAAAAAGAAAATTTTTAATGAAAATAAAAATGAAAATACAGAGAAACAGTATTTATGTTTATTTTGTTTTTTTAATAAATGGTAAAATAAGTTAAATATATTTCTTTATAATAATTTAAATATATATTTGTTTATAATTTAAATGTATATTCCTTAAAAAGCAAAGTTTACTGCTTACATTTTAAATAAACTACAATAAGTTACTGTTGAAATATTGTGAGTGTACTTGCAATTTTAAAAACTTTAAATTGTAAAACCTTGGCTACGAGCCAGGATATCTTGACGCGTTGAGGAATGTTTTGTTTGATATCCTGTAAGATGTCTTGTTTGATGAATTATCTGACTCCTTATATTTAAACTTCTTGGTTAAAGTATCTTTAGCTTGGGCCGCCATGTCAGAGTACCATAAGGTGAAAGAATATAACACCACATGAGTCGTCAGACCCCAAGTTAGCAAATAGCCTATGACGGGCATATAAAGGGCCAGTTGCTTTCTTGATAATGGAAACCAGTTGTTGGTTTTCAGTTAATTAATTTATTCAGAGTGACCCCAATATACTAACAGCGTCTCCCATAAACGCACCAACGCACAGTGGGATATATCACAAAATATTTGGAAATAATTCTGCCATTTCTTACTTTCTTACAATGAAATTTGGAACTGGCAATAAGTGACGTAATATCGAGCTTTAGTTTTTACGTTGAACCTCCCAAAACCACCAGGGGCGGCTATATTTACACCCAAAATATGGAAATTTTTGCATATAAATTTTGTTTCTAATCCGATTTTCAAAAGTGTTTGGTATCGTTCGAAAGGAAATGAAATGTAGATTACAACTATTAGCACTATTGGTAGAACAGAAATTTTTGAAATGCTAATAGCAAGGTAAAAATTTCAGTTTTTGTTAAAAAGTAAATTTTCAATATTCAATAAAATATTTATTAATAGCCATAATCCAATAACATATTGGACTCAAATAGACTTTTAGTTCAGCAATGTGAAATTTATGTCGAAAAATAAAAAAGAAATTCCAACAATGTGATTTTTTACATTTTTTCCTGCCATGTCTACACTTACAGCGATAATCGCAAGAGACTTTCCCAATAAATTAGGTGTATGCTGGAGTATCTAAACAGCTTCCGGTTAATTTTTTTTTTATTTGATCACAAGTTTGTTTAGTTAAATAACCAATATTTTAAAAAAGAAATTGACGCCGATTTCGTCCCGCTATTCGCAAAAAACTGAACCTGAGTCGGTCCAAATTTGTAATTTCACATTTTCAAATGGGAATATCTCTGAAATATTAGAGATATCAAACACATGTTAATATGTTTTTTGTTAGCATCTACCAACAGATTAAAAATATGTTAATTTTTTAAAAATCGGATTAAAAACAAAATTGGTGAGCACTAGAAATTGTATATGCCAAAAGTTACCTATTTTAGGTGGTCATATTGACGCGCTTGCGTTGTGTGGAAGGTTCAAAATAAAAACTTAAGCTTGATATTATGTCACTTATGCCTGTTCCAAATTTCATTGCAATCGGACTTCTAAGTAAGAAATGGCAGAACTATTTCCAAAAATTTTGTGATATATCCCACTGTGCAACGTCTAGTGAGAGCTACCAGTATTGTCTTGGCTTCGTTTATGGGCACCCTCTTTTCCTTGCACCATTTGAAGTTACATTGTTCCCTCTTCCGAACCAGTGATGGAAATTTTTTGTCAACAAATCTTTATTTATGAAAAATTTATGAAAAATTATTTTGTTTAAGTTAACCGATTTTTTAAATTTTTTGGAAAAAAATTGATTGAAATTATTGGTTTTTGAACTTTTTTTTAAATTGCCATATGGCAATCCTGGAGATATAATTTGTACAAATTTAGTAGTATTTTTATATAAACCATCCATTTTTAATGTTTTGAGTGAAAACTGCAAAATTATGGAATATTTTTGATTTTGTGTATTTGAAAAGTTCATCGTTCGATCGGTCAGATATTCAAAAATTATTTACAATCGATGAACTAAATTGTAGCACAGAAATACATTTTCATATTTTTCATCAATAGAACAATTAAAAAGATAAAAGATTAGGCTTTTTTATATTTTTAAATAATTTTTAAAAAAAGTTCCATCAAAAAAGTTAAAAAAGTTGATAACAATTTTTAAAAACTTTTTGATTCACAATTGTATTGAAGATGTTGAATTATGTTAAAGTTTTCAAATTACTTATCTTTTTCGCGCAAAAAAATATAGCCGATTAAAATTAACGGGTAGAAAAAGGAACACTGTGTCAAAAATGAATTAAGGTTATCGGTATTTTAAGTTATTTGGTTAGTGTTATTTTCAGGTTAACAATAGTTCATTGAAACGGTTTTCAATTGTTATCGGTATCTTATGGTTAGTGTTTGCCAACCATGGTCAAAACTGATATTAACAAATGCTACCTGAAAAAAGCTTTAAAACGATGTAATATATCGCGTTAGAATTTGTATCCATTAAACCCATTTGTGGGAAAGGAATTCCGGTTTAGTATAATATAAAGCTAAACAAAGTTTTTAAACTTTTTTTAAAAGTTCTATTCTTTCTTTACAACAATTTTTCTTAGTGTAGTTTTGCTCAGCACTCTTATTGTTGTTGTTAGGTTCAGAAAAACAAAAAAAAAAATGTTAGTGGTGCTTTATCGCCTACAATACAAAAAAGCAAAAACGTAGACAACAAAAAAAAAAACTTCAAATCTCAACCTGTATAAGTAAGTGAGAATGTTCCCGTATCTCATAAATACATATAGAAAATCCACAACAAATAAGCTTATAAAAACATTAACCGGCTCGGCTCCCTCTCTTCAAAATAAGTTAAATAAAAAACTTTTTGAGTACAGATCATTTATGGTTATCAGAGATACTATGTACAGTGATATCTACCAATAACGGATAGCGACGGTAGCCGCAGACAAATTGTCTGTATTAGGGTGGTATCCGTTATAAAAAGGGAGTATTATTTGGAGTACATTAAATTGCTGGTAAACACATTTTTAAATTAACACAATAACAAGCGAGCCAG
Organism: Delia radicum; assembly: GCA_021234595.1. Lineage (NCBI taxonomy): Eukaryota > Metazoa > Arthropoda > Insecta > Diptera > Anthomyiidae > Delia > Delia radicum. The sequence goes on along the minus strand of CM037852.1, from coordinate 182,014,871 downwards.
CTTCCAGAAGGAGTTCACGAAATGAACTACAAAATGCGCCAAATAAGTATTTTATTATAAGAAATTAAGCTTTTTGATAGAAAACTAAATTTACTGACTGCTAGTTTTTAATTTCCATAAGCTAATAGGTCCTAATTTTTCCAATGTCAATTTTATGTTGACTTTTTCAAAAGGTTGTCTATTTAAGTAATAATTATAACACCCAATTATTCAAAACTTTTTGTGAAGAAACTTTTCGTGCGCGGTTTGGAAGCAAGAAAATAAGCGAACTTAAACTTCGCAAAATTAAAAAAAGATATATATTTGAAAACGAACACAATTATTAAAATTCTTACACACATAGAAATAAACCTGTAAAAATAGCAAAAGAAAAGCTACTAAAAATTAGTTAAAAATGACCTAGCAGAAAAAACTGTTAAAATTAGCAGATTTTTCTACTAAATATTAGTAATATAAGAATAGCAAAAATAAATCTGTTGACTGAATCTGTTTACAAATATTTAGTTATATTTGAGCTAAATTAAAGTTAATTGAAAGTAACAAAATAATCTTCTAAAATCAGGAAAAACATTTACTTAGTAGACAAAAAAATCATTAAAAAAAAATTTTTAGAGTTTTTTTTTTTTAAATTTATTTTTATCGGGATAAACATTAATTGCATTTATAGTAATTAAATGTGCTAAAGTCCCAAAACTTATTTAACAAATTGTGAAAAGCAATCTGATGTAGGCGTGTCCCTATCCGGATTTCATTCCTGCCCAAGGAAATCTTCAGGGGACTTTGTTATTAGAATTTCTAGAGATATTTGTTATGTTAAATCACAAACTCAATGAGAATTGCTTGTCCTCATCTAGGAGCGAGATTCAAAATTTAAAATATCAAAGAAAAAACAAAAACAACAACAACAACAAAAAATTGTCACAATTGGCTTTGTCATCTTCCAAATACTACTCTGTTTTTTTGACAGACCTAGCAATGTAGTGACGTTTATTCAAGTAAATCAACAATAGAAAATCATATGTTTTCTATTAGTGTCAGTTACATTTAAATTTGCACAAGCACCTGCATATTTGTTATTTAAATTTATTTTTATCGGGATAAACATTAATTGCATTTATAGTAATTAAATGTGCTAAAGTCCCAAAACTTATTTAACAAATTGTGAAAAGCAATCTGATGTAGGCGTGTCCCTATCCGGATTTCATTCCTGCCTAAGGAAATCTTCAGGGGACTTTGTTATTAGAATTTCTAGAGATATTTGTTATGTTAAATCACAAACTCAATGAGAATTTCTTGTCCTCGTCTAGGAGCGAGATTCAAAATTTAAAATATCAAAGAAAAACCAAAACAACAACAAAAAATTGTCACAATTGGCTTTGTCATCTTCCAAATACTACTCTGTTTTTTTGACAGACCTAGCAATGTAGTGACGTTTATCAAGTAAATCAACAATAGAAAATCATATGTTTTCTATTAGTGTCAGTTACATTTAAATTTGCACAAGCACCTGCATATTTGTTATTTAAATTTATTTTTATCGGGATAAACATTAATTGCATTTATAGTAATTAAATGTGCTAAAGTCCCAAAACTTATTTAACAAATTGTGAAAAGCAATCTGATGTAGGCGTGTCCCTATCCGGATTTCATTCCTGCCTAAGGAAATCTTCAGGGGACTTTGTTATTAGAATTTCTAGAGATATTTGTTATGTTAAATCACAAACTCAATGAGAATTTCTTGTCCTCGTCTAGGAGCGAGATTCAAAATTTAAAATATCAAAGAAAAACCAAAACAACAACAAAAAATTGTCACAATTGGCTTTGTCATCTTCCAAATACTACTCTGTTTTTTTGACAGACCTAGCAATGTAGTGACGTTTATCAAGTAAATCAACAATAGAAAATCATATGTTTTCTATTAGTGTCAGTTACATTTAAATTTGCACAAGCACCTGCATATTTGTTATTTAAATTTATTTTTATCGGGATAAACATTAATTGCATTTATAGTAATTAAATGTGCTAAAGTCCCAAAACTTATTTAACAAATTGTGAAAAGCAATCTGATGTAGGCGTGTCCCTATCCGGATTTCATTCCTGCCTAAGGAAATCTTCAGGGGACTTTGTTATTAGAATTTCTAGAGATATTTGTTATGTTAAATCACAAACTCAATGAGAATTTCTTGTCCTCGTCTAGGAGCGAGATTCAAAATTTAAAATATCAAAGAAAAACCAAAACAACAACAAAAAATTGTCACAATTGGCTTTGTCATCTTCCAAATACTACTCTGTTTTTTTGACAGACCTAGCAATGTAGTGACGTTTATCAAGTAAATCAACAATAGAAAATCATATGTTTTCTATTAGTGTCAGTTACATTTAAATTTGCACAAGCACCTGCATATTTGTTATTTAAATTTATTTTTATCGGGATAAACATTAATTGCATTTATAGTAATTAAATGTGCTAAAGTCCCAAAACTTATTTAACAAATTGTGAAAAGCAATCTGATGTAGGCGTGTCCCTATCCGGATTTCATTCCTGCCTAAGGAAATCTTCAGGGGACTTTGTTATTAGAATTTCTAGAGATATTTGTTATGTTAAATCACAAACTCAATGAGAATTTCTTGTCCTCGTCTAGGAGCGAGATTCAAAATTTAAAATATCAAAGAAAAACCAAAACAACAACAAAAAATTGTCACAATTGGCTTTGTCATCTTCCAAATACTACTCTGTTTTTTTGACAGACCTAGCAAAGAAATTCTCATTGAGTTTGTGATTTAACATAACAAATATCTCTAGAAATTCTAATAACAAAGTCCCCTGAAGATTTCCTTAGGCAGGAATGAAATCCGGATAGGGACACGCCTACATCAGATTGCTTTTCACAATTTGTTAAATAAGTTTTGGGACTTTAGCACATTTAATTACTATAAATGCAGTTTTTTTTAGTTTTTTTTTAATCCGAATAAAATCTGCCCTTGTGAAATCAGCAATCTACAATTTTTTAGCAAACATATCTGTTGATTTTAGCAAAATAAACTGTTATTTGCATTATACTAAATTTGAGGTAAATATAACAAACATTTTGTTAATACTACAGTTTTTGTTTGCTATTTTGAGTCTACAAATATTTAGTAAAAGTTTTTGTTAATTTTATAGAGTAAAATGTGAATTTCAATTAACTAAAATTCACATCGAATGTAACTAAAATTTTGTATAGTTATCAGATTTAATTTTGATGTTCTTATTTTATAAAAATTTAGCAAAAAAAAAATCTGCTAAACTTAACAATTTTTTCTGCAAGGGAATTTTTTAACAAATTTTTAAAAGTGTTATGAAATTTTTTTTTACTTTAAATTGGTATAATAATATTTAAATTTTCATTTAAACGTTATGTTTGAAACGTTCTTAATACCATAATTCATTAATTTGTTACATGATATAAATCTATTAGATTTAATAACAAGGTTCTTGGCTTATGTGATTGATATTACAAATATGTCATGATATAAAATAGTTTATGCTCCAGAACAATTGATTACTCTATTGCAATTACATTTTTTTTTGTCAATTAGATACGCCCACATACAAATAGGCAAATTAGTTCTCACGGTCTCTGCAGGTTTTTTTTTACTTCTTTATTCTGGTTTAATGAGTACCTTTAAACAAATAATAAAAAAAAAAAAAAAAGAAGAAATTTAGTACATCGTATGATCTTTTTTTTTTGGTGCTTCACTTTGGCTTTTTATTAATTTGAGTCCGTTATTGAAGATCATTATATATTTCGTCATTGAAAAGTAAAGTCGAAAATACTCAAAAAAAAAAAATTTTAATATAAAAAATTCATATTAAAAAGAAAAAATTACATAATTCACATGTGGAATTGAATTATAAAGTTAAATTTAAAAAAAGAAAAAAAAACTAATTATATTAAAAGAAGAACCAAATTATTAATAGTGAAAGTGAATATCAACCCGCCAACAAAGTTTTCTGCATGGAAGTATACAAATTTTGACCAATTCGAAATTATATTGGTACAATTGTATAATCACGGGTTAAGCAGTATCAACAGTAAGCCTTTGTTACCCATTTTATTGTCAATTTATGGTTGATCAGTGGACCGTCGATGTGTATTCCGACAAAAATTTATACACATTTTGGTTGTCACCCTAATTTGCACACCCTATGCTATGCTCGGAAAATCCGTAGAATTGGAGTTTGTCCTATAACGTTTCAACTTTAAAACACACCATTGGTTTTCCATATCGTAAACAATATTACATTACCAGTCGCTGGAATATCATTATTTATATACCTTAAATAATTTAATTTTACTACTAACCTTTATATAACCTTAAAATCTTTCTTAAATGTCTAACAATTTAAAACTAAATAATTTAAATTCAAATCAAAATTTCTAAAAAAAAAAAACAATAACTATAAAAAGTACAAACATATGCTGTTCTATATGAACATTTTAAACTAAATAACCAACATGGCTTTTTCTATATATAATTTTTAATACATTATGACACAATCTCATAGTAATATAACTAACCAAATTTTTCTAGTGTATTATTATTAACAAAATTACAAGATCTAAAAAGAGAGTTAAAATATTGAGTATAATTTAAAGATTCTTTTTTTTATTTAGCCAATTTCAATAATTAAATGGTACATTCTTCGCTACATATTCCAATTCAACATTGCTGGGCCCATCGATGAATCAACATGGAAATGAAACAGTAGTGAGTAAAAATGAATAACTATATAAAGGTATAAAAAATTAAAACATTTAAATTTACAAAAAATATTTAACTCTCTATAAGTCAAACCGTTTCTTTACGTCATAAGTCCGGTTTGCTTTCTCTTAAATTGAATTTCTTTTGTTTTCTTGTAAATTTGCAAAGGAAATATTAAATTTTAGTATGGTTATGACTGTTACACCATAAGCATCATATTCTATGTTAGTTTTTTACTTATTATCATCTTTATTAGTGCGTAATTTTTCTAGTATAATAAATTGAATTTTGTGAATTTTTTTTAAATATGAAATTCTAAGGCGTTTTTAAATGGGAATGTCAGACATGAGGAAGGTAAGCTTGAGTAGTTAGTTGCCATATAAATACTAGGGACAATCTATAAAATAAAAGGGTATCAGATTGTCAAGGCGTACGGTCTCTGTACCAGTGGGTGGGAATTTTATACCCCAAAAGAGTTAACACCTCTCTCTTTTGTTTTTGAAAAATGTTAAAATTGTTGTAATAACACCTATAAGTAATAACAGCACTAGCTCTTTTAAATTTGCGTTTTGGCATGGATTTGAATTTTATATGTTGTCGTGCTGTAAACCATTGGGTTGAGAACCTTAATTCTGTAGCTAGCCAGGAAAGATCTTTTAATAATTTTACCATGCCTATCGACCTTAGCAGCACGCTACATATTGGAGCCCAACGATAAACATTAAACCAAAGAATTTTGGGTTACTTTTACAGTTTTTAATTTTTCAGAAATTTTTATATCTTGAGGATATATCGATTGCAGAAATAAAATGTTTTTAATTTAACACCAAATACTTTTAAAATTGTAGTAGTCTTAAAGATTTGAATAATTAGTTCAAACTTAATTGCACTATAGTTTAGAGAGTGTTTTATAATTTCTGCATAAATCATTATAGGATTTTCGTAGTCCAAGTTTTAAAATATAAAGTTTTAGTCTTATGTTGCACGAAAATAATGTAATGATTTTTTTTTATATTAAACGGAAAGTAGATCACCAATTTAGCTTTAACGCAGAATTTGTTTGCACTTTTCGTTATGGCATTGTTTACTTAAGGCTTATTTTTTTTCTTTTTGTTTGACATTCCCAGAAATGATTATTGAAATTTATCTATTCAACCAAAAATTTTCAACAAATTTTTCTTCTCAATTTCTTTGAAATATTAATTTCAAAAATTTAAATAATTTTGAATATAAAAATTAACCATTAAACCAAAACCATATTTTTTTTCCCACAATTTGTTTAAAATATTAAATTTATTCGACAAATTTTTGTAAAATGTAAATGCGAGAATTCTTTTATCAAACGAAAATTTTTCCAATTCTAAAACTTTTTTTTTTATAATGAGAAGTACCAGAACTAATCCTAGTGGTACTGTTCCTAAAACTAATTCGTATCGGGGTCGTGGTAATAATCCCAATACTTCTTTCCAAAGTGGTAGTAGCTCTCCCAATAATTCCTTACCAGGTAAAGGCAAAAGAACTCCTTCTGCAAATAATATTCCCATTAAACTTCAAAGAACTATTAGTAGACCTCCAGTTGTGCACACTCCGGTCAAAGAAATTGTTACAGAAACCATTAAAACTCCTACTTCTCAGAATAAGTCTTTTTCAGTTTCGAAAGAACTGGATATAAGTAATCTTCTTACAATGAGTAAACAGTCTGGGTCCTCGTTTACGGGAATAACGGATCCGCCGAATCCTTTAAATGTTAATCCACCCTTAGATTTGCAATCTAGAGTACCCCTAATTTTGAACGATCAGAGTACTGTTGATCCCCTAATATCCGATGCTAACGCTGCCGGTAATTCTAATGTATTTTCTATGGATTCTCTAATAGAAGTTATGCAACGATCTATTCAGGCGACTAAGGATGAATTCATAAGGGAGTTAGCCTTAGTTAGAGAAAGTGTTTCACAAATCGGTAGTAGAAATAATTCCATGAATTTAAACGAGAGTACTTCTCCTCGAAACCAAATTCCGCGTAATATTAACGCGAATCTAAACTCTCATTCCGGCAATGACGATAATATATATGTAGATTTAGATAGAAATGTTAAACTAGAAAAATGGAAGATTTCTTATGATGGTAGTGGTTCTGTTTCCGATTTTCTTTTCAAAGTCGAGACATTGTCTAATCGGTCTAGATGTTCGGAAAATCACCTACTTTCTAATTTTCATGTACTACTTGAGGGAAAGGCTGAGGCCTGGTATTGGTCTTTTACAAAACAAAACCGAAATACTTCTTTTCCTTTATTGCGTCAGGCAATTACTAAAGAATTCGGTCATTTAGAATCAGATCATGAAATTATGATAAGGATTACTATGCGCAAACAGCAGATGAAAGAATCTTATGATGATTTTCATACAGCGATGGTGTCCATGAATTCACGACTTCGAAATCCAATGTCAGAATCGGCCATGGTAGATATAATAAAACGAAACGTGATCCCTAATTTAAAATTTCTTTTGTTTAATACATTTTCCCGGTCTTTAGAAGATTTAAAGGATACTGCTCGTAGAGCGGAAATGGTTCTGCGTGATACGAAATCGTATAGCCCCTGTTTCGGAAATAATCAGAGAAATGTCAGCGAAATTGAGACTAGTGATTTAAATGATTCTGAAGAATTAGTTTGCTTTGACCCTCAAATAGAGGCGATTCAATATGCCAAACGTAATGGAAAGCCGGATTATTCAAGAATCCAATGTTGGAATTGTTTAAAATCCGGACATTCTTATATTTACTGTGGAGAAGAAATTCTTTCTAAATTTTGTTTTAAGTGCGGAAAAAAAGGTGTTTTAACACCCAATTGTACCAACGAGCATAATCTGGGAAACCGGAGATTAGGCGAGATGACTACCGGGGACTCTCGTCTACCCCATCAGACCCCGAATTCAAGAACCAATTAAATATTTCAAATAAAACTTATAAAAATCAGTATGCTATTAAAGATATCCATACAAACACGGAAATTTCAAATTTTTATTCAAAATTAAATTCCACTAGAACTAGTAAAAACTATAATTATAAAATAAATTGTCCGTCTACTAGAATTATGAAATGTAGAAATCGTTTTAAAAAACGCAAAGAAATCCGTAAAATTTTAGAATCTACAGTATTGTCTGGTCCTGATTGTCGTCCTTTTGCCAAAATTGCAGTATGTAATGAAACCATAATCGGTCTTTTAGATTCGGGTGCAAATGTATCGGTCTTAGGCAAAAATGCGTTGTCTTTCTTACGAGAATTAAATATTTCACACAAACGTCTCAAATCATCAGTATCGACTGCTGATGGCGCTCGTCAAAAAGTAATTGGATTTTGCACCTTACCAGTTGAATTTAAAGGCGTTACAAAAAATATTGTTTTTTATATAGTCCCTTCACTTAACCAGGAGGCCTATTTTGGTATTAATTTCTGGAAAGAGTTTGGTTTAGCCCCCGACATATTTAATTTATGTTCTATTGAAATGAATCCTTGTGATGATGAAAAGGAAAAATTAGATTTTCATGAACTTAACCCTGAACAGAAACTTACACTTGAGAAAACGGTTTTGCTATTTCCGTCCTTTGAAAAACTAGGTCTAGGCTGTACAGATTTGCTAGAGCATCACATAGACACCGCAGATTCGGTGCCTATCAAATCGAAACATTATCCACTATCTCCTCCTAGACAAGAAGAAGCTTACAAGGAAATAGATAGGCTTTTAGCTTTAGGTGTAATAGAGGAATCTAACTCTCCTTGGTGTTCCCCTGCTGTTTTAGTCCGGAAACCCGGAAAAGTGAGGCTGTGCATCGATTCACGTGGTTTGAACGCAGTCACCAAAAAGGATTGTTACCCCCTTCCACATATTGGTGGCTTATTGAGCAGGCTAAAGGATACGTTTTATATAAGCGGGATCGATTTAAAGGACGCGTTCTTACAAATTAAATTAACAGAGTCGTCCAAAGAAAAAACTGCTTTTGTTATCCCAGGTAAACCACTCTACCATTACAAAGTCATGCCGTTCGGTCTTTGTAACGGACCCCAAACGATGAGCCGGCTCATGGACAGGGTAATACCGTCACGTCTGAGAGAAAACGTTTTTGTTTACCTCGATGACCTATTGGTCTGCAGCCAAGATTTCGATTCACACATAAACCTGTTAAAAGAAGTAGCTGCTTGTCTTAGGGCTGCAAAATTAACGATAAACGTCGCTAAAAGCAAATTCTGCCAGAGGGAGATAAAATATTTAGGGTTTCGAGTTGGAAATGGCTGTCTCAAGGTTGATCCCGAAAAAGTTGAGGCGATTAGAAATTTTCCTCCGCCAAAAACGCCGAAACAACTCCGCCGTTTCATCGGAATGGCAAATTGGTATAGAACGTTTATTAGTAATTTCTCTAATCTCGCAGGTCCTTTAACTGACTGTCTCAAAAAGTCCTCCCAGTCATTTTCTTTAACCGAAAATGCAGTTCAGTCATTTGAAAAACTTAAGGATGCACTTTCCTCGGCCCCTGTCCTAGCACAACCGGATTTTTCTAAAGAATTTCATATTCAGTGCGATGCATCTACCATTGGTGTCGGAGGAGTCCTTTTTCAATATGATGATGAGGGTAGGGAAAGACCCATTGCATACGTTTCTCAGAAACTAAATAGATGTCAAAGAAACTATACTGTCACGGAGTTAGAATGTATGGCAGCTGTAGTCTGTGTTAAGAGATTCCGACCATATATTGAGGGCCTTCCATTCCGTATTATAACTGACCACTCTAGCCTTAAATGGTTAATGTCGCATAAAGACCTTGGTGGCAGGTTGGCTAGATGGAGCCTTAAGCTCCAAAGTTTTGACTTTAAAATCGAGCATAGGAAAGGCTCTCTAAATATCGTTCCCGATACACTATCAAGACTGGATGTGAGTGAATTGAGTTTGGAAAATATGCCGGTGGAAATAAATTTATCAGCTTCAGAATTTGATGATGAGGAGTATGAGCAACTTCGAAAAGTTGTTATTGAGAATAGGAATTCACTACCCGATGTTTGCATTAAGGATAATTTTGTGTACAGGAGAGTTAATTTTAGAGAGGGTATTCAGGATGAGGAAGACGGCCTATGGCGTTTGTGGATTCCCAAATCTTTAACTTTAACCGTGATAAAGTCTGCTCACGATTCCGTGGTATCTTGTCATGGCGGTTATTTGAAAACTTTAGCTCGCGTGAGACAAAAATACTACTGGCCTTCTATGGCAAAGGATATCAAGGGATATGTTAGTAATTGTGACAAATGTAAAATGGTAAAATCTAGTAATCGAATTTTAAAGCCTCCTATGGGAGAACAATTTATAACCCACCGTGCTTTTGAACGTCTCTACTGCGATTTTTTAGGACCGTATCCTTTAACAAAAGCGAAAAACTCTTTCATCTTTATCAGCTTGGACCACCTTACAAAATTTGTGTTTTTGAAAGCTTTAAAAAACGCCACTTCCGCAAACGTTATTCTTTTTTACCAAAACGAAGTCTTTCCTACTTTTGGTGTCCCGAAATTTATTCATAGCGATAATGCTAAGCAATTTTGTTCTAAGGAAATGACAGAATTTTTTTCTCTGCATGGTATCACCCATATTAAGACTGGATTTTATGCGCCACAATCCAATGCCTCTGAACGAGCTAACAGGGAAATTATTACCAAAATTAGAGTTTTTCTAGAGGATAAGGACAATCATTCCGATTGGGATAAATACATCCCCCAAATTCTCTCCATTTTAAGGAGTGATTACCACTCGGTTATAAAGTGTTCTCCATATTATGCCACCTTTGGACAGAACATGATACAACACGGTTCATCTTATGACGTTTTGAGAAAATTAGGGTGTTCTAATGGTGAGGATGTTGTAGTTTCAGATTGTGCAGATAAGTTGAATAGAATTCGTGAGAAAATTCGCCAGAATCTGAGTGTTGCCCATGAAAGAGCGAGTAAGACATATAACCTACGAACCAGGCCATCAAAATTTCAAAAGGGACAAGTTGTTTTCCGAAAGAACCACATTCTGAGCAACTTGTCAAAGGGTATTAATGCCAAATTTATGCCGAAATTTATTAAATGTCGCATTAGGAATAAAGTGGGGAACTGCCTTTATGACATTGAGGACCTAACCGGAAAATATGTCGGTCGATATCATGCTTCAGATATAAAGTCATAATATTGCCCGGCTTTCGTGGGTCGTGCCACACCTTTTGTTTTCCAATAAGAAGAAAATTTCTTTTCCTGTTCATCTATCTCAGATGAAGCAGTTTTGTTATGAAATTTTTTTTTACTTTAAATTGGTATAATAATATTTAAATTTTCATTTAAACGTTATGTTTGAAACGTTCTTAATACCATAATTCATTAATTTGTTACATGATATAAATCTATTAGATTTAATAACAAGGTTCTTGGCTTATGTGATTGATATTACAAATATGTCATGATATAAAATAGTTTATGCTCCAGAACAATTGATTACTCTATTGCAATTACATTTTTTTTTGTCAATTAGATACGCCCACATACAAATAGGCAAATTAGTTCTCACGGTCTCTGCAGGTTTTTTTTTACTTCTTTATTCTGGTTTAATGAGTACCTTTAAACAAATAATAAAAAAAAAAAAAAAAGAAGAAATTTAGTACATCGTATGATCTTTTTTTTTTGGTGCTTCACTTTGGCTTTTTATTAATTTGAGTCCGTTATTGAAGATCATTATATATTTCGTCATTGAAAAGTAAAGTCGAAAATACTCAAAAAAAAAAAAATTTTAATATAAAAAATTCATATTAAAAAGAAAAAATTACATAATTCACATGTGGAATTGAATTATAAAGTTAAATTTAAAAAAAGAAAAAAAAAAACTAATTATATTAAAAGAAGAACCAAATTATTAATAGTGAAAGTGAATATCAACCCGCCAACAAAGTTTTCTGCATGGAAGTATACAAATTTTGACCAATTCGAAATTATATTGGTACAATTGTATAATCACGGGTTAAGCAGTATCAACAGTAAGCCTTTGTTACCCATTTTATTGTCAATTTATGGTTGATCAGTGGACCGTCGATGTGTATTCCGACAAAAATTTATACACATTTTGGTTGTCACCCTAATTTGCACACCCTATGCTATGCTCGGAAAATCCGTAGAATTGGAGTTTGTCCTATAACGTTTCAACTTTAAAACACACCATTGGTTTTCCATATCGTAAACAATATTACATTACCAGTCGCTGGAATATCATTATTTATATACCTTAAATAATTTAATTTTACTACTAACCTTTATATAACCTTAAAATCTTTCTTAAATGTCTAACAATTTAAAACTAAATAATTTAAATTCAAATCAAAATTTCTAAAAAAAAAAAACAATAACTATAAAAAGTACAAACATATGCTGTTCTATATGAACATTTTAAACTAAATAACCAACATGGCTTTTTCTATATATAATTTTTAATACATTATGACACAATCTCATAGTAATATAACTAACCAAATTTTTCTAGTGTATTATTATTAACAAAATTACAAGATCTAAAAAGAGAGTTAAAATATTGAGTATAATTTAAAGATTCTTTTTTTTATTTAGCCAATTTCAATAATTAAATGGTACATTCTTCGCTACATATTCCAATTCAACATTGCTGGGCCCATCGATGAATCAACATGGAAATGAAACAGTAGTGAGTAAAAATGAATAACTATATAAAGGTATAAAAAATTAAAACATTTAAATTTACAAAAAATATTTAACTCTCTATAAGTCAAACCGTTTCTTTACGTCATAAGTCCGGTTTGCTTTCTCTTAAATTGAATTTCTTTTGTTTTCTTGTAAATTTGCAAAGGAAATATTAAATTTTAGTATGGTTATGACTGTTACACCATAAGCATCATATTCTATGTTAGTTTTTTACTTATTATCATCTTTATTAGTGCGTAATTTTTCTAGTATAATAAATTGAATTTTGTGAATTTTTTTTAAATATGAAATTCTAAGGCGTTTTTAAATGGGAATGTCAGACATGAGGAAGGTAAGCTTGAGTAGTTAGTTGCCATATAAATACTAGGGACAATCTATAAAATAAAAGGGTATCAGATTGTCAAGGCGTACGGTCTCTGTACCAGTGGGTGGGAATTTTATACCCCAAAAGAGTTAACACCTCTCTCTTTTGTTTTTGAAAAATGTTAAAATTGTTGTAATAACACCTATAAGTAATAACAACACTAGCTCTTTTAAATTTGCGTTTTGGCATGGATTTGAATTTTATATGTTGTCGTGCTGTAAACCATTGGGTTGAGAACCTTAATTCTGTAGCTAGCCAGGAAAGATCTTTTAATAATTTTACCATGCCTATCGACCTTAGCAGCACGCTACAAAAGGTTTATTTCTATGAGTATAGAAACTTTATTAAGTTCACTAAAACCCTTTACTAATGAACACAAAGTTAGACTGAAGCTTTGGCTTTCAAAAATGTTCCTCAATTTGGTCAAAGGACACACAGTATTTCATAACTGTAAAAAATATTACTTGAGCCAGAGTACAAACTAAAATTTTTTTTATATAAATAGAACATTTTTGGTCTTCAAAGTTTAGTAACGTCATGATGCTTGTTAGGAAAAGACCTAACCACGTGCTTGATTACTAAGAAGACAAGAATGGAGCAAAATTGATTATTAATAGGTTTTTTGTTAAAGTTCTGCCTATTATGGAGGCTCTAACTTTTCTAAAACTTCGGGTTCTGATGAGATCTTTAGCCAGATCGAAATACTAGTATCAACCTAGCTAATATGTTTGATTTGCTTTATTTTTGTAAATATACGGAGGTTGAAAGCTCGTTATAAATTGAAAATAACTTTATTTTTTTATTTTGTATACAATTGTGTCAAAATCCTTTAGAATAAATATTGGAATTGTGTATTAATAATTAATCATCGCAAAATTCAACAAATATGGGTAATTCCTGGGCGACGGACGCGAAATTCGCAAAACAATAAAGCAATATAAAGATGCGATATTTATCCTCAGTGTATTGAAGCATGGAAGAGTAGTAAATTTGAGTACAAACATTGAGCAGAATCAACAATGTAGTAAACAGATATAATCAAATATCAGCTAGAAACGGACGTGACAAATATAGAAGTTATTGTCGCTACCGCTTCTCGCTAATATTTGCTTATATCTTCTTACTACATTATTGATTTTGCCCAATGTTTATCCTCAAATTTTGTACTCTTCCTTGCTTCAATACACTGAGGATATATACCGCATCTTTATATTCGTTTAGTGTTTTTGGCTCAACTAAAAGTGGCGCGATCAAGGGTAGATGATAATTGCTATTGGGTAGATAATTTTACTTTAAAATTTTGCATTGCGACACCGTCACATTATTGGTAGCTATTTGTTGATGGAAGGTGTGCGTTATTCAGAGGTTTCACTGTACTTCGATTATATTTTTTTCAATCACTTAAGAGTAACGTCAGTTTATGATTTTTTCCCCTGAAATCTTGTTTGATTATATCTGCATATAAAAAGTTCTCTCCGATAATACATATGGGGTAAATTAATTCAAATATCCCGTATTTTCGAAACGTTTAGATATCAAAAGTAAACAAATTGTAAAAATCAATCCTCAGGGTTTCTAAATATTTAATTATAAATATATATTTTTGACAGTTTGTGATATGATTTTTTTAAAAAATTGTAAAAAAAACATAAACAACTAGTTTAGTATATTTTTAATTCATCTTTTATATTAATTTAATAAATATTTTATCGATCGGAACATGCATTTTTCAGATACGCAAAATCGTAAATATTTTTTCTATTTTACTTAACCCATTAATGACTGACCTCAATTCCTTTGGCCAATATCTATGAAACTTCACACATTCAATATTTAAGGTTTTTGTATTAATATGATATATTTTTTGTATTTCCCATACTTGGGATTTATGAATTAACCACTAATATAAAGTAATTCCTCCATGTTTGAATAAAATATTTTTTTTTGTGATCTTCCACGTAAAACTACATTTTTACTTGAAAATACTCGAAATATCAAACAAGGGTATTTCATAAAACTGTAAAATGCGTACTTTAATGCCCATGTCCTAAACAGGTAAATATATTTGTACTATAGTATATTAGCCAACAATATTTGCCTCCACCATAAGCATGTAATATATACCCAATATCAACCCCTACGATAAAACTCGAGCAGCACGAGTAGCTCGAGTAAACCATGAAACTCTATACTCGAGTAGTTCGTGAGTTCGAACTATTCGTCGAGTACCTCAAGTAGTGAAAGTACACTTTTTGTTCATTTGAACTCATATAAAAATGTAAATATTAAAGATACGAGTAAGTATAACAAATGTATACTTTTTGAAAAGGTCAAGAATACACAGAAAAAACTCAAAACGGGTTTCAATTAAAAAATTTATTGAATCAATTAATATTTTAATTGATTTTGCACCTATCACGGCAATGATACTATCAATTAAACCTTTTATTAAAACTGAGAAGGAAAAAAAAGTTATAAATAACTTCTACAAAAAAAATATGATACTTACAAAAAAAGTGTGTGATATATACGTTGGTATATGTGTTTTTTGCAATGCTGAGTCTGTTTGTGTGTGTGCTTGTTTTGTTTGTTAACTTCAAATGTATTTGGTATTTTATACTGAAAATTTTCTATTTATGCATACAGTGTATGAAAAAATAATATGATAATTGCGTCTAAAATAAAATATGTATTTATATATTTAAAAGTCAATTAAAATATTAATTGATTCAATTAAATATTTGTTTAGAAACAAATTAAATTCAAATCAAATCATTCATTAGATATTTTAGATTGATAATTTTTTCTGTGTATTTCTAGCAAATCCCACCTTAAGCGGATGAGCATTGAGTCCTACATCAACTACTACTCGAAAAAAACTCGATCCGATCACAGATAATTTTTTTTTTGAAATTCATCACCTTTATTATTTGCCTATATTCATAGATAGCTTATTTTAAATTTTAATGTGTTCCGACCAAAAATGCGCAGTCTTCGAGCAAGTATTCGAAAAAACTCGACCATTTCCTTACAAAATTGTAGAAATATGCCATTCTTTAAAGTTTCATGCCATTTAAAAAAAAAAAAATTAAAAAACTTGGTACAAACTTATATATTTTTGAGCCGGATACTTTAGCAGAATCTATGTTTAAAATTTCGTGGCAATCCGTCGAAAATTGTGGGATAGGCCACCTACTACTCGAAACAGTTCGAACGCTTTCATACAAAAATATTGCTACAAACTTTTATTTTTTGGAGTCGCCTAGATTAACAGATTCCATATTCAAAGGAATCTGAAGAAAATTGTGTCCTTGACGAACAACTACTCGAAAAAAAAATTGAGAAAACTCGACCACTTCCATATAAATGTGTGAAAATATACAGTTTTTAAAAATTTGATGTAATTTTAGAGAAATTTTTTAAGAAATACTTGTTAAATACTTTTATTTTTTGGAGTCGTCTACATTAACGGATACCATATTCAAACACTCAAATGAATTTGTTGAAAATTGTGGCCTAGGCGAAAAAACTCGAGGAAACTCGAGCACTTCCATTCAAATGTGCACTCAAAAAAGAAGTCAGTTAAGTCAGTAAGTATCAGCAAAAGAATAAATTCAGGAAAATGTGGCTGACTTTACTGACTTTTTTATTTTGGTGTTTGAAATATGCAGATTTTAAATAGATTTTAAATTTTTACACAAATTGTTTAAAAAAATCTTGGTACAGACTATTATTAATGGAGTCGACTACATTAACATATTCCCAATTTAAAAATTCAAAGGATTGTGATTAAAATTGTGGACTTGGCGAACAACTACTCGAAAAAACTGGAGAAAATTTAACAACTTTCATAGAAATGTGAGAAAATAGGCCAATTTTTTCGAGTAGTAAGTCGCCAACTGCACAATTTTTGTTCTGAACTTTTGCAAACGAAATATATTCTTTTATGCGACTTTAAAGTGTATAAACTTGTCCCAAGTGCTTCAAAAAATATTTCCGCAAATTTACAAGAAACTTTAAAAAACCTCATATTTTCACAAATTTGCATGGTCAAGTTTTTTCGAGTAGTTTTTCGCCAAGGACACAATTTTCATCAAATACCTTTGAATTTTTGAACATGGAATCTATTAATGCAGGCGACTCCAAAAATTAAAGTCTGTACACAGAAAAAAATATTTTCCTACTTTTTTTAATTAAATCTATTTGTTGAAAATTTTAAAAGCTGTCAATCAAATATTAATTTAATCAATTAAATATTTGCTCAAATTCGGAACTTGCTTAACATTTTTTTATACTTTCGCTCAAAACATATTGCTATTGTTTTTTATAAATGTTTTTATATTAGTAATAAATATTTGATATTCATTTTAATTATATTTTATTAATTCTCATTAGATTTATTACTTTATTAAGTTAAATAATTTAATTTCAATGGTTTAAGTCTAAATATTAATTTATTCTACAACATTATCATAAAATTGATAATGTAGTTTTTGAAGTTAAATTTTGTTTAATAAAAATGTAACCATTTTTTTAAACAAAATAAAGCTAAAAATAAATTAAAAACTTTTAAAAAATATACTGGTTTTTTTGTTTGCTATACTCCCTACTTTTCAATAGAAAGCAAAAAACTTGTTTCTGCGTGAATTTGTTCACATAAATATAAATAAATGTGCTAACTAAATGAGAATTACATGCCGGTTTAAATTAAATGTGATAAAATACAAGATACAAAAAACATTTGGTATGACAACAATACCCCAGGTAGAAACTGCCATTCGTACCAAAAAAAAAAAAAAATAGTACTGGCAAAACACAGCTATTTTTGTAAAACCCACCGTGTTAAAAATTATCAATGGTACAACTAATATTGTACTAGGACAATACTATTTTGTTTGCAAAGCATGTGCTTTGTCAGTACCACCAGCAAAATTCTTTGCCAATAAGGTTTTAAAAATATTACAATAAACTAGAGGCATGTTATTTTATAATATTTTACACATTTAAATATGATGTGTAAGACTGATGCGTAAAACGAACTGTATTGCTGCTTTTTAAATGTGTTTTATTATAAATATTTTTCAAAATTAATTTTTTTTTAAACCAATTTAAAAGCACCATATTTTTTCAATTAAAAACGTTATGCCAAAATGGCATACAATTAAAAAAAAATAGCATGTTTCTACAATTTTGTATGGAAACGGTAGAGTTTATTAAAAAAAAAAAAAAAAAAACTTTGAATTTTTTGTTGTGAACTGATCGAGTAGAAAATTTTCGAGTAGCAGTTGGTTCAGCACACAACGTTCATCCATCCGATTGAGGTAAGATTTGCTAGGAATATTGTGTGAATTTTTTTACCTTCTACCTTTTTACATAAGTTCAAACTAACCAAAAGTGCACTTTCACTACTCGAGCTACTCGATGGGTTCGAGCTACTCGTTAACTACACGACTTCTCGAAAGCGGGGGCCCTGGTATATACCAGTTTGTTATTCCGTTTGTAACGTTTCGAAATATAAGTCTAAGACTCCATAAAGTAGACTTAGAATACGATGTAGGTAAAGACCCCTGAAAATGTAGTTAAAAACAAATGAAACTTCACTTAAAGAAAGTACCACTTACGTTTCAGTAAATTCAACTAACATTGTCATTTGTTTTTTAATGTTCAAAAAATGAACCACAATTGTAGTAAAAATGAACCACATATGTTAGTAAAAAATAAACAACCATTTTTTTTTATTTTTTTTAAATAACAAAAAACTACTGTAAAAATGAATGTAAAATCATAAAACAGTCATTTGATGTGGTTTGTTTTTTCAAATGAACTACAAGGTTAGTAAAAAATTAAATTTGTTCTACAAATTATTGACTTTTACCTCAAAAATAAAGAAGCTGTATTACAATCCAAAAAACTACATATTTTAAAAGCAGAAGTTCTCTAAGTGTATATACATTCTTGATCCTTATGAAATTCTATGTCGATAACAAAAATGAAAACAGCTAAAACTAAATTTTTAATAAAATTTAAGCAATAATTTATTATTTAAAACATTTTTAAATCGATTAATCGAAAATAATAAAAAGTTTGTGAATTCTGTTATAATTTTTATAAAAAAAAAATCTATAAAAATTGGAAAACTGATACGAAGTAAGTTCTTAAAGCTCCAAATAAAACTGTCTTCAAACGGCTGTCAATTTGGACTGTGAAATTTTTCTATTCTTTGCGGATGTCAGCTCTTAAAAGTTCTTTATAAAGTTATAAAAATCCCTATATTTGAAGCCTTTTCCTTCCAGACATCCTTATATGAAAATTTCATTTATTCTGGTGGGGTTTTCCAATACACCTTCACTCAAAATTTAACATGAGTTCAATATTTAACACCTACAAAATATTAATGTAGAAGCTATAATAACAAAACTAATTAGTGTATGTAAATATGTATTGTATCGTTGTCATTATAAACAATATTTGTAATAAGGGGAAAATCCAAAAAAAAATATAATACAATCCTATCCCATGATGGAATTTCCAAATTATTCATTGGTGACGAAGAGTTTTTGCATAAGAAGATTTAAAAGAAGAAAAAATAAGAGCCACTTCAGAGTGCAAAATTCCATACTTTTTTCAATTGGATATCAATGACTATTTCATTAATATTAAAAAAAGATTTTCCAAATTTGTTAGAATTTCCACCTTTAGTTAATACGCACACTCATACACACCTTTCTTAGAGCTCATCATTTCAAGCTGTGAGCGTGACACGCCGAAAAACTTCAAGTGGCTGTAAATGATCATGAACACAAATACAGCCTGAAATTGCATTTAAGAAATAACGAACGAACACATTTTGTTGCCTTGATACCGCAACAAAAACAATCTGGATTTCTGCTATCCTTTTAATCTGTTTCTAGGTATAACACATTTTTAACACAGAAAAAAAGAGCCCTATTGTCCTTTATTAAACGCTGTAGGTTGCCTGTTTAATTTTCGTTAGATGCGTTATTTGCTAGAATATGCGAGAGTAATACAAATCTAACTTAAAGGAATAAATAGTTGAGAAATATAAAGGACCACTTGAAAAAACAATAGATACGGGGCGACAACATAATAAAATGGTTATATAGCCATTGTGAAATGTGTAAGTATTTAAAAAATAGCAATTATGCACTGAGGAAAACAATAGGCGCATTAAAAAGTTTAAGTGCAACAACTGCAAAATTAAAAGAATTTGTATTAAATAAGCAGAGTTAACACTAAAAAGTACACTGATAGAATTTTCCTTCATGCTACTAATGCATGCCTGTCAGTAAGTTGGATTCATTGATTTAATGAATAATTTTCATTAAATTAATGAAAAATTCGTTAGGTATATGAAATTTTCATAAAATGTTTTTGGTTGATCCTTAAAATATGCAATCATTTTTATATACATATTTTTTGTACACCAAACTTCCATCAGATTTCAACTGGAGGCTCTTTATCTATTGGAAATAAGGACATCATTTTGCTTTGGTTATTTAGTTAGTTGGATTCTTTGATTTAAGGAATAATTTTCATTAAATTAATAAAAAATTCTTTAAGTAAATCAAATTTTCATAAAATATTTTTGGTTGATCCTTAAAATATGCAACAATTTGTATATACATATTTTTTGTACACCAAACTCTTAGTTCCATCAGATTTCAACTGGAGGCTCTTTATCTATTGGAAAAATATATTTTAATTCAAAAGTCTAAATAAGGACATCATTTTGCTTTGCGTATTTAGGTCAATCGGTAACGCGATACTGTTTACATGTTGATGCATCAGGGTTCAAGTCGCGTTCAGGAAGATGTCAAAAAAGAAACAGAAAATTAAAAAAAAAAATATATATACAAAAAAGGAATAAAAACGTGTGAAAAAAATAATATTTCCATTACAATTTATTTAATGAAAATATTTCATTAATTCAATGAAAATGATGGATTTCATTAATACTAACGTTATCAAAATGTTGGCAAGAACATGAAATAGGTAACATTTTTTAGAACAGATTACCTTTGAACCTGTTCTAGAACAGATTTTTTAAAACAGATTACCTTTAAACCTGTTCTAGAACAGATTCTTTTACCACCTATTGCAAATGGGACAAACTCCATATAAAAAGAATCAGTTGTAGAACAGAAAGTAGAACCTGTATAAGTTGTTCTGCAACCTGTTATTTGGAGTTTACTATTTTACTGGGTATCTATAAAAAGTGCAGTTAACCCATGTTGATCAGAGGTCTTAATTGTGTGCATTAAAGGATTAAATAATGCATATAAAAAACTTAAACAAGGCTTTGCAGATTTCCAGATAGGCTTAATTGCTAATATATTAATATTGCTAAATACTTATTGCAACATAGTATATTGCCGGCAATAAACATGTACGCAAATGAGTGGTCCACACTAGAGATAAGATCATTGTGACATTTGCTGCAATTTATTACTACACATTTATGTCTAGTGGATTAGATTAAAGACGATGAACAAATATCGTCGTATGTAATGTTTTAAATTTTTCCATTAAGTTTAGTGTACAAACAGTAGGACGGACGGTCGCTAAATCGTCTGAAAAAACGATTCCGAAAAAAATTCTTACACATATTTTTTTTTTAAATCTTCATTCAATAATGGTACGCTTACAGGCGCTGATCCCAAACCCGTTGAAAAACCCTAAAATATAATACGACATAAAATAACTTTAAATAAACAAGATTTGTAATTTTAAATCATGGTTAAATTAAAAATGTTTGCGGATAATATATTTGTGTTGGTTGCGTAAACCAACAAATATTATATATTTTCAAATGTCGTAATTTGATTAGAAAAAATCTGTTAAAAAAGTTATCAGATGTTTAAATATTTATGATCGCTATTAAAAGATTTGCTTCAATCCGAAAATGTTAAAATTTTGCATAATTGTTGTAAATCTTCTTTCGAAAAAAGTCTTAATTTTTTTTTTTTTAATAATTTTTGTTAGAAAAATTTGAAAATTCGTTTTACTAGAATCAAACTACCACAAGATTTTCGGAACATAAAAAGTATCGTTTTTTTTTGTATCATCAAAAGTGAAGAAATTTCCTCTCAAAATGTATAATAACCAAAGCAACTGGCAATATGCTCTAAAAAATCAATTTTTAGATCATTAAAAATGCACAAAAAACGGAAAATTTGCTCTTAAAACACACATTTTCTTTAAGAATTTATATTTTAAAACTTATTTTTCAGTGCAGTTGGAATAACTTTGAGAAATTTATTTTAATTGCCAACAGAAAAGGGAATAAAAGATTGAATATTGCTAAATCGGTACAGTCTTAAAAAAAGAAATTTAAATTTGCAAAAATGGCTTAAACTTTCAAAATCAGTGTTGAAAATCCCAAAAAAAAAATTTTTTTTGCAACATAAAATTGTTCGATAAATCAAAATTAAATAAAAAAATCGCTAAAATATGCTATAAAATCTCACAAATAAAATATTTTTTTTTATCAAAAATAAAAGTTTTTTTTTTATAAAAGTAAGATTTTTTATCGAAATATGCAAAAACAAGAGCAAAATATGCAAAAATATGCTTTAACAAATCAATGCCAGAATTCGTCAATTCTTCTAAAAAAGATAAATATCTCATTAATTTGTCAATAAGACGCACAGGAAAAAGCACGAAACAACATATTTCTGGTTGCGCTGAAACAGATTATATTTTGTGTAACAAAAATCTGTAAAAACTTCTAAGAATTTTAGATTTGTAGAAGTTTAAATGTTTCGATGGGAAACAGAAATAAACGCCAGAAAATTTAACAAAAAAAAATGTAAAATTGTTATTAAAAAGATAAGAGGAAACCAAAAGTGTAAACGGTTGGAAAAACACTTAAAAAACAACAAAGTCAATATTTTTCAAAAGCCAAATTTCTTAACAAAAATTTACACCAGCGCTCGAAAATTAAAAATCCAAAAAAACTGTGAAATAGGTAAAAGTTCGGGCCAATAGCGACCCCTAAACTTTAATAAAAAAATTTGAAAAAATTCTAACGTTATTTTTTTACGGTGCTTAATATATATTTCGGTTGACCCATAACAAAATTAAATGTTTTTGTTTTATGAAGAACCTACTGCACATCAGGGTGGATCGAAAAAAAAGTTGAGTCAGTCAATCCCTAGGATTTAAGATATGCATTATGTTACGATCGGACTTCAAATGCCGACGCAGTGCACAAAAAACAAAAAGGGCGGTATGTAGGGGCGTGGTAATATACTTTTAGAATCGTCTTTAACGCATATTCAATCCTAGGGGGTGACTGGCTCAACTTTTTTTTCTTGTATGTGGACCGACCCACCTTACTGTACATTAGAGTAATAACTTTTTGCATTTTTTGCAAATATCAAATCTCCCCAGACAAAATCGTGTAGGGCATGGACAAATATTAAGAACTGCGTTTTTAGTTTTTCGCTTTCGTTAAAAAAGTTTACGCACCAAACGCGTTAAAGTTTTGAATCAAAGTTAAAAAAAAAAACTTTTTTTGATGCCTCAACGTCTGACCATTACATCTATATAATTAAGGCATGCGGATTTCAATAGTAAAGTCCGTTTTCGAGTCAATGGAATAGTTTTCTTCCAAATTTGCTTACTTACATATGTATAAACCATATTTTAAAAAAATTGTTATTAAAAAAAATTTAAAAGAAATATATTAAAGGCATTTTAGAAATCGCTGTCGGTGCGTAAGGTTGTTTACCAAATTGAACTGAAATAGTTTTTTTTTATCATTAATACAATATTTGCCATTAGAAAACCCCTGGGAAGAATGTTGTCCGAAGAAAGTTATCACCCTAGTGTACATGCATTAAATTTGGTTTATGCCACAAATGAAACAAACAAAAATATAATGACAAAAACTTTACAGAGATGAATTTTTGTTTTTTTGATTTAAAAAATATATATTTGTAGCGACATAAATATTTTTTGTGTAAAAAACTGTTTTTGTGGTGAAAACTAATTATTGAGGTGAAATAAAAATGTGGTGTGAATTTTAAATATTATTCACCTCTTAGAGTGTGGTGAAAAAATATGACGTTATATTTTATGTACCAGATGCAGATAAATACCAATTTTTATGGAAAATTTAGAAGAACCTAAACATTTTCATTCATAACTTTCAAAACGCTCGATTTTGCGCATTTTAATACCAAAATTTTCGGGAATACGTACGTCAATTTACAAAAAAATTAGATTTTAGTTGAAAATTTTGCTATTTTGACGTGACAAAATACTAAATATTTTACAAATTTTTTTTGTTAAATTTACTAAAGTCTTAAAACACCATTTTGACAATCAAACCAGCAGAGGTCATTGTATTACGATGTTTGCGTTTCAGTATTATTTTTATTTTTTTATATTGTGTCAGAATAAAATAGATAAATATGAAAAATATCTTTTTATTTATTAAATTTTTCATTTACTCAATGAAGAAGTTTTATTAGAAATCTAGATGCATAAAAAGTATGAAGCTTTTCAATAATTTTAAGAATTGTTTCCTTCACTTTGTGAAGAAAAGTTTCATTAGTTTACCGAAAATTTGTATTATTTTTTGTCGACTAAAATTCTCTCTTTGTTCACGACGATGCCACATTATGGGATATATTTATCCCATTGGTTGTCAAAGGTAAACAACTAGGAAGATTTGTTCAGTTTATTTTTGCTTTTGGTCGCATGGAAATTTATGCAATTTTGTCTAGATTTAATTTATAAAAAGTAATATTTATAGAATTTTATCTCCTGATGCCAAATCCGTTCATTCAACATTGTAATAATTGAATGTACACTAAGGTGGGTCGGTCCACAACTCAACTTTTTTTTTCGACCCACCCTAATGTACACTGATAGAATTTTCCTTCATAGTATCAGTAAACGATTTCATTAAAATCGATTCATTTGTTTCATGAAAAATTTCATTAACTGAATGAAAATTCATTAATATTGTTTTTTTTTCATTAACATTTTATATGATTTTTTCATAACTTCATAAAAAAAGTTCATTAAATCAATGAATTTTTTTTCAATAAAAATTTTGACTTGTAATAATAATTTTGGAATAAAAAAAACTGAAAAATTTCTTTTAAACAGAATTAACCAACACTTTGATATAAATAATTTTTTTTTATTAAATTTGCCTAGAGCTAACAGTTTTTAACGAAATTCCAGGGAATAGATT
Organism: Delia radicum; assembly: GCA_021234595.1. Lineage (NCBI taxonomy): Eukaryota > Metazoa > Arthropoda > Insecta > Diptera > Anthomyiidae > Delia > Delia radicum. The sequence goes on along the minus strand of CM037852.1, from coordinate 181,989,791 downwards.
CTCTAAGAAAAACGACATAGTTTTGTTCAAAAAAAAACCTGAATTGTTATCGTTTTGACGATGTTACACAAAAACGTTTTGCTAAACTATAATAAACTTTTGTTTTTAACAACATTTAACATTTTTATCTAATATGGTAGTAATTTAACTACAAAAAGTGGACTATAATCGTCGATCGTTCTACAGAATTCCAAGCCAGATCGATAAAAAATTACACATTTTGTACCGACATATAAGAAAATATGTCATCTTTTAACACAAATTATAAAAAATGTAAAGAAAGATTGAACAATTTTGTAAAAATAGAACAATAAAAGCAGAATTAAATTAAAATTGGACCAGACCAGACCTTATAAATAATATCAATGAATGATAATTTCTCAAGAACCACCAAATTAGTATTATGCTAAAATAATCATAAAAAGTGCAAATTAATTAATATCAACGAAAATATTTCATACAAACTATGAATTTTATTCATTAAACACATGAAACTTTCATAACGATTAGACTAGTATTAATCAAAAAAATTTCATATACTTTATGAAATTTTCATTGGGTCAATGAAACCATTCATTAAAATTGATTTAATGAAACACTTTTCATTGACTCAATGAAACGTTTCTTTAGGGACTTTTTTATGAAAAAAATCATTGGATTAATAAAGGAATTCATTAATACTACGCACAAATTTCTATCAGTGTAGAGATTTTAGTATCATTCATTGAATACGGAGAAGTTTGACCTAGAACACAAATAAAAACAAAACATGAAATGATTTTTTTTTGTGTATAATGGAGAAATTTTTAGTAATTTTCTTTTGTATTTTGTAAATATTTTAGTTAAATGCAAAAACTTCGGGTTCTGATGAGATCTTTAGCCAGCTCGAAACACATTTATCAACCTAGCTAATATATATACTTTGCTTTATTTTTGTAAATATACGGAGGGTGCAATTTCGTAATAAATAATTAAAAATAACATAAAAATAATCTCGATGCATAACAAATATAATCAAACTGTATGACAAATTTCGTTAATCGTTAACTAAATGAATGAAAACAAATCTTTGATCATTCACCTATTTATTAAATGAATTAAATGAATTAAGAAAATTTTTAATACTTCCAAAAAGAATTCATTCAAAAAAGAATTCATTGAAAAAAGTATTCATTCAAAAAATAAAACTACTGGGAATTAAGCTAAGAATTCATTCCATAAGAATGCTTTTTCGGAATGAAGTTTGAGTAAAATTCCATTAATTTTTTAAAATTGAATTAAAGAATTAAGCCTCTTCAACCTTTGGCTAATACTTGCCTATTAATATTTACCGTCTACGACCAATGTGACATATGTGTATGTCCTATATATTATACGAGCTTAATAGCCCAATACTTCGTTACCGGTAGTTTCATATATTAGGATGGAAAATTAATTATTTTTTAAAGAATTGTTTTTAATAAATTAGTTTATCCTTTTTAAGTGGATATTTTAGTGATTTCAGATTTCTACCTTAATGGAATTCCATAGGTCACTAAAGGTGAAATTTATTTTTTCGCCTTTGTACCAACATTTTTATTACGTTCCTCTTGAAAATTCTAAAAGAACCTTAACATCCCGTCAATACAGATACCTACTCCCAAAATTTCAAAATACAGATAGCTACTCACCAAATTTCAAGTTCCTCGCTTTAGTCGTTTAAAAAAGTCTCCGCCTGGTGGTTTGGAAAAGTCTCCGCCAAAGGGGAGACTTCCCCTTTTCCTCCGCAAGGGAATTTCCGCTCTATACTGATGTCTACTCCTATTTAATAATCCACATACCAAATTTCAAGTTTCTGTGTAGATGACTACTCCTGATTAGAAACCCACATACCAAATTTCAAATTCCTTGTTTCGGTGGTTTTGCAATTTTTTCCCTTTTTGCCCTCCGCCGTGCTAATTTCCAAAAATCCCGTAAATACAGATATCTACCCGTGATAAGGTACGCACATACCAAATTTCAAGTTCTTCGCCTTAGTGGTTAGAAGAGGCTGTCAAGGGGGTGACTTATTCAAAAATCCCGTCTTAACGGACGTCTACGCTAAAGGATGGACCTGTATGCCAAATTTCAAGTCCCTAGCTTAGCGGTATAGACGAGGTTGAGTCAGTCAGTGAGTGAGTAACGTTATTCTTTTATATACATTACGAAACAGAGTTGCCAAGTTATGGAGTTTCCCCCTAGATTTATGGGTTTTTAGTCGTTTTGGGGATTTAAGGGGTAAAACTTTGTTAGGGGGAATTTTAGGGTGTAAACATCTCATTAAGAAAGGTAATTTAGCCTTTAAAAAAATAAAAATTTCAGTTCGATAATTAGTTTTGTCAAGATTTTTAGATTGTTGGTAAAATTTAAGTCACTTTACTGCGCTGTTAAAGTTAAATTTATGATTTTGAGTATGAAAACAGTAAAACTCTAATAAAATTAGTGTATTTAAACATTTTTATTCAAAGAATTTGAAATAAAAACTAAAAAATTTTGGCAGATTTTAGGAAAAACTATTTATTGGGGTATTTTTTTTGGCAGTAGGTAAGTCGTCTAGAGGGTTTTTTTTTTTAAAAGAGAGGCAACACTCAGGAAATTCTTCCTATTAATTAATGTGTTGCTTTCTTTGGATTGGGGATAGTGGAGAGAAGAAAGGTGGTGAAAGATGAAGGGCTTCAAACATGGCAACACTGTAATTGCGCGAGATGATAAGTCTTAGAACAGTTGTTGCTAACCACCTGATGTAGAGTTGACGAATTTATTGAAGCTTTTTGTTTCATAGCCCTGATTCATTATTTTACTTCGGTGGGGTTAAGTGCTATGGGAATACCGAAGATGAGTGTAGCGATACATATAAATTTTTCTAAATTGATGTTGTCGTCACCGGGAATCGAACCCGGGACCATCCGTGTAACAGTCCAACGCGCTAACCATTACACCACAACGCCCACATAAGAGAAGTTTAAATGCGATATTATTTAAAGCTCGTATTTGTCTGGCAAAGTGTCTGCTAGAATTTAAAAAAACATTGATGATTATTAATATAAATTTTATAAATCGTTTAAAAAAATATTTTACTCAAAATCTGCTCGTTTCAATACGGATGTCAGTTCTTAAGTACACATTAAAATAGTAAATTCCAAATAACTGGTTGCAGAACAACCTATACTATATTATACAGTAGTTTTGACTTAGCTGCACAACCAACTTCTGCACGAACTTTTGTGCAGGTAAGCTAAAAGCGTTGCTAACTCAAATTGGTTACCTGCCTTAAAGTTCAGGTAAACTAAATTGTTGAAAACTGCAAAGACCAGATATAATTTAATTTATTTTTATTAATTGTTTATTTCATACAATAGAATTTATATAAAAAACAACAAAACGAAAATAAAAAACATTCATAAAAAACAAACAACATAAAAAACAAAACTAGGAGATCAATTTTATAAGGTTTTTACATACAAATTTATGTAGGTACAAGCGTTAACTAACTTAACTAAGTAAGCAAAACATAAGAGGCAGCTAACGGCGATCTTTTGTATGAAAATAATGTACAACTGCCAAAAACATGAGGCACTTATTTTAAATGTGCAGGTATACACAGTGCACTTAATGAAGGCAATTGCATACGTAATTTTGTAAAATAACAACGAAACCAAAATTGTGTGCAGTTATGTGAAAAGTGCACGTAAGTAAAAGGCAGTTAAATCAAAACTACTGTAACCGGTTCTAATTTCTGTTCTGCAACTGGTTTTTTTCATATGGAGTTTGTCCAATTTGCAATAGGTTCTTTACCTCCAAACAAGCTCAGGTTGCTTTGTAACCGGTTCGAGAACCAGTTATATAACTGGTTCTGGGAAAGTGACACCTTACATTTCGACTCCTAGGAACCATTTCTAGAACCGGCTCCATGTAACCGGTGGTAAAAGAACTTGCTCTAGAACATGTTCAGAGGTAATCTGTTCTAAAAAATTTTGCTGGGTAAGGAAAACTTTTAAAAATTAAAAAAAAGACAGTCTTATAAAAATTTTCATTTTATTGAATATAATTTGTGCAATATTAAATTTATATGTACATTTTTCTCAGTGTATTTCATACATACAACCAACATTGAAGTTGAATTTGTTAAAGCCAGGCTTACAATAGCATTTACTTAATAACCACTTGAAATTTTTATTATGGGGTACCAAAAAATCGAAGGCGTAAAAATCTCTATGACGTCGAACAATAAACAACACTTGAAATCGCTGCGGGAACACAAGTAATTGATGAAGAGTATAACACCGCTCTTTCTTTCGTTCTCTGCAGCAACAAATATCCAAACAATGGCATAGGTGCGAAGTTTCTTTGAAATTTTGTATGTTGTGTTCAAGGACCTCTTTTTATGTTTTCTTTTTTCTTATAAAGAATGAATATTTTGTTACCTGCACAATGGGTAGCAAAAACAACAACAACAAACAACGAGCTATAAGTGTCATAAAATGTTAAAGATAAACTCCTAACGTCGATCATATTATATAGTATAGTATACAATAGTTATAAAGCAACAACAACAGCAACTATATTAGCTAGGTAGACAAATGGATGGGATAGTAAATAGTAAAAGTCTGTCTATAAAACTAACTAAACACTTGCTCTATCAAAAACAGAAAAATACTTGAAAGAAAATAAGATTTGGGATAAAAAAGGTTTCGCGAGTTGCGCTAGCTCTTAGAATTAGACAGCATTTGTACAAGCTGAGATATTTGAAAATATTTAAAACAATGAACCCAGTCAGAAGGAATATCTATGTGAAGATCGAATTCTGAACAAGGCGCTTTAAGATTAAAACGAAAGTAAACAATGAAATTTATTTCAAGCATCATAAAATACATGCTAGACTAAGAAGCGCCATGTTTAAGACTCTTAACAAGGCTGGTGGCTGGTACTTGAAAAATGTAAAAGGAAAACTCATAAAAACATCTTTTTAATCTCTTCTCTACAGTTGGTAATACAACCTGTTAAATGTAATAATACGTTGTTTTGAGGTTGAATTTGAAGTGGTTGTAATAAAAACTTTCAAGAGATTAACATGAATAGGATGCAAGTGTTAAAATATAATATGTTTTTACAAATGGATGTGTATGTTTAGGTCTTATCTTAGTTTTATAAAAATTACCAGAACAATAAATGACCTTCACCAAGTTGTGTTAATTCTAGGAAATTTGTAGCTTTAAGAATGCATTAGACTTACAAGGAATAAACTACAAAGTTGTGAATACTCAGACTTGAATGAAACTAGGTTATGTTGTAAAGGACAAACAAATATTAGACACCTATTATGTTAGGTTATGTTGTAAAGGACAAACAAATATTAGACACCTATTTTTTTTTGTAGGGACGTAATCTCAAGTTTAGAGGTTAGAAAGTGAGCTAAAAAATGAGCCATTTTGATGTTTTTGAAATATATTTCTTATATAAGTTATTGAACTATAGGCAAATTGGGCATCAAATGAAAGGTTTCTTTTATATATGCGTATACCTGTATAAAACATCCCAGCAAAAAATTATTTGGATTTGGTAAGCAGTAAACTACATTTGTATGCTTCCAAAATAGCGCTTCACCGCAATTAGGGAAGGCATTCTGTTGTGCTTGAATAATGCTAACAATGAAGCAATTAAGAATCCATACCACGAAGCATTAATGTTGTCAACATACAAAAAAAGCGCTTATTATTGCTTAACCTTCGCTTTACCAATACCCACCCGGGTGACCATTTTAGTTTTATTTCTCTAATAACTTTGTTAATTTTTCTCCGATTTAGGGGAAATTTCTACTCACTGAACAAAATGTTGAGTTCTTTTGAATTTTGCAAAAACATTTTAACATTTTTATTTTTTTAAAAGATTTTTTTAATATTTGTCAATTTTACTTCGTGGATTACCAATACCATTTAATAAAATACAAGAAAATTGAACATAAAGAAGAATTTTATAATAGTTATTTCATTTGTAATTTATTCACATTAGTAATTATAATATTTATTTTATTTAATTATGTTAATGAGCACTAGTGGCATTTTTCACATTTAGTTTGACTGACTCTGTGCTCTGCACAAATGGGCTTCTTACACATAATGCAAACTTGTCGTGTATTTCTTCTTTGTTTAGAAGAGTAGCACATATAACATTTGCCTTTTATTTTGATGCGACCAGTTGCATCCCTTTCCGGAGTTTCATCGGCTTCAAAATCATCATCCTGGTACGTAGCCGTAACTGGTTCAATTGAAAAGTAAAGCTTTGTTATCAATTCTTTTGATTTTTAAATTTGTTTACCTAAAATGCATTCCATGGCTGATCTGATTGAAAATCTTACAATGATTTGTGGTATTTTCGACCTTATCAAAATAAGAGGTCGGCATAGGTCTTCACCAAGGCTCTCAAGGAACTGCTTTCGCTGCGATTGCTTTACAGACTTTTCTCCAATATTTTCCTTATATATTATAAATGAAGCAAGGGCCGCCGTATCCAAAATATTGAAAAACTATGCTAATGGCCAGCGGAACGTTACTCGTTTTGTGGAATACTGTGACAACATTTTGTCCATGGTGCTCACACCACCCTTAGTCTTGTTGTAATATAGAATTATTTCTGGTTTATTTTGTGGACCAGAAATAGTTTTGTCATTGTGCATCGTGGACAACAAAACAACTGATTTGTTTTTGGCTGGGACATAGGAGACCAATGTAACATTTTCGGCGAAACCGAATAGATTTGACGTGACTTCGCGGTCTCGGGACGGCTTGAATTCTTTAGGAACATATCTCTTGTTTTTTTTTTTACTGTGCCTAGAACCGATAACTTCCAAGTGGCCAGCTCCTTAGCTAACGGCATTGTTGTAAAAAAACTATCCATGGTGACATTTCTTCCAGTGTTTTTGTACATTTCAACTAAATCCTTTACAACACGCTCACCTTGGTTAGTGTCCCTTACACTGTTCACTTTTCCGGTGTATATTTGCCCCTGAAGTGGATAATACGTGTTTCAATCACACGCCCACCAGATTTTGATACCATATTTAGCGGCCTTGGAAGGCATGTACTGAGTAAAAGTGTTCGACCTAGAATTCCGAATAACTGCTCGTCCACTGTAATTGACTCGTGTGGTCGATAATGCGATTTCAAGTTGAAATATACCATCTCGAATACATCTCTGATAGGTGCAGCCTTGTCTTCCTGTTGTCGAGCAAATCTTGTAGGATGCCAGTCAATCTGCATTGCTATACATGCATCTAACATATATTTTAAATACCGTTAGAAAAAATATATCAGAAATGAGTAAGTAAGACATTAGGGCTATAACTATATATGGCACTATCACCACGCGATTGTAAATGTTGTGTTATTTACAAAAAATAAATGTTCGGGTCACTTTGGAATAAAAACCTCAAACACAAAAACGATTTTTTTAAATCCCCAGCTGAAAAAGATCATATATTATTATATATGGCCCATGTATGAATATATAAGAATATATATGGATCCATACATGGAAATGCATGGAAGCATATATGGAAATGTTTGTTATATATGGAAGCATATATTGAACCATATATGAACAATTGTTGCATATATGTTTTCATATATGGAACCATATATGTAAATGTTTACCATATATGGAGCCATATATGAAAGTGTTTTCCATATATGGTTACATATATGAAAACATATATGAATGTATTATCCATATATACTACCATATAAGGAAGCATATATGCATCATTTTCCCATATGTGTAGTTTAATTTATAAATAAATTTATAAATTAAACTATAGTTAAAAGATTTTTGGATGAATCTTCTGTTCTATATTATCTTGATGTATACAAATATATTGACAAATAAAACAAAGTATTACAGTTTGGTATTATCTTTCATTATCTTTGATAGATCTATCAACACATTCCTGAAAGGGTCAAATAATAAATTTGAAAACAAAAAAACTTTATAGATTATTTGTTAGGACAATATCCTAATAAAGAAATATAGAGTATGGCCTCGAACTTGAATAATTTTCATTTTCAATGTATATAAAATATACATTTTTTATGTATATATAATAATATATATTTAAGCAATAATTTTGTTAATAAAAATTGAATTTTCAAACTAACAATTGTTTTTGTTTTATGAAAATATACGTAATAGGAAAATATATGAACATATATGGGTAGGACATATATATCCATATATGTCCATATATCCTCAATTTTCGGATCCAAACCATATATGGAACTCCATATATGTATATATATGGGTCATATATGAACTTTTTCACCTGGGTCTCCAAATCTCAAAGTTTTATTACTTTTTTTAAAATGTAAAAAAGTTATAGCCCTAATGTTCAGAATTGTTGTTGTTATTGTAACAGATCTACTTTGATCTACTTTGCAAAAAAAATCTCTTATTTATCATAAGTTTAACAACAATAAAATTCTTCACTTTATGAGACAATCCAGGCTTCATCGCCCATAAGCATTTGTATAGAAGTGCATGGTCACCCCGGTGGGTATTGGAAAACGACGTACATAAAATCCTTTGGTAAAGCGAAGGTTAAGAAGGCATGAACTTATTGCTTCTAAGAGCACATGAAAGAAGCGCTTGTCACCTGCTTAAAAGAGACATACCAAGTGTGACATCGCGAACAAAAATCATGACTTCTGGATTTGTTTTTATTTATTTATTTTTTTTTTATTTATTTATTTATTCAGTCTATGGAATAAATCCTTACAGACTGTGTTTTAACAATTTAAAATATAAAAATTACAATAAAAGTTTAAATATTACAATGAAAACAATTTAGCTATTTAAGAAAAGAATTATATTACGTTTAATAATGTTAACATTAATCGAAAAATCAAATAAATTGTAGAGATTATTAAAATCAGCACATATTCTTCTAACAGGATCAGCATTGGCATAGTTTTGACGAAATACTTTAAGGTATAGTGGGTTAAAATTTCGGGTTGTAGGTTGAGGAACAGTGAACGTTATATCATTTATAAGCTCGGAGGTAACATCGCCATTAATTAAGTTAGTTAAGAACGTTACATTTAGCATTGTTCTACGACTTTTCAGGGTAGGCAGTTTAATACGTCTTAGTCTAGTTGTATATGATGGAAGATTTGTAACAGTATCACGGTAAAAATCTCGTAAGCAGAATAAAAAAAACTGTTACTGGACCGACTCAATTTGATCGATGTATATCTAGTATTGAGGATCCCAAATAACAGAGCCATATTCTAAAATTGGTCTTAACAGAGACACGTATAATTGCTTAGTGATGTTATGGTCGGTGAACTCTTTTGCCCATCGCTTTATAAAAGCGAGAGAACAGCGAGCTTTATTAGTTGTCATTGCATTATGTTGAATAAAATGAAGCTAACAAGTCTAACAAAACACCAAGATCCAGGAAAACATATACTAACTCTAGATGAAAACCACCTGGGCGCTAATGTTTCCAGAGAAATGCATATGTTTACACTTTTTCAAATGCAGGTCCATTAAATTTGAGCTACACCATTCAAAGAAGTTATCTAAATCAAGCTGAAGATAAATTTGATCAGAATCAATTTTAAAAGAAAAGAAACTTTTAACGTCATCAGCATACATTAGAAGATTGTATATTATTTGGCAAATCATTAATAAAAAGAGAAAACAAAATTGGTCCAAGATGGCTTCCTTGAGGAACCCCAGATTTGACCAGAATATTCAAAGACGTAGAGTTATTGAAACGAACTCTTTCGTTTCTATTTGTTAAATATGAATTTATCCAGCTTAAACAGTTGTTCGTAAAACCCATCAAAAACAATTTTTTAAGCAAAACATTGTGATTTAATTTGTCAAAAGCTTTGCTGAAATCCGTATAGATAACATCAGTATGTTGGCCAATAGTAAAACCACGATTTACTAATGTTGTAAGTTGCAGAAGGTTTGTAGTGGTTGAGCATCCTTTACGGCACCCATGCTGGGCTGGTAAAGCGCTTCGTAATTAAATAATGCCTTCCAGAAGCGATTCTTGGTAAGCACTATTTTAAAAATTCCACGGTTGATTTTTTTATATGTCTTACAAGAGTTGTACTCTTCCTCGTCTCTACTACATCTTGACATGCCGCGACATCTACTTGATTCTGTGAATATCTTTCGTTTTTAGCAACATGAATTAGTAAAATATTAGTAAAACGTTAAATCAAATCAGTTAAGTGCTGAATAAGTATAACTAAAATTATAGCTAAAAACACAATTTCAGCAAAAAAATTTGCTGAAAAATAGTATACTTGAATTACAAGACGTTTTACTAACTTTTCTAGTAACTTATTTTTTTGAGTGTACACATGATGGGAGTCAAAATTACACATGTAATTAAAATAAATTTATAATTTTATGTTCTTACAGTAACACGTATCCAACGCTCTCTTCTAAAAACCTGAACTGGTTTTAAGAGTGTTTCGAAAAAATTTAATTAATTCATTTTCATGCTTTTAATCAATTTTAATTAAATTTTAAAGTTAATTTGTGTTGTTTAATGTATTCTCTGTATTAGTTTTGTTTAATTAACACAATATTTCGTTTATATATACTAAAAAATATGCATTAAAAAACCTTTAAAAAAATGGTTCTCTTAAAACCAGTTGGCATATAAAATTTAACATATGTTGAGTGCATTGGTTCTTCTTTAGTCTTTATGTTCTTTGCTTAGAGTCTGATGTTTTATTGATACCTAATGATATAAAATTTTAACTTTTGTAAGAAATTCTTAAAGATCCTTAAAGTATTCCTATAGGAACAAGTTTTTGGAATCTGGAGGCTTGTATTTACGAAAACGATTTCATGCACATTAGCTTTCAATTGAAAAACATACTCGAAATTTGACAGGGTTTCTGTTTATAAAAACTCTTTAATATGTTTAAAAATTTAAACATAAATGTCATTACAATTACATAATTCTATTTAAAACAGTAGTTGCGATATACGGAATGTTCTAGAAATACGTTTTAAGAATCCTTTCGTTAAAATTTTTGAACAATAAGTTTCAAATAGGCTATCAATCGGTTAACCGTTACTCGATTAATCGATCAATCGAATAACTCGTACAATTTTGTTCGATTAATGGAGTTAATCGAGTAAATACAAATTAATTCTATTTCAGTTAAGATTTAAAAAAAAAAAAAAATAATATTTTTTAAAAAGATTTTTTTATAAAATATATAACTTTTTAGGTGTCACGATATGGGCAACACTATACTGATAAAATCAATTTTTCTTTGGTATTTTTAAGAAAAAACATTTCCCACCTTGACCTATGCCAAACATATCACATTTGTATATATTTTTTTTAAATATCCTTCAACAATTACATACATTATGATCAGAGAAGGCAAAAAATGGCAAATGCGTTGTGTTTATGACAAAAAAAGATTGAAAAACGCTAAACATAGTAAATCTACAAGAAACGTGAAAAATCCAATTTTTAAAGGAAAAAGCAAAAACAAAATTGAGGAAAATATCATTTAAAGGGTCCGCCAAATAACTTTTTTTTTTTTTGGACTCCTAAACCAATTGGACTTTGTATGGCGTCATACCAAGGTCTTTATGCAAAATTCGTCTCAATGATGTCTCCGAAATGTTCAATTGTTGAGAACGACGGTGAATTTATGTTGATGGCGCTTCACGCACACTTTCTGCCACAGCAGCAATATTCTCGGGTGTACGCACTGTTTTTTGGCTTTTCACGCTTTGGTCTATCGATGAGGATGCCAGTTTCTTTCACTTTTTTCACGAGATAACGAACATACGGACCATATTCGTTCAGCGGAAGGATAAAACTAATTATCTGTCAAATCAGACATGAGCTAAGTGTTACCATTCACGAAATAAGCACTAGTTGAAAAAAAAAACGTTAGATGGCGGACCCTTTAGCAATAAAGCATATTTGTCTGCTATGATTATGATACTCAAATAAAGGGTTAGTTTATGTAGACATCGAAAAAAAAAAAAAAATTTAAGACCAAAAGATCAGATTTCCAGAAATTACGCAAAATTTTGATACAGTGGGACCTCGATTATCCGTTATTCGATTAACCGGCAACATCAATTATCCGGGAAAGAATAAGAAACATTTTTTTTGCGTCGAGTTCCATTGTTTTTGTTTTTGCACCAATTAACCGTGATTACCTCTATTAACCGGGATTAAAAACATACTTTCTTTCGGCTTCTTTTGAACAATTAAACATAATGTGAATAAACTGAAAAAAGGAAATTCCATAGTTAGCATACGATGAGTCAGACGTGTCTAATTTAATTTAATTTGGAAATTTGAGAAGTGTGTGTTAGTAAAATAATATTAATTTATTAATTAAAAAAAGTATTAAAATTACTACTCAAAAGTTTTTCTCAATTAACCGTAAACATCGATTATCCAGAATGCTTCCGGGCCCGACCATCACTGATAATCGAGGTCTCACTGAATATCAAAATATTAAAAAAAGATCGCAAAAATCGCAAAACTGTTAGATTGTAATGACATTTTTTTGCAAGATCGAATTAAACTGCATTCATCTTCTTTTGGTGTTATAGGTCGTCACTATTTTTTTTCTTTCGGATCTTTATTCAACATACATTAAAATTATTTATTTTGAGATTTTATTTGTTCGGTTTTAGATCATGACAAATTTTTCTCTGAATTAACAGAAAAATTATAATTTTTATATGATAATTTACTTTGACTATTAGAAAAAAACACAGAAAAAGTTATTAGACACTAGCATGAATGGAATGCAATTTCTGCCACACTACGGTCTTCATCAACATTCTTCGTGCCATTTAGTGTTAATCGTAAATATCTATGCTTTGCTTATATAGAAGGGATAGTATATGATGACATTAGAGAAAAGAATTGCCATTTAAAAGTTTTAACTGAAAGTTAAACTGGCAATTATGATAATGACTAGAGAAAAAACAAACACACTATAAATATAAATCGTTCGTGGTAAATTTCATTTTAACTCAACACACAGAGTAATGTGGGATTTAACGTTACCCAATTTCTTTAACGTGCGAGTTAAATAGAAGATATTTACGATTGACACTAAATGGCACGAAGAATGTTGATGAAGACCGTAGTGGGTCAGAAAATGCATTCCATTCATGCTAGTGTCTAATAACTTTTTCTGTGTTTTTTTCTAATAGTCAAAGTAAATTATCATATAAAAATTATAATTTTTCTGTTAATTTAGAGAAAAATTTGTCATGATCTAAAACCGAACAAATAAAATCTCACACATAAATTTATAGATCAACGATAAAATTCACAATTATTTATTTTGCAAACAAAACCAAATCGAACAAAACCCGTTCGTTTATTAATGACGGCGAAAAAGTAATGAACTTTTTCTTTATATTTTTCAAAGGCATGGACTGCAATGCATAGTGGTTTTGATACTTGCAAAAAAATGCTTAAAGTCGATCTTTGTAGAAATGAAAGAAAACAAGTAAAACATCACAATTGTATATTATTTAAGAACTTATTTTTAGTTTTAAATTAAATAATTTTGATAAAATACCTAATTTTGTTTTTTTGTGTGTTTTTATGTATTTTCAAGGAAAAATTAATGAAAGAAAGTTATTAAAATTATTTGAGTTACTCGAATAATTTTAAAATCTTACTCGATTAATCGATTAAGTTAAAACCTCAAAATCGAGTTACTCGTTTATTCGAACAAAAGCAAACCCGAGTAATTCGAATACCCTAGGTTCTAATGTTAAATATATTTTCAAAGGCTTTATTGAAAAGAATCTCAAAGTTTTAAATAATTAATTTCACAGGATCTAAAATTTTTTAAATAAATAATATTTTAATAAATTAAAATAATAATTAAAATAAAAAATATTTTAATTGTTATACAGGGTGGTTCAGTCACGACTCGCCGAATTTCACCAGCGTATTCCTTGCCTCATTTCACGAAAATATGTCCACTACGACCATCCCTGAAATTGTAAGTGTGCGAAATGGCAGCAGTTTGAAAATTTTCGGATTGGTGGTCGGCGGGTAGTAGGGTAAACTTGCTTACTTCTGAACCAGTGGTCTGATTTTTTGTTTTTGGGATTGTTGGAAAGGTCTTTGGGAGCCCTTTCAGAATCAATAAATAAAAAGTGAAATCGCCGAGATACAGAGCTTTTAAAAAAAAATTGGAAAAAAGAAATAAGAACGTGCACATAACCTCAATTTGCTCAGCCAGATGGCAGGTAACTTACAAAAAAATCCGACCACTGGTTCAGAAGTTAGCAATTTTACCCTACTACCCCCGACCACCAATCCGAAAATTATCAAACCGCTGCCATTTCGCACACTTGCATTTTCGGGAATGGTTGTTGTGGACATATTTTCATGAAATGAGCCAAGGAATACGCTGGTGAAATTCGGCGGGTCGTGACTGAATCACCCTGTATGGTGCAACATTTAACATTGTGTTTTCAATTAATCGATATGCGGATAAAATTTTAAATTATACAAAAATTACACATGTATGCAATTACACATGCATGCAATTTCACATGCAAGTCAAAATTACACACAATTTGTGTAATTACACAAGAAGTGTCAACACTGCAAAAAGCACTGAAGTTTTCTTCATATTTAGAAAGTGATCATAAATGTGATGAAGCTTTTGCTTTGAGTGTAGTTGTAGTGATAAAATCGTGATTGAATTTAGAGTAAGACCAAGAATACTACAAAGTAGAGGACAAAAGAGAACAGTTAAAGCTCCCTGATTTAAACAAAAAAAAACCAAAGCTTTCAAAACTTTTAATAAAAATGTTAATAACAGAGTTTGAGAAAATGTTTAAAGTATGTAAAACTATTAACGATAAAGAAACATCTACTCTATTGGCAACCTCCATTTAAATGTATTACCAGCAATTTATTCCTCATCCATATTTAGCAATAAAGCGAAAAAACTATAAGCGTTATTAATGGTCTGAAATAAAAAAATATATTTAAACTGTTCTTAATATTGAAGAAAATTATTGCAAATAAATTACTAACCTTAGCAAACACCGGTAAGCCGACTTCAAAAAAGTAGGAAGCTTTAAAAATGACTGGATTTTGTAAATATTGCATATATAAGAGTATCAATTTACGATTATATGGGGACATCTCAGTCCAGTTACAATTGTAAATACTATTGCAGAGATTCGATGAGGCTATTGTCAATTTATTAGCATAATAACAGGGTAAAAATATTTCCAGAGTTACACCAAAAGCATATTGTGTTGCAGCTAAAAAGCTGCCAGGATCTTCGAGGATATTAAGATTACGTACACGATACAGGCTAAAACATATTATAAAGGCGCTTAATAAAATTTGAGCCAACATGGGATAAGAAACAATAGTTTCACACTGTTGAGACATGCTGAAATAAAACCTGTGATTAATAATGAAATCTTAAAGTTCTTCTTAGTTTAAACGAGCTTAAGATCATTTATTTATTAATTATTTATTTCCAATATTTCGTCTGCACATTGGGTGACTTCTTCAGGGAACAATTATCACAATTTGAAAAATAATAATAATAATTGTTCCCTGAAGAAGTCACCCATAGTGGAGACGAAATATTGGAAGAATTAAATAAAAGAAAATCAAAGAAAACTTAACATTTTTAAAGAAATCTTAAAATTATTTTTCATATTTTTACCTTCTCACTTTTTGATCTAGTTCAATTATATTCACCAATTTGTTGGTAATATTATTATTTGTTTCAAATTTCTTTGTATTTAAATTTTCTAAACGCATAGCGATTAATTGAAAACACAATGTTAAATGTTGCATCATATAACAATGCAACATTTCCAATGTAACACACGACAGACACGATATAGTCATGGCAAAGTATACATAAATGTAAGCATACCAATAGTAAACCGGATGTTGCCAATTAAATGGTGTCCAAATCGGATATGGTAATTGATAAGTTTCGGAAAATAATACAACTATTGATCTGCCACCCACACATACACCGGTACACCAAAATATATAAAGAAATGCCACCCAACCGAATATCTTAAATGAACGTTGCCACATTAAATGTTCCTGTAAGGATGTTAGCTTAAAAATTTCATTAATTTGCCATTCCTTAAACATGGCTTTAACCCATGTATTATAATACCAGGCACTTAGAGTTTTGATCATCACTGCTGTTAAAGTTAAGAATATATAAAGAACATCAACAGCCTGAGTTAAGTCCGAACTAAAAATAAGATCCAACCACATTAGAGTTGCGTACATAAACGTCATTGGTATGTGTATAAGAAGTGGGTAAATTGTGGGTAAAATTTTCCGATTTTTTAGTTCATCCTCATTATAATCATGTGTCCAAAGACCACAAGTGGTTAATATCTTTATTATAAATCGAGATTTTTGTAATGTATCAAAGGACATTTAAAATAATTTATAATTATTTTTAAAAATTAGTAGAATTTTAAATGAATGATTTGTAAAATTTTATGTAAAATAACTCCGGATGAAGGACAACCGTACTTTTTGAATGTATTATTGAATATGACAACCAGTTTATACCAGCTAATTAATTGAATATATAGTGCAGCACAGGTGCAGCACAGGTGGTCTGAAAACATGAATTGTTAAAAACTGTACTCAACAAAAACAAGTAAAGGGTGTTTTTAATTTAAGCAAATGCTTTCTAATGTGGCCCTGTCGAATACACTTAGAATACTATGTAGGTAAAGATGACTGCAAATGTAGTTAAAAACAAATGAAATTTCACTTTAAGAAAGGACGACTTACATTTCAGTAAATTCAACTAATATTGTCATTTGTTTTTTAATGTTCATAAAATGAAACACAATTGTAGTAAAAATTTACCACATGTTAGTATAAAATAAATAAACATTTATTTCCTTTTGATTTTTTTAAATAACAAAAAACTACTGTAAAAAATGAATGTAAAATCTTAAAACAGTCATTTGATGTGGTTTGTTTGTTTAAATGAACTACAAGGTTAGTAAAAAATTTAATTTGTTCTACAAATGACTATTAATTACATTAAAAATAAAGAAACTGTATTACAACCCAGACAACTACATATTTTTAAAGCAGAAGTTAGGACAAAAAAAAAAAGAGACACGTGACACACAGGGCAATGCAATCACCATTTGTATCTCCATCTTTACCATAACTGTCATACTCTGCAAGAAACAAAAATTTCAGAGTCCGGGCTCTTACGGTTTCCGAAATAAGATGTCACGAAAACAGGAAAAACGTTAAAATTTTACTAAAGTATCGTTACAAAATTGAATATAAATTTTAAACAATACTAGTGCGATCCCAAAATTAGCCGACCTGAGGTATAGATGGCGGCTGTAGTTTGAAATAAAAATACTTTGATGAAAAGTGGCAACCTTATAAAACATATGTTTTCAGGTTAATGCGCCACGATGTTTATAATTTTTTTTTTTGTTGGAGCCATCAAAAATTAACGATTTCAGTGAATTTGTAAACAAGGAAAAAATTGGTCACCGTTTTGTATTTCAATACTTTCATTTGAAAGGTCTCAGTCCAACCAATATTAAAGCCGAGCTGGATTCTGGGGAAGTCTGCTGCTTAGTTTATGATTATAAAACATTGGGTGGCAGAGATTAGACGAATACCGTAGTGGTAGACCAATTGAGATTAATGAAACGATTAATACACAAAATGGTATTGAATGATCGTCAGCTGAAGGTGCGTAAGCTGGCTGAAACTTTAGTCATTTCAAAAAGTGCTATACATCGCATATTGACGGATGAGTGATGGATGCCGCGTTTGCTCACTATAGAACAAAAACAGCGTAGTGAAGATGTTTCAATATAGTGTTTGGCGATGTTTCACCTCAATAAAGCCGAGTTCCTGCATCGATTCGTTATCATGGATGATACATGGGTCAACCCAGTGGCGTACCCACGATTTTGTTTTGGGGGCCCAACACAAAAAAAAAATTTGGTTATTTCTGTCCCCTTTTAACTACCAAACGTAAAATTGTCCATTAAAAAGATACCCATTCTTAATAACTTTTTCACTTATCCAAAATTTATGGCAATCGGAGCACACCAATCAGCGTTGCTTCCTTGTTAGTTTGATATAAATAATAGTTATTACCAGAGAAGACAAATATGTAATTTTTGCTATTTTTCCCCATTTTTACTCATATTTACTTACCTTGTAATTTTTTTATTTTTAATTTTATTCCTTTAAACCATCTTTTTCTAACGATTTTTTAGCTTTAAAATTGCTTTTTTTTAATTATCTTTGCTTGAAATGCATATTTTTTCAATTTGTTCTGCTTTTTCGTTTAAAAAGTCTAATTTTTTTTACCTTTTTTGTAATTTTGCTTTTCTTTGCCTTTTTCTTTGCACTCAAAAAAAAAGTCCGCAAACAATTTTTTATTAACATGTTGCAATCATTTTGTAGTGTAAAAAAATGTTTTCATTACCTTGTCCGAGTTCAGGTGGTAAGCATAAAAAACTCTGTGTATGTATGTTAGCTTCTCTATTTGTATATACCCTATGGGGAATGGGACCGGTTCTGCGTGTGCCACAGGATCGGTCCCTTCGTGCCAGAGACCAGTCCTCTGCTAAACCCTACCCTATGTAAATAACTGGCAACTTTAACATTGGCTTGTCATAGGAGGGGATCATTTGTCCTGCTTTAACCACATAGTGGCATGCCACAAGACTAACCAAAGATAGACATACCACAAGACTGTCGCAAAAGGTACATGTCGTATAAAATAAACGAAAACTAAACAGCTTCCAATGGGTAAAATTCTGGTCAACTGGCTTTTTCTTGTTAATAAGCATTCTGGTTAAGTGGTATGTCCTCCCTTTACCAGTCAAAGGATTGGTAAGTTTAGGACAATTGACACTGCTTAACCCACTTCAGTATTAAATTATACCAGACCTGTGATAAGTCCTTCTTTAACCAGTCACTTTTAGGACAATTGACTCTTGGGACCGGTTCTGCGTGTGCCACAGGATCGGTCCCTTCGTGCCAGAGACCGGTCCTCTGCTAAACCCTACCCTATGTAAACAACTGGCAACTTTAACATTGGCTTGTCATAGGAGGGGGTAATTTGACCTGCTTTAAACCACATAGTGGCATGCCACAGGACTAACCAAAGATGGGCATACCAAGACTGTCGCAAAAGACACATGTCGTATAAAATAAACGAAAACTAAACAGCTTACAATGGGTAAAATTCTGGCCAACTGGCTTTTTCTTGTTAATAAGCATTCTGGTTAAGTGGTATGTCCTCCCTTTACCAGTCACAGGATTGGTAATTTTAGGACAATTGACACTGCTTAACCCACTTCAGTACTAAATTATTCCAGTCCTGTGATAAGTCCTTCTTTAACCAGTCACTTTAAGGACAATTTACTCCTCATTCTCCATAGAGTACTCTTGGGTCTAGACATGTATTTTTATTATTTATTATATGTTAGTTAAATATTTAAAATAGACGTTTAACAAAACTTTTAACTAACTTTTTTTGAGTGGTGTTTATAACCTTTATTTTTTTGTTAAAAAAAACTTATAAATTTTATTTAACTGTCTTTAGAGTGTCCTAAACCGTAACCGAAGAACGGTTAAACGTCTTTTTATTTTCTAAAACCGAACCGGTTTCTAATATTTTGCATTTTCGAATATTCGAGAAACCGTTTTTTTGAGTCGGTTAACCGGTTATTTTTTAATAAAATGTTTTACTTGAAAAACCAGCATAGCCTCTTAAAATGCGATATTTTGAAGCGATATTAAAATTTTGGAAAATATTTCTTTTTACAAATTTCCGCCATATTACACCAACAAAAATTCGTCAATTTCACACAAATTTTGCGTAGCATCAAAATAATACGTATGTACAAACAACTAAAAACCAGTTTTTTTTACAAAAAATATACCAGAAGAGTTTATAAAAAATCTTACAGTGAGTTTAAATTAAAATGTGGCCATTTTCAGAACCAAGGAGTTTACATAATCGACCTTATTACCGGTTTCAATTGCAAAATCTTGACTTTGAAAAAAATCGGTTTTTTTTAAATGTTTTCGATAGTTTTAAATTTTGGCGACTTTTTTTACAATTTTTGGTGTTTTTTTTACAATTTTGTAATTTTGGCGATTTGTTTTTAATTTAAGCAATTTTAATAGTATTTACTAAAAATTTGTTTGAAATAAAAAAAAAAACAATATTGAATAAAATTTTTAATAGATATGAAGAAAACTATAATTGAAAATAATATCAGTTAAATAGTTAAAAATCATTTGAATTGTTACTACAATTTCCTCAATAGGACCGAATTCAATTAAACTTTTAACTGAATCAACAAATATTTTAATTGAAATTCAATTTTAGTTTTTTTTTCGTGTAGACATATTTAGCTTTTAGTTTACTTTGTCTCCTCAGGTCTCATATATGATCATTTATTGTCATATATGGTTTTATGTATATGTATATATGAAAAAATATAAACATTTTTACCTGGGTCAAGAAATTTTTTGATTATATTTTATGTCAAAGACATCGAAATCTCTTTTGAAATTACTTTATTTATTGCTTTTTTTTGTCGAAAATCAAGTCTTTTTGGTCCGAATGCACTACAAACGATAAGTAGAACGCTGGTTGGGAACTGAAGACGCATTTCAAAATTTGTTTACTTATTTTTTCCATATTTAGCTTTTTAATACGCATTGATTGAGTGGTATTCCTATATTGTTTTATTAAGGGCACCCTTACGTATATTTACCTTTTTGTTGGCAGCTTTTTCAGAGTGAAGGGTCATGAATGGTCAATAAAATAATATTTTTTGGACAAATTTAAAGAGAAGTGTGTATAAAAAGGGTTTCAGATCAAAATACCTGGACTGCCTTTGAAATAATACAAACAGAGAACTGTTGAAAATTATTACATAAAATAAGCGCCTATTGCTGGGGTCGTTTTTTTTTGTAAAATTAGTAGTGTCCGACCAACCAGTTCGGCCAGAAAATGCATTTGGTCTGTATTCGGTATTTTAAAGCATTATGGACAAATTTGGCGGATGGAAAAATGTTTATTGGGCTGATTAGATGCTATTTTGAGTGTAAAATTTGAAGAAAAGTCTGTAGTTAAGCAATGAATTCACTGTTCGGCCTCAGAAAGTTCGGCCAAATTGAAAATAGTTCGGCGGCCGAACTTTTAACTTTATAGCTAAACTTCGGCTTTTCTCTTAAATTTTATACATAAAATCGAATTAAATCGGCTCAACAAACATGTTTCCAATACCAAAATTTGTCATCATTGTCTCTAGATATCAAAAAGCCGACAAAATATAGTTTTTTGGCCGAACTGTTCGGTCGGACACTAAAAATTAGTTTATGTAAATTTTTTTCATATATAAAAAATCTAAGTCTTTAATACATAAGTTAAAGTTTTTGTTGCTATTAATATCTCAGTTCACTCACTTATTAAAACAACCATCTGTGGCTGTAGGAAAAATAGTTTTGTAGCCGCAAGTTTTGTAGTGCACCCATATTTTTTTCTGCGTGTACTTAACATTTTTTGAAATTATTTTTTTAATACTCGATTTTTGAGATAATTATTTATATTCAGTTTATATCCTTTTTTTATAAGATGAGATTTTTTTTGCCAAGTACTGCTTTTAGACCACATATGGCCAATAAGAATCCGCATATGATATCTCTCCCACAGTTGTTAATAACAAACATATAATTCAAATTCATAATGAAAGTGAAAATAAATTTAATTCCTGTGTAGATAAACAATAATTTAAATATATACTATTAAATCAGAAAACAATGCTTACAATAATAACACTGCGCAACTCCAAAAATAAAAAAAGTGTCAACCATTGATCTCAAATATTTCGGCTAAGCTGATTTTAATCGTTTTTTTCACGATTTTTCGTTTTTCAGTTTTGCATGCTTTAATACATACAATTTTAAAAAGCAAATATTTTATCTTAGTTTTTTATGGTAAATGCATAAAAGACCTTTATTAACATTTATGTATCAAATTTGGTTTAAAAATGTGGCAAGTAAATCCACGTTTGCTTTTCCCCAGATTTTACTATATTTTACTATTTTTACACAACTTATCATTCCATTTCGCAATCGATCAAAGCATTTTTTTGCATTAGCTAAAAACCAAATGTGACCATTTATTTCGTGTAAAAAAGAAAAAAAAAAATAAAAAGTGCGGTTCATGGAAAAACGCGAAATGTACCTATATGACAGCATATCCAAAAAAAAGACGTCCTATAGTTCATCTTTTAGTATAATATGTAAATAGCTTTAAAAATTATGGGTACGAAAGTTCAGACAAAAAAGTTAATGTTTGGGAAAGTTCATACAAATATTGTGTAGACATTCACTGTAATGAAAGTGTTTGTTAAACAAACTTTCTCAAATATTAACTTTTTTGGCTGAATTTTGATGCACGTCATTTTTTAAGCTATTTACATACTAAAAGATGAACTCATTTTGCTAGGGTGTCATATAAATTTTAGGCACATTTCGCATTTGTTCCATGAAGCGCACTTTCTATTTTTGTATTTTGTACACGAAATAATTGGTCATATTTGTCTATTTGCTTATGCAAACAAATGCTTTGATCGATTGCTAAATGGGATGATAATTGTGCAAAAATAGTAAAATATGGTAAAAATTGAGAAAAAGACGTGAATTTACTTGCTAATATTTTCCAAATTTAATACCCGAATGTTAATGAAAATCTTTAATGTATTTATCATAAAAAACTAAGATAAAATATTCGATTTTTAAAATTCTATGTATAAAAACTGAGCTTAAACATGCAAGACTTTAATGCAAATTTGCGAAAAATCTGGCCCGTAGGTGAAAAAACTGGGTGAGCCATTAAAATCAGCGTTGCCGAAATATTAACGATCAATGGTCGGTATTCTTGTTTTATTTTTCAAGTTGCGCAGTGTAGTTATTAAAAATATAAAAAAAATGTCTGGAAAATTGTTAACATCAAGCAAAAAAAAAAAATAATGTGCTAAAGTCCCAAAACTTATTTAACAAATTGTGAAAAACAATCTGATGTAGGCGTGTCCCTATCCGGATTTCATTCCTGCCCAAGGAAATCTTCAGGGGACTTTGTTATTATAATTTCTAGAGATATTTGTTATGTTAAATCACAAACTCAATGAGAATTTCTTGTCCTCGTCTAGGAGCGAGATTCAAAATTTAAAATATCAAAGAAAAAACAAAAACAACAACAAAATATTGTCACAATTGGCTTTGTCATCTTCCAAATACTACTCTGTTTTTTTTGACAGACCTAGCAATGTAGTAAAAGAAATGTAGTGTAGAAATTCTAATAACAAAGTCCCCTGAAGATTTCCTTGGGCAGGAATGAAATCCGGATAGGGACACGCCTACATCAGATTGTTTTTCACAATTTGTTAAATAAGTTTTGGGATTTTAGCACATTTAATTACTATAAATGCAATTAATGTTTATCCCGATGAAAATAAATTTAAATAAAAAAAAAAAAAAAATAATCTTTCAAAACTGAAATAAAGTAATTTTTTTCAGATGTTTCAAAAGTTTTTAACGTTTTTAAACTTAGGTTATTAAAGTTAATACTTAAAAAAATACTCGGGGTACAAATTATAACTAATGGTCGGTTGGATGACCTTTAAGTTAAAAATTCGAATTTTCAAACCTCAATAACTGTAGAAATTGATGATGGATGGGCGCAATATAAAAATTATTAGGTAAATTTTATGTGATACCTATCAGCCTCTTAATACCAATCAGACTTTTGTAATTTAAAAAAAAAACCTACAAGGGAACTTTGTTTGGTGAAATTGGGATATAAGTTATAGAAGACAAAAGTTATACAAAAATTAGGAAAAAACTATATTTATGGTTTAAAAATTGGTTTCAAATTTGTTCGAAACTTTTTGTTTTAAAACTTTTTATTATTTTTTGAACCGCAATGGAAACGCCATTTAAATACCTTTCATTTGATAATACATTTCTTCGAAAGAATCATAAAAACGCAAATAACGTAAATTTGTGTTATTTTGGATCTAAAATTATAATTCAAATTGAGCCGCTAAGAAGATTCTTATTCTTATCTATTTTGTCTCCTCAATCGCATATCAACATGTTATGACAATCGTAGGAAACGTATCAGCTGTACTTTCTTGTATGATAAAATCAGTTCATTTCCAAACTTTCACTTTCAACTTTGCAGATATATAGAACAAAGCTTTGAGAAGAAATTTTGTACAGTTTTATTAGTTTTTTGTTTTTATATAAATCGAGATTACTTTTATGTTATTTTTAACAAAAAAAAAAAAAAAAACTAATAAAACTGTACTATACTAGTATCAACCTAGCTAATATGTTTGATTTGCTTTATTTATGTATATAAGGGTGTCCCTTAAAAATAGATTTGTCATAACACAAATTTAAATTTAACACAAATTTAATATTTTCATCAAAGTTTGCATAGTTTTCGGAAAAATATCACTTAGATTTATTAAGACTATAATTATCTTTCCTGTTATTTAAAAAATCGTTAACCCTTAGTGGCCTGGGGACAAAAAAGACTCATGAAACTGCAAAACTGCAAGATTGTAAAGCTTTTAAATTGATTAAAAAAAAAATTTCAACTTAATAAAAACTATTGTTTTATGTAACTTGGTAAAGATAACAGTAAAGACAATTGTAGTCTTAATATACTTAAGTGACATTTTTCTGCAAATATGCAAACTTTGATGAAATCATTAAAATTTTGTACAATGTTTGTCAAAATAAGCTATTTCCATAAAACGTTATTGACGCTCCAAATACAAACTCGAATTATCATTTTTCAATTTATTGTTCTGTTTAATCGACATCTGTAAATTAGGCATTTTAAAAAATCTTTAAAATTAATTAAAAAAATGGCGTCTCTGCATTCTTGGATTCCTGGCTAAAGTGGGTTAATGATATCCGATGAAGTCGGAATTCCATTTCTGAATAATTTGAGTATATTAAATACTAGATAATTGAAATAAAAAGTAAATTTTTTCGATATTTCGAATTTTCGAATTTTGGGAGTTTTTAATAATAATACACTTTTATTCCAAAATAGGCCATTTCGATTAATGTTTTTCAAAAAAAAAAATCGATTTCCGTCGAACCATTTGCAATAAAACTGGGGGGTGTAATGAACGAAAGTCGAAAAATCGTAAAGCACATCCTTATGTATATAAAGGGTGTTTTTTATAGAGGTATAGAACTTTGAAATGGAATAAAACAAATATGATTTTTTTAAATTGACATGAAATTTATTATATTCGAAAGATAATCTTCTGGTATTATAATTTAAATATGACATCTGACATATGACCGCCGCGGCTGGCTCGGACGTAGTCTAATCTGAAGGTCCAATTGTCGATGACTTTTTCCAACATTTGTGGCAATATATAACGCGGTGAATGTTGTCCTCCAAGTGGTCAATCGTTTCGGGGTTATCGGCGTAGACTAGCGGCTTCACATATCCCCACAGAAAATAGTCCAACGGCGTTAAATCACACGATCTTGGAGGCCAATTCATGGGTCCGAAACTTGAAACTATGCGGTTACCAAACGTTTCTTTCAATAAATCAATAGTGGCAAGAGCTGCACATCGTGGTTGTTGAACGAAAAAGTCAGTAATCATGGCTCTATAGCGGTCACCATTGACTGTAACGTCCTGACCAGCATCGTTTTTAAAGAAGCACGGACCAATGCTTCCACCAGCCCATAAAGCACACCAAACAGTCAGCTTTTCTGGATGTAACGGTGTCTCAACATACCCTTGAGGATTATCATCACTCCAAATACTGCAGTTTTGTTTATTGACGAATCCATTTAACCAAAATTGAGCTTCATCGCTAAACAAAATTCGCAAAATTCGTGTGCGATACGTATTTCGAACACAACCATGATTTTCAAAATAAATTTGCACAATTTGGAAGCGTTGTTCAGGCGTCAGTCTATTCATGTTGAAATGCAAAACCAAACTAAACATAAATCACTTGACAGCTGACAAAATGGCCGCCAGTTAAAAAAGTGTTGCCAACTTAAAGTTCTATACCTTGTGATGGCACAAGTCACCAAGCTTTGTTTTTGCCTACACAACAGAATATATTGCCTGTTTATAATATATTTAAATTTAAATAATGGTAACGGAAAATATATTCCAACTAATCAAGTCACCCTGTGTAACGACAGAACAGTCTGATAGTCTGGTAACACCACGCAGATGATGTATACAGCTGACGAGAAACATCATATAAACACTAATGTCAAATTAGTAAAGATAATCAACAGGTTCAACGATCATAGACAAATAAGAAAAGAGTCAGTCAGTGTGTGGCCGGCAGCAGGCATAGGTCGTCGTGACAAATAGCGGAGTTCCGTAAATTGGTTCCTCTATTTTAATTTGGGCTAAGTTGTATTTCTGGGAGTTCCGTTTAGGCTTCCATATTTCTTACTTCGGGTAATTCGTGTGTTGTGGGAGTTCCGTTTAGGTTCCCATATTTTCCTCTTCGGGTAATTCGCGTGTATTTGGGAGTTCCGTTTAGGTTTCCATGTTTTGTCTCTTCGGGTAATTCGTTTATTTTGGGAGTTCCGTTTAGGTTGCCATATTTTTCTCTTCGGCTATTTCGAGTGTTTTTAGGAGTTCCGTTTAGGTTCTCACATTTTTCTCATGGGGTATTTCGAGTGTTTTTGGGAGTTCCATTTAGGTTCCCACAGATTCTTTCTTTGAGTGATTTTGCGTTTCGGGAGTTCCGTTTAGGTTCCCATACTTATCTCTTCGGGTAATTCGCGTGTTTCTGGGAGTTCCCTTCGCTCCCTTCAGATAACACCGCGTATTTAAGGGAGTTCCGGTTAGGTTCCCTCTTCGTTCGCCTCAGGTGATATATGGTATTTAAGGGAGTTCCGTTCAGGTTCCCGCTTCATTGTCTTTAGGCTATATCGTGTATTTAAGGGAGGTCCGTTTAGGTTTCTCCTTCGTTTTCTTTGTTTACTACTGCTCTTGCTCTCGAATAATGATCGCACTCCAATACTTTTAAGTTCTTAAACACCAACACGCAGCCTGGCTCAATTTTTTCTCCACTCAAGTGCCTTGGGTAATACAACAAGCTCTACTAGATTCTACTGAGGCAAATAAAATAAAAACAAAAAAAACTGAAAAAATTAATAAAATAATTAATTAATAATTAATTTGATGTGGTTTGTTTTTTAAATGATCTAAGTATGTAGTCAAAACAGAAATTTCAGTTAAAAATAAAGATACTGTATTACTACTCAATAAACTACAATTATTTACAGCACAAGTTCTCTGAGTGCACAACGCTCATTAATTTAGTTTTAATATAAAATGTTTGTGCGGTCGAAGTCAAGCTTAGAGCAAATATTACAGAGATTCGTAACAGGCTTTTTTTTGAATGGTACGAGATAGCTGTAAATTCTCGAATTTTATTCAGTAATATCTTTGAAACGATTCATATTGATGATCTAATTACGAAAACTCAATGTAATTTTCGAATGTAATAATTTTGACTATTTTAATTTATTTATTATTTTTAAATATCTGTTTATTGAAATAAGTTTCTTGGCTTGGAATTGGTTGAAATAAGTAACTAAACATTTAATAGATTCTTAATAATATCTATTAAATGTTCAATTGAAAGTGAATTTGGTGCACACAAAATTTTCAGTTTTTATACCCCATAATGATAACTAATTGGAAAAATTCCAAAATTAAAAAAAAGCGCAAAAAATTGCAAAAATTAAAAGCTTTAAAATTTTATTTAATTTTAGCTATTTTTTTTTTCAATATTAGCATTTTTTTTAAATAAATTTTGTAGATTTTTTAAAATTTCTATAATTTTTTCAAATAGTTTTTTTTTTCTAGATTTTTTAAATATAAATCACTTGACAGCTGACAAAATGGCCGCCAATTAAAAAAGTCTGGCCAGCTTAAAGTTCTATACCTGTATAAAAAACACCCTTTATAACTTACAAAGCAGAGTAACAAAATAAAGGATGGTTTTTGAGGTTATGAACATTTTGTTTGCTCCATAAATTGTGTCATAAAGCGAAATATGTTTGGGAAAAACTGACGATGTACTCGCTTGGAATGAATACAATTTAATCTTTTTGATATATATTAATTAAGTCCATCGTGAAGATTCACTCTAGATGCCTAACTATGATCTCTAGTCAGTTTTTTTTACAAAAAAAAAATGCGAGTAAAAATAATAATATAATTCGCAAAATTTTTAAAAAGTTCTTAACATTTTTACGTTTAAGTATTTATAAATATGAAGAATTTAATGAGTGTTGCTTCTCTTAAAAAAATGTATTTTTGACTCGAGGGTGCTGTTTACTAAGAAGCTCAGTTCACGCAATACGATATCCAATTGGAAATATAAATTTAAGCCAATTTCTTATAAGTTTGTGATGTTAGTATCTAGTTATTTGTGCGCTGACATTATTTGTGCGCTGACAATAAAATGTATAAAATTACACCATTATTTAAATAGTGCTTTCAAAACTCAATTCCATTAAGCGGTGCAAAAATCCTATAGAAAAAACGGCTAAAGTTTAAAATTTTGATTTCAAGTATTCTTTTCATTTTTCGTCTTTTGAATGGCCATCAAATCTTATGGTGAAGACGTTTCAACGTGAAACTTTGCATATCTAAGCTTTTAAGTATAGTCAATCTAACCCTGTCCATCGTTCCTCTCAGTTCGTATAATCTTGCGAAACAAAAGGCATCTAAAGTCAGTTTCAACAGGTGTCGAATATTTTTAAAGTAGCTCATATAAAGGGTCCGCCAAATAACTTTTTTTTTTTTTTGAAAATGCTATAAAAAAAATACTGAATATTTTCTCAAATTTCTTTTTTATTTGAAATAGAATCCTTCCGGTTAATAATGGAAAATAATTTCATTCAAATGGCTGCCTCGGCTGGCCATGCAGTAGCCTACACGATCGGTCCAATTTTTAAGCACATTATCGATTGTGTGCAGCTGTATTTCACCAATGGCTTCACGAATATTGTCCTTTAAAGCGTCAATTGTCTCTGGCTTGTTGGCGTATCACTTATCTTTGACGGCACCCCACAAATTATAGTCCAAAGGTGTCAAATCGCAGCTCCGAGGTGGCCAAACGACATCAGCTCTGCGGCTGATAATGCGATCTTCGCAATTTTCGCACACATTCTGCAACATTACCATGATTTTCAAAGTAATGTCGCAATATTTCCCAGCGTTGTTCAAGCGTATAAACAACCATATTCGTTCAGCGAAAGGATAAAACTAATTATCTGTCAAATCAGACATGAGCTAAGTGTTACCATTCACGAAATAAGCACTAGTTGAAAATAAAAACGTTAGATGGTGGACTTTTTATAAGGATACTTACTTATGGTATTAATATAGACGGAACATGATCTAAGAGATTTGCTTCAACTACTTTATTTGATATAGAATTTTATAAAGGCAACAATCTTTGTTAAATAACATACGACATGTTTTGAGTGCATCTAAATTTTAAAGGGTGCAAGTTTTTCAAAACTTTATTAAAGCTTTAATTACGTGCTAATGTTAATAACATTGAGTGTAAAAATATCTATTAAAAAATTATTTTTCCATGTTTCAATTTGTTTGCATTTTTCCATTATTCCAAATCCATATTAAGTAAAAGAGCCAAAAAACTATAAGCATTATTTATGGTCTACAAAAAAAAAAAAAAATTAAATGAAAATTCACTTTAAGGTAGGCTGCAGTTTTTCAATTGAATTAAATACGTTACAAATGTTAAGTTTTCTTTGATCTTTTTTTATTTAGTTCTTCTTACTTTAAACGAGCTTAAGATCATTTATTTATTAGTTATAATTATTTAAAGGGTCCGCCATCTAACATTTTTATTTTCAACTAGTGCTTATTTCGTGAATGGTAACACTTAGCTCATGTCTAATTTGACAGATAATTAGTTTTATCCTTTCGCTGAACGAATATGGTCCGTATGTTCGTTATCTTGTGAAAAAAGTGAAAGAAACTGGCATCCTCATCGATAAACCAAAGCGTGAAAAGCCAAAAACAGTGCGTACATCCGAGAATATTGCTGCTGTGGCAGAAAGTGTGCGTGAAGCGCCATCAACATCAATTCACCGTCGTTCTCAACAATTGAACATTTCGGAGACATCATTGAGACGAATTTTGCATAAAGACCTCGGTATGACGCCATACAAAGTCCAATTGGTTCAGGAGTTCAAAAAAAAAAAGTTATTTGGCGGACCCTTTATTTCCAATATTTCGTCTCCACATTGGGTGACTTCTTCAGGGAACATTTGTTACAATTTAATTGGAAAACTTGTTTTAATAATTAAAAACTTATATACATATAACAAATTTTTTAAAAAATACGGCCCTTTAAAAAGAAAAAAAAAATGACCGCCTTATTATAATTAATAAATAAATGATCTTAAGCTCGTTTAAAATAAGAAGAATTAATTACCTTACAATATACCGGTAAGCCGACATCAAAAAAGTAACCAGCTCTTAATGTGACTGGTTTTCGTAAATACTGCATATATAAGAATATCAATTTACGATTATATGGCGACATCTCAGTCCAATTGCAATTGTAAATACTTCCTAAGAGTCGAGATGATTCAATTGTTAATTCATTGGCATAAAAACAAGGTAAAAATATTTGCAAATTCATAGCAAAAGCATATTGTATTAAAGAGAAAAAGCTACCAGGATCTTCGGTGAAGCTAACATTCTGTAAACGATACACACTAAAGCATAAAACGAGGCCACTTAAAAGAATTTGAGCCAAAATCGGATAGGAAACTATAGATTCGCAATGTTTGGACATTCTGAAAGTAAGACCAATTGTTAATTACATTATAAAACACCTAAAAGGACCTCATTTAACAACACATCCTTTCTATATAACTACGACACGCTGAACACAAATCTTACAGTTAGTTTCCCAGATATTTTAACCTTTCAATTTTCATGAAACACCATGTTTTTAAGCAGTTTTGCTTCAATTTCGTGAAATTGAATTTTATATGTTAAAAAGTTTTTATGGTTTTAAAATCGACGGTAGTTAAGCATTCATTTTACTATAGGGAGATTTTAAAACTATCGACGCATCTTTCAGATAACTTTCATTAAACTTGGTATCTATATTCTCCTAGTTAATATGGAGTTTACGTATTTTAAATATTTTCAAAATTCGTTATAGGTCGCGTTTAGTAGCTGCTCAAAGTTAAGAGTTTTTAACAAAAGTGTAAGAAATATACAATGTTTGAATTATCATAAGTTTTAAACACGTGAACAGAAAATCAAAAACTTGGTATCAAGTTTAAACAGTGCACAAAAATTAGTTTTTGTATTTTTTATAACGAAATTAAAAAAAAAATGTCCCTAATTCGTGAATATTTCAAAAAACCCATAATTCATTTTTCTTAAATTCATTTTGCAATTTACACAAAGTATCACTAACAACATATCAGAAGTTATAGTTATTCAAACATTGTATATTTCTTACAAATTTGTTAAAAACCCCAGCGACTAAGCACGAAGTATAACGAATTTTGATAAAATAAAAAACACGTACACTCCATATTTACTTTTAGAATGTTTATACCAAGTTTTACTAAAATCATGGGGGCTATTGTGTAATTCGATTCGAAAGAAAAAATGTGTAAATTCGTATGAATTGTATTTTGTAGTATGATTTTCGAAAATGTATTTACAAATGTACTGAAACTTTTTTTCGAACCGGCCGTTTTTTATCCCCCTTTCGAAAAACAAAAATTACCCTTTCGTAAATGCAACTATGTAATACGAAAGCAAACTTCACAAACGTTAAAACATTCGTCTTTTATTCGAAAGCTAATTTGCTGTCAAAAAAAAAATATATATATATATTAAAATGTAAGAATTTTTATACAAAATATATGAAAAAGTGTTAAATAAATAATTAAAAATAAAAACATCAAATGTTTTATGTAAAAACATAAACGATTTTTTTTTTGTAATTATAGCGATTTTTGTTGAGTATTTAAAATTGTGGTAAATATTTCCAAATATTTGAACATTTTTTTTTAATATCAGAGCTTTTTAAGCTAGTTTTTTAGAATTAAAAAAATTCTTATTTTTGGTAATATTTTTCAAACTTTGTTTTTTTCCAGTTTTGGCTTTTTTTTTTATTAATTTTACAATTTTGGTAATATTTTTAAAATTTTTGTTAAATTTTTATTAAATATAGTTTTAGTATCTACTAAAAATTTTCTTGAAATTTAAAACAAGTTTCAATTAAATTTTTAATATATATAATTAAAACCTTAATTGAAAATATAATAAACTAAATAGTTGCACATTATTTTAATTGATACTACAATTTCCTTAATAAGACCGAATTCAATTAAACTTTTAATTGAATCAACAAATATTTTAATTACAACTAGATTTTAGTTTTTGCTGTGTAATTGTAAATGTCAGATGCAAAACACATACATTATCAAAACATTTACTCCAACAACTTATAAGTTTATGACTTTTTTTTCTACTACCCAGCAAAACCACACATTACCAAATCATGGGTAAAGTAATGTATAGCCATAGGGCTTCACGCATTACATTACACCTTTACTTCACTGATGACTTCTACGGACGATGAGTCTGATTGTAATGGGTGGACTAATTACCTTGTAGGGGGTAAAGTAACTGGTTACTTATATCGTTACATGGTGGTAAAAAGTAATGTGTATATAAATAGATTTACATAAAAAAAAATTGCATAAAAAATTTTTTTTACAGATATTTTTTTTTTAAATTAAATAAATTATTAAATTTTTATTATTAAATAAATTACGGGGTCATGCTGGGATTCGAACCTGGAGTCTCTGGCATTTAACAATTAGTTAGGCGAGAACTGTACCAACTGAGCTATCGATACATACAATATTTTATTGTATATAAAATGTAAATGAGTTGTTGTACTTCGTGTTTTCGTCCGTGATATCAAAAATATACACCTTACCCTCATGCTTACAAAAAATCACAAAGTAATGTGTCTTCAAATAGATTTTCAAAAATATATATTAATAATCACTTTACGTTTATAATTCATGCATTATCTAATTGATGACCGATAAGTCATTATTTTATGTTTTGAAGTAATGTAAAATGTAATGAGGTATCATTACAAGGTAATCCATGAGTGTTCAATTATCGGTAACTCTTGTTGGAAAATAATGATACAGGTAAAGAGTACACATTACAAGGTAATGCATTACTTTATCGCACCCATTACCAAAGTTTTGCTGGGTATTATCTAGCAATTTTTTTTTTGCTCATTTAAGCCGATTAATTTGTTGCACTAATTTTTTTTATTAATTAATTAATTTTTTTTATTAATTTTAACAAACAGTTTTGCTAATTTTCCCCGATGGTTTTATATTAAAAATAAAATCAAAAATAAATTAATGTCAGTCTCTACACTCACAGAAAAAACTAAAAACGGGTTTCAATTAAAAAATTTATTGAATCAATTAATATTTTAATTGATTTTGCACCTATCACGGCAATGATACTATCAATTAAACCTTTAATTAAAACTAAAAACGAAAAACAAGTTATAAATAACTTCCACAAAAAAAAAAAAAAAATATGATACCCACCAAAAAAGTGTGTGATCTATACGTTGGTTTGTGTGTTTTTTGCAATGCTGAGACTGTTTGTGTGTGTGCTTGTTTTGTTTCTTAACTTCAAATGTATTTGGTATTTTATACTGAAAATTTTCTACTTATGCATACAGTGTATGAAAAAATAATATGATAATTGCGTCTAAAATAAAATATGTATTTATATATTTAAAAGTCAATTAAAATATTAATTGATTCAATTAAATATTTGTTTAGAAACAAATTAAATTCAAATCAAATCTTTCATTAGATGTTTTAGGTTGATAATTTTTTCTGTGCTCATAACAATCCATGTTAAATATACAAAAGAAATGTCAAAACCACGAAATTTTTTGTAAAATATACAAATTTTTGTTTATTTTACAAAACTTTTTTTGTTTTTACGCATGGATTATTATCAGTATATGCAGCTAATGAAATTATACATTTTTAAACAAGAAATTAATTTATTTTAAATTTTTTTTTTTTTAAATTAAGATTTATATATTGCTAATTGTTGTCCCTTCCAATTTTTTATTATTTATTTATTTTTGTTTTCCACAACCACTCTTTTAATTTCAAAATGTCGATTTATTTGTCAAATATTTTCAGAAATTTTCGATTATTTTGCAACTTTCATTAAAAATATTTTTTGTTGAATTGTCTGGTTTAGGTGTTATTAAATAAAAAAAATAATGGTATCTGCTAGCTGTGGTTAAAACTAGAGGGCTTAAACTAAAAATTAGAAATTTCAAATTCAAGTTAATTACAGAATTCTGAAAACATCCTTAAACATTTAAACACATTATTATTCTCAAATGAATGCTTAACTTCCGCAGATTTTAAATATAAAAAAGTTTTTAGCATATTAATAGATTCCACGGCATTGAGACAAAATTTCTAAAAAAAACATGAAAAAATCAAAAAGTATAAATATCTCATATTTGTGATCAGCATTCCAATATTATGCGAAAATTATATATTGCAAAAGGAGGTCCATCCAAAAATTTTAATTGTGGCATAGTGTTATTAATAGAGAAGGCAAATTTCCTTTTTAATTTTTTTTTTGCATTTTTATGCTTTTTTTTGGATATGCTACTTGGAGCTTTAAAATAGCTTTTTCTTAAGATTTTGTCTTGTTGTTCCAAATTATTTACTTTATCTTTATAACAATATTTTTTTTTGCTTAAAATACACTGAATTTAACTTTTTTTTGTCTTCTCTGATTATTATATACAAAATAATTTAAAAAATATTTACCTTTTAACTTTTTGATCTATTTCAATTATTTCCAACAATTTTTGGGTAATTTTCTTATTTGTTTCAAATTTCTTCATGCCCAAATTCTCTAAGCGCATACCGATTAATTTGAAACACAAGGCCAAATGTTGCATTATATAACAATTTAACATATCCAATGTTATATTTGCTAAACACGTTAGGGGCATAGCAAGCAGCTCATAAAAGAAAGCATACCAATAATACACCGAATGTTGCCAATTAAATGGTGTCCACATGGGAAATGGTAACTGGTATGTGCTCATAAATAGCACTGTTGCAAATGCTGAGCCCACCACACTTAGGCTACAGATCATATAAAGAAATGTTACCCAACCGAATACTTTAAAAGAACGTTGCCACATTAAATGTTCTTGTAAGGTCCGCAACTCAAACATCTCATTTGTTTGCCATTCGTTAAATAAGGTTTTAGCCATTGAGCCATGATACCAAATACTTGCAATTTTTATTACCAGGGCTGTTTCAGTTAAGGCTATGTAAAGGACATCCGTGACCTGAGTTAAATCCGAACTAAAGAAAACTTCAAGCCACATTAGGGTGGTAAACGTAAATGTTAGTGGTATATGCAGTAGAAGATTGTATGCAAAAGTTGGTATTCTTAATATTTTGCGGCTCTTGAGATTATAATTGTCATGACTTGACCAAAGACCAGTGATTTCCAATATTTTTAAAATATTTCGGGCTTTTTGTGTTGTATCGAAAGTCATTGTTGAGTAATATTTAACATAGAAAGTCCCCTGAAGATTTCCTTAGGCAGGAATGAAATCCGGATAGGGACACGCCTACATCAGATTGCTTTTCACAATTTGTTAAATAAGTTTTGGGACTTTAGCACATTTAATTACTATAAATGCAATTAATGTTTATCCCGATGAAAATAAATTTAAATAACAAATATGCAGGTGCTTGTGCAAATTTAAATGTAACTGACACTAATAGAAAACATATGATTTTCTATTGTTGATTTACTTGAATAAACGTCACTACATTGCTAGGTCTGTCAAAAAAACAGAGCAGTATTTGGAAGATGACAAAGCCAATTGTGACAATTTTTTGTTGTTGTTTTTGTTTTTTCTTTGATATTTTAAATTTTGAATCTCGCTCCTAGACGAGGACAAGAAATTCTCATTGAGTTTGTGATTTAACATAACAAATATCTCTAGAAATTCTAATAACAAGTCCCCTGAAGATTTCCTTAGGCAGGAATGAAATCCGGATAGGGACACGCCTACATCAGATTGCTTTTCACAATTTGTTAAATAAGTTTTGGGACTTTAGCACATTTAATTACTATAAATGCAATTAATGTTTATCCCGATGAAAATAAATTTAAATAACAAATATGCAGGTGCTTGTGCAAATTTAAATGTAACTGACACTAATAGAAAACATATGATTTTCTATTGTTGATTTACTTGAATAAACGTCACTACATTGCTAGGTCTGTCAAAAAAACAGAGCAGTATTTGGAAGATGACAAAGCCAATTGTGACAATTTTTTGTTGTTGTTTTTGTTTTTTCTTTGATATTTTAAATTTTGAATCTCGCTCCTAGACGAGGACAAGAAATTCTCATTGAGTTTGTGATTTAACATAACAAATATCTCTAGAAATTCTAATAACAAGTCCCCTGAAGATTTCCTTAGGCAGGAATGAAATCCGGATAGGGACACGCCTACATCAGATTGCTTTTCACAATTTGTTAAATAAGTTTTGGGACTTTAGCACATTTAATTACTATAAATTCAAAATGTTTTGCAATTTATAGTTCAATTTAAGTTTAAGTTAATGCACTGTGGCACGAATTGGAAATTATTAAGAAAAAAATCTTCATAAAAAACTAAATAATGTGTAGGAGACGAATATAAAAATCATAAACAATTTTCTCTATGTTAAATTTTTACAAAAATGTCTTTTTTTATTTAAAATAAATTTTAAAATTTGTCAACATTAGGGAACATGTAGGGTAATGTGGTGTACCATGAAACAATTTGTATATTAACATCTATATTTCAGCAGAAATGATATGTAAAAGCCCAGTTTAAAGTGAGATGTACACTCAAAAAAAATAAGTTAGTAGAAAAGTTAGTAAAACATCTTGTAAATCAGGTATACTATTTTTCAGCAAATTTTTTGCTAAAATTATGTTTTAAACTAAAATTTTAGTTATACTTATTCAGCACTTAACTGTTTTGAGCTAATGTCTTACTAATATTTTACTAATGTTTTACTAATTTATTTTGCTAAAAAAATTGTGTTGATTAGCTCATCAATAGTGTGAAGGACAACCAGACTGGAAGATATACGCAGAATGAATTAGATGTCGCTGCATGTCACGATGTAGTAGTGACGAGGAAAATTATACTAAAAAGTACAAATCTAGTAAGACATATAAAAAAATCTACGATGGAAAATTTTTGTATCTGTTTTTCATATACTCAAAAAAAAAAGGTTTTTAAAGTCAGCAAAAAATTTTGCTGAGTCAGCAAAATTTTAGTCAGGAGGATGCTAGCAAAAAAATTGCTAATGTCAGCAAAATCTTTTGCTGAAAATCAGCGAGCTGATTTTTAGCAACAAAATAAGTAGATTCAGCAAAAGTTTTGCTAACACTTAGTAGATTACATATAAAAAAGCGTTGGTAAAAATTAATAAATTTTTTGCTGAATTTTAGTAGACTGAAAAAAACGCAAAAAAATTGTAAAAATAATTGTAATTTAGTTAATATATTTGCTGAAAATCATAAAATATATTTTTGTGATTCTTTTAAAAATAATTTACAATAATTACGAAATATAAAAATTTTCATTTTCCCACATTGACGACATGAATTAATTTAATATCTGAAAATATATAGAAATAAATATATATAACATAAAAATTTTCTTTCAACTACTTACATCAATGGTTGTCTAAATGATACTATCGTTTAAATGATGCTATCGCAACTGCCGAAGATAATTCTAGAAACGAAACGAAAAAATAAACAAAAACAAACGAAACGAAAAAAAACAACCCTTTTTTTTGCAATAAGAAAAAGGAACCATACAAATCTACCTAAGATGTGTGTCTTTCTCTTTTGCTTTACTCTGTCTACATGTCTGTATATGTTTTTTTCATTGCTGATTTTTTTACTTGTCTTGTTAGAGTTGTACTTTTTAGTATCATTTTCCTCTTCTCTACTACATCTTGACATGCCGCGACTTCTGCTTATCAGCACAATTTTTTTTAGCAAAATTAATTAGTAAAACATTAGTATATTAGTAAAGCATTAGTATAAAACAGTTAAGTGCTGAATAAGTATAACAAAAATTTTAGCTGAAAACACGATTTTAGCAAAAATATTTGCTAAAAAATAGTATACCTGATTTACAAGACGTTTTACTAACTTTTCTACTAACTTATTTTTTTGAGTGTACATAAAACAATATTGTGGATTGAATCAACTTAAAATTTTCGTTGGAACCGGCGTGTGAAAGTAATTGCCTATTAATTAAATAAAATATTTCAATTTAATAAAGATTAAATGTGTATTTGTTAACTAAATGTTTATATATATTAATAATCTTGTGTGGTCAAATTGCAAACAAATATACAATAGGTAGACAGACTAAAGCGAAAGACCAAGACATACATCTTAGGTAAATTTTTCTGTTTCCTTTTTCTTATTGCAAAAAAGGGTTGTATATGTTATATTTTGTTATTTTTTCGTTTCGTTTCTATAATTCTCTGCGGCATTTGCGTTCCTTTAAAATATAGCATCATTTAGACAATAATTGATGTAAGTAGTTCAAAGATAATTTCGTTTATGTCATACACTCAAAAAAATAAGTTAGTAGAAAAGTTGGTAAAACGTCTTGTAAGTCAGGTATAATATTTTTTAGCAAATTTTTTGCTAAAATCGTGTTTTCAGCTAAAATTTTTGTTATACTTATTCAGCACTTAACTGTTTTATACTAATGCTTTACTAATATTATACTAATGTTTTACTAATTTATTTTGCTAAAAAAATTGTGTTGATTAGCTCATCAATAGTGTGAAGGACAACCAGACTGAAAGATATACGCAGAATGAATTAGATGTCGCGGCATGTCACGATGTAGTAGTGACGAGGAAAATTATACTAAAAAGTACAACTCTAGTAAGACATATAAAAAAATCTACAATGGAAAATTTTTGTATCTGTTTTTCATACATGAAACAATATTGTGGATTGAAACAACTTAAAATTTTCGTTGGAACCGGCGTGTGAAAGTAATTGCCTATTAATTAAATAAAAAAATTAATAAAGATTAAATGTGTATTTGTTAACTAAATGTTTATATATATTAATAATCTTGTGTGGTCAAATTGCAAACAAATATGCAACAAATAGACAGACTAAAGCGAGAGACAAAGACATACATCTTAGGTAAATTTTTCTGTTTCCTTTTTCTTAATGCAAAAAAGGGTTGTACATGTTATATATTTTGTTATTTTTTCGTTTCGTTTCGTTTCTATAATTCTCTGCGGCATCATTTAGACAATAATTGATGTAAGTAGTTCAAAGATAATTTCGTTTATGTTATATATAATTATTTCTATTGTTTTTAGATATTGCATTAATTAATATCGTCAATTTGGGAGTATGAACATTTTTTTATTTTGAAACGTATTGTAAATTATTTTAAACAGAATCACAAAAATATGTTTTATGATTTTCAGCAAAGAAATTAACTAAATTATAATTTTTTTACAAATTTTTTAAGTTTTTTCCAGTCTACTAATATTCAGCAAAAATTTTTTGGCAAGGGTTTTTTAATTTCTAATCTACTAAGTATTAGCAAAACTTCTGCTGAATCTACTAATTTTGTTGCTAAAAATCAGCTCGCTGATTTTGAGCAAAAGATTTTGCTGACATTAGCAATTTTTTTGCAAGCACCCTCCTGACTAAAATTTTGCTGATTACAAAATTTTTTGCTGACTTTACTAACTTTTTTATTTGAGTGTATTTGTCTATATACGTCCGTACAGAAATTGTCTGTATTAAAATTTTCAAGAAATATAAAACTGCAAAATAAGCGCAAATTTTAAAATTTTGTTTCAAGATACATTTTGAAACGTAAATTTTTATTGTGAAAATATGCTGTTTTTAGGCCAAGCTTATGATTTTTTATTCAATTTAACTATATATAGTTGAGAATAAATAGGCAAAATACACTCATAAAAAAACCGTACAAATAGTTAAAATTCAGCTGCGACAACTGAAACAAGTACCTAAATTTGCGCCAACAGTATTTTCAATGAAGTTGAGAATTACGTTCTGCAAAATTTAGGTGGTTTAAATTTTTATGTAAAAAAGTTAGTTTAAATACAATAATTCGGTAAAAAAGCTATTAAATGAAAATAAAAATAGATCAGTTGAAATAGGC
Organism: Delia radicum; assembly: GCA_021234595.1. Classification (NCBI taxonomy): domain Eukaryota; kingdom Metazoa; phylum Arthropoda; class Insecta; order Diptera; family Anthomyiidae; genus Delia; species Delia radicum. The sequence continues at coordinate 181,949,268 of CM037852.1, read as the reverse complement.
ACATGTTTTCTGATAAATGTTAAAACTATGATAAAAAATTCAGTTAATATATAAATTAATATGAAACTAAATGTTGCTGAAATATATATCATTTTGCCAATTATTTATTTAACGAAAAAAAAACAAAAAAAAAAATTCATTTAATTTAATACTTTTACAAATTACACAATTCAAAACACTATAAAAATTCACTTAGTATCGTTTCATTTTTCACGTTTTTTATATCAACCTCGATTGTTTGCGATTGCTTTGTTTTCTCTATTAATACAATGTAGAATTGTTTAAAAATAATAATGAGCTGAAAAAAGGGAAAGACCACATTTAATCATATTCACTTAAGTTAATATATTTTTTGTTTTAATACTCGTACTAACCTTATTATTTTATCAGTTTAATTATATTTTAAACCATAACAATTTTTCGTGTTTCGGGCTTGGCTTCCTACATATTTGCAAAACAGCCACTGCGTTTATTTTTCTCGATCATTCTTGTCTGTCTTCAATTTCAGCTTTCTTCATCAATGAAATGTAGAATTGTGTGAAGGGGATAAGAGTAGAATAAAATAATATTTAATCATATTCACATAAATAAATATACCTTTTATTTTGATACTAACCTTATTATTTTAATTATATTATTTAATGTTTTTTTATTACTTCAATATTTTAGACGGCAACATTTTGTCTTACTTTCCTATCGGTATTTTTTTTTCTGACTGAAGCACAAACATGTTTTTATATACAAGCGCTTGTTGTTGTTAAAAATGTATACATACTTGGAAAGCAACCACCACTACATTTATTATAGAAATGCACGCACACATAATCACAAGCGTACACACATTTGAAACAAATTCACAAGATCATTTAAAAAATTAAGCTGAATATTAGAAGAAGAAATTAGCTCAAGGACAACTGCAATTTGTTCATGTGGTAAAGTGGGATAACTGATAACTTTAGTTAAATAACAGATTTAATCAATATCAACAGAAAAAATTAGCTCAATTGAGTTGGAACTCGGTTACCAGACTTTTCAACTAACCTTTTTTAATGAGTGTAAGGGTGCTATAAATGGTTCGGTTAGAGTCTTTTACACCCTTTACGATTATAATATTGTCACATTTTCTCATTCACAAAGATAGCATGGATATTGTGTGGAACACCCTTGCATACCAAATAAAATTGTCAACACCTTTATATCCAACAGTAACTTTCCATTTATGTGTGGCATAACTGACGAAACGGAGTATTTTGTTCATCACTACGTAAGTTTATTTTGTGCTAGTCGCTTATGCAATTAGAACTCATGGTAACAGATTTTCGTTACGCAATAATACTGCTTTCAAGCCTAAATATAGCATTAGAGATTTCATATAAAAAAAAATAAAACTTTTTTGAGAATACTTACTTTTACATGAACAGTCGCCATTCGTCTGCTTTATAATTGTGATTTAAAGCCGAAAATAGTTTGGCTACATCAGAGCAATATACGAGATTACTGTCATTTTCATCAGTCTCAAAACATTCTTCAAATAATAAAGTCCGGTCACTGCTTCTACAAGATGTTATACGAAAACCTCTTTGCATCAAATTCCACTAATTTAATCTCGACCCGAGGATTTCAAGTTGTCGTTTTGACAAATGTAAATCTCTAACGAGATTGTCGAAATCTGCGTTTAAAACAAAATGCCACTCCGTTGTAGTACATTTGGTGTTAAGGCACTCATCTTCCTCCCAATCTTTTTCAATTTAAACAGCAGCTATCCTCGTTATCGGACCTTCATCATTCGCACATATCGGTTTTGTATCAGTCACAATATTTGCGTACTTTATATTTTTGCGGTTTAATAACTCAGTCAATTTTTAACGGATTTTTAAAAACGAAGTTGCGTATTTCTCCAAAATAAATTTTTTTTTGTTAATAAATTCATATATAGTACGGTTCCTTTACAAAATACTTTGTAAAAACATCTCCAAATTTGAAAAATGGCGGATAATAATGCATCTCAAAGTTCCCGTACTCCTTCAAAAAATCAGAAGATTTTCTTTAAAATTTACAAAAATGTTCAAAAATTAAAATTTACTAAAATGTTCAAAAATTAAAATGTTCAAAAGCTAAAATGTTCAAAAACTAAAATGTTCAAAAATTACCATCCCCCAAAATCGAGGGCTGGCTTTAGTGGGTGTTGTGGTGTAATGCTTCGCGCATTGGACTGTTACACAGATGGTCCCTGGTTCGATTCTCGGTGACGACAACATCAATTTAGAAAAATAATATGTATGAGTTTTCTATCACTTATATATATCGCGGTGTTTTTTTTATTTATTTATTTATTTAAAACAAAAAGCTTCAATAAATTCGCCAACTCTACATCAGGTAGCGAGCAACAACTATTCTAAGACTTATCATCTTGCACAATTACAGTGTTTCCATGTTTGAAGAGCTTTATCTTTCACCACCTTTCATCTCTCCACTATCCCCTTTCCAAAGATAGCAACACATTAATTAATAGGAAGAATTTTCTGAGTGTTGTTTCTCTTTAAAAAAAAAAGTTATATAATATGGACATAAATGTTTGAATAAAAAACACTTTTTGAAGAAATATTATAATCATTGAGAAATACAGTTTTATTAAAATTGAACGTGAAAATAAAAAAAATCTTTGAATAAAAATTAAAATATTTTAATTGGATACGATGATATAAATTTAAAACATAAAAATAAAACTTTATTGCATTTTTTTTTTTACCTGTGAGTGTGTTTTTTTTTCTAAACGAAAATGAAAATAAGAATTTATTATAAAAAAATCATAGTGTTTTCATATATAATTTTTATAAAATTATTTTTTAAAATAGATTTTTTGTAATATTTTGGGTTGACGCGGAGAAATTAGCTATCGTCAAAATTTCGAGTGACAAAGATGTTTAACATAACAATTTTCGTAATACATATTTACAGTTTTTCAACAATAAATAATAGATTTTTTTTCTGTTGTACAAAAAAATTGTGTTCAATAACATTTTATAAAATACCAAAATGAAAACAAAAAATATGTTATAACTCTGCTATCGAAAATGTTAAAGTTATTTTTAATAAAAATTCAAATTAAACTTCAACTTTCAACACAAATGAAAAAAATTACATGACTATCTTAAGGACATAAAACTTAACTCCCCAGCAAAACCACACATTACCAAATCATGGGTAAAGTAATGTATCGCCATATGGCTTCATGCATTACTTTACACGTTACTTCACTGATGAATTATACAGGCGATGAGCCTCAAAGTAACTCATTACCTTGTAGGGTGTAAAGTAACTGGTTACTTATATGGTTACGTGGTGGGAGAAAGTAATGTGTCTATAAATAGATTTTCATAAAAAAAATTCATAAAATTTTTTTTTACAAATACTTTTTTTTTATTAAATAAATACATGGTCATGCTGGGATTCGAACCTGTGGTCTCTGGTATTTATCAATTTAGTTAGGCGAGAACTCTACCAACTGAGCTATCGATACATACAATATTTTATTGCTTAAAATGTAGATGAGTTGTTGCGCTTCGTGTTTTCGTTCGTGATATCAAAAATATACACCTTACCATTATGCTTACAAAAAATCACTAAGTAATGTGGCTATAAATAGATTTTCAAAAATATATATTAATAATTACTTTACGTTTATAATTCATGCATTATGTAATTGATGATCGGTAAGTCATTATTTTATGTTTTGAAGTAATGTAAAATGTAATGAGGTCTCATTACAAGGTAATCCATGAGTGTTCAACTATCGGTAATTCATTACTTCTTGTTGGAAAATAATGATACAGGTAAGGAGTACACATTTCAAGGTAATGTTTTACTTAATCGCACCCATTACCAAAGTTTTGCTGGGTCCTTAGGGCATTTGAAGTAATTTTTTGAAAATTACTAAAAAAATTTCACAAAATTAAACTATCAATAAAAGCGTATTAGAATATCAGTATTCTATAAATAAATATGTATTTATATAGCAAGGTGTATTATACCTGTGCAAAGTCGCAAATTTAGATGACTCAAAAAATTATGTTCAATAACTTTTCGAACAAAAAAATAATTTTGTCTTTGCAGTAGAAAATCTAGCAGATATTTTATTTTTGAGTATGCATAGAAAAATGTATCTATACAAACCACAATAATGACAGAAATCATGATGAGCGGTCAAAATTTTATTCGAAATGTCGCTGTTCCTCTGGGCCCTCTCCTCTACTAAAAAATAAGGCCAACACGAATTTTGTATCCCATACACTCAAAATATTATGTAGTTTACTGTTTGTAGTTTAATAAAGAAAGTTTTCAGTTGAGTTAAAAATAGAGGAACATCCATTTATTTTTATAAATAAATATTTCTTTTAAACTTTTTCAAACATTTGTTCAACACAATTTACTGCCATTTACCGTTTATTTTAGTTTCATTTGTTATTTTTATCCAAAAAAATTTAAATTTCAAAAAAAATTAAATTTTGTTTCTATTTTTTCATTAGAAAGTTTTGTTTATATACAAAATTATTTTAATTCAAATTACAAGAAGTTGAAAATTTTTACACATGAGAAATGCAAAACAAACAAACAAAAGCAAAAAACTGAAATAATTTCAACTAACTGAATCAAAATTTTATTTTTACTGATTTCTAGTTAGAATTTGTTATTTTTTTTTTTTTAACTTACTATTCCTTTGTTCTTACGGATTTCTAAGTTATTTAAACGATATTTTAAAATAAACCGGATTTTGAAGTGATTTATCATATATATTAAATTACATTTTCAGTTAATTTAAACTTTAAATTATTTCATGTATAGTATTTTGAGTGTAGAGCAATTCCATATGAAAGCGATCACCTTTTGGACGACCCCTCTCCGATTTTAAAATAAATAGTCTCAATCGATTGCCCATATTTTTTTTTTTTTATAGTGACTTTCAATGAGGTCCCTTATGAAGAATTCTTCAATTTTGTCACATGACAGTGGTGCACACCACCACTAAACCAGTCACTATAGAAAAAAAAAAATATGTATGTACATTATTTTTTGCTGGGCAATCGATTGAGACTATTTATTTTAAAATCGGAGAGGGGTCGTCCAAAAATTTGCCAATTTTGATCGTTTTCATATGGAATTGCTCTGTATAGTAATGAGTAAAATCCAATTTGCAGCGATGCTTACTCAAATTTTAAAGTTTTTTCCAATTTTCACGACATCAAATTTCGGTAATTGAAAGGGTACAGGAACTGAAATTCATGCATCGTCGAGTATTCGTCGAGGTGAATTTCATTGAAGTAAGAGATGATCAGTCCAAATTGTTATTGAGTTGACATGTTTTCACTCATATATTAGTTGATTAAAAACTGTTGATAATACACTTATTTCAATTTACATTTCGTGCTAATTTAAACTTTAACTCTTTAATATTAATATTTTAATATTTTTTTGAAAAATTTAATTTTTATGTGTTTACAAGTCAAATTTCTATCAAAAAAGTTGAAGATTTAGAAATGTTGAGGTTAAAAAGAAGAATAAACGTTTTTCTCTAAAAATTATAAACAATATTAATTTTTAAATCAGACTAGACTAGTTTTGGCCTTTTTTTATGAACAGGCTCATCAGTGATTTTACATTTAAATTGTATTATTATTTGTGTCATATAATTGTCAGATTGTGTCTATATGATACATTTTTCAACAACCTCCGTCTGTAAGAATCAAACCTGCGCTCATCCTACAGTACAAACGTAACAATACCAAGTCATGATCGTTTAGCGATCACACCCAAGTATGGCCTCGAATCTAATGCAGCTAAATTGCAGTTTTCTTTCCTATTAGGTTTTCTGTTATTCAAATATTCTATTAAGATTGTTTTCATATTATTTTTTAAAATTTTTAAAAATTTTGATATTTTTAGAAATTTTTTTCAAATTGTTATTTGGCAACTCTAATCGCTCAAAATAATATTAAAAACAAAAACTGGCCAATATTTTGCATACTTACATTTTTAAAATAACGGAAAAATCTTGTTTCGATAAGTGATTTTTCTCCAAAAGTACATAAATGGTGAACAACAAATTTCGCTATTGCTAATTATTTTTTATACATCTTTATCGAAACCGGTAAATAACTTTTATCAATTAATTACACAAGTATACACGGTTTTGGATCTAAGCAACCAAAAGCTGTTTCTAAGGTTATTTGGGGCGCTGAATCCGAATCTGCACTCCGTTTTTTGATACTGGTTCTAGTTTTCGAGATCTTAAAAAAACACATTTTTTACAATTTTTGATAATTAATCTCCATTTTATTCATTAAAAAGTGTTAAATTAGAAATGAAGAGCAGTCGAACTGAGTCGCTTGGACTGTTTGGGATCTGTTTCACGCATTAAAGTCCAACAGTATTTTGAGAGGCATTCGAGCTCTAATCTTGCAATAATTTTGCAACAAACTGTCGATTATCTGCTTGAAATCCGGGGATTTGCGGTTACCGAGAAAGTTGTGAACAACATCTTGACATGATACCCATGCTGCTGCTTCTTTGGGCATCCGTGATGCGAGCAATTCTGATTTTTGTTTCGATAAATTCAATTCACGAACCAAATCATTGAGTTCACTTTGGGAAACTAAATGTTTTTCCTCCATGTTAAAATCGTTTCCACTGTTCATCGATGATGAAGTAGAAGTTTCCATGGAATTTGCACTCGTACCTGGACAAATTGTCAAAGGATCATTGCTCGCACGTGGAACTGGCTTAGACACTGATAATACTTCAGGATTTTTATTTTGCTAGTTTTTTTGCATTTAGACCGACGACATTCATCAAGCAAAAGTTACAATCATCTACATGATTTTTCGGCTCTCTCCATAACATTGGCAATGAAAATGAAAAACATACTTTTTTACCGCGTGACCACTTGTATAATATTGTGCTACACGCGTTACAAAACAATTTCGGTACCCACGGCTTGTAAGTGTTTGATACAGAGAAACCAAAATAATAAAAATATGCATTTCTGATCACATTAGTAATAGCTTTGCCACTTTTGCTGATCATATAACATCAGCAAACATAACAAGAACACTTTTAATCAACTTTACAATTCTGTCTTTGCATTTTCACATGTTTTGAACTAAAAAAAAAAACTTTAAAAATACAATTTAAATAATGTTTCTAGCGAGGCTAACAGCTGACTGTCATTATGATAGCACAGTGCTGCCAACATGCGCGAAATCACAAACTAGAACCAATTTTGAAAAACGAAACCCGAATTTGAATTCAGCACCTCAAATAACGTCAAGATTTGTTCTCATCTGCTCTGATCCAAAAGTTGACCGGAATTTGTAAACTTGTGTTATCAATAATGAAAACAACTTTAATTAAAAATTATTTAAATGAAAAATAAATAATTGAATCGAAACGATTTAAATTGATATTACAGAACTATACAAAATTCGAAATAAATATAAGAATTGTAAAGAAGTAAAAATAAAGTTTCAAAAATTAAATCAATGCAATTAAATTTAATTACTATAATAATTAGTTACTGACAATTTAAAATACAAAACACGGCGATCAGTTTAATATAATTAGGTAAATCATTCCACAATTTCACAGTTACTACACTTGCATTCCTTATATTTTTCAATATTTTTTTAAGAAGCCAAAAAATTTTATTTTTCAAATAAATATATGGCAATCTTGGTATTACAAATTTTTAACATTTTTTAAACCACGTTTATAGCAATGGCTTCAAACGTTCACATGCTTTTTATTGCGTCGCAATATCGCACTTCTATCAAAAGTTATAGGCATTTCAAAATTGACGTGTCTTTAAAGACACGTTGGTAAAAAATGGGTTAATATTAAAAATTTAATTTGAATAGTATATCCTTAATTTGGTCCAGGACACACATTATTCAGTCAGAATATCTTCAAAATACAAGGAAACGAATAGATGGATCTTTTTAAAGTTTACCAAAAAGAATATGTTTAGCGATAGTACGTACCCCAGTGTAGAAATGTAATGACATGTCATTACTTTTCTCACTACCATTTCTCTGCATTACTTTAACACAAATAATAAGGACTTACTAATAACTAGGTAATTTTCCCATTATTTTAATACAAGCAATAATATATTACCGATAAGTACTTATTGTTATCATTATTTTAATTATAAAGTAATGATCTAAAAAAATTGTCTATACTAGAATAAAAAAAAAACTACTGAATATTTTCTGAAATTTCTTTTTTTATTTGAAAGTACAATCCTTCCGGTTAATAATGGAAAATAATTTCATTCAAATGGCTGCCTCGGCTGGCCATGCAGTAGCCTACACGATCGGTCCAATTTTTAAGCACGTTATCGATTGTGTGCAGCTGTATTTCACCAATGGCTTCAGGAATATTGTCCTTTAAAGCGTCAATTGTCTCTGGCTTGTTGGCGTAACACTTATCTTTGACGGCACCCCACAAATAATAGTCCAACGGTGTCAAATCGCAGCTCCAAGGTGGCCAAACGACATCAGCTCTGCGGCTGATAATGCTATCTTCAAAAACAGGGCGCAAAACATCGAGTGTAGCTTCGGCTGTGTGGCACGTTTCTTGGGTGTACGCACTGTTTTTGGTTTTTCACGCTTTGGTTTATCGAGGATGCCAATTTCTTTCACTTTTATCACAAGATAGCGAACATACGGAGCTGACGGTGCTTCTCTTCTTCCAAAATCCGTACGCAATTTTCGCACACATTCTGCAACATTACCATGATTTTCAAAGAAATGTCGCAATATTTCCCAGCGTTGTTCAAGCGTATACACAACCATATTCGTTCAGCGGAGGGATAAAACTAATTATATGTCAAATCAGACATGAGCTAAGTGTTACCATTCACGAAATAAGCACAAGTTGAATAAAAAACGTTAGATGGCGGACCCTTTAGAATGAATCCGGTGTGTCCTTTCACCAAAATAATATATTGATCAAAATGACCCAGTGTAGAAAAGCTCTACCATATAAGAGGTTATATAAGTACATATTTGCACTCATAGCAATAAACCTGTAAAATAGCAAAAAAAAAAAACTTCTAAAAAATGGTTAAAAATTACTTGCAGAAAAAACTGCTAAAATTAACAGATCTGTTTACTAAATATTAGTAATAAAAGAATAGGAAAAAACCTGATTACAATTATTTAGTTATATTTGAGCTAAATTTTAGTTAATTGAAAGTATTAAAATAATCTGCTAAACATTTACTAAATATTAGTAGACAAAAAAATCATTAAAAATGTGAAATTTTTAGTTTTTTTTTATAAATTGATTGTTGGGCTTGAGGTCAGAAAATTGACAAATAAAACAATTTAGATTTTAGTTTTAAGTTAATCAATTCATTTATTTTATTTTAAATATCCATATTTCGAACAACGATCTGTTGTTCATCATCAGGAGAGGTCTATTAAAAATATACATTAATTTTATATGAATTAATTTTTTTAAATCACAGAAAAACTTTTTTTTATACAAAAAATATGAAAAATGACAAATTATTTAGTAAATGATATGATTTTTTTTTTTTAACTCAAATAAAAGTCTGCCGTTATAAAATCAGCAATCTATAATATTTTAGCAAAAATTTCTGTTGATTTTAGCAAAATAAACTGTTATTTTCATTCTACTAAATTTGAGGTAAATATTGCAAAAATTTTGGTAATATTACAGTTTTTGTTTTCTCATTTTTTGTTTACAAATATTTAGTAGAATTTTTTGCTAATTTCACAGAGTAAAATGCTAAATTAATTAACTAAAATTTACATTGAATATAACTAAGATTTTGTAAATTAAACAGATTTATTTTTGCTGTTCTTATTTTATTAATATTTAGCAAAAAAAAAAAAAAATCTGCTAAATTTAGCAATTTTTTCTGCAAGGTAATTTTTAACTAATTTTTAGTAGCTTTTCTGCTATTTTTACAGGTTTATTTCTATGAGTATGGTAATGACAAGTACTTACAATTGTTGTTACATATCTCCTTACTTTTATACGGGGATGTCATGCTACATAATAACATATCATTTCTAACCATCTTACTAAAAATAGAAAAATATGTGGTTACCTATATGCTTACCAGTGCGGACAAAAGTAATAAGTTTGAAAATAAATTTTCAAAACAACTAATAAAAAAAAAATTTTTTCTTAATAAAACAGGGATTTTAAACTGGGATTTCAGGTTGTCAGTCAAGCGCTCTACCATCTGAGCAATCTCGACTTTTTATACTTGATAGATAAAAACATAAATGACTTGCTTATACAAAATGTCTTTACTTTCGAGCTTGCAACCAATTAAAAATAAGTACTTATATACTTATGTATGTAGTTCATAGAGTTGAAAAAATAATGAGTCTAGAAAAATTTTGACATCTTTACCCAGTAAAATAGTAAAATCCAAATAACTGGTTGCAGAACAGCTTATACTGTATTATAACCTGTTCTAATTTCTGTTCTGCAACTGGTTCTTTTTATGTGGAGTTTGTCCCATTTGCAATAGGTTCTTTACCTCCAAACAAGAACAGGTTGCTTTAGAACCGGTTCTAGAACCAGTTATAGAACTGGTTCTTGGGCAGTGACACCTTACATTTCGACTCCCAGGAACATGTTCTAGAACCGGTTCCATGTAACCGGTGGTAAAAGAAGTTGTTCTAGAACAGGTTCAAAGGTAATCCGTTCTAAAAAATTTTGCTAGGTACTTTATACTGAAAATAATGACAAAAAAGTACTTCTATATAACGCAATATTTGCATTTGCATTGAAATACTGATAAAATTAACTAGTTACTAGTGTGTCCTTATTATCTGTGTTAAAGTAATGCTGAGAGTGTAATCTGGCGTCATTACTGGTGGTCCCAAAAGTAATGACATGTTATTACCGTTTCTACACTGGCAAGTTATGCAAAAACTTGTAACATTTTGCCAAGTTTTAATTTTTTTCTCTGAACTTATTTATAAATAATCCTTGGTTAATCCTTATCTGACCAGTTTATTGAAAGATTCTGATGTACGTAAGATTATAGTAACTATTTCCTAAAAACTTTATCAACAAATTTAATTCTAAACACAATATTTAATATATCGCAGCACTGTATTGCAATAATTAAAAATCAATCAGTGACCAACAATGTAATAATGTTTCATAGCACCCACTAGATTATGACGCTTGCATAACCAATCTTCATAAATTATTTATAGTCATTAAATTGCCTCAGCAATTAACCTTTACTTAAATTTTTTTATTAAGAAACTTTTTTATTAAAAAAAAAACAAATTTTTTTTAAAAATAATTTCTTTCACAATATTTCTACAACTGGTCACATATGACCAATGAGCAGATTAGTTCTATAAATTACTTTATACAGTGCAATATAATGCTTTGATATTGACTAAGAAACAAACCACGATAGTTCTAAGCTGTGTTTTTATGTAAACATTAAGTATACTTCTCTTGAGGATGACATTCGACAAATGTCAAAATATTGAGAAATGAATTAATTTGTATAAAACTGAAATGTCGAAAAAATACAACTTGTAATTACTTTATACATTATTTATGATATTTATTTAAATTACAATTGTCACTAAGTCCGAGGGTTTCTGCCTACACACGATACAAATAAAAGTAAATTTCAATCACGAAAATCTCCGATTCAAGAACTTTAATTGCTGAAATTGCGCCAACAACGAAAATTGCTAATTCAATTAGAATTTGATTAAAAAGTGATCAATATCGTATATTTTTCCAAAAACAAAATTGTTGTTGCCATGCCAAATGTTTTGTTGCCATGCCAAATGTTTTGTTGCCATACCAACTGTTTTTTTTTTTTTTATAAAAATGTTGTTGCCACACCAAATGTTTTTATAGCTTGAAATTCAATGTTATTGAATTTCAACCGGCATGAAATTCTCATTTGGTTAGCAAATTTATTTATACTTAAGCGAACGAGTTCACACAGAAATTAGTTTTTTTCTTTCTATTGAAACGTAGGGAGTTTGGCAACATTTTTTTGGATTTTTTTTTGCAAAAATAAGCCTTCTTGTTTAAACCATAGGATATTTTTTAAAATAATTTTTCAATTTATTTTTAGCATTTTTTTGTTTAAAAATATGGTTCCCCTTTTATTGAACAAAATTTAACTTCAAAAATTACATTATCAATTTTATGATAATGTTTTAAAATAAATTAATATTCACATTTAAACAACTGAAATTAAATCATTTTACTTTATGAAGTAATAAACCAAATGACGATTAATACAATCTAATTTAAATGGATTTAAAATATTTATTACTACTGCATAAACATTTATAAAAAAAAAACAACTACATATATAAATATTAAAAAAAAACAACAACAATATATTTTTTTACCGATAGTATAAAAAAATTTCAAGCAGGTTCCAAATTTGAGCAAATTTTTAATTGATTCAATTAATTTTTAAAATTTTCAACAAATCAACAAATTGAAAAAAGTAGGGAAATATTTGTTTCTGTCTACGAAGGCGCCTTGAATGGTCGTCTGTATTGAGAAGGATTCTTGCATTGATGTAATGACATTGTTAATAGTATTAATTTTTAAATCACGTTGAAAGTCCTTGTATCTAATGTACCATGGTGCGTTCACAATATTACGCATTACTTTATTTTGAAATCTTTGTATAATGTTAATACTATGTTGGCTTGCACAGCCCCGCAGTTGAATGCCGTTCTTCTATAGCGGTACCATAAGTTAAGGGTGTTTTCATACAGGTATAGAACTTTAAGTTGGCAACACTTGTCAGCTGTCAAGTGATTATGTTTGGTTTGGTTTGGCATTTCAACATGAATAGACTGACGCCTGAACAACGCTTCCAAATTTTGCAAATTTATTTTGAAAATCATGGTTCTGTTCGAAATACTTATCGCGCACTACGTCCATTTTATGGTCAACATAATCGTCCATCCGAGCAATTAATTCGATTAACTATGGAACGTTTTCGCACCACGTTTACTCTAAATGATAATATGCATCCACAGAGACGTCGTACAGTGCTTACAGAAGAAGTTATTGCTGCTGTAGAGCGTAGCGTAGAGGAAGATCTCAATCAGTATATGCGCCATCGTGCACAGGAATTGGATATGTGTCCATCCAATTTATGGAAGATTTTGCGGAAATTTCTTGGCAACAATTGAAGCTACACGATTAGCTAGCAAGGCGTAGATTCGGTGAATGGGCAAAAAACAAGATTGCTGTTGATCCTGATTTTCATAAGCGAATTTTGTTTAGCGATGAAGCTCACTTTTGGTTAAATGGATACGTCAATAAACAAAACTGCCGTATTTGGAGTGATGATAATCCTCAAATGTATGCTGAGACAGCGTTACATCCAGAAAAACTGACTGTTTGGTTTGCTTTATGGGCTGGTGGTCCGTACTTCTTTAAAAACGATGCTGGTCAGAACGTTACAGTCAATGGTGACCGCCATAGAGCCATGATTACTGACTTTTTCGTTCATCAATTGAACAACCATGATGTGCAGAAGCTGTGGTTTCAACAAGACGGCGCAAGATGTCACACAGCTCTTGCCACAATTGATTTATTTATTAAAGGAAACGTTTGGTAACCGCATAGTTTCACATTTCGGACCAGTGAATTGGCCTCCAAGATCGCACGTTTTAACACCGCTGGACTATTTTCTGTGGGTATATGTGAAGTCGCTAGTCAACGCCGATAAGCCCGAAACGATTGACCATTTGGAGGACATCATTCGCCGCGTTATTGCCAATATACGGCCACATATGTTGGGAAAAGTCATCGAAAATTGGAGCTGCAGATTAGACTACGTCCGAGCCAGCCGTGGAGGTCATATGCCAGAAGTCATATTTAAATTATATTGCCAGAAGATTATTTTTCGAATAATGTAAATTTCATAACAATTTAAAAAATTCATCTTTGTTTTATTCCATTTCAAAGTTCTATGCCTCTATAAAAAACACCCTTTACCTGTTTGTAAATAGTTAACTTGTTTTGGACAGACAGTGATGAATTTCTTACGAAGAGAAATTTAAAACTTACTAAGAGAATTTCAAAAACTTAATTATTAATTATTTAAAAATTTTTTTTTATCGTTTATTTATCAAAAATATGTTTTATAACAAAAAATTACATACATATGTCGCAAAATTTTCATAAGGATTTTGTGTTTTTTGTGTGCGTGTGAGTGAGAGAGTTTCGTACCTAATTTTATAAACTTAAAATAATTATTTTTTAGAGTTAATTTTAAAATCGAAACTTTTTTTTTTTATTAAAGGAAAGAAAATATCATCACTTCATTTTATATTTGGGGTTGACCTAAGATTTTTTCTTTTTGATTTCGTTTTAAAACCACTTTACAAGGTGATTACGATGCATTACAAACTACCTGGGATAACACATTTCAAATCAAAAAATAATAATAATTGAAAAAAAAAATAACTAATTTACATACAAATACAAGAAAGTTGAGGAAGAAGTTTATATAACTTAAACGAATACGATTAAAGAATTGTAAAATTAAACGAGCATTAAGTGGGGGTTTTTAGTACTCGGGTTTAAGAAAGAAATTAAAAATGAAAGAAGAAGAAAGGGCGGGTAATAGAAATTTTACAATATTGTTCCTGGTTTTCTTAAAGGCAATCGCCTTCTTTGTCCTAATAAACCTAAACCGCGGGCTTGTTGTTTAGTGGTAGTCTCCGTCTCCTCTGTAGTGTCATCCTTAGGTTCTTCATTTTCAGCTGGGGCAGATGTTTCCTCTTTATTCTCAGAAGATTCTTCTGAAGAGGATGGTGAAGATTCTTCAGCAGCAGGAGCAGCTTCTATTAAGAATAAAAACAAAGGTTATGATTTTATTTCTGTTTGCTTTAAAATGTTTAATAGATATTTCCTTACCTGTTGTTGAAGGTCCTACTTTTAGACGTCTATTGGCAAGTAAAGGATTGACTTTGCGTGGTGCCACCGGTAAAGGTGCTGCTTTTGGCCTGGGGCTATCAGTCTTATGTAAACCACCTAAACGTGGACGATTCTTCAAACGATTCAAACCACCAACATTAGCAGATGCTGCTGACTCTTCAGCTGGTTTTTCAGCAGCTTCTTCTCCTTCTCCCTTAACGTCATTGTGATGTGTACTATCGGCTGCTGAATCTTCAGCAGCTGTTTGAGGTGTTGATTCAGTAGTGGTACGGCCCAATTTACCGCGTCCAGGTAAACGTCCACCAGCAGCACGATTAAGATTGAAACGTGATGGTCTGGCCGTAGTCGAAGGTTTATCATCTACGCTATTTTCACTATCGTTAGCAGCTTCTTCTTCAGCAGCTGGTGCCTTGGTAGTAGTTGTACGACTACGTCCACGTATATTGAGTGTGGGGCGACCACCACGCAGAGTACGTGCGGTTGTGCTAGATACAGTCTCTTCATGTGCTTCTTCGGATTCAGCGTTGGCTGGAGCTTCCGTAGTGGTAGAGCTTCCACGAATATTAAAGCGATTGCGTGCTAAAAATACAGATTCTAATGAAATTATAAAGATTCATTCCTCATGTGACTCACACACTTTCTGTTGTGAAAAGTTTCAATGCATTGTTTTTAAATTCTAGATATATGTTAGTCTTAAGTGGAATGTTTTTAGGAAAGAAACTTAAAAGCCTCAAATAAATAGAAACTAATACTGCTTGGAGATCTTTTGATACTTCCTCTTTCAGGGTTGCAGAAACTAGATAAAGAGAGAGACAGCTATGGGTGGATTTTATTAACCTATTCCTGCTCAGGACAGTTCTTTCGAATTTGATGCTGAATTTAGATGAATTAGCTTAATGAGAATTCTCATGTGACACACACACTTTCTGTTGTGAAAAGTTTCAATGCATTGTTTTTAAATTCTAGATATATGTTAGTCTTAAGTGGAATGTTTTTAGGAAAGAAACTTAAAAGCCTCAAATAAATAGAAACTAATACTGCTTGGAGATCTTTTGATACTTCCTCTTTCAGGGTTGCAGAAACTAGATAAAGAGAGAGACAGCTATGGGTGGATTTTATTAACCTATTCCTGCTCAGGACAGTTCTTTCGAATTTGATGCTGAATTTAGATGAATTAGCTTAATGAGAATTCCCGAATCCAAATCCCGTAAAAAATAATATGTTGCAATATTTTTTAAGACCAGTGGACTGACTACTCTCTCAGATAATTTTGACACTTAAGTGCAATGTTTAGATCCATAAGTCAGACCTATCAAAGGGCAGTAGTAATGATGAGTTTTCACTGGATAGGAAAAAAGTCCGTTAGTCAGACGATGACCAAAACAATGAGAATACTACGCGCTCCACAGTTCGGAAAGTGGTCAGCCATCTTATTCTCATGATACCCAGGAACCCAGCTTGATGTTGATGAATTGAATTTACCAAAACGGATATCAGTGCATTTCGTCATCGGTTGACTGACCATCAGACACTCGCTAACCTACTTCTAGATGAACTCATTTGCATATTATATTTGAGGTCTGAAACAGTTGTACCTAGAGTACCAATAGTGCAAAGTAGCCCCTAAACGGACCGGTAGTTTTTACTTAATGAAAATAAATTATTAAACCTAAAACCAAATTCCTAACTCCAGCGGTTTAGTCAGGCCATTAGGGGAATAGTAATTCCCTCCATCCCGTATGAAGTGCCAAAAATCACATATTAACGGATGTCTATGCTGGAGGAGAGCGTTGCCCTGGTAAGTGAAATCGTGGTTGCTTGCGATTTTAATATCCACATCTCCTCATGGCTTTGTCATTCGACCGGAAAGACATCCGTTGGCACTTATGCTGAGCTTTTCGCCAACACACATTCCGTGTGATAAAGGACATTCTCAGTACATTGTCGACATTTTTCTTACTTCGAACCCTGAAAGTATGAATAGTTCGTGACTCGTAGCGTTTCACAAGCAGCCAGAAAACGCTTTGGTTTTATATATGAAAAGTCTCAATGGATCCAACTTAAGGCTTTTTAGCGGCAGTTCAACTTGAACCTCCGTTTCTTGAACGCATTTTTCCTCCCGAAAATACCGCCTACGCGATAGCAGGAACCTAGGTACCAAATTTCAAGTTCCTACACTCAGGAAAAAAAGTTTATTCATATTGATGAATAGTTTCATAATCGGTTGTCATCAATTATTCATTATATATATGAAGTTTTCATTCATATGATGAAGAGTTTCATAAAAATTTATGTCAAACGCTTCATAAATCTTCATCATTTTATAAAAAAGTTTCATAAACCGTATGTAAATATTTTTGTTTGTTTTCGTATCAATTGAAATTCAGAATTTCCATTTTAAATTCAGAAATCATCAATAGAAATTAAGATTTTTCATTTGAAATATAAAAAAATGTGATATGTAATTTACATTTTCTATTAAGCACTATCATAACATCAATTGAAAGTCAGAAATTCTAATCAGTTAATGTGTTCTAAATTTTGCATGGAACTTTGATAATATAAATTTAAATTTTCTGAATTTCTGTGGAAATTCTTAATCTCAATTAATGTTTTTAAATTCCAAACGGAAATTCTTAAAATAAAATAATTTTTTTCTGAATTTGAATAAAAATGAATATCAATTGATATACTCTGAATTCCAATTTGAAATTCTGAATTTTAATTGATATATTCTGAATTACAGCTGCAAAAATATTCGGTTTTAAAAATAACGCATTCAAAATAAATTTTCGTTTATGGTATTTGTACGCTGCAATAGAAAATTTTTCATTTAATAATAATTTATGAATTTGCTTCATTATATTTATAGAGCGCCTTATGAAACATTTAATGAAAAGCAATAAAACTTTATCATATCTATGAAACATTTCGTAAATGTGAAGAAGCTTGTCTTCTATTTGAACTTTTATGAAACAGCTTCATCATATTTATGAAGTGTTACATTGGACGAAAATAAATGAAGTTCTTCATTATATTTATGAAGTTTTTCATTATATTTATGAAGTTGTTCATAGATATGATGAAGCTTTTTCTTCGAGCGGTCAGGTTGTTAAGGGGGAGACTTTTCCCCTTTTAAATCCCAGTTTTGTCACATTAATGACAAAAAATCCAAAAATTTCTCATACCTACGGGGTTTAGACAAGGCTGAACTTTTCACCTTTATGCCCCTTCCAAAAAAAATTCCTTTGTAACGAATGTCTAATGTCTGACCAAATTTCAAGTTCATAACTTAAGCGTTTTAATCAGGCCGCTTTGGGAAGCTTTTTCCATTTTAGACCCCATTTTCACTACGTTCCTAGCCAACATTTTTTAAAAGAATATACCGTACTCGAAAGAACAGAAATATTAAATTTTAGGTTTCTAGGTAAAGTAGTTTGGACAGAAAGTCAAATGGAGACTTTTACCCGGTATGTCCCTCTTCATGAATATTATCGAAAATCCTGTTTTACAAGGAGTTGGACATTATTGTTTACAGCTCATATAGTTCACACCCATTATAGAATTGTTGCATTCGTTCAGTTCACTCGCCCATGAACAATTATTTTTTTAATTGTTTCTAAGATGGTATTGGTCAATCAGTTGTAATGAACGCAAATTAAAAAGGCTTATTTGAACGAAATGATTTGTGAACGTAAATGCCAAACTCTAAACATTTGTAAACTCCTTCAGTTTATCATTTTATGGTAAAATCTGTAGCAAAGATGTTAAAGAGACTATTTTAACCACTACAAAACTTACGTCTGTTACGTGAAAATCCAGAGCTAATAGGTTTAACTTCTTTAACAGCAACAACTTCTTCTTCGTGTTGGGGTTCTTCGGCGGCAGGAGCTGCGGTAGTTTTGGCACCGGGACGAGAACGGCCCCCAATAGAAGGACGACTGAAACGATCTGTTGAAAAGAAAATAACATAAAATTAAAAATTCTCTAAACTCAAAAATCAAAAAACTTACTTTTGCCAGTTTTCGGAGCTTCTGAAGGAGCTTCTGTCGTAGTTGAGGGAGAATTGGCAGACTTAAGCTTAAAACGATTACGAGCAGGAGCATTGGCAGCACCACGTCTACCACCAAACAATGAAGGAGCTGCAGTAGTAGTTGTAGTAGTAGTGGTAGTAGTAGTGGTAGTAGGTTCTGGAGTAGTTGTTGTAGTAGTGGTGGTAGTAGTGCTACTGGGTTCTTCTTCTACCAAGGTAGTTAATAGATCATTACCATACATATCTGTGGTATCGGGTAAAAGAGTTGTGACATCCATATCAGAATCGGTAGTTATATCCATATTATTTTCATTAGCCGAAATAGCATATAAATCAAAAGCAGCTTTTTCCATAGTGGGTGTAGTTTGGGCAATATCTTGATCAGCATTCATGGCAGCATCTTCAGTTTCTTTTTCCAAAGCCTTGGCAGCTTCAGCTTCTTCGGCATCTTTAGCGGCAGCAGCAGCAGCTTGCGCCGAAGCTAACACAGCCATTTCTTGTTCAATGGTAATAGCAGATTTGGTATCATCCGAATTGCGAGAACTCTTGATTTGCTTCTCATCGGTATTGAAAGTTTCACTATCAACCAATTCTAAACTGGGACGTTTAACACTAATCTTCTTTTTCTCAGCCGCAGAATCAATAGAATCTAAAGCGGGTGTTGGAGGAACATCAACAGTTTTACCACGACTTGGGAAACGAGTATTTAAAGGTAAACGTTCTGGTTCAATATTTTCTTCTACATTAGAAGAACGTCCCTTGGCCTTACCGCTAACTAAACTATTATCGGCTGGAGTAGCAGCTGTACTACGTTCAATATTGGTATAACGAGATTTGCCTCTAGTTTCGGCTTCTTCACCATCTTCTGCTACTGTGGCCTTGGGTTTAGCAGCATCATCTTCTTCATCCTCATAATAGTAAACGTACTCATATTCATAATCTTGACCATTGGGTCCCTTTTTAATTTCGATGCGAGATTTTTTAGTATTTTCAGTACCAGCTGTTTCTAAGGCAATAGCTTGATCTACAAAACCCACATTTATTTCATCATCTTTATCTAGTTCGGCATTTTTGATAGGGGCAGAAGTGGTTAGAACTGTTAACGGCACTTCTGTAGTCTTTTCTACCTCTTCTTCTTCATCATCTTTAGCTTCAGCTTTAGCTTTCACTTCAACTTTAGCAGAAGAAGCAGCAGCAACAGCTTCCTTTTCTTCTTCAATTTTCTTTTCTTCTGCCTTAACGGCAGCATCTACTTCGGCTTTAATAATCTCTAATTCAGCCTGTTCAATGGCACGTTTAGCTTCAATACTTTTCATAACATCCTCATTGATGAGAGCACTTAGCACAGGATTAAGTTCTGGTTTCTCTTTGGTGGGTAATAAATTCATATTTTCCACATCATAATGCGATATGCTATGTGAGGTTTGGAAACCATCATCACCCAAGCCTTCCGGCCTTTTGTGTGAGGTTTCAAATGATACCGAAGATTCTACCCGAGTTTCGGTGGGTATCACAGTTGAATCGATTGTATTATTATCAGCTATTGTTAGACTTGCCATCAGGCAGCAAAGGAATCTGAAATCATAATTAAAAAAGAAGGGAAATTAGTGGATGATATAAAAATATAAGAACAGAAAAATGATATATTTTGGTAATAATATAATTCTAGAACAGGTTCAGTGGTAATCTGTTCTAAAAAAAATTGTTGGGTTGTATTTAAGGGAAAAACACATAAAAATTTCCAAAAATTTGCAGGCCATTGGTCTGCCCAAATAAAGTGTGAAACATTGTTTTTGAACCAATCTTGATTCACATGAGTTTTGTGTGAAGGTGCTGAGTTCTAAAGGTATATGGTCTATTTCCGAAATTGCGTTTTTAACTTTTTTTGAAGTTGATACACACAAATCCGAACGGATTAAGCATTTATATTACGATGTTAGATATATCTAAATTTTTTTCTCTATAAAGAGTTAACATCCGTTTCAAATTTGTTTATAATTACAGGCAATAATTGCATTTGAAAAATACGCAATAAAAAAATTAACAAATATAACATTTTAAAAAGTAGCCTAGGTCATGCATCGGGCCAACTTAAATTTATTTTGGGGTTACGATATAAGTTGGAACTACTTCCCTTTTTTCATGTCTGTCAAAATTATTACACCAACTATGTTTAAATTGCATTTAAAATATAGGCTATCTTCAAAATTGTACGAAATTATAATTTCTTTTCTCAAATTTCGTATAAAAAATGTATTTATATTTTTTTTTTGTAGAAGGCATTTGATAAATGTATCTTTACGCTATTTTAGCAATTAGTTTTAGAAAATTTCATCGCGGTATCTTCAAAAGTAAAGTGTATTCTAAATATTTATCATTATTTTAATTGATTAGAAAGCGTCAATCAAAAAGAGCCAAAATAGCAATTTTTTCGCAATTTTAACTGCGGTTTTTTTCAAAATTGAGAGGTGATGGAAAAATTTGGATGCCGGACTTCAAATCAGAGCACCAAAGAGTATATTTCTCATCTGAAATGACGATATTTTGCAGTTTTCCACTAGCGTGCATGCGCTTTAAGTTCCTTCGTTCTTTTTCTACCGGATAATAAATGTTAAAGGAACACATATCGAAACTATTAAATAAATTTTGAAAATATTTTCTAGTTTGTAATAATACACAGTTTGTTTTTTAATAAAATCTTACAATAATTTTAAAAGTTATATCCATTTATATTAGTACTACTTCAATTGTCGCACCCTGTACCTCCATAATTATTAAAATCAACATCATTAATTTTTTTTGCAATTACAATTTAATTCTACTTGGCAGCATCAACAAATTCTTTTTTAACATTAAGGCCCGATTACTGAATGTCCAATTATAATTTAACAAACAGTTAAGTTGAAAATTTATATGTGAAACAACAACAAATGTGTCAGTTAAAGTCCCAGTTAGTAGTTAACGGGACATTGTGCAAAAGGGGCTAAATGCAATAATACCCTTTTGTTGTTATAGTGATTAATGTCTTTCTTAATTATTTTATAACATTAATTCTATTTCATTATTTTGTCGTTTTTTAGTTGTTGGTTTTATTATTTCTTAACAATGGCTTCTAATGCGCAAGCGCGCCCACCTTTGTCTTTTTGTACCATTTGCGTGCAATGTATACGAGTACATTTGATATTTTAAACAATAACTGTGAAATGTTGTGACTTGCTCTTTGACTTTATTTGCTTTTGTTATACAGTAATACAAAAATGACTCATGATGCTGTTTTTAACCCTTAAATGTGAATGGATATTTTACAAATTAAAATATAACAAACTTACAGCATTTCTTAAAATCTTTGCCCATTAAATACTATTTGTTACAAAAAACTCGAATTCAAATCAAACCATTTAAATACCGTTACCGATTCAGGATTAAAATATGATCACTGAAATATTTAAAATACCGTTACTCTAAAAATACTGTTACCGAAGTAATCTTAATAGTATTGTTTTGCTTGTCAAGCCTCATAATAAAAAATTAGTTCAAAAGTCTGTTAAATGGGTTCCAATTCACTTGAGCTAATTTTTTATGCTGTTATCGTTAAAATCAGTTATTTGTTATTTCATTTTACTTCAAGAACAAGTTTCATCCGTATTTGAACTAATTTTTCGACCTAAAATTTAGTAATTCGTGATTCACAAATTTACAAATTTTGCCAGTTAATTTAAACCGCAATTGTTTTCAAACCATTATATATTTGTGTCTCCGCTATCAGTCTCACTTGTAGATGGCGTTGTTTTCTCATATTTTATATTTTATAATCATAAAATAAGCCATATCTCGGAAGCTAAGCGTGATAGAGCAAAATGGAACAAACTACCTATTAAGTACTCTTTACTAAATACTTATATTCCCAGTAATAAATATGGATCTGCCTCTAGATCCGGAATGGCTAAAAACTTAAAAATTTAGCTGATTAAACTAAATTCTTAGTTAATTTAACTACAACTTTTAACACAAATTGAGTGCTTCTAAAATTTAGGTTAACTAAATTTAGCAGACTTCATTGAAAATTCTGCTGGCCAAACTCAGGGATTATTTTCTGTTGTCGTAGCTGAAATTTCAGCTATTTGTGCAGCTTATAAGTAAAAACATAATTTAAAA
This sequence comes from Delia radicum, assembly GCA_021234595.1. Lineage (NCBI taxonomy): Eukaryota > Metazoa > Arthropoda > Insecta > Diptera > Anthomyiidae > Delia > Delia radicum. Next base: position 181,926,083 of record CM037852.1, on the reverse strand, counting down.
GAACCGACTCCTTTTGTCTAATTTGCTCAATATAGGTTTAACAATACTATAAGGAAACCGTTTTAATTTCGAAGCAATTTAAGTTGTTATAACTTTTGTCTCTATAAAGTCAAAAGTATTTGTTATATTGTCCCAGTTTTTTTTTTACAAATATCAAGTAATGTTACATAGAACTTAGTTTTGTTTGAGTCATTCAAAAAATTTTCCACACGATTTCACTGAAAAATAGTATATGAATCACGCCTCGTGGAAAGAGGATTTAAACCAAAAGCGCGAACACCAAAACTATTCTTCTTGATTTGGGCTGACTTAGAATAATTTTAATTTAAACCAAAAGCGCGAACACCAAAACTATTCTTCTTGATTTGGGCTGACTTAGAATAATTTTGTCATAAAAATTTAAATCTTCTATAGAGAAATTTTTTGGAATTTGCAAAAATTAAAATTTTCTAATTTTCTCGAAAACTATGCAAGACACGAAAATACAGATTATGACCAAAATTATTCCTAAAGAAAAATGCAATTGGTACGTCATACTTTAAAACTTGCATTGCAATATCATATGAATGGTCCACCTCATATACTTTCTGAGTAATGAACGATTTACAACAAAAAAGAAACTAGTTCCATTTATGAATATGTTCATTATTTCTATGAAATATTTCAGAAAAAATTATTTTATTGAAACCTGATTCATATATTATATGAAAAGTTTCAATTGACGAGTCCGTCCCAGTGATAATTTACATTTAAACTATGAAGAAATTCATTACTAAAGTGAAAATAATTTACTCGGTTCCTCAGATACCGTAGTTTCATGGCAATGGGTGAAACCTATAGGCTGTACCCAGTGCAGAAACGCTAACGACATATCATTAGTTTTCTTACTACCAGTAATGACACCATACTCTCTGCATTACCGTAACACACATAATAAGGACTTACTAATAACTTAATTTTCCCATTATTTTAATACAAAAAGTAACTCGTTTCCCATAAGTCGTTACTTTTATAATTATTTTAAATAAAAAGTAATGACTTTTTTTATTTCCAATATTTCGTCCCCACATTGGGTGACTTCTTCAGGGAACAAATATTACAATTTGAAAAACTTGTTTTAATAATTAAAAACTTATATACATATAATAATTTTTTTAAAAAAGGCGGCAAATCAAAAATGTTTTTTGTCAATGTGAAAAAATAAAAATAACCCAAAAATCAAAATTAAATAAAAATAAAAATATCACAGAAAATTAAAATAATTATAATAATATTTAAAATCTTAACTAGAATATTTTTGGACTCATTATAACTACTTATTTTTGATTTTTTGTTAGCTAGAAAATAATGACATTTTTTGCAAGCAAGTCATTTATGTTTTTATCTATCAAGTATAAAAAATATAAGTCGCTGGTTCGAATCCCATGTATGCACATTTTATAAAAAAACACTTTCAAATAAAAAATATTTTTTTAATAAATTTAGTTTTTATTTACGACTCATCATTTTTGTCCGTACTAGTAAGGATATAGGTAACCACATATTTTTAGATTTTTAGTAAGATGTGACATATCATTACTATATGTCATAATTTTGCGCAACAGCCCCATATTTTTTCCTGCTGACAAGCTACATGGCTTCGCGGGGCTAGAGTTATTGAATTGTATTAAATAGTACTCAATAAATAATATAGTTAAAAGTAATGAGATTTGTAATGACAATTGCCAAATATGTACTTATATAACCACTTATATGGTAATGCTTTTCTACACTGGGTAGTTCAATGTTAATTTTCAAGATATGGTAAATTTTTAAAAATCTGCGGAAAACAAAGTAGTGCCATCTTTTAACTACACTATTTACTTCACACTACTTCACTAGCTAAGACATGAAAATATTATATTTGTAAAACTTTTGTAAAATTAAACATTAAAAATTTGTTAAAAATCTGTTTGAAAACTAATATTCAAAATTAGCTAAAGCATTTATTATTATTTTTTTTTCTTCAACAACACTCAAGAAATTCTTCCTATTTTATAATGTGTTGCTTTCTTTGGAAAGGGGTTAGTGGAGAGAAATGTGGTGAAAGATGAAGGGCTTCAAACATGGCAACACTGTAATTGCGCGAGATGATAAGACTTGTTGCTCGCCACCTCATGTAGAGTTGGCGAATTTATTGAAGCTTTTTGTTTCATAGCCCTGATTCATTATTTTACTTCGGTGGGTTTAAGTGCTATGAGAACACCGAAGGTGGGCGCAGCGATACATATCAGTAATAGAAAACTCATACATATTATTTTTCTAAATTGAAAAATGGTCCCGGGAATCGAACCCGGGACCATCTGTGTAACAGTCCAACGCGCTAACCATTACACCACAAACAAATAAAGATAATGAAAATCTTTTTTAAATCACAACTTCAACAAAAGTTAGTTAAAACTTAGCAATCATCGGATTTTACAAAAAAAAAACTTAATTTTAAAATTTTTATCAGGAAAAAAGTATCTCGTTGAAAATAAGGTAATTTTGTAAATTATTTTTTTTTTATTTATCGAAAGTTTAAATATATCTATCTTTCGAAAAAAAGGAAAACATATTTGCAGATTATATTTTTGTACAGAGTTGAAAACTTCTTTTATATAAAAAAAGAAAAATAAAATAAAAAGTTTTTTTAGAAATGAAAATTTTTTAAACAAAAACATTGTTTTTTTATAAATTTTAAAATATTTTTATTTTTTCCTTTTTTTGAAGGAAAAAGAAAATATACAAAAACTTTTTTTATTTTATCATGAGGGATATTTTTAAGTAAATATTTTTTTTATTTTAGTTTCTTTGTATAAATATATATTTTTTTTCGATTATAATATTTGAAAAAACGCAAAAATAGAAATTTCCGGTGATTGAAAATTAAGCAAATCGACTAAAAATAAAAAATATGTTTAAAATGTTTGACGAATAAACTAACCCACTTGAGATTTTTTGACGAAACTTTTTTTGGACTTGTATCTATGACTAAAACTAAATTCAATGCTGGTTTTTCTCACACTTTTCTGCTCCCTATATCGGAGAAATAGAGTTTTCAATCTAAAATGTTAACTCTCTAACGGGTAAAGCTGCTTCAGTGCAGTCTTCATAAATTTATATAGATGAACAGATTCATATAGAAAACTAAATTTTATAAAAGTTTTGCGAAGAAATTATTCGTGTGCCATTCACGATTTTCAAGCAAATAATTTTTTTTTTTTAAATTTTACGAAATTTTGATTATAAGACTTTCTTGCCAACATAGTTTGTCATATTGGTAAAAACAAAATTGGCATTACATATTGGATTACTAAGAAGACAAGAATGGAGCAAAATTGATGATTAATAGGTTTTTTGTTAAAGTTCTGCCTATTATGGAGGCTCTAGCTTTTCTAAAACTTCGGGTTCTGATGAGATCTTTAGCCAGATCGAAATACTAGTATCAACCTAGCTAATATATTTGATTTGCTTTATTTTTGTTAATAAACGGAGGTTGAAAGCTCGTTATAAATTGAAAATAACATAAAAATAATCTCGATGTATATAAAAACAAAAAACTAATATAACTGTAAAAAAATATTGGCAAATAATTTTTCGTGTGGTACTGGCAATATACATGCTTTGCAAATGAAATTGTGTTTTCCTAGTACAATATTAGTGGTACCTTCGGTAATTTTTAAAACGGTTTGTTTAACAGAAATACCAGTGGTTTGCCAGTACTATTTTTTTGTACGTTCAGCAATTTCTACCTGGGTAGTTTCACAAAACAAATAAGAAATTATTTATTCCCTTTAACAATAATTTATTAAAATGTAAAAAACTAAAAAAAAATATAAAATTAGCAAAATAATTAGTTCACATGCATGCAAAAACATGATTTAACATATAAAATGATGAAAGATGACACACATTTGAAAGCAGAGACGTTTGTTTTAACTTTGCAAAGTCAAGTCAAGTCAGGTTGCATTTTTTGCTTTTTTTGTTTTGTAAGTATCAACTTGGTAACTTGATATGCTTGTGTAAATTTGATATTGTAACAAATTTGGCGAAAGGGTTTCTGTATTTTATTTTCGAATGTAGTTGCTGCTGGCGGTGCTGCTGCTGTTAATAAATTTTACACAACACCTTCAATGCAATAACCAATACCACCAATAAATAGTACTACACTGAGATAATTATCTGCATGATATTAGCCCGGGTGAAAATTTTAATATGGAGTCTAATAAAATTATATCTCCCATAGTTCCCATATATAACAACATACAAATTGATCTGAAAAGTGGGTCATCTACATGTATAAAATTCTATCAAATTAGATATAAATTGATACAATTATATCCTAGATTTGTCCATATCCGGGACATTAAATTATATCTTATTAGATTTTTAATACGAATGACCCCGCCACTCTAAAATATCTCATAAACCTGCAAGGTACATGAAAATTCATATTCGCTAAAAGAAATTTCGAGCCAACATCACCGTTAACGAGTTTAAAGACAAAACAAACACCAAGCATAGTCCTTCTGCTCTCCAAAGTCGGAGGTCTAATAAGTCTAATCTTTGTTCATAGGATGGATAATTTCGATCATATCTACAATCCAAACCCCGTAGGTAAAATAACAAAAATTGCCTTTGCACGGACTCAAGCGAGTTAGCATGAACCTAATAATATGGATTGCACATAATCGAGGCATAATCCAAAATTGAACTAACTAGAGATACAACTGCTTTGTATCAGACGGATCGGAAAATTCCTTTGCCCAACTTTTAACGAAACCGAGAGTAGATCTAGACTTATTTACAATCATACTTATATGGCCAACGAAATCAAGTTCTCTATCCAGACCGAGATCCAGAAATGTTGCCAAGGTTTCTAAACCAGTACTTTTACTATACTACACAGAGCGAATAGGGGTTCTTCTATAAAAAATCATATGTTTGCATTTAAGAAGGTTAAGTTCCATTAAGTTAGTATCACACCACTCAACTAATAAATTTAGATTATGTTGCAGCATGATAGGCACATTCTCATGATTGTAACTGTAGAAAAATTTAACACCATCAGCATACATGAAAATCTTCCAATTCAAATTCACTTTAGGAAGGTCATTTAAAAATAATAAAAGCAATAATGGTCCCAAACTACTGCCATGTGGCACGCCTAACGTAACATGTACCATCTGTGAAACAACATTACAAAACAATACTCTCTGAGTTCTCGACTCAAGATATGACCGAATTCATCCACGAAGTGTCCATGGGTTGCCAATAAATATATATGATTTTATAAAATTTTAGCCGATAGTACACTTAAAATATTATGTTGGTAAAGGCGGCAGTAATTGTAGTCAAAAACAAATGAAATTTCACTAAAAGAAAGGACGACTAACATGTCATTAAATTCAACTAACATTCTCATTTTTTTAATGTTCAAAAAATTACTAACAATTGTAGTAATAATTAACCACATAAGTTAGTAAAAAATAAACAAACATTTACTTTTTTTATTTTTTTAAATATCAAAAAACGATTGTAAAAAATTAATGTAAAATCATAAAACAGTAATTTGATGTGGTTTGTTTTTTTTAAATGAACTACAAGGTTTGTAAAAAATTGAATTTGTTCTACAAATGACACGCAACAAAATAATATAAACCCATTTCAATTACGATAACCACCCATTTCAATTACGATAAAATTGATAGCTCTTTAATTGAATTATTTTTCAATTAAATAATAACTCATTTGATTTTGATCAATATAGTATTCCTTCCCAAAAAACATTGAATTTAAACTTGCATGAAATTCTCATTTACTTAGCAGATTTATTTATACTTAATGTGAACAAATTCCCACAGAAATTAGTTTTTTCTTTCTACTAAAGCGTAGGGGTTATGGCAACATATTTTTCGATTTCTCTTTGCAGAAATTAGCCCTTTTGTTGAAATCAGAGTGTGTTTTTTTTTTTGTTTAAAATAATTTATAATTCATATTTTCCATTTTATTTCTGTTTATTAAACGAAATTAAACTTTTAAAATTACATCAATTTTATGATAATGCGTTAGAGTACATAAATATTCAGATTTAAACAACTGAAACTAAATTACTTAACTTAATAAAGTAATAAACCTAATAAGAATTAATATCTAATCTAATTGAAATTAATTTAAAATACATGTTTGTTACTAATACCACTAAACATAACCATTTCTAAAAAACAACTACATAAATATTACAAAAACAACAACAATGTGTTAATGTTTGCTTTTGAACGATATTATAAAAAAAATTGTTCCGAATTTGAGCAAATATTTAATTGAATCAATTAATTTTTAATTGCCAGCTTTTAAAATTTTCCACAAACCGGTTTAATTGAAAAAAGAAGGGAAATGTTTTTTTCTGTGTGACTAACATTTACATTAAAAATAAAGTAACTGTAGTACAATCCGAATAACTTCATATTTTTAAAACATAAGTTCCCTGAGTTTAGATATGCTTTTAGTAACTTGAAGTTATGCTTACAAGTATTTATGTCTAAAATTAAAATTCCAGAAATCAAAAAATGGCGTAACATATACTTTAATAAGACTTATAATCATATCGATCACTACATATATTTGGGTTATTTATTATATGGCTAATGTGGTTATATATGGAGTAAGATTTTGAGACATATGATAATATCAAGCACCATATAAAAAAATCTCTCAATACAAACTATCATATGTATTTATATATAAAGGCTGATTTTTTGAGAGCTTTAGGATTTGATTAAAAAAAAAAAACACATAAAATTTAGAGAAATGTATGAAATCTTTATTTAAGTCTATAGAACGATCTATATAATTCAATGTTTAAAGATGATTTCATGTAGATGTTGACCGCGTTTACGCCTTAAATGGTTCAAACGCTGGGTCCAATTTTGGCATACTCTCTCCAACATATCGGCCGGTATCTCACGAATAATTTCTTCAATATTGGCCTCCAGCGCGTCAACCGTTGCGGGATTGGCCCTATAGGCATGAGCCTTAGCATATCCCTACAAAAAATAATCTAAAGGCGTTAAAACGCACGATCTAGGCGGCCAATTGCCCGGTCACAAATGTGAAATAAACTGTTCACCGAACTCGCCTCTCAATTGGGCCATTGTTTCGCGTACTGTGTGGCATGTCGCACCGTCTTGTGGAAACCACATATCACCAAAGTCCAGCTCTTCCATTTTGCGCAAAAAAAAATTGTAATCATCATAATCCACACCAAACAGTTCATTTTTCGGGATGCATTGGCAGTCATTGTAATGCTTCTGGCTGAACTTCACACCAAATACGGCAATTTTGCTTGTTCACGTATCCATTCAACCAGAAATGAGCTTCGTCGCTGAAAACAATTTGCACTTTCTTAACCGAGCATGAATTTTGATAATAAAATTCAATAATATGCAAGCATTGTACGTTTGTAAATTATAGACCAAACTGAACATGTCTAACAGTAACATGTTACTCGAAAACAGCTGAGCTGCCAAAAACAGTGTTGCCAAAGCGAAAGTAGCTAAAAAATCACCCTTTAATAATATTTCATTTTAAGTCAGATATGACTCAATAATATTATATATGTCTAGATATAACTATTTTACCCGGTAATGAATTTTTGCATTAGAATGTTACTGCCATTGAAATTTTTCATTAAATTATTGCAGTTTTTTTATAAGATTATATTAAAAATTTCCATTTATTTATTTAAAATTTCATATGTCTAATGAAACAGTTTCATTAAAAATAGTTTCATAAAAAATTATAAAGCTTTTTCATAAAATTAAAGAAATTTCTCAGTCACTTTGTATAAAAAACTTTATTAGTTTACAAAAAATTTTCATTAAAACTCGTCCAAAAAAATTCTTTCTGTGTACACTCGGTATAGTAATATTGAACCGGTTTTGTTGCTATACGGTCACCTTAAAAAAAAAAACTTAAATTTAAAATAACAGCAACAACAGCATAATGTTGCTCCGTTTAAATGTCTGTCGGTACATTATGATTATATTAACAAACTCCCCTTTGAGTCAGAAGGTAAACCAGATAACTGAAAAATAATATTTAAAAAAAAAAAAAAAATTAAACCAGCTACAACTGAACTGGCTAGCAGCAGTTACTTAGCAAAGTCTTAACAACCTACCGGCCAGTTCAGCAACAAGTTAGAGCAAAAAATGTTAAAAAAAAATAATAAACTCAGCCAGGCAACGATCTAATGAAACTAAATCAAGTTTTTATATGCAAACATCAAAAGTTGTAAGAAAAAAAAAAAAAAAATTCCCGGTCTCTTTTTTTTCCGTTTTTACTTTCGCATTTATCGTTAAACTTTAAGAGATGTCAATCTACTTTTTACTACAGTACTTACGATACAACAACAACTACTAGTACTATTTCATTCCATGCAACTTTATCCGAAACAACTTTATTCCGCTGTACCCGTACGTACGTTGTTCGTATAACAAACTGTATCGGCCGTTAGCCTTGAAGTTTTTTACTTTTGGTTTTATTGTTTTATTAATTTAACTTGTCCAATTGTTAAATCATCGGGGGAACTGCTTTAATTTATAGATGCTTTTTTTATTTTTTTTTTCTTATTCGTTGTTGTTGTTTGTCTTTTTTTTATCTAAAATAACTTTGGCATTTAAAAGAAAATGAAAACAAGTAATGCGGATTTTTTCTTGTTTTACTGGGGATTTTCATCATTATTAATAATCTCCGTTTCTTGAGTGTTGGATGTGTTGGAAATAATATTAATTAAGATGAACATTGATTTCGTCGTTAAAGTTGTTTAGAAAGATTAACAAGTTTTATATTCTGAGTAAGCGAATGTAAAATAATAGATAAATAGGTCAACGGTGCGTATAAGTAATTTTTATTTACAATTAAATATTACGTATACGTCTGCGTAATTATCAAAGGAATCTGCAAAATTTTGTATAAAATACAAGTACAGAATACAGTTGTTTTTCGATTTAACGAACTATATAATGTCAGCCCTGTTCGTTAAATTGAAAAATTCGTTAAACCGAGTACTATTTATGATTTAATTTTTCTTTTAATAACAATCTTTTTCTGCTTCCCATGCTTTCTAATGTTTACACCACAAACGATCGTACAATAATGCTAAAAACTCCAAAAGTAAACACAGAAAACGCAGCCAGAACATCGTTGGGGAATCCCCTTTCTCTATATGTCTATTGCTTTTGAAGATTGTTTGCGGAAATCTTTGTATGTATTTGCATCTCATTCTATACTTAAGACTCTAATTTTGCATTTGTTCGTTATATCGAGTACAAAATTACGACACAAAGTTACGGTGTTCGTAATATAAGGTACTCAATTCAAAATTTTTATGAGTTCGTTAAATCCCGAATTCGTTAAACCGATGGTTCGTTAAATCGGATAACTACTGCATACATCTGAACGCTAAAAAAAAGGAATTCAATTGCAAAAATTGCATCTAAAAATTGCATTTGCATTAAAAGTGCATAAAAATTACTCTTTTTAGAAGGAGTGTAATTTAAACAGAATTTGAAACAGTTTTAAAATTATACATATTAATGACACTGATTAAAAAAAGTGTTGTTACATTTCCAATTCATGTGAGGTAAATAATGCCACTCCCCCAGTATTTCCGCATTTTAGCGATCTAATGCTCTAAATTCCGTCTGAAATCGACCTTACAAGAGTACACAGAAAAATATATAGCCCTACTTTTTTCAATTAAATCTATTTGTTGAACATTTTAAAAGCTGTCAATTAAAAATTTTGTCAACCCTGAACGTAAAAACCATACGTCAATCTGGTAACATTGTGAAATAGAGACGGAGGAGATTAGAAAAATAAACAAAAATCTAAAAATAGAATGTTTGTGTTGTTAGTGTTGTCACTTCTAAGTATAATATACAATAACAGAAAAAGCTAATAGGGGAAAAAAAACTGCAATTTAGCTGCATTAGATTCGAGGCCATACTTGGGTGTGATCGCTAAACGGTCATGACTTGGTATTGTTACGCAGGTTTGATTCTTACAGCCGTAGGTTGTTGAAAAATTTATCATATAGAGACAATCTGACAATTATAAGACACAAATAATAATACAATTTAAATGGAAAATCACTGATGAGTCTGTCCATAAAAAGGCAGAAACTAGTCTAGTCTGATTTAAAAATTAATAGTGTTTATAATTTTTAGAGAAAAACGTTTATTCTTCTTCTTAACCTCAACATTTCTAAAAAAAAAAAAATCAATTTAATCAGTTAAATATTTGCTCATATTCGGAACTTGCTTGACATATTTTTATACTATTGCTCAAAACATATTGTTGTTGTTTTTTGTAATATTAGTAATAAATATTTTAAGTCCATTTGAATTAGATTTTTATTAATTTTCATTAGGTTTAAGTTGAATAATTAAGTTTTAAGTTAAATAATTTAGTTAGTTTTAGTGCTCTAAATGTGAATATTAATTTATTCTAAAACATTATCATAAAATTGATAATGTAATTATAAAAATTAAATTTTATTTAACAAAAACTTAAAAATTTTTTAAACAAAAAAAAAAAAAAATGCTAAAAATATTTTAATAGAAATAATTTTTGCAAAAAAAATCCACCCAATAATATTACCATACTCCCTACGTGTCAATAGAAAAAATAACAAATTTCTGTGTGCATAAGTATAAATAATTTTGCTAACTAAATGAGAATTACATGCCTCTATAAATTCAATGTTATACAATTCAAGCTATAAAAAAACATTTGGTATGGCAATAACATGTCATCCAATTGCTTTTTGCTTTTTGAGAAGGTATGCAATATTGATCACTTTTTAATCAAATGAGTTATTATTTACTTGGAAAACAAGTCAATTAAAGAGCTATCAATTTCTAATTGAATTAGCAATTTTATTTGTTGTCGGAATTTCAGCAATTAAAGTTATTGAATCGGTGGTTTTCGTGATTGAAATGGGTTTTCTTTTTTTTTCTTTTAAATAACCTAGAGTTACGCTCTTACGATTGTGTATTTCGGGCAAGCTTAACATTAACCCATAAAACATCTTATAAGCAGCATTTCTTCGCATTGTTGATACATTTTACAACGCTTTTAATGTTTTCTTCACAATTTTTCAATACTTTATTCTAAAATCATGTAGAGTTGATATTCTTTCCATAATTGCAGTTCTGGTGCATTTTTTCATATGAAAATTTTTAATATAATAAAGTAAAGAATTTTTGTTTGATAAAAAAGTACTTTATCTTCCCTCATTTTCAATATTAAAAAAAAAAAATATTAAAAATTAGGAAAAGTCCTTTAGTTTTAGTAATTTATTCGATATTGGGCCATTTAGGCCCTTTGGACACCATAGGATTTATTTTCAAAAAATTCTTAACATTATAAAGAATCAGTGTAGCAATTTATGAAAGAATCTAAGAACAAAGAAAATAATTTTAATAAAAATACAGGAATACTAAAATTTGACCTTTGACCTATTTGGTGCACGCCTTAAAGTTTTCCGATTTTTATAAAAATTTGACAACTGTCACATTCGCGAAAATTACCGAAAATGCCACCCTAATATGTATATTAGGGTGCGTCATTTTGCAAGATTAAAAAAAGATTAACATGTTTTATGGATGACTCCTAAAATATTTTGGCTCTAGTTATAAAATCGCCTTAAAAAGCACAATTTTCTGTGAATTAGCAATTAGTTACGGCTCTTTTTGTCAGAACTTTGGTCAAATAGAAAAACATTAAAAATTTCTACGATTCTGCAAAAGAAGTTGGCCTGTAATTAAATACACACATATTGATATAATATCCCATGTCTGGTGTTGACAAAATTAAAAATTTTCAAAGGAAGCGTTTAAGCCTACAAGTGTGTGTGGAGGTCTGAGATTATTATGATATAGAAAAATTTCTCAAGCGAGTTATTGTGAAATGTAACTAACGTCGCGCAAGTCTGATGTTAATATATGATAATTTTCGCATGGTATGTCATCATTTGTACCGGAACTGGCAAGCGCAACTTCTTCATTTTTCAACAATATGGCAACCTCCCAAGAAATAGCTTTCAACAAAATGTTGCAACTTAACATAAATTTTTCAGAAAATGTTGCTACTCCAATCCTTTTAAAGAAACAATGTTGGTTACTGAGTTGGGCAGAGCTCGGATTTTTTTCGAGAGGCTCGTAAGAGGTATTTTATCTCTTTACAATAGTTACTCTAAAGAGTATTCACTAATCAAGCACATTTTTATTTTTTTTCCTTTCATAATCAAAGTGTAATAAAATTAAATGCTGTCGTCAGAATTTTATTCCAGATTCTCTAAAATGTTTTTTTTTCAATTCCTGAGTTTTCCTAAGATTTTTTACACAGACAAAAATCTCTCAGACTCTAATTTCTTCTTTAACTCATTATTGACCAACTGTTTCGTTTTCAACCCAGTACTTTTAAACGGATAGCTTGACTAAAATTGTAAATAAAAAAAAATTTTGGAAAATTGTTATCCAAAATTTTTTATTGTTATTTAAAAAAAAAATTATTTAAAAAAAAAATAGTTTGCCCCTGTTCGATGAGCCCTTTTGTAAAAATTATTTTAAAAGGTTTTAGATCATGACAAATTTTTCTCTAAATTAACAGAAAAATTATAATTTTTATATGATAATTTACTTTGACTATTAGAAAAAAACACAGAAAAAGTTATTAGACACCAGCATGAATGGAATGCATTTTCTGACCCACTACGGTCTTCATCAACATTCTTCGTGCCATTTAGTGTTAATCGTAAATATCTTCTATTTAACTCACACGTTAAAGAAATTGGGTAACGTTAAATCCCACATTACTCTGTGTGTTGAGTTAGAATGAAATTTACCACGAACGATTTATATTTATAGTGTCTTTGTTTTTTCTCTAGTCATTATCATAGTTGCCAGTTTAACTTTCAGTTAAAACTTTTAAATGGCAGTTCTTTTCTCTAATGTCATCATATACTATCCTTCTACATAAGCAAAGCATATCAACAAACATTAAAGATTTTTTTGTTAATACATATGTCGAGCAAATTAAATTATCATATAAAAATTATAATTTTTCTGTTAATTTAGAGAAAAATTTGTCATGATCTAAAACCGAACAAATAAAATCTCACACATAAATTTATAGATCAACGATAAAATTCACTATTAATTATTTTAAAATTTAAAAAAGATCTAAAGTTTTATCAATTTTATTACTATGTGGATAAGGGAATACGAAATTTTATTTCTTAGCTGAAAATTAGTTCATCATTTGTATATATCTTTTGAAAATCTGACCGACCGGATAATGAATATTTCAAATAAGAAAATATGCCAAAATTTATTATGCTTTTAAGTAAAATATAAAAAAATTACTAGTTTTTTTTTTGAAATATTACTACATTTAAAAAATTTCAAATGTTAGGGTTGCCATATGATTATTTTTAAAAGTTGTCTAAAACCACAATAGTTTTCTAAAAAAAAAATTTAAAATCAATTTACTTAAAAAATGAAAGTTTTATATATTTTTGAATCTAGATTTGTACATAAAATAATAAAAAATTAAAACTTTTGCAATATCTTCAAACGTCTAGGACTCATATGAATCATTGTTCTACACTCATCGAAATAAACCTGTAAAAGTAACGGAAAAAACTACTAAAAATTAGATAAAAATTACCTTGCAGAAAAACTGCTAAATTCGGCAGTTTTTTTTTGTTTTTGCAAAAGATTAATAAAATAAGAACAGCAAAAATAAATCTTTACAAAATATTAGTTATATTCTATGTGCATTTTAGTTAATTGAAAATAGCAGTTTACTCTGTAAAATTAGCAAACTTTAAATAAATATTTGCAGACTCAAAATAACAAACAAAAACTGTAATATTAACAAAATGTTTGGTATATTTACCTCAAATTTGGTAGAATGCAAATAACAGTTTATGTTGTTAAAATCAACAGAAATTCTTGCTAAAAAATTGAAGATTGCTGATTTCATAAGGGCAGACTTTTATTCGCATTAAAAAAAAAACTTTACAAGTTTCACATATTTTAATGTTTTTTTTTTCTCTACTAATATTTAGTAAATGTTTTTGCTGATTTTAGCAGATTATTTTGTTACTTTCCATTAACAAAAATTTAGCTCAAATATAACTAAATATTTGTAAATTCAATAGATTTATATTTGCTATTATTATATTACTAATATTTAGTAAAAAATCTGTTAATTTTAGCAGTTTTTTTTGCAAAGTCATTTTCAACTAATTTTTAGTACCTTTTTCTACAAGTTTTTTTCTATGAGTGTATATATTAGAGTGGGTCAATTTGTTCGGGTGAGAGAAAACGTGACAGGCGTATAGCAAAATCGAAATCTACACAAAATTCTAAGAAAATTACTCAAAGAAAGTATGGGTGTAAAATGAAAACCTAGCTCCCGCCGAGAGACATGAAGATTTTACTTTAAAGTATTTTTGAAAAAGTGCAAAGGTTTAATGGAAAACAACATGTTATCACTTAATCCAAACATAATATACTATTAATTTGGGCTTGTTTTAAAGCCTTTTTTATGAGCTATAAGAATCTGCTTTCATTTTGTTAAAATTTTGATTACTATCCCGTGTTTTATTAAAGGTTTGATTATGAAAAATAACAAACTAGCAACTTCTGGTATATCATTACAAAACGTAAATACATATAGTTGATCTTTTTTGATCTATTTAAAATAAAGCTTTTTGAGATATAGCTCTTCAAAACTTAAGGTTTAAACAATGACCTTTGACCTTTATTAAAAAAAAAAAAAAATGTGGAATGCCATTTTAAAGGAGGTCTCAATACCTATTATTTGAAACCTAACTGAGATCTGTATCTTGAGTAATTTTTGAGATAGCAGCATTTATGTCAGAACACTGTTATTAAATTTAAACGATTTTCTCCAATTTCCGAAATTTCATTATGTCTCTTGGCGGGAGCTAGGTTTTGATTTCAAACCCATAGTTTCTTAGGTACGTTTTCTTATAAATTATTGTAGATTACGTTTTTACTATACGCCTATTTACAAAAAAAAAAATTGGCCCACCCTAGTATATATCTTCAAAGTTTGGTTGAATATTATCCAGTGAATTTATTACATGTCCTAAATGAGTTAAATATTTGCAGACACACATTTTGAACTGCCATTGGCTCAACAAAAACTTAAATTCAAAAGTTATTTTTAAAAATTTATAATTTACTTTTGGAAATTCATTTTTCCCCTAATAAATATAACAGAACATGAACAAGTTTATTCGCATTAAGATCACATGCTCAAGAAGCTAAAAGTCTTGTAATTTACGAAGTAATAATAAAAAAATCCACTACAAAATAACACAACATTGTGCATGATCGATCTTTAAGCCTGAGTAGCCAGACAATAAAAAAAAATAATATTTAATCGCATGCGCAACTTTTAATGCAACATGTTTTGGTTTTTTTCTTAAAGATCTTGTCTACTCCTCATCGTTCATCTTAAGTGAACGTATTATGGATTCAAATTTTGTGCATCTTACGAACGAGTATTTAGTCCAATCACTTATTAGCTCCAAGCACTCATAAAAAAGGAACAATTCAACAACTCAAAATATAATCGTTTTGTATTTCAAGGACGTTTTGTTGTATAATTAATCCTCCTGTTGCAAAGTAACAGCTGGAGGTCAGCAGCATTCATACGAGTTGGAAGATAATTACATGTTAAGAAACTGGTCTGGTAAGTTTGATGCATTTCAGTTTCAGTTTCTGGTTACACAATGAAGATGATGAAATTGAAGACGTATGAATAAAATTAGTCCAACAAGTTCTTTAACGAGTTTTTTTTTTTTATTTGAAATCTAATAAAATGTAGCTTGAAATGAGTAATTCTATTTAAAAAATATTTAATTAAAAATGACGCACCCGGATAAACCTACGACAATAATTTTAGTATGTCATAATAAACCCAACCTTATTTTTAAAATTTACTATTATTATTTTATAATGAAACTATTCAAGGTTTCGAAGAGATTAACTTTTTAAAATCTACAAGTCAAATATGGAAGTTTAAAAAGCCTATCTTGCAAAGATTGTCAACTTGTTTGAATAGGTTACGGGCCTTCTATAAAAAATCGATAAAAATTAAAAAGAGCACAAATTGTGTTAGAAATTTCGAAAATTAAGTAAAAATTTAAAAAAATGTAAGATTGTATTGATAAAACTATTCAACGGCAAAAAAAAAACAGGCTTTGAAACACATATTGTTTAATAGACCTATGTACCCTGACTTCTAAATTTTTTTGTTTTCATTTGCAGAATTTTTAATATCGAGGTTTTTATGTTTACGAAATTTAACCCCAAAATCATGAAGTTTTTTTAAGAATAAAATTTTCACAAAATTATCTTTAATTTGAGTATAATCATGTCGGTGTTTGCATAAGCATACACTCAGGTAACTTCTGCTTTAAAAATATGTAGCTGTTTGGGTTGTAATACAGTTTCTTTATTTTTAATGTAAATGTCAGTAATTTGTAGAACAAATTTAATATTTTACTAACCTTGTAGTTCATTAAAAAAAAACAAACCACATCAAATGACTGTTTTATGATTTTACATTCATTTTTTACAGTTGTTTTTTGTTATTTAAAAAAATAAAAAAAGTAAATGTTTGTTTATTTTTTACTGATACGTGGTTCATTTTTACTACAATTGATGTTAATTTTTTGAACAGTAAAAAACAAATGACAGTGTTAGTTGAATTTACTCAAATGTAAGTCGTCATTTCTTTAAGTTAAATTTAATTTTGTTTAACTACATTTGCAGTGGTCTTTACCTACATAGTATTCTAAGTGTACTGGTATTGGAAGGTAGTTGAAAATTGCTCTTATTAAGGTTTTTCCTTATAAACTTTATTTATGTTAAATCATTTTAAAAATACTGTAGGAGAACTAGACATTCCAATGAACAAATTTTTGTATTATAATTACAAATCCATGGAAAATGCATTGAAATATTTAGAAATGAACATAAATTTTTTACTTAATTTTCACATCTTTAGGGAAAAAAGTTCTCTTCAAGGGACATTTTAAAAATAATGAGCACAAAAAAAAGAGATATTTTTAAACTTGGTATAAACATTTTCCTACACTCATAGAAAAAAACCTGTAAAAAAGCTAATAAAACTGAAAAAACTTCTAAAATTAGGAAATTTTTTTTTGGTAAGTATTATTTAACTAATAACAGAAAAAATAAAAATTTTTTTTTTATATAAATAGAACATTTTTGGTCTTCAAAGACCCTAACCACGTGCTTGATTACTAAGAAGACAAGAATGGAGCAAAATTGATGATTAATAGGTTTTTTGCTAAAGATCTGCCTATTATGAATGCTCTAACTTTTCTAAAACTTCGGGTTCTGATGAGATCTTTTGTCAGATTGAAATACTAGTATCAACCTAGCTAATATGTTTGATTTGCTTTATTTTTGTAAATATTCGGAGGTTGGAAGCTCGTTAAAAATTAAAAATAAAACCATTGTCTTTACAAAATTTTAGTTATATTTGAGTTGAATTTTAGTTAATTGAAAGTAGCAATTTACTCTGATAAACTTAGAAAAAACTTTTACGAAATATTTGTAGACTAAAAACAGCAAAAAAAAACTGTAATATCAATAAAAATTTTGCTACATTTACTTTAAATTTAGTAGAATACAAATAACAGTATATTTTGCTAAACTAAACAGACATTTTTGGTAAAAAAATTGTAGATTGCCGATTTCAGAAGGGCAGATTTTTTATTCTATACTCAACAGATTTATTTTTGCTATTTTTATCTTACTAATATTTAGCAAAAACAAATCTGATAATCTTAAACATTTTTTCTGCAGCGTTGTTTTTAACTAATTTTTAGTATTTATTATAATTTTTTTTATTAATTTTGTTTCTATCAGTGTAGAAAATATGGAGTTTAAGTATTTATTCTTTTTCCAAAATTCGTTATAGTTCGCGATTAATCGCTGCTCAAAGTTGTAGATTTTTAACAAATGTGTAAGAAATATGCAATGTTTAAATTATCAAAATTTTTGAACACGTCAACTGAAAATAAAGAATTTGGTATCATTTTAAATATCAAATCCTCTTCTTTAAACAGTGTTCAACAAAAACTATTTTTTATTTTTTATTTTGCAATTAACTCAAAGTTTCACTTACAACATATAGAAATTTCAATTTGGGAATCAGAGGCGTTCAAAAACAAACATTATTTTTCGGAAATTAACTTTGATATTTAACATAAAACTTAGGATATTCTCATAGTATGCTACAATAAATTTCAATATTTTTTGTCACGTATATTAAAATCGATATGCATGTTAAACAGGAGACTACAGGTACCCAAGTCAAAAAAATATAAAAAATAATATGGGACATCTTCAAAATTATATATAAATTAGATATGCGACGAGAACAAGTTTGAGCCGAAAAATGAGAACATATAATTGTATCTAAAATACATCAATTTGTATCGGATTCGATACAATTGCATCGAATTTGGTCTAATTCTATGCAATTAAATACAATTTTGAGCAATTCGATGTATATTAGATACAATTTTATCCGAATTTTGTTCTCTTAAAAAATTTTTGTGTTTTATACATAATTGTGGCGCATTATATATAATTCAATATTTTTAGATAAATATGACACAAGCAGTTGCTAGTTTTTCCCAACAATTATATCAAATTATATCTAATTCCATAAAATTTTATTTTATTATGATTTGGTAGTTATTGAACGTTTTTTGACTATTTATACAATGAGATACAAATATTTTTGATTTAACATATATATTTATATGACTATATAAATTTATATATTTAAGCATTTCGTTATATAAAATTATATCTGCATATATATAAAAACTTTTTTACTTGTGTAGTTAAACGGCTTACACAGATTTTCGTTATCACATCCTATATCGTTTCAAAAGGACATTTGAAATATAATTTTTAAACAAATTTTTTTTTAATATTTCTACTCATTAAATGATGACAATATGGTTCTGAGATGAAAGATCTACTATTCCATAATATTAGTAGCCGTAATATTTCACGATCAAAAATTAAAAAATTTTTTTTTTTTTTTTGTAAACTTAATCCTTTTTATCCTTGATTGATTTAAATAAATGCGTCAAAAGTAAAAAGCCATATTAAAAAGAGAAAAGAGAAAGTTTTTAAAAGCTCCCTCATTTACTGAGTCTAAATCTGGTAAAATTGTTTGTTACTGATTTGTAGTTTTTGAAATATCGACTGTTTTTGATCAAAAAGTAAAGTTCGACTCGGCAAACGAAAAGCGGGATTTTAGTGCAAAAAGCGGGATATTAAAAACTTTTTGTTTAATAGTCCGAGTTTTTATCAATTTTGGAACAAGACTTTCAGACAAATTGAAATTGACAAATTAATAACAAGTGTTATGAAAAAGTACATTTACGATTATTTTAAAATTTTTTCAAATTAAGAAAAAACATTTTCTTTTTTACCTAGGAAATTATTTAATGTTTTATGAAACATTTTTTTATACTTTTCCGAAAAATTTTCCCCAAGGTGTCTCTAGAGAGCTGATGAATAGATTGGTATCTATAAAAATGCATTAGTGTCAACCATTGGTTCTAAGTGGTTTTTTCAAATATTTTTCTCTATATGCCCAATAAAATAGTAAAATCCAAATAACTAATTGCAGAACAACTTGTACTGTATTATAACATGTTCTAACTTCTGTTCTGCAACTGTTTTTTTTATATGGAGTTTGTCCTATTTGCAATATGTACTTTACCTCCAAACAAGAACAGGTTGCTTTAGAACCGGTTCTAGAACCAGTTATAGAACTGGTTCTGGGACAGTGACACCTTACATCTCGACTCCCAGGGTGTTGTAAAAAAGGAATTATCAATTTCTATTTGGGATTCGATAATATGATCTTAAACAGAAAAAAATTAAAATTCGTTTAACAATATTAAGATCAACCAGTATGAAAAAATCAAAAAAAAAAACTTTTGTATAAAAAACTGGAAAATACCAACATTTTCTATATTCTTTGCTATTTTTTCGTATTTTTTTTTTTTAATATTTTTAAAATAAAAAGCTCTAAATATCCTCAGGGAAAAGTTTCCTCATATTGATGAAATTGTTTCATAAATCAATTATTCATCATATTTATGAAGTTTTTACAAATATAATGAAGAGTTTCATAAAACTATAATAATAACTATCAATATTTTTTTATTATAGTACTAAAAACAACGTTATATTTGTTAGTTTTAAACCAACGAAAATATAGAATAAGGAAAAACCAAGGCACTCAACATTTGCTAAATTTTATATTCCAACTGGTTTTAAGAGAAACAGTTTTTTAGATGTTTTTTTTAATGCATATTTTTAAGCATATATAAACAAAATTATGTGTTCATTATACAAAAATTTTACAGAGAATACATTAACCCTCTAACTGGCAAACGATGTTTTGCAACGAAATTCATACCATGTGCTCCACTCGAAAAACATAATAAGTTCTTCAACAAAATTGTTTATCGTTGCCTAATTTAGGCGATATGAGCCAAAATATTTTAAAGCATATAACAGAGAAGTTTTAGACAAAAAATATTTCTCTTACCAAGATATAACAACGCTTGAAAAAATATTTTCTTCTGCTTCTATTTAAGAAGATATCGGGATTTTCGATTTTTGGAAATAACGAAATTAGGCGAAAAAGTATCTTAACTTCAATTTATATTTTTCAAACTTTAACGCTTTGCTATTAATACTTAATGTCTTCTTTCTGCAAAATTTCATAAAAATCCGTCTTTTAGTTTATAAGTTAAGACGATGTCCTTAAGAGGAACCGTGATAAAATCCTGCGAGTCCTTGGACTAAAGTAAGGACTTATTATTAAAGATAAAGCTTCAATCTAACTTATATTTTATTATAAAGAGGTTTTAGTCAACTTAGATTGGTTTTTACGACTTTTGAAAACTATTTTTTTAATAATTAGTTTTTGAAATTTTACGAAATTTTGATTTTGAAGCTTTCGCGCTTCCAAACCGTGAACGGCACACGAAAAATTTCTTCGCAAAATATTTAGCAAATTTAGTTTTCTATTGGAATATATTAATTTCTAAGTATAAAACTCTCATTTGACGCATTTGTGGTAAATTTTATAAAGGCTACCCTGAGGCAGCCTTACCTGTTAGAGGGTTAAAGAAGGCAAATTGCCTTTAAAATTTAATTAAAATTTCTTAAAGGCATTACAATTGATATATTAAAAGAACCATCAGGCACTACGTATCATGGATTATAAAATTAATATAAATTTTGAAATCTTGATTAAATTTCCTTTCATTGGAGTACCCAAACTTATATGTTTCTACACATATTAAATTTTCTTTTTTTATATTTTTTTGAGGAAAGCCCCGTACAGTGCAATTGTGCCCCATTTTATTTATTATTGTTAATAAAAAAAAAGTTCAAGATTATCAAAAGCAGGATATTGGTTAAAAAAAAAATTGGAAAAAAATCCAAGGATGATTCTGCCTTTTAAAAGTGGTTTAATCCCGCCATTTTTTTCTAATAAAATTATTCATTTCTAAATATTTCAGGATATTTGCAATTTTGATACAAAAATGAGTTTAGTGTAATGTTTAGTTTACGCACAGGAATAGATTTAAACATTTTTTTAGCGTATATAAAATTTATAAGGATAAAACTAAACATGAAAGTTTTAGATTTCCTTCCAATAAAGGTAAAATATCCTGAAACAATCACCGATCCGATTGTACTCATATGAATGATAATTTTGTGTAAATTTATATTCTTAAAAAATATCATGGTTTTGCGTTCAAATTTCGAAAAATTAAACAAACTATACGATATATAAAAACCACAATATTCCAAAAACTGCAAATACAAAAAAAGAGATTTTTTTGACTGAATTGCATTCAGTCTATTAAAAAATTAATATTTCAAAGAAAGGTTCTGTAAAAAATTTAAATTTTTTAAATATTAATTTTTATAAATCTAAATTTAAACTACAACTTAACCTCAATTTTAAAAATATTCATCTTTGTTATTTGTTTTTTTTTTGTTTCAATGCAATATTAACTTTTTTGTTATTGTCTACATCGTATTTATTTAAACATTATGTCATAAAAAAATATTTAGTAACCATATAACCACTATTTTGTAGCAGCCGCTTGTTTTAATTGCCAAAGACATAATTTAATTAGCCACAAATTAAAGATTTTAATCTCGACATTTAAAGAAAGAGCATAATAACAAAAACTACATAATGTATTTCGCAAAAAAAGTTAACAATTTGTTATGTTTTTCTAAAAAGTTTTTCCTCATTTTTCACAAAAGAAAATGTACTCGTACGTACAGCCAAAATAGAAAAATAACTTCATCGCATTGGAAACTGCATATAAAAAAAAAACATGAATTCAACACTTGAGTGCACCTGAACCACAAATGTATAGATAAAAAGAAATGATGAACGGAATTTTTATTTATAATAAACAGGTAAACCTCAATGTAAGATACTGAACCTTTAACTAAATGATACTCCAGATCTTTAAACATGTTATACCGATTTCGGAGTTTTTCGTAATTTAAAGTTTACAGAGAATAGTACCTACACACAGAGAAATAAAGTGCCATCCGAATTGAAAAGTGTATTTTAATGGTAAGAACTTATAAATTCAGTTACCCTCCGATGAGTGAGAAGGTCCCTAGGGACCTTTTTGCCTTTTCAAACTGAAATTACTCCTACTTCGGCCACTACAATATTATATGCATAATGATATTAATGAATTTTTTCATAAAATCAATGAAATTGCACTGGAATTCGTCCATTGAAACTTTTCATTATGTTAATGCAAGTTTTTATAAAATTGTACACTTAGAATATTATGTAGGTAAACCCACTGCAAATGTAGTTAATAACAAATGAAATATCACTTAAAGAAAGGACGACTTACATTTAAGTAAATTCAACTAACATTGTCATTTGTTTTTTAATGTTGAAAAAATGACTAACAATTATAGTAAAAATTAACCAAATGTTAGTAAAAAATAAACAAACATTTATACTTTTTTTTTATTTTTTTAAATAACAACTGTAAAAAATGAATGTAAAATCATAAAACAGTCATTTGATGTGGTTTGTTTTTTTAAATGAACTACTAGGTTAGTAAAAAATTAAATTTGTTCTACAAATGACTGACATTTACATTAAAAATAAAGAAACTGTATTACAACCCAAACAACTTCAGTTTTTTAAAGCAGAAGTTCCCTGAGTGTACTTTAAATATAACAAAATAAACAGAAATGGGGTAATTTTTGAATTTTGAACCCCTTTTACCTAAACCTCTTTTACCCTCAACATGAGTCTGGTCAGCTACGAAAAAAATAAAAACATGGGCCCCTTAAAATTTTGTTCTCTACAACATATCCGCAGATCATTAAGTTCTGCCGATTCGGGTCGGGATACCTCCCTTGTAAGTAGAATATTCAAAATCCAAAAACGTCAGCTTATAGGCTTACTCCTTTTGCTTTTTTTTGCTATAGATCATTTTTTTGTGGCTACGGTATTGTTTGTTGTGAAACATCCCAGTTAAACTTTATATTACCCAGTAATAAGTTTAGGAATAAGAAATTAACGTCGGCAACTGGTTCCTTTTCTATAACAAATCCTATTATTTTAATAAGGGCATGTACATTCTGGTAACACCTTACAAAACACATAGTACCTAAAGTATGATCCCAGTAAAAAACGCTGCTTACATGCAAGCAGGTTTGTAAGGAAGTAAGCCGAAAAGAATCCCTTACAAACCTGCTTACATATGCCATGATTTTTATATGGCGAATTCCCACTTGGAAGCAATACCTTTGGGCATAATAAGTGCGGATTTTAGCGCTTACAAAAAGCAGTGATTTCATGGCTGTCAGTGAAATCATATTTCAGCATTGCAAAAAACACACATACCAACGCATAGATCACACACTTTTTTAGTTTTTTTTTTTTGAGAAGTTATTTATAACTTTTTTTTCCTTCTTAATTTTAAAAAAAGGTTGAATTGATAGTATCATTGCCGTGATATGAGCAAAATCAATTAAAATATTAATTGATTCAATAATTTTTTTAATGGAAAGTTATTTATAACTTTTTTTTTCTTCTTAATTTTAAAAAAAGGTTGAATTGATAGTATCATTTCCGTCATATGAGCAAAATCAATTAAAATATTAATTGATTCAATAATTTTTTTAATGGAAACCCGTTTTTAGTTTTTTCTGTGTGCATAAACTAGACATACTAATGAACAAATACAGTGCGGATTTTAATGGCGTGTCCAGTTTTTTCATTTATGGGCCAGATTTTTTGCGATATCACATTAAAGTTTTGCATGTTTTAAAGAAGTTTATTATACATAAATTTAAAAAAATAATTAATTTTAGTTTTTTATGGTAATTACTGATAAGAACTTCAGAAACATTCGTTTTTGTTAGAATAACTCTCGCAAATATTAACTTTTTCTGCTGAATTTAGATACACGTAATTTTTCATGTAAAAAACTATAAGTTAAAAATTTAAAAATTTTAATTTATATTAATTTATATAAAAATAAAAGTTTTCAAAAAAAAAAAAAAAAAAAACCTGTTGTTTTGTACGGTGTTACCAGAATGTACATGCCCCTATTAAAATAATAGGGTTTGTAATTGAAAAGAAACCAGTTGCCGTCCTTAATTTGTTATTCCGAAACTTATTACAGGGTAATAGAGAATTTTGCTGGAGTGTTTAAACAAATTTAATAATCAAATGTTGCTAAGGCAATACAAAAAATTTTTTTAATGTCTTACCACTTTTTATAAAGGAGGTATTAACTTAAAACCTAAAAAAAACTTGTCAAAAAATTTAAATTTTAATGTTCAACATCACACCACTTTTAAACTTTAAGAGGTAACATATTATCGTAAGCATGTTTTTTATTAATATCATCAAGCGGATTCAAAAAGTCTAAAATTATCGAAATCGGTTCATAATTGTAGAAGTTACAGCATTTTAAAAGTATTTTGTACTCGAGGTGGTCTACTTTGGCACCTTAGTGCTCACCCTGTATTAACACAGGGTGACTTCAAAATTAATTTTCTGAAAGCTATACTCCTCCTTAACGATTACATATACATTTGGTCTTAATCGGTCCAGTAGTTAAGAAGTTCTATATTTATTACCACTTTTTATTTGATTCACTCCACTGTGTACCGGTAAGATATCCTAAAATAAACACATGATTATACTCAAATGAATGATAATTCTGTGTAGATTTGGGAATTAAGCAATATATACGAAAAATTGTGTAAATATAAAAACTTCGATGTTTTAAAAACTGAAAATGAGTAAAAATATTTTGACCGATTTGGGTTCAGCGTACAAAGGTCAAATATCAAAGACAGTTTCCGCAAAATATTAAAATTTGTTGAGTAGGCTACAAAGCCTTTTTTAATTTTGAACTTTTATGAGTTTCTTCATAAATTACCCAGCAAAAAAACATGGTTATGACTACTTATTATTTTATGCATTACTTTGTAAGGAGTACTCATAACCTTCTGCATTACTCTAAATAATAAAATAATGGGTTGCCAATAAAAAACTTATAGTGCATTACTCTCGTACAAAAAATAATTGGTTAACAATAATAGGTTATTCATCTTATTACTTCCAGGCAAAATATAATGATGCAACATTTTTTGGACTCATTATAATTCGTATGGTTTTAGTTTCGGTAAATCTTGAACGAATTTATATAGATGAAAAATTAATTTATGTTTTAAACTATCAAATGTTATATGCCTCGGCGGCTTAGGGTGTAGATTAGTGGCGCATCGATTCCCGGCTCGACCATATTTAAAAAAAAAATAATAATATTTTTTTTAGTTCAATTTTTATTTTTTTTAATCTACACATTATTTTTTCCTTCTGGTAATGGCTTATAATTGTATGCATATAGGTAATCCATTGTAATTCATATTTACGTAGGGCTGCCAGTAATGAATAACTCATTACTTTTTGGACATTTCGTACAAAAAAGTTAGAATTACAATATAAATAGTAATACGTCCAAACCTTCGAGTTTAGATTACTAAACTCATTATTTGGTGAGGTGTGTCTTTTTTAATGAATTGTTTCTAAAAAATCATGAAAAGTTTGATTAATTCTGCTTCTTCCACTAATGTTTAACAATAATTTATAGTCGATAAAAATATTTCATTACTTAAATGAACGTTTTATTAATTCAAGGAAACATTCCAATGACATAGTTCAAATTCCATCGGTGTATTTGAGAACTTTATGAAATTGTTTCATAAATTTTATTAAACACTTCATTGTCAGAATGATTAATAAATTTTATGAACATCTACATTACTTTTATGAAGCTTTTCAGAAACATTGACTTTAATGAAACCTGTTACATAGATTCTATAAAAAGTTTCAATGAACAAGTTCCAATGACAATTTTCATTAAAACTATGAAGAAGTCCATTACTGAAGTGATGATAGTGCTTTCAGTTTACAATATTCTTACGTTATTTACGCATTAAGAATTAGGGGTTAAATTTTATGCAAAAATTTTTTGTTAAAACTTTAAAAATTCGGCAAAAGTTTACTTTTTCGTGCACACCTAAAAAAAATAAAAAAATATATGCTCCCTTCTGGAATTAAAGAAGAACTTTTTTTCTATTTTGAGTTAAGGGGGCCGGGGCAACTGAAGCCCTCCAGGCCCTAAAATCCGGAACGCCTAGTAACATAAGTATATAAGTGTGGGTACTTAAATGAAATCAAATTTTCTCAGGATTTCCAAAATGTTTCATGATCCCATGATATGTGGTGCCCACTAGACCCGTTCATAGTACATTTAAGATATAAAAATTAGTTAAAAAAAAAATCTCCAAATGGTATGAACTTAAAAATGAACTGTAAATTAAATGATATTTTCGTAACAGGACCCGTAAAAATTGTTTGAAGGTAATATTACAAAATGTAACCAATTTTATTAACCTCCCACTCGCCTGTCACACACACAGAAAAATTTAGCTATTTGCCAACTGAAATTGTCTTAGCTATCTTCTGCAATTACAATTAAATGTAAAAATCGACCGCGTATAATTGAAAACTGGTTTTAAGCCATAGCAAAAATCGACCTGACTTTAGCTCAGACGGATAAAACCCCTGTCTAAAGTGTAGTGCGAAGTGCATGTGACAAATGAAAGCAGGTTCAAGTCACGGTCAGGATTGCATTTAATAAATAAAAATTTCATATAGATGCAATCAAACAATAAAAACCATAACAAATAATTACAGTATTGTCAAAAGGATTACTGATGTAGGTTGTGTTACCAGAAACTGCGCAGTCTAATTCAATAAAAAAATTTACAATGTAGTTATGATTTTTAGAAAAGTATGCTTAATCTTCTCCACCACGCCTATCTCAAACAATTGAAATTCGGTTACTTCGCCTTAAATTCGGTTATAACGAATTTCAGACTGTTGGCACAACTTAAAATTCGTTTTTCCAATACAGTTCGGTTAATTCAACTGAATTTTGGTTGCACTACAAAAAATATTCAGAAATCTAATGTAGATATCGTTGTACTAACTAAATTTATATGTTTTTACCATTAATATACACTTTTGAATTCGGTTGGCACTTTATTTCTCTGTGGGCAACATTTTGATTATATCAAATGAATTTTTTAGCGTGAGTTCCTTTGGCCGCTGACAAATCAGTTGAGTGGGAAAGTAAAAAACGTGGTTTATAAATTTTTTTTTGGTAACTATAGTTAATAGCGCCGTAGGCGAAAATTTGTTTGATAAAATAGCGCAATTTTTCAAAACATTTTTTATTTTTTGTTTTTGGACTTTAATATTGGAAAAGCTAAAAATTAAAAAAAAGTGATTTGTAAATAAAAAGTGACATATTTGATATTATGATACCTAGCACCGCAGGCGAACATTTTTGTCAAACTAATTTTAATTTTTTTATAAGTTCTATGAATGCATAAATAGTGCTCATTATTTAATTCGTGGGGAAATTTCCCAAATGAACTCCTAAACCCAAACTTGTTGTTTAGGAGTTCATTTGTTATTTTAGACTCCGAGAGGTCTTAAATCGATCTGAAAGGAGCCTCATTTTATGGATCTAAAAATCAAAAGCATTTCTGAAATCGTGAGAAAATTTCCTTTTGTTTGAGTACCCACATTTATATGTTACAAGGCGTAACGATTTTTGGGGCCTGGCGGCCCCACTATCCTCAGCCTCCTAAAAATAGAAAAATATGTTCTTTTTTAATTCTAGTGGGGGTCACATACTTTTTGTTTTGTTTTGAGGGGTGACCGAAGAAGTAAACTTCTGCCAAAAATTCTATTAATCGAGGTACACCTGTTTATAAATTTTTCTTTTAATAATTTTTTGGCTTGATCTCTTTTTGGGATACAAAAAAGAAAAACTATCTTCAAGAAAAAGAAACCGTATGAAAACAAATTGAGTAACTTATTAATAAATAACAAAGCTTTTCCAAATGAACAATTTTCTAACACATGCAGCACACAGAAATAATTGGAAAATCGACATGAATTTATGAAAAATTCAAATATCAATTAAGCGAAAAATTTTAAAAGTTTTTTTTTTGTTTTTAATATATTAAATTTTTAACACTTACATTTTAAATAACATTTTCTGTTTATTTTGTTTAAAAAACTTATTTAATTATTGATGGTATTAACGGTTACTTTTTTAAATTATTTTTTTTTTTTGATATTAATTAGAGCTGTTTTTATAACGAAAAAGGAAGTTGTTCAATTTGTTGCAGTACTTTCACTTTAAACAATTGCCAATAATGAATGTCAAATGTTTTTTTTTTTTCAAATTAATTGATGACTTTCTAGCAAATTTTCAGACAATAAAATCTGTTTTCTTTTTAGTTTTCAAATTAAAAACTTTTTGGTTTTTTTTTTTTTTTTTTTTGCACTAAACTTTAAAGTAAGCGGCACATAAAACTTTTAAAACCTCTTTTTGTGTTGGTATATGAATATAATATTTTGTTTTGTATTTTGCTAATAGTGCGCTTGCTTGGCAAGTCACTTTCGATTTCTTTGCCAGCCGAACGAGAAATGGCAAAATGATGAGCTTTTTAAATATCGAAAACCGATTTTATTAAAAGAAATAATATGAAAAAAAAATTGTACAAAATCACAAGAAACAAAACTACTGCATCCGTTAACGAGTAACCACCGCGTCAGAGCCAACAAACCACATTCGATCGACGAGATCACGACAATCACACCGTTACGTTACACTCACAACTACCAAAAAACACAAAAAAAAAAAAAAACTTCGTCGGTCGAAATGTACGTAAGTATTTATTACTACCTCTTGTACAATTTTTAAGTTTAAATGCTGCTTGAAGATCGGTATAATATTTTTCAATATTTTTTTTTTTTTTTAAATAAATTTTTTGTTTTTTCTTAATTTTTTTATGATTTTATAATTTTTTGTAGTTTTTATAATTTTAGCGAACGGCATTCAAAGGCCATATGTAGCATTCCGTTGATTTGACTTGACCACTAGTAGTTGAATCGTTTAAACGTCAGCCAATAATAATCACCGACTAACCAACCAACCGGTCGTAGAATAATGATTATGAAATTATTATTTTTTTTACACTAAATTCCTCGTCTACGAGAAAAAAAAAAAAAATAAATAAATAAAACATGTAACCAAAACGACGTTGCAAATGAACGAACGACCGACCAATTGACCAATACTTTTTCGATTTATTTTTATTTTTTTTTAAGTTAAGAGTGTGATCTTAGTACCACCTTATACAGGAATGCAGATCAACTTGTACTTTTGTTTAAGCAATAACTGGTGCTACTGCAAGATTAACCGATAGTCCAGTCCATAAGATAGATAAACACACAATTATTGCAATGCGCAAAATCGTCACAGTTGTTGTAACATTAATTTAAATAAATTATAATAAATTTTGTAATAACTACTATATTTTTTAAAAATTGTTTTTTCATAAATAATTTTTTTTTTCCACAAAAAGTTTTTGAGTTGTTTTTTTGCGTTTCGGTTGATATTTATGTTTTTTTTGTTTTTTCAAAGTTTAAAGCGCACGCGCTACGTTTTGTGTACAACTCGTTTGGAGTACGAATTACAGGAAAATGTTTGTTTAATTTTTAAAGTGTCGTGCTTTATGTTTTTTTTTTTTTAGGTGATTGCACGCCGGCGTTGTTGCTTCTAAGACATTCGTTTTCAGTTGTTGCAAGACAAATGCTCATATTAAACGCTTGAGTGCCTTTCTTTAAGCTACATAAATACACTTTATTCCAGTGCTACACAAACTTTGGGTTTAAGCTTAACGTTCAAATGTCACGTGCCATTTTTTTGAGATAACAATAACGTTAAAAAATTAATGGCTTTTTTTTTTGTGGCGGTAATGTTATTCTTTTTATGTTCTAAAAAATTCAGATTTGACTTAAGATAGAAGAAGCGCTGTGTATTGGGATTATAAAATTTCGTACAAGAAATGTCTGCCAAGCGAAACGTGAATTGTCATCCGGACATTAAACCTTAACATGGGTATGCACACAAAAAAATATTTTTATATGAAAAAGTTCATATTTTTAAAGGTTCAAACTATTTATGAAATTAACTTACTATTTATGAAATGTTCCTAGTTTCCCTAGCATTTATGAAAAAGTACATACAATTCCAAGTATTATTGCAATTTATGCAAGTTTTCTTAAATATTAGGATTTTGTACATTGGCAAATTTTTTAAGTACTTTTTCATAAATATTAAGTGTTTCTACATATATTTTAAAAACCTTGTCATAATTCACGAAGCACAAACTTTCCCTGTTCATAAATGTTATGAAAAAGTTCATAAATTAGTACATTGGCAAATTTTTCATAAAATATTCATAAATAGTATGAATTTTTCTTTTGTGTGTGGGTATTAATCCCCGCTGGCGATTAAAACCCACTGGGGATATATACCCACTGGTGATTAATACCCATTGGAGTATCTCCAACACCGGATGGGAAAAGTTAAAAATTCTCAATGTTTTAAAAGATGTCAGTCATTTTCCACACAATAATTGGTCATAATGCCCACGGGTATTATAATCATTTATATTATAAAGATTAAGTCCGAAAATATTTCGGTAACATTGAGAATTTTTTAATTTTCCAATCCGGTGTTGGATATACCCCAGTGTATAAAACCCTTAAGTCCGGCCAAAGAACGCTTCTTTAATTGGATTTTTTTTGTAAAGAACTGATTTTTTGTTGAAAATACCTGGCGTTAGATAGTAGCGCTCAAAACCATATAGCTCAAAAAAGAAAATGTCACAGCGCTCAATATTACTATATGGATTTGTTTTTGAACAATATTTTTATTTTTTTTTTTATTTGGCATTTTACAGAAAGAAGAAAACATTTTTATTGACAAATTTTTTAACGGAAATGCCAGACTGCCGTAGTTTCGTCAACTCCAATGACTCGTCAGTGGTTAATTTATGTGTTAATTAAACAGAGTATTTTATATTTTTTAATTGCTCTATATGAACAACTTTTTACTTTGTGTCGTAGTGAGTTTCGAACCCACAGTCAGCTTGAAAATACCTGGCGTTAGATAGTAGAGCTCAAAACCATACAGCTCAAAAAAGAAAATGCCATATCGCTCAAAATTACTATGTGGATTTGTTGTTGAACAATATTTTTATTTTTTTAATTGGAATTTTACAGAAAGAAGAAGAAGAAAAAAATAATTTTATTGACAAATTTTTTAACGGACACAATAGATATGCCAGACTGCCGCAGTTTCTTACCCTCCAGGGACTCGTCAGTGGTTAATTTATGTGTCAATTGAAAAAATATTTTATGTTGTTAAATTGCCCTATATGAAAAACTTTTTACTTTGTGTCATAGTGAGTTTCAAACCCATAGCCATATAACAGGCTATGACTCGTAGTATCACCTCTTAACGGGTTGAGTCGCGGTCGACACAGCGTGGCTAAGTGGAGTTTTGTCAATCACAGCATCTTACAATGTATTGTTTTAATCAGAAGAGACGGAGTTAACGAATACATATGATCAATTTATTTTTCTTTTTAATCCTAGTGTTATCTCTTTTTCACAAGTAATTATCACATTATGATACGCTTCATTTACATTCATTAGTTGGATACCAAGTGTATGTTAGAGATAGAGTTGCCTCTGTGCAATTTTTTCAATTCTTTCTACGGTAAAATATTTGTAACCGTCATAAAGGGTGGTTAAATTTCAAGGGCCGATGTTGATTTTGAATAAAACACAAACTATTTAGGAAATTATTGTAATTTTATTTTATTATGATATATTGGTATTACTCAATTATGTATGGAACAAAATATCGGCCAAATGGGCGCCGCGACCACGGCGGCACACCTCCATCCGATGGTCCAAATTTTCGATGACGCTGAGGCATAATGGAGGTTCTATGCCGTTAATGTGCCGAATTATCTCATCCTTTAGCTCTTGAATTGTTGCTGGCTTATCGACGTACACCTTTTCTTTCAAATAACCCCAAAGTAAAAAGTCCAACGGTGTCAAATCACATGATCTTGGCGGCCAATTGACATCGCCATTACGTGAGATAACACGGTCATTGAATTTGTTGCGCAAAAGAGCCATTGTTTCGTTAGCTGTGTGGCAAGTGGCACCGTCCTGCTGAAACCACATATCGTCCACATCCATATCTTCCAATTCGGGCCATAAAAAGTTCGTTATCATCTCACGATAGCGAACACCATTCACAGTAACTGCCTGACCGGCCTCATTTTGGAAAAAATACGGCCCGATGAATCCGCCAGCCCATAAACCGCACCAAACAGTCACTCTTTGTGGGTGCATTGGTTTTTCGACAATCACTCTTGGATTCTCATTCGCCCAAATGCGGCAATTCTGTTTATTGACGAATCCACTGAGGTGAAAATGTGCCTCATCACTGAAGATGATTTTCTTCGAAAATTGATCATCCACTGTTGCCATTTCTTGCCACCATTCTGCCCATTCCGACGTTTGGAATAGTCAAGAGGCTTTAGTTCTTGAGCCAATTGCACCTTGTAAGCGTGTAAATGCAAGTCTTTATGCATAATGTTCATCAACGACGAGCGTGAGAGGTGCAATTGTTGGGCACGACGACGAGTTGAGGTGGACGGCTCTTCAGCCACACTATCGCGAACAGCAGCAATATTTTCTGCAGTACGAGCTGTACGAGCATGCACTGGTGTTCTCACATCTTCTACAGACCCGGTTTGCTCGAATTTTTCCACGATTTTTGCGATTGTACGCACATTTGGACGATCAAATTGACCAAAAAAATCACGAAGTGCACGATATGCATTTTGATTTGAACGCCCATTTTCATAATAAGTCTGGATAACTTTAACACCTTGTTGGATTGTGTATCTCTCCATGGTTCAAATTGAGTAAGTCTGAAATAGAGAAATGTCAAATAAAATTCGGAAAAAAACTTGGCGTTTAGGTGTGGTTCACATTCAACATCGGCCCTTACAATTTAACCACCCTTTATAATGACTATATTAAGAATTTGTTAATACAAGTCGTATTTGACAAGTTCGACAAGTTTGTTTTATTGAACAATGTCACATTGCAAGTTCTTAACCCAGTAACTTCATTAATACGAAACTTTGTGTTTGTGTAATCTCTAGAAATTACTATTTTTATACTTAATACAATATGCTTCTTTGAGGCCATTTTGGGTAAAGCCTGGTAAAATGAAATTAATCAAAAAATTCGCTCAAAAAGAGATAAAAAACTTAAAAATACCTGGAACACACAAAACCACATTTCAAGCTCAAAAATAAAAGTCAAAATTTTTCATACAAAAAAAAAAAAAAAAAAATGTTATTAACAATTAAATATAGAAAAATAAATTATAATTAAATAAAAATTTTCCGGAATTTTGTTAGTTTTTTAGGTTATTTTCACAAATTTAAAAAAATGTGTTTTATTAACAGCTGATGCTTTGATAGTTTTACCATTTTACCCATAGAAAATGTACGGGTAACTTTTGGTAAAAAGAGAAACACAATAACACTCTCATCAACATTCTCATTTGCCCAATTTTAGACAATAAAAAAGGCTTTTTGGTTAGATTGTGTTGCCGAGGGTGTCCGCGGTGACGTATGTCGAACAGACTTAATATTAACGAATACAGTTAAAAAAAAATTAACGTATGTATTCCCGAGAAAAATTTTCATATATAATTATATCTATTTATATATAATCATAGATGAACCTCGATTATCCGGGTTGCACGGGACCGGACTCAGCACGGATGGTCAACAACATGGTTAATAGAGGTTACTTATTTTATACGAATTTTTATTATTTTTTGCACGTAAAGCACGGGAAATAGAGGAAAATAATAAAAGCACGGATAATAGAGGTAAAACTCGATTAGTAGAGGTATAAATCAAACATCCAGCATGCCGGTTAACAGATGTACCCGGCTAATGGAGGCCAGATAGTCGAGGTTCAACTGTATATCAAATAAGATATAATTATATCTGATGATATATGGATTCAGATACGGCTATATCTGAGCATATATGAAACCAGATATGGCTGTATCTGAATGTAATGAATTGCATCTGGTTATATATGGATCCGTATATGGCTATATCTGAACATATATGAAGCCAGATATAGGTTTATCTGAGTATTACGACCTTTATATAGTGATTTTCATACCCATTTTTATAATTGTTATATATGAAATGGGTTAAAAAAACTGCAAAATCTTTTTTTTTAATTTAAAATTTTTTTAACCTTTAAAATAAATTATATTTATTTTCTTCAATTTGTTTCCCGATGCGTGTAACCAAAGGTGAGAAATATAAATAAAACCCTATTTTTTACGAATCAGATTTATTTATGGATGTATAAATGTTTTTGGTACATTAGGAAATTTTTTAATGCACTATCACAAATACTACATTTAAACATTTTAATTTGTTTATAAATTCACAAAAATTCTGAATAAATTTTAATTTTTAGATTATTTTTATGTTTTTTTAATTTGTTTTTTTTTTTTCAATTTAAAAATCCCAATTATTTATTACTATTATAAGTTAGTTTACAAGTAAACTTTGTGCGTACCAATTTTATTTAACAAAATAATACTACTGTTTAATTGTAAACACATAATTGATAAATATACTGTAAGTGTGTATTATTGTATATAAAAGTGTGGGCAAAATAGCTTTACGCATTTTGTGTTTAAATTTATTGAATTTGCATAATAATACATAAAACTTTACTCGTTTTATAGTAGTAAATTTACAATTATTTTTTAGAGTGTATAACATTCTTAGATAATATTAAAAACCCCAAAATTTAGTTGTAAAAACGAAAGACTTAAGACACAAACTTTAGAACTTCAGCTGCAAATATTTGTAGTTGTTTGAATTGTAATACGACATCTTTATTTTTAAGTGAAAAACAGCCATTTTGAAGGCTGCCCCTGCTCCAATAGTGCTCAGTAAAAACTTCAACCAAGTCAGTCAATATTTAAAGGTAAATTAACGAATTTTTAAGGTTATGCCGAAATTTAATAGAAATTCAAATTTTATATGGATATAGAAAGGTTCTGCATAGAGAATATTGTAGCACCTTTCAAAACGTATACTATATTAAATTGAAGAGCAAAGTTAATACTGTTTGAATGTTGCAATAACGCAACTTTATTATTTAAAATGTTGTATTAATTTAAATTTCCTAAAGAAAGTGTTTTGCATCTATTTCTTTAACTATGGCTAAATTTAAAAATCTAAGGCCATATTCGTCATCTGCGCTCAAATATTCTTTAAAAATTATAGGTCGCAACCCCGATGCATGAAATTTTTCTGAATTTGTTAAACTCTGTTATTAATTATAATCAGGATCTGGAAATGATTTATATCATCCTTGATTCTCTGATGTCAAATCCAAGTTTTTCCATCACGTCACAATTTTGAGAAAACGGCGGTTGCACAAAATGCCCATTTGTTACTTTTTGAAGATTTTTTTTACACGTTTGACGATTTCTAATAATTTAAAATAAAGATAAATATTTAGAATACGCGTAACTTTTGAAGATTTAGCAAATGCATTCCACTCAAAAATATAACTATATTTTTAATATAAGATATGAGAAAAAAATTATTATTTCGTACAATTTTAACCCTTTGACGACGAATGGTTGATACATGTTCCATTTTTAATTTATTTCATTTTAGGAAAGCCTGCAGGACGATTTTAACAAAACTTGTTGTGATCGACGATAGACAGACATATACATACATATATATTGTAGACTAATCAGATCCTTACAATGTCAACCCGAAATCAAAAATTTAGTTTTTTGTTTTTTTATGATTTATTTTTATATTTTTGTTTTTAGTTTTTCTAATGTTAAGAATTTAGTTTGTGTAAAACTGGTTATTATATTTGGATTAAGCGTTATTTAAAGCAAAATAAAAAATTTAAACTTAGACAAAATCTTAACCTATGAAGGAGCGACAGCCCATTATTGATTTAGTTTAGTACTGAATTTCTTCGATAGAGGGATCAGTAAAACGCCAAAAGCAAAACAAAATTTATTTTTAGCCAAATCTCCAAGAAGTTGTGTCAACAAATCTTCAGCGGTTTAAGTTTGGCTGTCAAAATGTTAAAGATAGCTTATATTGGAAATACAATTTGAACAAAGTGGATGTAATAATTTTAACTTTAATCGCCTACATTAAAAAAAGGAAAGTTAAAAGTTTATATCGTGAACCAAAAATAAATTTTAGTTGGTCGAATGCATGGCACAGGCTATTTTTAAAAATGCATTATTTGGTAATTTTTTTAAGGGTACACTCTAAAAAATGCTTGTAAATTCACTACTATAAAGTATGTAAAAATTTATGTTACATTAAGTAAAATGCCTAAATTTAGACTTTAATTGTGTATAATTATTGTATACACATTTTTCTATGCAAAAATACACATATTGTAGTAAAGCGAAGGCAAATTTGGCGTCTAATATTAGAATAAATAAGACATTTATATCGTAAACGAAATTAGTAGATCTGGAGTAGGTGGTAGCAGTGAAGCTACAAATATAATTCGCACATCGTTAGAATTAAAAAAAATCTACCAAACTTTATATAACCGCTAAAATTTAAAAAATAGCTACTTACTTCAATTGTGAAGATTTTTTATTTATACAATTTTTTATTCCCGCGATCTTTTAAATTTTATGATTTCTTTTTTTATTTTGCAGTTTTCATTCCAACCTGTTTTTAAAGTTTTATAGATTTTTTTTCATTTGATCAATTTTTTTCCAATTTAAACAGGTTTTTTTTATAAATTTGTATTGTGGTTTAATAAACATTGCATTAGTATATATACGCATTTTGTTTGGAATTTTTAGGCATTTAGTTCACATATTTACTCTTAAAACAAGTTTTTAGTAAACTCAAAAGTAAATTTTAAATATTTAATTAATTTTTACGCATTTTCAATGTAAATTTACACTTTATGAATGCAACAACTTACATATCATATGTGTACTATTTTTCGTTTACACGCATTGAGTGAATTCATTCAATTTATAGTAGGAGTACAGTTTCTATATATAAGTTGGGTAAATTTCAACAGAAATTAATTCGAGTGTATTTTTCAAATGCAATTATTTTCAATGATAATACACAAATTTTGAATTATTGTTAAACTCATTAGAAAGAAATCAAAGTTAAATTTATCTACCATCGCAATAGAAATGCCTAAGCTGTTTGCATGTGGTGTGTATACTACTTAAAAAGTGGTTAAGAACACAATTTTTTGAGGCTTTCTCAAAACTGTGACGTGATGGGCAAATTTGGAAAACAGATTTGGAATCAGCGAGACAATATATTTTAAAAATATGT
This sequence comes from Delia radicum, assembly GCA_021234595.1. NCBI lineage: Eukaryota > Metazoa > Arthropoda > Insecta > Diptera > Anthomyiidae > Delia > Delia radicum. Next base: position 181,887,936 of record CM037852.1, on the reverse strand, counting down.
ATTGCGGTTCAAGCCAAATCGGCTTTTTCTGATTTTGTGACAGTGTGTTATTCAACTTAACTAAAAATCGGCCAAAAAATGTTGCTTATATTTTTTGTTTCTAAAAAAGACTTTAAATGTTTTTCTATCATTTCAGAAAGTATTATTCGGTATTATGCGGCTTCGTTTTAATTGTTTTATTTAGAATTATGTCCAGTTAAAATATTGCCCTACCTCAAGTCCAAAAATCTAATATTATATTGTCATATTATATTTTATTTGTTGCTTATCAAAAAGTTTGATCATTCTCATAATAGACAATACAAATGTTTCATTGGTATCACCCAAATCTTAGGTTGTCTGCAATAGAAAATGGTAATTGGCTTAAATCAAAGCAAGACATTATAAAAAACACACAAAATAAACTCAATGAGAATCTTTTTTAATACAGTGATATTTTAACTTCATATAGACAGTAGCAATTAATTTTTAATTAATATGTTTTTTTTAAGTTTTAATTAATTATGCAAATTTAATTTATAAATGTTGTGGTTAAGAAGAATAATAAACGTTTTTCTCTAAAAATAAATAAGACTAGACTAGTTTCTGCCTCTTTATGGACAGGCGTCATCAGTGATTTTCCATTTAAATTGTATGATTATTTGTGTCTTATAATTGTCAGATTATCTCTATATTATAAATTTTTCGACAGCCTACGGCTCTAAGAATAAAACCTGCGCCTCTTGGTACATTACAAACGTAACAATGCCAAGTCATGACCGTTTAGCAATGACAGCAAAGTATGGCCTTGAATGTAATGCAGCTAAATTGCAGATTTCTTTCCTATTAGCTTTTCTGTTATTGTATATTATACTGAGAAGTGACCAATACTAACAAACACAAATATTCTATTTTTAGATTTTTGTTTATTTTTCTAATCTCTAACAGATTGAAGTAAGGTTTTTACGTTCAGTGTTGACAACTTAGCGTTTTAAGTTGAGACATCGCCGCAGGGCAAATTTTTATAATGTACTTTAGTACGGTGTTAATTTAGCGTTTTGCCTGCCTTAGTGTATAAACTGCCTGATCTGGTAACCCTGGATATAAGAGGATATGGAAAGTCTAAGAAAAAGCTATTTAGCAATTTTAATACAAAAATTAAAACATTTTGTATTCAACATTTTTTTAAATGTGTTCTACAGATTAGATTTATGAAAAAAATTGGGAGACCTATGTTTAGAATTTTTGTGGCACTAGTTGGTATTTGGTTATGAATAATTTTTATTCACAATATTACTCATACGTAAGTAAGTAGATTTTGAACTGTACTAGTATTCAGAAATATATATGTATGTATAGTTTGCACTACCGTTTCAGAACCTCTGCAACGATACAATACATATAACCAAATGTTAATAAGTTTATAAATATGCTAAATGTAATAAATGTAATTGTTATAAAGTGTTCAACCGCTTTTTCAACTCACTGTATACTAAATATATTTAAACTCTCAATTGTCTATTATTTTTTTATTTTATTCAAACTCTTTTTCTGAGTAATACAATTTTTCATAATTTTTTTTTTCTTATTTTATTTTGTTTTGTATTATTTTATTATTTCATTAACTGAATTTACCAAATATAGTTTTGTTGGTAGGTAGGTAGGTATCTCCTCTGTCTTCTCATAACATAAATGTGTATTTGTGGTAGATTTGTTAACATTATTTGGATCAGTTAACATTTATAATCCATTATTATGTGTTTGTAATAATTTATGAGCGTGTTATTTATGCTGTACGTTTTTTTTTTTTTTTTTTTTTAGAAAGACTTTTATGTTTAAAAACATTTATTTCGTCTGTGTGTGTGGCCAAATCAAATATTTATTAAAAGTGTTATTAAAAATTTAATATAAACTTTTTTTTTTATATATTATATTTTATGCCTAAAAATGCCTGCTCAATTAAATTAATCATTAACAATTTGATAAAATATTTGGCTACTGATCAATTTTAGAAATGAAATTCAGTTTCAAACGGAAGTTATTTCAGTAAAAATTTGAAAGATTTGAAATATATACTAAAAGTAATTTTACTTTTATGTATTTAACAGAGTTTTTTAATTGTTTCCTAATTGGCTACTACTGCGATAGGTCAGTTTTAGAGTGATAAATGTTTTTTTTTTTTTTTTTAATAAAAATAAATACAAATTATGAAACGCGTTTTAATCAGAGACCGTAATAATAATGTCTTATCATAAAAATCAGATATAAAAAAAGTTGTTTTTTTATTTTAAATTTTTAAGCAATATTTTTTTTTTTTTTTTTTGCAAATCAATGGCAGTTAAAAATTCACATAAATCTCGCATTTATCACATTATTAAGAGTTTGATATGAATGTGTTTAATTGTAATGGATATTTTGTCATAAAGACTATCTTAAAAAAAAATTGAAAACAACTTTTAGTTTTGTTCGAAACTAAATTTAAAAATAACTTTTTTTTTCATAAGAACAATAATTTATTCTTTTAACGTACTTAATATTATTATTTTAAAAGGACATTTTTTAAAAATTTTGCTCCTAAAGTATTTTAAACTCAAAAAAGTCCACTACCCAGGAGCTTTAAAAAAATAGTTATTTCGCTTATTATTGTAAAAATAAACAATGTATAAATGATTGAAATATTCATTAATATCATGAGTGAGAGAATACTCTCAGTATATTATCCGGCCGAACAGTTTGGTTAAAAATATATTTTATTTTAGAAAGGTTGAAGTTAAGAAAAAGAATAAAAGTTTTTCTTTAAAAATTATAAACACTATCAATATAAATGTTAAGTTTTCTTCGTAATTCTTTTATTTTATTCTTTTTAGTTTAAACGAGCTTAAGATAATTTATTTATTAATTATTTATTTACAATATTTCGTCTCCACATTGGGTGACTTCTTCAGGGAACAAATATTACAATTTGAAAAACTAGTTTTAATAATTAAAAACTTATATGCATATATATGTACATATATCTTAGGGTCGTCTTTCGTTGTATTGGCGAAAAATAAAAACGAGATTTTGACTGTACCTCCCCCCCCCCCCTTAAAATATTTCTTAGGGTGTCAAAATACGCCACGCAAAAAATTAGAGTTCTAGCATAACGGGAAGATGTCCCGTAACGCCCTTGAAAATCGGGCCCCTTGGAAAAATGGGCATAATTTAAAAAAAAAAAAAAAATTTTTTTTCTTCAAAATTTAAAAAAATATAAAATAATTTTTGTGTTGGGTTTAATCATAACTACTCAGACAAAAAATATTACTTTCCCAGAAAATCGCTAACTTACCACAACTTTGTGTCCAAAAAATTAATAAATATTTTGGAGGTACCTCAAAGTGACTTTTTTGCATTTTTGAAAATTTTATTCAACAAAAATCAAAAACCTAGTGTTTGCTGTCAAGTATTTCATTAAGCACATTTCAAGTATTAAATAAGCCAAGTATAACGGAGATCCGTTGGCAAAATTTTTTTTTAGGTCATTTTGATTCACGGGGATTTCAAGGTTTTTTTTTATTTTTATACATTTTTACTTTAAAACAAGGTTTTAATAATATTTCATTTATATTATTGTATATGCTCTTTTATATGATTGTAATAACTTTATTTTAAAATACTATATTTTCTGTTGATAGTTAACCCATGTTAACCTGGGGTCAAATATGACCCACGTAAGAAAAATGCAGCTTTGTGGCAAAATTTATAAATAAAATAAAGAAAGGAATAATTCAATTTATATTTATTCTAAAAAAATTTCGTTAACCGTTTTTAGTCTTGGAGTAGGTCAATTTAGTAAAAATTAGAACTTAAAACTTTTCCATAATAATAATTCTGAGGGAAACAAATTTACACTATTAAATTAAAAATACGTTTTTCGAAAATACTCCTGAATATCTACAAAAAAATAAATTTTAATATGAATACAAATATCTGAATTTATACTAAATAATTAATTTTAATTAATTTTAAAATGTAAATAAATTACAATTAGAAACATAAACAAAAATTTATTTTGTCATCTTTGTGATTTTTGACTCTTTAAAATACGAGGGTCAATTGTGACCCCGTGAAAACACAGGTTAACTATGAACACGAAAAATTATTGTTTATAATAAAGTTATTACAATTATATAAAATAGCATACGCAATAACATTGATGAAATATTACAAAAATCTTGTTAAAAAAAAAGTCTATACAAATTTAAAAAAAAAACGTTGAAATCCGCTAGAATCAAAATGCTCTAACAAAAATGTTTGCCCACGGATATCCGTAATACTTGGCTTATTTAATACTTGAGATGTGTTTTATAAAATACTCGACAGCAAACACTAGGTTTTTGATTTTTGTTGAATAAAATTTTCAAAAATCCAAAAAAGTCACTTTGAGGTACCCCCAAAATATTTATTAATTTTTTTGACACAAAGTTAGGTTAAGTTAGCGATTTTCTGGGAAAGTAATATTTTTTATCTGAGTAGTTATAAATTATTATATATTTTTTTAATTTTGAAGAAAAAAAATTTTGTAATTTTTTTTTAAATTATGCCCATTTTTCCAAGGGGCCCGATTTTCAAGGGCGATGCGGGACATCTTCCCGTTATGCTAGAACTCTAATTTTTTGCATGGTGAATTTTTGTACCCAAACAAATATTTTAAGAGGGGGGCAGCCCCAGAAGTCGCAAGTTCAAAAATAAGGACAGCCCTAATATATATGTTTGCAGTAACAACTTTGATTATCGACAATTTTTTTAAAAATTTCATCGATAGTCCCTTTTCTAAATTTCCGGTATAGTATTTTTGTTTTATTAATCGATTAATTTAGATCCAAATAAAATAACGTCCTATCAAATAAATGTTAATGGATTTGACCGAATTCCAACCAATCCTTTTTCTGGGTGTATCCATTTCAAAAAGTGCTATACATCACATATTGACCGAAAAATTTGAGTTAGAAAAGCTGTGTGCAAGATAGGTGCCGCGTTTGCTCACAATGGCAAATGTCAATAGAGTGTTTGGCGATGTTTCACCACAATAAAGCCGAGTTTTTGCGTCGATTCGTAATCATAGATTAGACATGGGTCCACCACTTCACACATAATACAAAGGAACAGTCAAATCAGTGGACTGGAATGGGAGAATCGTGTCCAAAGAAGGTGAAGACAGTTCCATCTGAAGGCAAAATCATTGAGTCTGGATTTTGGAATGCGCGTGGTATAATTTTATTGATTATCTTCAATAATGAAAAACAATCATTGACGAGTATTATGCCAACTTATTTCAGCGTTTAAGCGATGAAATTAAGGAAAGGGAAGAAAGTGTTGTTTCATCAAGGCAATGCACCAGCTCACACACCCACTATTAGCTATTAAAGCTATTGGATATCGCTGGGAAAAGTGTGTCGATCTAAAAGGAGATTATGTTGAGAAAAAAAGAAAGTTTTTCCCAAATTTGTTGTGTTCTTTGTTAGGTCTGATAATTTTGGAATCGCCCTCGTTCATCAATTCAGACATACGTACATAAATGCGAAATATTAATTATTACAGCCTAAAATGTTCTAGATGTTGTTTTGTGTTTAATTTTTATTTATATGAATATTATATGCGTAAAATATTATTTTATTTCAAATTAACTTCTCTTCACAATGCAGACATACACCCTGTGATTATAATTATTAATTAAGCCAACAGCCAACCGACTAAATAACAATGCTTGACTTGCTGCATTTGTTTTCATTCACATAACCCAGCAAAAAAATTAAAAACATTACACAAATGAATTAATGAAATCAATATTGTTGGAAAGTATGGATTTTTTATGCAGAGAAAAACTGTGATTTAAGAGCATCATAATGATTTAGAATTTCGATTTTATCATAGTATGTTCCTTATGATAAAAACATGACGCCAACTAAACATATTATAATCACTGCGACTGATATTATGAAAATTAAGGATTACATTATGATCATTAGGGCCACACTATAATAATTACGTATTCGCAATCATAATATGACTATAATAAATCATACTTTTTTTTCTGTTATATCTAAAACAATAACACTGCGCAACATGAAAAATAAAACAAGAGTACCCACCATTGATACTAAATATTTCGGCAGCGCTGATTTTAGTGGCATAATCAGTTTTTCACTTATATGCCAGACTTTTCACATAATTTCATTAAAGTTTTGAATGATTCAACGAAGTTTTTTATACATTAAATTTGAAACGTAAGACTTTTCTCTTATTTTTATACACTCTCACAAAAATTCTAAAATTTCAATTGATTCGGTTGCTGCAACCTCGTAAATTCGGTTGTTCCAACTGAATTTAGTTGGCACAACCGAATTTGTTTGCCACAACCCCCCATTCGGTTACAACAACTGAATTTAGTTGTGACAACCGAGTTTACGAGGTTGCAGCAACCAATTCAGTTCGGTTGGATGAAATTCTGTTGAGACAACCGAATTTGTTATGTCAGTGTATGGTACATACTGACATGAACAGTATATACTCGGTTTTTCTCAGTTTTTACCCAATTGTTCCACAATGTATCATTCAATTTCGGAGAGAATCAAAGCCTTTTGTGCCTAAACAATAAGATAAATCAGAACAAATATTTCGTTTAAAAAAGAAAAAAAAAGAGCGATTCATGGGAAATACGCTAAATATGCCTAAAATTTATATGACAGCAAAGCGAAAAAGGATGACCTACACTTAGAATACTATATTGCTAAAGTCCACTGCAAATTTAGTTAAAAACAAATGAAATTTCACTTAAAGATAGAACGACTTGCATTTCATTAAATTCAACTACACTCAAATAAACAAGTTAGTAAAGTCAGCAAAAAATTTTGCTGAGTCAGCAAAATTTTAGTCAGGTGCTCGCAAAAAAATTGCTAATGTCAGCAAAATCTCTTGCTGAAAATCAGCGAGATGATTTTTAGCAACAAAATTAGTAGATTCAGCAAAAGTTTTGCTAACACTTAGTAGGTTAGAAATTAAAAAACCCTTAATAAAATTTTTGTTAAATATTAGTAGACTGAAAAAAACTCAAAAAATTTGTAGAAAAATTATACTTTAGTTAATTTATTTGCTGAAAATCATAAAACATATTTTTGTGATTCTTTTTAAAATAATTTACAATACGTTACAAAATATAAAAATGTTCTTAAAATAGAAATAATTATACATAACATAAACGAAATTATCTTTGAACTACTTACATCAATTATTGTCTAAATGATGCTATATTTTAAAGGAGCGCAAATGCCGCAGAGAATTATAGAAACGAAACGAAAAAATAACAACCCTTTTTTGCAATAAGAGAAAGGAATTAGAAAAATCTACCTAAGATGAATGTCTTTGTCTTTCGCTTTAGTCTGGCTACCTATTGCATATTTGTTTGCAATTTGACCACATAAGATTATTAATATATATAATCATTTAGTTTACAAATACACATTTAATCTTTATTAAATTTAAATATATTATTTTGTCTTTTATTTAATTAATAGACAATTACTTTCACAAGCCGGTGACGAGACAAAATTTAAGTTGTTTTAATCCACAATTTTGTTTTATGTATGAAAAACAGATACAAAAATCTTCCATGGTTGATTTTTTTATATTATGTCTTACTAGAGTTGTACTTTTTAGTATAATTTTTCTACATCGTGACATGCCGCGACATCTAATTCATTCTGAGTATATCTTTCAGTCTGGTTGTCGTTTACACTATTGATGTGCTAATCAACACAATTTTTTTAGCAAAATATATTAGTAAAACATTAGTAAAATATTAGTAAAACATTAGTTCAATACAGTTAAGTGCTGAATAAGTATAACTAAATATTTAGTTTAAAACATAATTTTAGCAAAAAAATTGCTGAAAAATAGTATTCCTGATTTACAAGATGTTTTACTAAGTTTTCTACTAACTTATTTTTTTGAGTGTAATATTGTCATTTGTTTTTTAATGTTCAAAAAATGGCTTACAATTGTAGTAAAAACGAACCGCATGTTAGTAAAAAATAAACAAACATTTATTTTTTTAAATAACAAAAAATGAAAAATTAATGTAAAATCATAAAACAATGATTTGATGTGGTTGGTTTTTTTAAATGAACTACAAGGTTAGTAGATTAGAAGGCACTATGCACCGCGACCAATGTAGGTGTTTTGTGCTGCCTAAGGTTACCTACAGATTCAAGCTACCTATAAAGCCAATTATCCTATTAGGCAAAATATTCGCGATGTCGGAAGGCGAAATGAAGCGATCACCTAGAAACCTAAGTCTCCTATCACAAAGCCTGGGACATTCGCAGAGAACATGCTCCGAGGTCTCAGACACCATCTCGCAAAACCTACACAAATCCGTGTCCGATTGACCCTTCTTGTGCAGATGGTATCTGAGATTACAGTGTCCAGTTAAGTACGACGCCAGGGTCCTCAAACCCCCCCTTTCAAGCGACAAGAGTCGCCTCGACCCCCTACTGGCAAAAGAGATCAATCTTTTAGCCTGGCGCTGACCAGGAGAGTTTTCCCAGTAGCCAGAAAATTCAGACTCTCTCCATGCCCTGAGCCTTTCCCTAACATACCCCGCAGGTATTCCACAGAATGGTTCAGGACCAATAAAGGGCTTTCGGTTAGTAAAAAATTTAATTTGCTCTACAAATCACTGACATTTACATTAAAAATAAAGAAACTGTATTACAACCCAAACAATTACATATTTTTAAAGCAGAAGTTCCCTGAGTGTATGAGTTCAATTTTTAGTATAATATGTAAATAGCTTAAAAATTTACGTGTACCTAAATAAATAACTGTTCAGATTTTTCTTTTTGCTTATGCACAAAAATACGTTGATCTTTTGCGAAAAAACTCGGTATGCAATTAAAATCAGCGTGGCCGAAACATTTAGGTTCAATGGTCGGTATTCCAATTTTCTGTCAATTTCAGGGGTAAATTTTGTCGCGCTTTGTAATTATAATAAATTTTCTACTAATTAGTAATGCAATTTTTTTTGCTGACTTTTATCATTCATATTTATGCATAGAAAAAAAAAATAACACACTTGTTGCTTGCTATTTTGTTGTTAATGATATTGCCATATTGTCTATTGCTGTTACTTCTGTGTTGTTTTGTGGTGTATAGTGTTGTTTGTGGTTTTGGCAAGTGTTACATTTTTTTTTTCATTTCATTTCATTTATTACGATTTTCAAATAAATTTATATTTTGTTTGTATATTTTTGCTAATGTGATTATTTTTAAATATTTAAATGAAGACCTTCTACGAGTTTAGTGTTAATGAATTTTTAACTTTTATTTAGAGTCGCTGTTCAAATTTAGAAATGTTAATTTTTTAATTACAAAATCAATATAATTTGAAAAAAAAACTCTTAATTGTTTTTTTGGAAAAAAAAAACTTTTAAATGCGGGTAATAACATCATTTGATGTATAGTTTCTTGTTTAATTCTCATTGTTATTTGTCTCAAGGTTGATGTTGAAGATCTTAAAATAATTATTTTTTTAACTTAAATTTGGATGGAAATGAATTCATGTCATTTAAAACTATTAACTTTAAATGTGGCCGCTGTTCTTAAAATATTACAACTACGCGAGTAAAAACATTCGTATGCAAACATATGTTAATGTAACATTATATTAAAACATATAGTTTTATATAGCTTAATATGGATATATGTGATGCCGCATATGATCATATATAATATTATCTTGGATTTTGTTTTTTCGAAAACTTTTAATATGGTCATATACATATTAATATCTAAATATATATCGATTGATATTGCCGTAGATGTTGCACATATTAACTATGGTATGTCTTAATTAGCATGATTTCATATATAATTTAATATCGCTTAATACAATGTTACGTTTGTAAAATGTTGTTCCACATCGAATCTGAAGTGTTCAATTTTGTAAAATTTTAAAGTGCGGACATTTTTTGTTGTTGTTTTTGAATTTTCTTTGATACTTCAAAGATTAAATCACTATTCTAGACGAAAACAAGAAATTCTCCGTCTGGAATGTGATGAATTGCACTTTCGATCGAACTGAAACATTTTGATGTCGTTTTAATTTTAAACAACATTTTTTAATGGCATAAATTGAATTATTTGATTTCATTAGATATCAAATTTATATATAGTTTCTTTGGAAGACATATTAAAAAAGATAAACAATAAAAAAGGGATTAATTTTTGACCCCAACCTCTAAATGTGAGATTGGGCAGTATAACTAAAATATGGGTCTCTTAATTTTTGATTCTTTAGGGAGCCATTGAACGGACTCACCTTGTTAGACATAATTCTCAAATTATTTTTTCATAAACTGCATGATTAAATAGAAAAGTTTTAGTATAAATTACCAAGTGCATTTGAGGTCTACAGACAAAACCAGCACACACAAACATCCACACAGATACAGCATTACCAAACACTCCTATACAAACGTGTCGTTCACACACTTTTTTTGTGAGTGATTATAACTTTTTTTGTGAGTCATAATTTTTTTTGTAGAGAGTTATTTGTAATTTTTTTTCATTTTAAATTTCCAATAAATATTTTAGTTGACTGTTAACAAATAAAAATATCACAAAAAAAAATTTTGAAATAAAATTTTGAAAATAAAAGTTGGGTGAAAAAATTTGTTACAAACATATTTAGTAGTTTCTTAATCGATATATTTTTTTAGCCTCTTTCTAATGGTAAATTGCCATTACAAGGCAAGGAATTTCTTGAGCTTAAAAAGCATAAATATGCGCTTATAAAATGCGGTTTTTTTTTATCTAAATTTGAAAATTATAAAAAAACGTTCACAGAGGGTTTTTTGAAAATTTTTACCCTACTTTGATACATACTGAAATCATACTTAGGTTAGGTTAGGTTAAAAAGCAAAGTATGCTCTAAAAACATAAAAAATATGAACTTAAAACTAATTTTTGCAAAAATCAGGCACTGTAATACATATCGCTCATTTACTTCAATAACGTCATAACTCAAAAAGTTTGATTTTGTAGAAAACGAGTTTAAAGTTTTCAATTTACTTCCACCTTGAAGAAAAAAATAACGACATAATTTCTCTCAAGAGGTGATTATACATGATATCAATACGACTTTTTTACACACTATGATACGTGATATAACGAATAATTCTGCATCATTAACTCAACAATCATGTTTTTTGAGTTGTGACGTTCTTGAAGTAAATGAGCGATATATATTAAAGCAAATACATATTAGGATTTTATTTTACAATAGGAACAAGATCGAACGCAATTCTTGGAGTGAGATTTTTAAAATGTAAAAATAATTTTGCTTAAATCAAATTATATAAAATTTGTCATTACACTCCCAGTTTTATTGCAATTGATTTTAAATGGAAGAAATCGATTTTATTTTTGAAAAACGTTAGGCCGTGCCGAATTTCGAGCGAAAATGCCACATTTGTGAAATTTTTTTTTTTTTTTATTTAAAATTTCTAAAATTTGAAAAATTTAATGAATTTTTTCATTTCAATTATTTATGCTCAAAAAAATATTAAAAATTAATTTACAAAACACGTTGTTGCATTTTTATCAAATTTGTGCATCAGTTTTGATTCCAGGCTAATGTGGGTTAATGATATCCCATGAAGTCAGAATTGCATATCTGAATAATTTTGAGTATATTAAAGATAGAAATAAATGAAATAAAAAATTAAAATTTTTAAATTTATGGATTTTGGGAAATTTATAAAAAAAAATAATACACTCAAAAATGTAATTTACGGATCCAAAATTTTACTCCAGGCGCCAAAACATAAAAAGACTAAATTGAAATGATTTGTAATTGATCGGTAGTGCTTTTTTTAACCAATTTCGTTTTAAAGACCAATACTTTGTTTAAAAAGCTCTGAAATTCAGTACACTTTGATGTTATGTTACTTTTTCTATAATTACATGATATATCTGGTACCAATCAGTGAATGTTTTGTCACCATACCTATAGTCATGTGATTATTAATTTCACCCAAATTAACACTTTTTGGTACACCACAATCTTGGTTTCACCAGTTTCGTGATGTGCCCCCAATCATATATCACAGAATTACCACTTTGGATCAATCGACCCTTCATTTCCCGCAAGGAATTCATAGATATAATGCAAAAATTCATTGATATCATGCAGATCATTTTTTCAGTGCGGGATCAGCACCTTTGTCTGTAGGAATATATTGGGGACTACAGAATATTTGATGAATCTGTGTTGATCATACGTACTGATGTTCTAATTGGCAAACAAATATTTAAATGTTTCATTGAGTACTTGAGATAGACAATATTTAGAAAATATTTTCTCTTGCTTAAGCTTTCTGAATCTATAGAAAATATGTGGTTTTTTTTGGAAATAAAATAAATAAAAAAAGTTTTAGCCAATTTTTTTTTTTTTTATAAATTAAGTTATCTGTTACACTAAATATTCAGAACTAGTTCTGTATTTAAAAATTTGTATTTCTTTTTTTCCCATAAAAAACTCTTGATAAAGTCAAATTTATAGGATTTTAAAAATTTTATTATATTCGAAAAAATAAGTAAAGTAGTAAAAACACCACATCTACTGATTCGGATGTGGTGAAAACTTAGACGAATCATTAATGATTTTAACATTGTCTTGTGATTGGGCGGATGGTATATAACTTCTTTAATAGCATTTAAAACAGTGCATGAATGCTATTTTCAATAGTTCATGGAACGTCTTTTTCAAATATATATTAAGATTTTATTTAATAAAAATGTGCGCCCCGGTAGGCTAGTTGGTAGCGTGCTGGCTTATCAGTGCAGGGGTCGTAGGTTCGATTCCCACCAGAGGCACTGGTCTGTTTTCGCTACAATGCGCCGAAGGCCATAGTAGATAGTGCTCGGATAGGGTAATAGTATGTAATTTGTAATTATTAATTAATAAAAAAAAAAAAAAATATTTAATAAAAATGTGCAGCATATTCTAGGGGATGTTTCTTTAAATATTTAAAAAAGAAAATCTTTTGGTCTCAGCGATTATTGAACACACGAATCTGAGTTACGATCTGCTGTATTGAAAGTTACTAAAGTAGTTAAAGTTACTTATGTAGTACAACAAACTTAAAACGAACTTAAGTTGAAAATATTGATATATTTTTATGAAAACAAGAAAAATATGCTACACAAATATATAATATAAAAAAGATAAAATAATAGCGGTATTCGCTCTTGGTAGCAAACTACCCTTGCAGACCTTTCAAAGCTTGCAGATCTTGTATAAATACAAGAGTATGCAAGACCACAACAACAAAATACATGAAATAAAAATATGCAAGACTTTTATTTATATGCAAGACGAAAACCTATTGCATATTCTGGGTCTTGCAAACCTTTCAAACTTACAATACTTACCATCTTTTAGTGAGAGAACTGAGAACTGAGAACACTGAGAACGAAGAATAATGCCAACCTTTTTTATTTGAAAAAAATCGCTAAAGTCTACTTAAAAATCGCTAGAAAATACATTTTCGTTAGAAATTAGCTGTTTTGTCAACATTGAAATGCTTGGGTTGTAAACATACAATACACACAAAAAAAAAGACGCTCACGCTTTGTAGCATAAAATCATAGGATTAATGCAACCCTTGCATAAATGCTATCAAGAGTGAATACCGCTAATGATTTTTAAAACATTTTCAATATGTGATTTTGTATAAATTATTTTTAAAATATTTTTAAATTTTGATTAGGTTACAAAAAACAAAAAATATTAAGAAATAATAAAAAAGCTCATATAACAATTTAGAATTCGTTGTATATTTTAAAATATTTTTTTTAATAATTAATTTGACGAGAAGTGTCTTTAATAAGATAAAATATACCAGACAATGAAAAAACAAACAAAAACGATCCGAAACAATAAAATTAAAAAATCAAATAGATTTTTGAAGCCAAAATCAAACTTTTTAAACTATTTTTTTTGAATAATGCACACGTTTCAAGACACACCTAAAAAGTATATCTTGAAACAAATATGAAAAATTTGATAAACTAATTTTTAGCAGTGAAATACATCTTTGCATTTTCTTATCAACATAACAATAAAAAATAAACAACTACGTTTTTTTTATATTTTTAAATAAATTTTACAAAAAGTTCCATTGCAAAGGCAAGAAATAGATTTTTATCAAATAATTATTTGTCAACTCTGGATAACAATTTTCTAAAAAAAATTTTCTTTATGATTAAAGTCAAGATGTTTATTATTTGGTCGTTTAAATTACTTTATTATTTTATTTTTTTTTTTACACAGAAAAACCTGAATTAAAAAAAAAAAAAAAATACTAAAAAATTAATAAGAATTAAAAAAAAATAAAAAAAATAATGTATCTCCCCAGTCCGGAATCGATCTTACAACCTTCTGATTGCAAATCCAACCACTTACCACCTCTACCTCCATATAAAAAAACTGAATATATGTATGTAAAGGGTGGTTAAATTGTAAGGGCCGATGTTGAATGTGAACCACACCTTAACGCCAATTTTTTTTCCGAATTTTATTTGACATTTCTCTATTTCAGACTTACTCAATTTGAACCATGTAGAGATACACAATCCAACAACGTGTTAAAGTTATCCAGACTTATTATGAAAATGGGCGTTCAAATCAAAATGCATATCGTGCACTTCGTGATTTTTTTGGTCAATTTGATCGTCCAAATGTGCGTACAATCGCAAAAATGGTGGAAAAATTCGAGCAAACCGGGTCTGTAGAAGATGTGAGAACACCAGTGCATGCTCGTACAGCTCGTACTGCAGAAAATATTGCTGCTGTTCGCGATAGTGTGGCTGAAGAGCCGTCCACCTAAACTCGTCGTCGTGCCCAACAATTGCACCTCTCACGCTCGTCGTTGATGAACATTATGCATAAAGACTTGCATTTACACGCTTACAAGGTGCAATTGGCTCAAGAACTAAAGCCTCTTGACCATTCCAAACGTCGTGAATGGGCAGAATGGTGGCAAGAAATGGCAACAGTGGATGATCAATTTTCGAAGAAAATCATCTTCAGTGATGAGGCACATTTTCACCTCAGTGGATTCGTCAATAAACAGAATTGCCGCATTTGGGCGAATGAGAATCCAAGAGTGATTGTCGAAAAACCAATGCACCCACAAAGAGTGACTGTTTGGTGCGGTTTATGGGCTGGCGGCATCATCGGACCGTATTTTTTCCAAAATGAGGCCGGTCAGGCAGTTACTGTGAATGGTGTTCGCTATCGTGAGATGATAACGAACTTTTTATGGCCCGAATTGGAAGATATGGATGTGGACGATATGTGGTTTCAGCAGGACGGTGCCACTTGCCACACAGCTAACGAAACAATGGCTCTTTTGCGCAACAAATTCAATGGCCGTGTTATCTCACGTAATGGCGATGTCAATTGGCCGCCAAGATCATGTGATTTGACACCGTTGGACTTTTTTCTTTGGGGTTATTTGAAAGAAAAGGTGTACGTCGATAAGCCAGCAACAATTCAAGAGCTAAAGGATGAGATAATTCGGCACATTAACGGCATAGAACCTCCATTATGCCTCAGCGTCATCGAAAATTTGGACCATCGGATGGAGGTGTGCCGCCGTGGACGCGGCTCCCATTTGGCCGATATTTTGTTCCATACATAATTAAGTAATACCAATATATCATAATAAAATAAAATTACAATAATTTCCTAATTAGTTTGTGTTTTATTCAAAATCAACATCGGCCCTTGAAATTTAACCACCCTTTACTTATGATGTTATTAATTTAGATAGCAATTAATTTATATGTTGATGTAAATGCTGTTTAAAATAACTTTAATTTAACATTTTTGACAGTTGTTAACAACAGCTTCTATGAAAGCGAAAAATGTGCGTATACTAATGGTTTAGAAGTCAAGTTAAAGGGGTTCTTAAAGAAATACTTCCATTTTATTTTGCTGGGATATTAAAAATTAATGCATGATTTATCAATATTTAAACAGTTTTTGGAAAAATTGTAAAAAATGTTCATATATTAAAATAAATGCTGTATGTTTAGCATTAATACGATATTAGCTGGACATTTGGTATAAAAAGCTTCATAGACCAACTGATATTTCAAAAAATCATTTGAAATTAAGAAATCATCAATAAAAATCATAACTTGGTATTGCTACGTTTGGAATGTAAGATGAGCGCAGGTTTGATTCTTACAGCCGTAGGTTGTTAAACAAATTTATCATATAGAGACTATCTGACAATTATAAGACACAAATAATAATACAATTTAAATGGAAAATCACTGATGAGGCTGTCCATAAAAACGCATAAACTAGTCTAGTCTGATTTAAAAATTAATAGTGTTTATAATTTTTAGAGGAACACGTTTATTCTTCTTCTTAACCTCAACATTTCTAAATTAAATATGTCAAATGCATATTAATTAAAAATTAATTGCGACTGTCTATATGACGTTAATATAAACTGCACTAAAATACATTATAAAATTTGCCCTGTGGCGATGTCTCAACTTAAAAAACGCAAAAGTTGTCAACCCTGAACGTAAAAACCATACGTCAATCTGGTAACATTGTGAAATAGAGACGGAGGAGATTAGAAAAATAAACAAAAATCTAAAAATAGAATATGTGTGTTGTTAGTGTTGTCACTTCTGAGTAAAATATACAATAACAGAAAAAGCTAATAGGAAAGAAAACTGCAATTTAGCTGTAGTACATTCGAGGCCATACTTGGGCGTGATCGCCAAACGGTCATAACTTGGTATTGTCACGTTTGTAATGTAAGATGAGCGCAGGTTTGATTCTTACAGCCGCAGGTTGTTGAAAAATTTATCATGTAGAGACAATCTGACAATTATAAGACACAAATAATAATACAATTTTAATGGAAAATCACTGATAAGCCTGTCCATAAAAAGGCAGAAACTAGTCTAGTGTGATATAAAAATTAATAGTGTTTATAATTTT
Source organism: Delia radicum (assembly GCA_021234595.1). Taxonomy (NCBI): domain Eukaryota; kingdom Metazoa; phylum Arthropoda; class Insecta; order Diptera; family Anthomyiidae; genus Delia; species Delia radicum. Next base: position 181,870,886 of record CM037852.1, on the reverse strand, counting down.
TAGAGAAAAACTTTTATTCTTCTTCTTAACCTCAACATTTCTAAATATAAAAAAAAATCATAATATTTCATATTTCATATAATTTATGTGGTGCTTTCTGAATTTCACCTGATGTTATCTGAATTAAAAAGATCCATCCCTTGCGGTTGTGTTGACTCATAATATTGAATGCAAAAGTGTTTTTTTTTTTATTTTTTATTTAAGAATTTATAATATTTTGTTTTAAAATATCGCAGACTGTAAACGTTGCATTTAAACATTAAAAAACCTTACTGGACTATAAAGAATTTCATGTCTGTGATTTTATTTGAGTTTGTGATTTTTTTTTTTTTTTGCAATAATTTGTTCATCTGAAATATTCACTGGGCATCATTTCTGTTGTTGCAACATTTTGTCCATCTAAAATATTTCAGGACTTTTTGAATCGTTGATGTTGGCAAATATTAATAAATTTAACCAAATTGAAGGTGAATAAATAAATTTAAAACGACTGAAACATATCAGTCGTTACACATATTTTTTTATTATTACTGATTTATTGTTCGGTTGATGGAAAACATAAAAAACACTTAAAATAAAAAATAATAAAAAAACAGAAAGGTAACTGCTCTGTGGTTATACGCGTGTATGACGGCCGGTGCTTGAAATGTTTATTTATTTTTTTTTTATCAGTTTTTATTTTATTTATTTACCATTTGAGCCTGGCTTTTACGGGGGAAAAAAATAAAACAAAGACATTTGCATAAATACACATGTAAATTATTACATGTAGTACTTCAAAGGTGTATGAATGATATATAAATACACTAATAAAAAATAATTAGTAAAAAATGTTTACTAATTATTTTTTAAAAAACTACTGAAAAAAAATTTTTAAAATTAGCAGATATTATTTGCTAAATATTAGAAAGATAAGAATAGCAAAAACAGAACTGTTAGATCTACAAATATTTAGTTATATATTGGAGCTAAATTTTAGTTAATTGAAAGTAACAAATTCAACATTCATTCTGCCAAACATTTGCGTAATATTAATGTTTTTTATGATTTTTTAATGCAAATAAAAATATGCCTTTCTAAAATCAGCAATCTACAATTTTTTATCAAAAATTTTTGTGATTTGATTTTAGCAAAATATACTGTTATTTTGATAACAAAACTTAAAATAAATATAGCAACATTTTTGGTGATATTAAAATTTTTGTTTGCTGTTTTTAGTCTAAAAATATTTGGTAAAAGTTTTTTTTTTCTAAATTTTAGCAGAGTAAACTGCTATTTTCAACTAACTAAAATTTTGTAAAGTTAACAGTTTTATATTTCGTTAGAATATTGTTCTACCTTAAGTCCAAAAATCTAATATGATACCGTCATGTTAGATTTTATTTCTTGCTTTTCAAAAAGTTTAACAATTTTCATGATACACAATACAATTGTTTCATTGGCATCATCCAAATCTTTAGTTGTCTACAATAGAAAAAGATAATTGCTTTAACTCAAACCGATGCATTACATACAACAGACAAAATAAACTCTATGTGAGTTTTTTTGTCTGCCTTAGTGTACAAACTGCCTGATCTGGTAGCCCTTATTATAATTTTTTATATTAATTTGAGATTATATTATAAAGGGTCCGCCATCTAACGTTTTTTTTTCATCTAGTGCTTATTTCGTGAATGGTAACACTTAGCTCATGTCTGATTTGACAGATAATTAGTTTTATCCTTCCGCTGAACAAATATGGTTGTGTATACGCTTGAACAACGCTGGGAAATATTGCGACATTACTTTGAAAATCATGGTAATGTTGCAGAATGTGTGCGAAAATTGCGTACGGATTTTGGAAGAAGAGAAGCACCGTCAGCTCCGTATGTTCGTTATCTTGTGAAAAAAGTGAAAGAAACACCAATGGACTATTATTTGTGGGGTGCCGTCAAAGATAAGTGTTACGCCAACAAGCTAGAGACTATTGACGCTTTAAAGGACAATATTCGTGAAGCCATTGGTGAAATACAGCTGCACACAATCGATAATGTGCTTAAAAATTGGACCGATCGTGTAGGCTACTGCATGGCCAGCCGAGGCAGCCATTTGAATGAAATTATTTTCCATTATTAACCGGAAGGATTGTACTTTCAAATAAAAAAAGAAATTTGAGAAAATATTCAGTAGTTTTTTTTTATAGCATTTTCAAAAAAAAAAAGTTATTTGGCAGACCCTTTACAACTTGGAGTCGTAAGTTGTATTGTGCAAAGAATATACACTTAAGAATGAACAATTTTGAGTTGTTATTGGCCGACATTTGAAGAATTTATAATAAGTACGAGGCAATCACTTCAATTAAACTGAAATGTTTCAAAAAGATTATGCATTTAATCGCTAAAGTCAATATATCATAAATTTTCTTTACAGTTCAAAATTAAAGAAATTATTGCAAAATTGAGTCAGTTTCAGCAATATCAAATTTTTTTAAAAATGTACATATACTACTTATGTAGAAGATTATAAAAACTATCAACTTAAAACAAAACTTTGATAATTGTAGCAATTTGAGTTCAAAAAAATGACTAAAATATTTCGCAAAAATCGGCAACGAAAATTAGTAAGAAATTAGTAATTTGTAAAAAGTACTAAATATTAGTACAAATACTGTATATTGGTACATAAAACATTTTACTAATTTTTCTACTAACTTTTTTATTTGAGTGTATGTATATATGCATAATATTGTGGCATATGAATGTATGATTTGTTTTTATGATATAAATGAATTGTATATAGTTTTTGTTTTCTGTTAACAGGAGTGGCCATTATGGAATGTTGGTCTCATGAGTGTTTAAATATAAACAAGTGTTTGTGAATGATTAAAAGTTCATGTAACTCTTAAGTTTATGACAAAGAAAGGTGTAAAATCATATTGGATATATTTTTGTATAAAGTTGTCATATACTCATACGCATAAATATTGGTAAGCCTAAGCACAATGGGGCAATATAGTGTTTTTTTGAAGAACAATTTAAGTAAATATTGTTTAAAATTACACTCCAAACAATAATGTAAAATTTACTATTGAAAATTGGTTAATTTTTGAATAACATAACACTTATAATATATATGATATAGTAATAGACATTTTTCTAATAATAGTCATATATTTACTAGGGTATTCAAATTACTCGGGATTGGTTGTGTTCGAGTAAACAAGTAACTCGAGTTTGAGGTTTTTAACTTATCCGATTAAGCAAGTAAGATTTTAAAATTACTCTAATAGTTTCAATAGTTTTGAAGTTATCTTTAATTAATTTTTTCTTAAAAATTCATAATAAAACAAAATAAATACAAAATCAGGAGTTCCGAAATGTATTTTATCAAGATTAAAAAAAAGGTTGGGAAATTAATTTTTTTTTTTATTATTCAATAATTATATAATTACAAATTATATCTTATTACCTTAACCGAGCACTACCTACTATAGCTTTCGTGGTGTTGTGGCGAAAATAGATCAATGTCTCTGGTGGGACTCGAACCGAAGACCCCGCACTGATAAGCCAGTACGCTACCAACTAGCCTACCGGGGCGCACGGATAATTAATTTAAAATTAAAAAATATTCTAAAACAATATACAATTGAGCGGTTTTATACTTTTTTTCTTTCGTTTTTATAAAGTTCGACTATAAGAAGACATTAGAGATATAACTTTTAGATTTTTTTTTAGAAATATCAAAAATAATATGGCATAGCAGTCTATGCCTAGGAAAAATGTAGAGTAAAAATTATATAAATTACAATAACTTTAAATTTATTTGATTAATTTGAATATATTTCCGAATTGAAGAAAATCCGAGCTGTAACACTAAACAATTATGATAAGTTAAGTACAATTCGAATATATGAAAATCGAACCTTATGGTATTTTTTTTTTTTATAAAATTTGGAGAATTTTTTTGAGTATAATAATGTCTGTAATTGTTCAAGGGTATTTTTAAATTATCTTTAGAAATTGCTAAAAATGTGATATTCTAGGCACTGGTCTCGGTGCGAACGTCTTTTCTCCAAAATTACCAAAGACAAATATTTATAATTAGTACAGTATTGTCTATATTGTAGTGCCACGTAAAAAAAGTTGTAGCCCTACTTCACATCTATAATATGTAAATTGACACGGTAACTGACACATTGCTCTATGTTTTATACTACGTTCATATTGGACCCCAAAATACGTTTTCAAGTACCACCTGTTCATAGACTACTGTCCAGTTTTGAGCAAGTTCCGTCATATATTTTGCGTTTAACAGCTGTTCATAACATACAACCTCGTAGATTTTTTACAAAAGGAAAAAAATGGATTTCGAGTGCTCATTAAACATTATTTTTTGCGAAAAAACCCGTCAATCAAACCAAGGAAAAGCTGGATAAATACTATGGGGACACTGCACCATCGATTTCAATATTAAAAAAGTGGTTTACTGACTTTCGTTGTGGTCGCACAAGTACAAATGACGCTGAACATTCTGGACTGCCAATTGAGGTCAATACACCCGAAAATGTCAAAAAAATCCACGATATAGTGTTGGCCGATCGAAGAGTAAAAGTGCGTGAGATTGTTGATGCCATAGGCATTTCATATGGCAGTGTGGTTTCGATTTTAAATGATCAGTTGGGTTTAAGAAAGCTGTCTGCAAGATGGCTACCGCGTTTGCTCTCAATTGACCATAAACGTAATCGTGGCCAATAAGGTGAGGGCAACAGATTTTTGGGATGCACGCGGGATAATCTACATCGATTACCTTCAAAAGGGAAAAAACAATAAACGGCGAATATTATCACAACTTTTTGGACCGATTTAACAAGGATTAAAAAAAAAACGATTTCATATGGCCAAGAAATGCCTATTTTATGGACCTCAAAAAATCCTATTTTTTGGAAGGGATACAAAAATTGGTGAAACGTTGGACTAAGTATATCGAGCTAAAAGGAGATTATGTTGAAAAAAAAAATTGTTTCTTTGCAAAAAAACTGTGTTTCATTCAAAAAGTCACGGACTTATTGATCCGCCCTCGTAGTAACAGTTGTTTTACGTGGTTTTTTCGGAGCTTGGCAAAAAATAATGAAATGCGTGTATAAGTAAGTTCTAAGTATTTTTATTGTTATATTTATTTTTTTGAAAATAGTAAAACAAATTGAAAAACCTCAAAACTATTAATTATATTAAAAAAACTGGCCAAACATTCAGACAGAGAGTCTAATTTCCAATATATAAAACATACAACCCTTTCCATATAGTGTATTAACAACTTTTTAGCTTCTCGGAATCGACTTAAGCCCGTCTAATACTACAATAATTGATATATGTAATAATATTTTGTTAGTTGTTTTTTTTTTATAACTGTAAATTATTTTTAAAAATATTGCAGTTATTTTTAAAATAGTTGATAATAACTAAAATTTTTAGTTATTTTTATGACAAATGTAGTCATTGCCGTTTTAAGTGTAATTTTCATACATGGGCACACTGCAGTATATTTTTACTGCACTACGATTGGCAGTAATCAGTAAAATGTTACTGATTACTGAAAGAGACAATGCAGTAACCAGTAAAGTTTTACTGATTACTGAAAAAAATTGCAGTACCAGTAATGTTTTACTGTTTACTGAAATAAAATTGCAGTACCAGTAATGTTTTACTGATTACTGAAATAAAATTTCAGCACCAGTAATGTTTTACTGATTACTGAAATAAAATTGCAGTAGCCAGTAATTTTTTACTGATTACTGAAAAAAATGCAGTAATCAGTAAAATGTTAACAAAACAAATTTATTAAATTGCATCACAATTTTTGTTAAAAAATTAAAGCGTACCATTACTTTTTTGTTAAAAAGTCAAAAATCTGACCTTGCGTTTTCAAATTTCAATCATAATTTTCTATTTATAGGTTTTGAACGCACTTAAAAATTAACGTTTTCAGTTTTTCAAATATCAAAGAATTGATCGACATACTATTTTTGTTTTTATTGATACTATATATTATTAGCTTTTCTCAACACAAGCATTTCAAAATTTACATCGCTGAGCTTTTGTCTTCTGGAACGATTTACAATTCCAGCGAATGAAAACAATCGTTCTACAGGTGCAGATGAGGGTAATGCAGTATTGTATATGAGAAATTCGTTTTTAATGGCAATGTGATTATTTAGGCACTTTGTTGCCGTGTCTTGTTCGACCAGGTATAAAACTGTTTCCTGAAATGAATTCTGTTTTGTTGCAGGTATGGCACGAGTTTCAGCTTCGGGTATTTTGCCATATTTAAGAATATAAGTGTTGAACATTTTCTTCACTTCATCTTTTGTTTGTGTTGTCGCTGTTTCGAACAAAGCTTTTAAAAATCTTAATTTTATTTCAGGAACAGATATAGCCGCAATAATAGCATCCGAAGCTTCAGGCTTCATTAGGAAATATTTCTCAAATCTTTTGAGTAAATGTTCTTGCATTTTTTCGCTTACTTCAGCTAAACTCTTAAAGTTCGCACGCTCCAAACGACAAAGTTTTATTCTTAAAGACACTATAGTAGGAACAAAGTAACCAAAATACATAGTCTTTTCGCCCTGAAGAAAATCGATCGCTTCTGCTATATGCTCCATAAGCTTTATGTATTCCACTAAGTACTCAACCTCATCACTTAGAATGGTCTGAATTCCCAGACGATAACACAATTCGGCTAAATTGGTTTTGTATCTCAGAAACTTCTTAACGGAATCATAAAGTGAGTTCCACCTTGTAACGCATGAAGTTATTAAATTGGCGCTTAAAACTTCAGTGACCACTTCTGCAGAAGTTGGTCTATTGCACTTGTTCTAGAGCTGTGTGCATCTATAAATGTAAATAATATAAATGAAAAGTGTACTTAAAATTAAGTAAATGTTTACCTGTCGAAAGACCTTTTATGAACATCTTTTAAATCCTGACTTGAAGAATTCATAATTTTGTTGAAATCGGTTGTAGCCAGAAGATTTAAAGTATGGCTCTCACATGGAAAATATTTTGATAGTCGTGTAGTTATAGAACCAAATTGAGGGCCTGAAACATCGATCGAGTCATCCGAATCGAATTCAGAGTCAGATTCATCATCACTGTTATGTGCATTAATAGGGCTGGGATTATATCCTTTACTCAAATTAACTCCAAATTCTTTAAATGCCTTAATGAAGTTTGATCCATTGTCAGTGATCGTATAAACAATCAACGGTCAGTTTGTATTGTTTGTTTATGTCGCATATCATCTTCGTTATATTGTCAAAAGAATGGGTTCCCTTAAATCTTCGACAAGCCAGTGCTAGAGAAATTTTTAGCATCTAACAAATGGCAAGTGTAACCAAAAAACGATATTTTTCCAGCTGACCACACATCCACAGTTACGCGCACATATTCAACTTCTTCAAGCTTAGAAGCAAGTTCTTTGATAAACCGATTTTGGCTCTCTAAAAGTAGCCTTGTAATTGAACTCCTGCTGGGAATTTTAAACAAACAAATTTAAAAATGATAACTACACACAAAAAATAAAAAGTGTATTATTATCGAATTACTTAGGTAAAATACAACTTAAAAAGCATTTTGTGAGAGTTAATAAAAAAATTAATATAGATTTATATATTTTTCGTTTTTGTTAACTTTCCGTAGTTTTTGTTGCATTCCATTCTGAAGCAATTAAAAATTTGTTAAGTTACCTAAGTTTTTTCTTTTGTAACTTATCTAAGAAAATATAATTTTTTAATTTAGATAATGTGTAACTAACCAAACAACTATTCAAGTTTTATTTTACCTAAGTACTTAGATAATAATACACATTTTTGTTTTTTGCGTGTAGGCATATTTTTTTATAACACTCATTTTTAGTTGGTATATTTAATTGCTATCAAGTGCCTAATTGATTTATTGGTACAAATTCACTGATTACTGCATTTTTTCAGTAATCAGTAAAAAAATACTGGTTACTGCAATTTTTTTTCAGTAATCAGTAAAACGTTACTGGTACTGCAATTTTATTTCAGTAATCAGTAAAACATTACTGGTACTGGAATTTTTTTTCAGTAATCAGTAAAACGTTACTGGTACTGCAATTTTATTTCAGTAATCAGTAACAGTTTACTGGTAATGAAAATTTTGTTGCAGTAACCAGTAAATTTTTTTTTTACTGAAATTTTACTGGTACTGCAATATGCCCATCTATGGTAATTTTTAGTCGTTTCTACCTTTTTAAATCCCTGAGTGTAGATACTATAAATACATTTACTACAACTCCAAAAAAACTGTCAAAAATCGAAAGCATAGCTAAAACGAGTCAGTATTTAAAAACTAAAATAAAAAAAATGGAAAAATATCGTAAAACACTAAGATTTAATGAAATTGGACGAAAAAATTCTCCAAAACTTAAAAAATTGCCAAAATTGAAAAAAAAAAACTAAAAAGTTGAAAAAAAAATTAGAAAAAATTGGTAAAAATTTAAGAATTTTGACAAGTTTTTAAATTTTACCGCTTTTTTTATTGTATTTTTTTTTTCAAATTTGAAAATTTTTTATACAATTTTGTCGTTTTTTTTTCTAAAAATTTTTGGCAATTTTGTTAAATATTAATTTCGCTGTTTTTATATATTGATAATTTTTGTAATTTGGACACGGAGAGGCGACGTGAATAAGGGTATACAGACCATAAAGTAAATTGTTTTGGAGACAACAACAACGTAGGAAATGGTCAAAACTTGATAATTTAAATATTTGTTTTTAGCTTACAGTTAGGAGCAAAATCGTAACAGGGTTCACTTTGTTCAGATTTATTGCCTTACATTTTTATCTGTAATTTTGTTATTTTGTGCAAAAGGTTTACTGGTTTCTAAGTTAATATTAAAATATTCTTAGCAGAACTATCTAATATTAACCTTGTGCAAAAGAGTAACATCCCTTCGGGAAGTGAAGGGTTGATTGATCCAAAATGACAATTCTGTGATATATGATTGGGGGACACGTCACGAAACTGTACCAAAAAGTGTTAATTTGGGTGAAATGACCAATCACGTGACTATAGTAATGGTGACAAAACATTGACTGGTTGGTTCCAGATATATCATGTAACTGGAGAAAAAGTAACATGACACACTGAAGCAACTAGTTCCGTTGTAGTTTAAGTTGTTACTGGCCATTGAACTGGTTCAAAACCGATAGCAGTAAATGAAAACATGGTAATTAGTGCAAAAGGATTCAGTCCCTTGTCTGCTAGAAAGCGAACATAACACTAAAGGAATTTTATATGCACCGACTTTGTGGCAGTAGAAATGAAGATGTAACTCTGAACTGGTTCAAAAGAACTGAATGCGAAGCTATTTAGATGGTGACCAAGGTTGTCAGATATAGCGATTTCTCGGCAAAATGTGCGATTTCAAAACTCGTTTGGCGATTTAGTTTTTGGAATGGCTACGGGCGATTTTTATGGAGGGTTTTCGAGTAAATGATGATGATGATGATTTTCTAAGCTATTTAATACATAAAATATCGCTACCAAAAGAATATGATTTTTTGCACAAATTATTGAAAAACTTGAAACATTTTACAAGAATATAAATTAAAACTACAAAGTTTTGGCATATTGGTTTCGAAATATCCTGTTAAGATATTTTAAAAGTTTTTTGTTAACGATTTTTTTTATATGTAAGTAATTAGCGATTTGTGGGATTTTTTTTTGGGTATAAAATTAAAATTGAGTTTAAATTTTCTTACTCTGCTTTGTAAGTTAAACATTAAATTTTTGCTGTTTTGCTGCAGCTCCTTCTTTTTATAAAGATACTATGATTTTTTACATTAGATCTATGAATTGTCATTGGAACTTGTCCATTAAAACTTTTCATTAAACTAATGCAGTTTTTCATAAAATTAAATGAAAAATTATTTATAAAAAATTTCATACGACTAATGAAAAAATTTAATTAAAAATAGTTTCATTGAAACTATGAAGCTTTTTCATGATGTTTAAGAAAGTTTTCATTGTAAAGAAAACTTCATTAGTTTAGTAAAAAAGTTTTATAAAAACTTGTCCACGAAATTTTCTATGTGAAGGTGAAAAATTGTTATTTTAAAGCTAACAAATGTTTGCCAAGTGTAAAAGCACCCAGTCAAAAACTGCCAGTGGTAGTACAAATTAAGCAAGTAAATTACTGGCAGAACACTTTTTTGAAACGTTTCCAAAAGCATTTTGACATTTTACCTGAAAACCTATTATTGTGTCTATTACAATTTCTAAATGAGTTGCCCTAAAAATATAAATCCTGCAAATGAAACACTGGCTATAAAATTCAGCAATACGTTTTGTAATCATAAGTATATTTATGAGCTACATCCTTATTTCAAAATTTTATATTTACAATGTTTAGTTTATATACTTTTCCATAATTTCAATTGGTATAATGAATTTAATGTTATAGTTTTTTGTTTTGTATAGAAAAAATAAAATTATTTTAAAATTTATTTTTGTTGTGCATTTTTAAAGGTTTTTTGAACAAGGAAGTTTTCTTAAGTTCAGTGACTGGTTCCGGACTGGCTATTTAGCAACCCGTGCATAATATGACATAATCTGAATGAAAAGTGAAAAGTTACTTGCTAATTAATTTTCGCATGCCCGGTGACATGTACCCCCATTCAAACTACTCCACACAGAACACATTGCGCTTAATATGTAACTACATACATAGAATAAATTGGTTGGAATTAAATTGTAACCAACAAAATTTAATCATTATTCAATTATTTTAATTGTAAGTACTTAAAATTGATCATCAGAATAATTAAAGTATATTGTAAACAGAAAATATATAAAATTAACCAAAACACAGTCACATCATTCAAAATATAGATTTTCTTAATCAATATTGAAGAAATATTATCTTCTACATTACCTTTAACACCAACAACCAACCACTTTTCGGACTTTTTATCCCTTGAATAAAATATTTGCAGTTGAAATCGATGTTAAACTCAGTTTTTTGGCAAAATATTTAATTTTTTTACTTTTTCCTCACTTTCTTATTTTGCAACTTTTTTCAATTAATCTTAAGTACAATTTTGTTGTGGATCGTTCTTTTCTAAAAAAATCTGGACTTTATTCAAAAAAGTAGTAAATCGTGGTTTTTAATTCAAGAACCTCTACAAAATGTAGAACATAATGCGAACAAAATTGTGGTCTGCTATGCCACTTTACATATCTCAAGACTCCAACGCTACCTCTTTGACGAAAATCGACCATAATATGAAATGCTTCTTCTGGGTAATTATTTTTTTTTTTGTTAAATTTTAATTCCGCTTCATCTCAAAGTGCCTTCTAGATCCGCACAGTAAATTTTACTTGGTTCAGATGACAATTTAGAAAGAACATTTTTGATTTTTTTCTTTTGGCGAAACATAGCAAGCAAGATCCTATCTAGGCCAAAACTGTCATTGCTAATTGCGAAAAGTGAAAAAGTGATGACTTTTTGTAATAAATAGAATATCATTTTGTTTAATAGGGCAGATTTTTAAAGTTTCTGGACTTAAAATAAAGCTTTCTTTATAAAACAAATTGCATAATTCTTCTTCCTAAAAAAAAACCAAAATTCATGTTCGATTCTTAACAGTTTAAAATGTTGCAAGTATTTTGGAAAACATTTACAACTTCTTGGGTGAACTTATAGTTGTTTCGTCCAATGGTTTGTTTTTTCAAATTTGTGCTAAATTTTCAATTAATTTAAATAAAATATTGAAACAAATAAAAATAATATCGAAAATTGAACTTGTAAAGTAATTTTTTAGATAAAAACGCAGAAAAAATCAAAATTTTGACACAATTATGTGTAAATGTACTATTTCTATTATATTATATAAAAAACGTGATTCCCAAAATATGGTCTGTATACCTTATTCGCCTGCACTTTTCATTTATTTCAATTTGTTGTAATTTATTTTCAATATATATAAAACTCATTTTCTGTTTGTTTGTTTGTTCTCTACAAATTTTGCAATTCTCAACGGATTTTCCTTAAATTTGGCATGAATAATCCTCGGGTCTCAACTTAGATCGTAGTATAGTTTTCATCGACTCCCACTTCTACTCCTACTTTTGACAAAAAATGTAAAATTAAAATTTTTTCACCTTTTTGAACTTTTTTCGTTTTTTCGAATACAAACATCTAACAAAGTTTTAACGGATTTCTTTAAAATTACTCACATATATTCTACGTTTCCCGAGGAAAGCATCAGTAAAAGTTTCATTACGATAGCCCACTACAATACCGACTTTTGTTCAAAAAATTTTTATCAAAAAATTTCACTGTTTTTAATAAAGCTTAATTTTTTAATTTAAAAGTATTTAAAAATAAATCAAATCAAACATATTAGCTAGGTTGATACTAGTATTTCGATCTGGCTAAAGATCTCATCAGAACCCGAAGTTTTAGAAAAGCTAGAGCCTCCATAATAGGCAGAACTTTAACAAAAAACATATTAATCATCAATTTTGCCCCGTTCTTGTCTTCTTAGTAATCAAGCACGTGGTTCGGTCTTTTCCTAACAAGCATCATGCCGTTACTAAACTTTGACCAAAAATGTTCTATTTATATAAAAAATTTTTAGTGTGTACTCTGGCTCAAGTAATATTTGTTACAGTTATATTAGTTTTTTTTTTATATACATCGATATTATTTTTATGTTAATTTCAATTTATAATGAGCTTTCAACCTCCGTATATTTACAAAAATAAAGCAAGTCAAACATATTAGCTAGGTTGATACTAGTATTTCGATCTGGCTAAAGATCTTATCAGAACCTGAAGTTTTAGAAAAGCTAGAGCCTCCATAATAGGCAGAACTTTAACAAAAAACCTATTAATCATCAATTTTGCTCCATTCATTCCATTTCGTTTTTAAGAATTTTTTCCCCCTACTGATTTTTTAGTAATATCTTTATGATTTAATTTTTTTAAAGTTTTAACATTTATTTTTAACATAACATAATTTAAACATTTTGTATCCTAATGCTTTACAATAAATTCGGCACACATTCGATTGAAAAACAAAAACTAAAACCTTATTTCATAAATTTCAAATATAATCTTTAATTACAAGTTTAACGTTAAAATCTTAACAGATTTTGCAAAAGTTTTCAATAAAACTTTTAATAGATATTATTAAACTTTTAACTGAAAGTGAGTATGAAATCAAACAAAAGTTTAATTAAACTTTTATTGACAATAATAATTTCTGTGTACACACATCTAAACATATTGTGATTAAAATAAATGCTTTATTATTATATTTAGAATTTTACAAAAAAAAATTGTTAATGTGTAAAATTACTCACATATTTTGTATAAGTGTTTCTATCAGCTTTTGAACCCATAGTGCCCACTCATTTATACATTATATTTCAATACTATTTTTATAATCAGCTTACGGTTTATTTGTTGAAATACTTTTGGTTATTAAAAAAAAAAAACCAAAGGAATTAAACAGTTTGTTGTCGTTTTATTGCTATTGTTGTTGACAATACCCGGGTATTGGATTGTATCTCTCTATTGGCTTGAAATTCCGCTGAAAAAGACAAATTTTATATAAAAAAAAAAAAAAAATAATAATAATAATAAAATTTATCACTATCAATTATTATGCAAGAGTTAAACTCCAAACAACAACAATAACAGTTACAACAACAATAACTTCGATTAAATACAACTATAACAACAAATAAAAAATATTTTCTTTTTACCAATTTTATTTTTAACGTAAAACAAACACGTACAGATCAATATATGAAGTGACTACAATTGCATTTTACAAAACATACGACAACATATTCAAATTTGTGGGGGAGTTTGTGGAAAGACTTCAAGTTTTTGATTAAATGTTTTTTTTTTTTTTATTATTTTGTTGTTGGATTTTTAGGTCTTTTACAAGAAAACAGTGGAAATATATAACAGTCGGTCTAGGATGTATGGCATTTTACTTAATATACAAATTTTTAATTTAAAAATAAGTTTTTTCGAGCTTACACAGAAAAAATTATCAACCTAAAATATGTAATTAAAGATTTGATTTTAATTAAATTTGTTTCTAAACAAATATTTAATTAAAACAATTAATTTTTTAATATTTTATTTTAGACGCAATTCTCAAATTATTTTTTCATAAACTGTCGCTTAAATAGCAAATTTTCGCTATAAAATACCAAATGAATTTGAAGTTTACAAATAAAACAATCACATACACAAACATACAAATAGGCGCAGCATTAACAAAATCACACATACCAATGTATCGTTCACACACTTTTTTGTCTGTATCATATTTTTTTTTTTTTTTTTGTAGAAGTTACTTATAACTTTTTTTCCTTTTTAATTTTAAATATAAGTTTTAATTGATATTATCATTGCCGTGATAGGTGCGAAATCAATTAAAATATTAATTGATTCAATAAATTTTTTAATTGAAACCTGTTTTTAGTTTTTTCTGTTTTAGCTTGAGAATTTTTATTTTAATAAAGAACATTTAGTTTTTCGTAAGAGTTGTAGAAGACATTTTCACACTCAAACGAATAATTTTAAAAAAGTTTTTGGAAATTATTACGGGGAGTGCACAGTGGGGTTTATCACAAATATTTTGGAAATAATTCGGGCTGGTCAGATTGCCATGGAACTTAACACATCCATAGACAACGTAATTTCAAGCTTAAGTTTCTATCAGGAGCTGATCAATTAGACTCCAATGTACGACACCTCGGGTATTCAAAATTTTTAGAGCTTGTCAAATTTATATTTATCAGCCGATTTTAAAAAGTTAAACATTTTTGCTATCTGCTTGTAATTTTTAAATAGGCTTACTCATGTAGGTTATCTCTGAAAGTGAAAAAGTTATCCGCAGTTAAAAATCAAACTTCTGCATTTTTGCAATAACCTGGTCCGATTTTTGGCAATGGAAATGGCATATTAAGTCCGACTGGTTTGAAAATTGTTGGTGATACTAACAACAAGTTATTTAAATAAACAAAAAAATTCAATGCAATATCTTGTTTACGCTTAAAATAAAATGCCTCTAAAATTGTTAATTTTAAAAATGTTAAATATCCGAATTTGGCAAGTCTTCATGGAATCAAATCTAAATATTATGTGCCAAGTTTCAACTTAAGCGGATACAATTTTCGGATATCTGAAAAATTTTTTTTTTCTAATTTTTGTGAAAATGATAAACTTTTATTTTGCAAATAAAATATTTTTAACAATCACAATACGTTGATTGTGATCAAAATTAATTTAATACAAATTTAATACAAAGCTGTACCTTGCTATTTTTTTTATTAAAGCAGAAAAAAAAATAAATATAAGACTAGAGGAAATCCCACAATTCACAAAAAACTTAACAAAATTTTCTGAAATGGCCTTTTTTACATTTATTGCTGTCTAATTTCGGTTTTGCACTCCGAGGAAAAGTTGGTTGAAATTGATGTTTGAGTGAAAAAATGGACGAATTCGAAGGGGTGTGGGGGGAGAACAATTACCAACTTGGGTATATAATTGCCATAAGACGTAACTATATACTAGTATTTCGTAAAAATATAAATACTGTATATGTTCCTGAAGAAACTTTTAATCTAGAGGCAAAAAAGTCTTGCTACCTTTTTGACCAAAAAATTACTAAAAACAATTTTTTCTTTTTAATTTACGACTTTAGAGGCATTTTATTTTAAGCGTGAACATGATATTGCACAGAAGATTTTTTTGTGTAATTAAATAACTTGTTGTTAATAACACCAGCACCTTTCAAAGCATTCGGACTTAATTTGCCTTTCCATTGTCGAAAAACCGGGTCAAGTTATTGCAAAAATGCGTATAACTTTTACACTTTAAGAGATAACCCACATGAGTAAACATGTTTATTGATGAAAATTGCAAGCATTTTACAAAAATGTTTCATTTTTGAAAATCGGGTGATAAATATAAATTTTAACAAGCTCTAAACGTTTTTGAGGTGTCCCAAGATGTTCTAATTTGCAGTCGAATTGAAACCGCTGATACTAGGGATTATTAAAAAGTCATTTGGTTTTAAAAACGGGTATACCCTTAATTCCCTGTCTGTCTATAAATATTTTTTTTTTATTAAAATACCTTTTTAAAACACAAACAACTCGTTAAGAGGTGAGATTACGATGCATAGATTGATGCTAAGGCAGTGAGTTCAAATCACAGTACGACACCAAAAAATAAAAAGTTTTTCATATAGAGCAAATTAACAATATAAAATACTTTGTTCAATTGACCACTGACGAGTCCCAGGGGGGGGGGGGGGGGGACGAAACTGCGTCAGTCTGGTGTATCCCTTGTGTCCGTAAAATTTTTCAATAAAAATGTTTTCTTCTTCTTCTTCCTCTAAAGAGACTAACTAAAGTAATATTCTACAGTAATTAATATAAAAATTAATTACGATTGTCATTATCTGACGGTTGCAAAACACTTTCTAACATAAAAAAATAACTGTTGAAACCAATTATTTTTTACCAATTTGGTTAGTTATTTTAAAGTTGTTGCAGTAAAAATTAGTCAGTTACTCTTACAACAAACACTATTAATGACTTTTTCAGCATTTGTTTGTTATTTACAAAAGATAAAATAAACTACATTTTTAGTCGTCTTTTTAAATGATTACACCTTTGTTTTAACCATCATTTTAAGTAGATTCAACCGACAAGCTTTTGTGTGTGCGGTATTGCCGATTAAAGCCACATTCTACTAATATGAACTAGTAAAAATTTTACAATTCATATTTAGAGACACCTACTCGATTTTGTGGATTAGTATATTACTGAAATGCAGCGTTTAGATCAGGGCTAACTTTTTTGTAAGCTTCTTTAAGTAAACGTTTGTGTTAACTCACTACTGATCAACTGTACCTTTTTGATCTTACGCCCAAAAAAAGTCTGTAAAGTCATCAACAATTTTGTTGTATTTAACAACTGTTTTTTGCTGATATTAGCAATTTTTCTGCAATGATCCTCCCATCAAAAATGTTGCTGACTTTACTGACTTTTTTTGAGTGTAATACTTTCAAACGGCTGTATTTTTAGAGTATAAAGGAAATCAGGTGGTTCAAAAAACCTAAAATAACTTAACATCTTTTCAATACTCGTCAATAAAGAAATTATTTAAAATTGTTATCCTGAGTTTGCAAATAATTATTTAAAAAAAATCAATTTTTAATTTTTTTTATGGGACATCTTTTAAAATAATTAGTTAAAAATATAAGAAGTCTAATCTTTTATATTTTTTATTGTTATATCGTTAGTTCATCAATTGTATAGAATTTTTGAAAATCGCTTAGATTTTTGAAATACACAAATTCGAAAATACGAATTTGTGTATTTAAATTATACAAAATTAAAATTCTTAAAATATATTCAATTGTCTAGGATTGACATTCTGTTAAAATTTCAACTTTGGTTGCTGAAATTTCCACTAGAGGACGCATTTAGGCAAAAAAAAAAAATACAAACATTTCTATATGAATAATCTTTCTATATATCGGCAAAGTTTGGTTGAGAAATGTCCATCGGATCTATGACGTGTCCTTAATAAGTTAATTATACACAATTATTTCTTTTCTATACATAATACCAATATGTAGGGTATTCAACATAATTTAACAAAAAAGTTTAATATTACAGAACATGATTACGTATTTTTTTGTATTATAAATTTATGTAAATTTAAAACGGAAGTTGAAAAAACGCAGCTACACCCATACATACTAAACTTATTCTTTAAGCTGTAACGGTTTAACAACACAACAAAACGACTTCCTTAATTTCTTTTTAAATTCTTCAAAGAATAATTTAACGTCTTTTCGTTTTTAACGTTTGCAAAGCTAAAGTTGCAATATTATGTTGGTAAAACACCCGTTCTTGACTAAACACATTAATTGCAAGAAAGCTTGTACGAGTGTTATGGGGGTTTTTTTTTAAAGTTTTGACTTTTAATCGAAGTTGAATCTTTAATGGTAATTTTATTTTGAAAATTAATAGAGAATAAATTAGTTTTAGTTATATAGTATTGTTTGCATTTATATTGCATTTGACAGTTCTCATGCAATAATTATATCATGTTATGACTTGGGATACCAAAAACTTGCAAGTGATATTAACAAATATTTATATATTCATATTTATGCATTTTCTCCAAAAGCATACAACCTCAGCAACACTAACAACTTTTAACAGCATATAGTTAGCAGGAGTTCCCAAACTTTGAAAAATACCAAAAAATGTCAAGAATTAGCACACAGCCTGTAAAGCAGTGTTACCACAAGATAAATTCAAAATTACACAAAAATGTGCAAATTACACATAAATAAAATTTACAATTTATTAAAAAATTTAATATTTTTTAGTCCTTAGAATCTGGAGTGGTCTTTCGAAAGAATTTTAGAAATCTGAGTGTTTTTTTTTTAAGAAAAATTCCTAAAAATTTAACGATACCAAAATCTGAATATTTTTTTTAATAGAGAAAGTCGCTAAGACTGGGAGTTTTTTAGATTCTGAAGTTTGTTCTTTACAATTCAGCGTCTTTTTTATTAATAAAAAAATACTCATATGAAGAATTTCATGTCAAAACTTATATGCATTGAACCCAACCCTCTCAACAACCTCACAACCTCATTTTTAGAAATTGCATTTTTGAAAATATGTGGGCGTGGCAAGGTATCGACGTTTTTGAAAATTGACGATAATATGTACTTTCAAGCTTTGATTACTACGGAATGGCTGAACCGATTTCAAAGATCTTGGTACCATTAGAAAGGTATTTAAATCAGCTTTCGAAAACATGCACTGCAAAAATATATATATACAAGGTGGCGCAAAAGTCTGTTTTGACATTTGTGTAGTAAACACATGCGAAATACACGTTAATAAACAATGTTACGCTACACTGCTCCAGAACGCGGAATATTGGTGACTATTTATTTGACCAATAATCGGTCAGTGACTTTGGCACAACGTGAATTTCGTCGCAAATTTCCTGGCCGTCCAACGCCTACTGGTGAAACACTGCGACGTTTAGCCGCTCGCCTCGAAGAGACTGGCACAATACGAGATGCTGCCAGGCGTGGTAGACCCCGGAGTAGCCGTTCTGCAGAGAATATTGCTGCTGTAGCCGAGGATGTCATGGAAGCGCCGTCGGCATCGACCAGACGACGTGCCACGCAAATGAGTATCAGTCGACAGTCTTTACAGCGAATTGTGGTACAAGATTTGAAGATGTTTCCGTACAAAGTCCAGACGGTGCATCAGCTGTTAGCTGCTGACCGCCAATCGCGTGTAACATACGCTCAAGCCATCCTTAATCACCACCAAGAGGAAGATGATTTTTCATCAAAAATAATCATGAGTGATGCGGCCCATTTCCATCTTAGCGGGTACGTAAATAATCAAAATTTACGCTTCTGGGGCACTTAAAATCCGCGTGTAACCCACGAAGAGCCATTACACCCGCTCAAAGTCACTGTATGGTGTGCTGTTTTCGATGGAGGAGTCATCGGACCTTTTTTTCTTCGAAGACGTCGCAGGCCAAACGGTTACTGTGAATGGTAAGCGCTACAGAGCAATGATCAACGAGTTCTTTTTGCCGCAACTTGATGAATTGGGATTGGAAAACATGTGGTTCCAACAGGATGGTGCAACGGCACACACTGCACGTGCCACAACCGATATGCTGAAGGATGCATTTCCCGGGCGCCTAATCTCCCGTTTTGGCGATTTGCACTGGCCAGCAAGATCGCCTGATTTGACCGCTCCAGACTTCTTTTTTTGGGGCTTTTTGAAGTCGCGGGTTTATGTCAACAAGCCTCAGACTCTTGCAGCTCTTAAAGACAATATCCGTCAAGAATGTGAGGACCCATCGCCGAAAGTTTTGGCCAAAGTGATGGAAAATGCCATAAAAAGGGCTCAAATGACAATCAACTGTGGCGGCGGCCATTTACATGACATCATATTCTCGACTTGATGTAAAAAAAATTAAAATACCAAATAAAAATAATCCACAAGAAGAATTTTATTTATTTTTATTTTAAAAAAAAATTTTCATTGTTAGAACAATAAGAATAAAATTCTTTTATAGTTCAAATAAATAACATGTAAATAAGTCATAATTGGTTTATAAATATTTTATCTATAGTTAAGGGTTAATAGTAAATTGTAATATAATATATATAATTTGAATCAAAGTTTTTCATTTTTTTTTTAAATTACAGCCAAAAAACATCGAAAGGTTATTTTTACGCCACCTTGTATAACACTGAACAATTTTTTTTGGCAAAAATAAAACTTCTAACTAGGAAAACACTTCAAAGCCATCCATAACCAATGAAGCGAAAATATTTAGAAAGTTATACATACTGCAAAAAAAGAACACTGCAGATTGTGTTCCGAAAGTCAACAGTACGAGCTGCGCAAAATTATATATTAAATCTAAAAAAATAAATATATAAAAAAATTTACCAAGGGTAAGTCCATATTTTGCGGGTGTCTGAAAAATTTGATAATACGATTCTTGTTCTAATCTATTAGAATTACAAAAAAAAAAATCTGATTCTTTTTTGTCATGTTATCAAAATATAAGGAAGTTAACAAGGGATGCATTTACTTAAAAAAACATTAAAAAAAAAGAAAATAACTCCATTTTAGTTTTTAGATATGTTATATATATTAAATAGACCTTTCTAAATTTTTTTTTTTGGAAAAAAACACGGCCTTTGAAGTGTTTTCCCAGTTTAAAGTTGTATTTTAACCAAAAAATATAATATATATCAGTGTAATATAAAATTTTTACAGTATATGTTTTCGAAAGCTGACTTATATACCTGTATAATGGCACCAAGATCTTCGAAATCGGTTGAGCCATTCCGTAGTAATCGCTATTACCGTAATTTTTCAAATATTTCGACACCTTGCCACGCCCACAATTCTTCGAAAATGCAAAAATGAGGTTGTGTTTGTATAGGTAAAATGTAGCTGTAGGCAAAATTTTATCAAAATCTGAGAGGGTCGGGTTCAAAATGTGCCTTTTTTTATAGGTTTTGATATGAAAATTATCATATTAAGATAATTGGAAAGAAAACATTCCCTTTATATGATTTTTCAGGAACACGTTTTCAGAATCTACAGACACTGGTCCATAAATATAAAAAAGTTATTTTCTTGTAATAAAAAGTTGAGCTGGAAAGATATTGCTCTTCCACGAAACTAAATTAATCTCAATATAAACAATTTTAAAAATTAATGTATTTCTAAACCCAAAATTAAAGTCTAATTTTGTTTCGAAAAAGTCAGCGTAAGTTGCTGTAGACTGCCAACAAGTCAGCGTAAGTGTTGTTGACTTCCAAAAAGTCCAAGTATAACCCTTTTTCTTAATTTTCAATTGTTATTCGCACGAAAATGATACGCGGTAGAACAATTCGAAAAACTAATTTTTTAAACAAAATCTTTAAAATTCAACTATTTTGATTACGTGAAGGATTTTGTATGAACCAGTGTAATTCTTAAATGTAACCAATCCTCAATATCTAAATTTTTTGTAACGAAAAGTCCTTAGCCTCTATTAAATTTTTTTTTTGTATAAATGAGTTCTTAAAATATTTATGCTTTCTATAGGAAATATCCCTCAGAAACTGAAATTTACAAAAAAACTTGGTGTATTTATATAGATTTAAAAAAAAAAAAACAATAAAATTACACATGGACTACACAAACAAGGCAAAATTACACGCAATTTGTGTAAAATCACTAAAACCGTTTCTATTTTGGTTAGTTTTGTTAATTATTTAGATTATCCCAGATTTTCAAGAATAGTTCCCGACTTTGAAATGCAAATTCGAATTTTTTGATAGATTTTCTAAAATTTTTCTTTGCAATTGCTTGTCACTTATTAGGAAACCCCTACTTTAAACCTTAGCATTATAGTAGAATTTCTGAAGAGAGACAACATTTGGCATTTTCATTTTTATGTGACAACTATTGCATATAGATGGATGGATGGATGGTTGGTTTGTTGCTTGGGTAAGTATCGTTGGTAGTGAGTGGTGTTGTTGCCTTTAGATGGATTGTTGGTTTTGTTTCGTTTCACCCGTTTTTTTTATTATTGTGTTGTTTAGTTGGCAACATTAGATTTTTTTAAAATTATGTATAAAAGTTTGCTTTTTTGTATTTTTTTGCATACCATTTGTTGCTATTCTTAATGTTGCTGCTGTTGTTGTCGTTGGCGGTTGTTGTTGTTAGTATGCGTGCAAAAAGTGTTGGCGTTAAAAGGTGAACAGCATTTTTGTCGTATATAATAAAACTTGTATATATTTATGTACAAAAACTCGTATTAAACATTCATCAAGTGATTTTAGTTCACTAACTGACACTAATTGCAATTTAAATAAATGCAGCAAAACAAAAAAAAAAAATCAGGAAATAGTTAAAAACTACAAAGGTTAAAGCACTACTTGTATGCTATGATAAGTTTAAGGTTCTTTTTCTTTAAAAGGGATAATTACAAAATATATATTTAAAGAAATGAGAGATTTTAAACATTTTTCAAAAAAAAAAAAAAAAAATAAGACAGTGTGTTAGAAAAAACACTACAATTTGATTAAATTTTATTTAATGTTACCAAATTTATAGTAATAGCACAACAGTTCGAATTTGCATTTCAATGTCGGGAACAGTTGAAAATCTGGGATTATCTAAATAATTAAATTTGGTAATTGAACCAATTATACACATTTTGTGTGTAACTTTACACATAATGAATTTATTTACATATCGTTGTCTTATATGCCAACGGTGCTCTTTACAGTTTTTTAGAAAAGTAGATTTTGATGCCAAAATATTTACTTACGTATCTGTCATCTGTGGTATTAATTTTAAATTTGAAAGATCATTCTAACCCTGTGTTTTTGCAATGTCAGATTGTGCTATCTACAGCTGTGTATATTTTTCAATGGAAATGAGCCATATACAGTGCTTTTTTATTTGTTAAGATCATTCTTAAATTTATTTTTTACATCGTAAACTTATTAAAGACATGTCATAGGGCAGCTGGACATTTCTCAACCAAACTTCGCAGATATATAGAAAAATGCTTCATTAAGTAATTTGTGTAATATTTGTGAAATATTTCCAAACAAAGTGGAAACTTTGACAGCATATTTATAATAGACGGTTGAATATATTTACAAAATTTAAATTTTGCAAAAATTTGCGAACAAATCTTTATTCAAATATATATGAAATTTTAATTTTGTAAATTACCAGATTTTTAATTTTTTTGGAAAAATATCGTTTATTTTGACCATTTTTTAAAATGGCCAAATTACACGATTAATGGTCAAAATAAGATTATCAAAAACTATGCACGTTTGATGAACTATTTTTTAGAGGAGAAATCATTTTCACATCAACATAACAATCAAAAATATGCAAGATTAGGCTTTTCTATATTTTTAAATAATTTTTGAAAAAGATCCCTTTTAAACATGTAAAAAATAAATTTTCGTCAAATAATTATTTGGCAACTCAGAACAACAACTTTCCACAAGTTTTTATTCACAGTTGTGGTAAAGATGTTTAATTTGTTTAAAAGTTTTTAAACCGCTTAATTATTCCTTTCAATTAAAAAATTAAACCGTTTAAAAATACTGGGTTGAAAACGGAACACTTGGTCAACAATGAGTTAATAGTTTTTGTTTGTTTACCATACTGCAAGATGTGAATAGTAAAATTTTTTTAATTAATGAATTTACTTGAATGTTTTATATGAATTAAAAAATATAAAAACTTTAGTCCCGAAATCCCAAAAAATCACTGAATCCCGAAAAATCTCGGGATCACAGTTGGCAAAATCCTGAGTCACGGAATTTATACAAAGCAGTCCCGTTCTGTATATATTTATTTGTTTTTCCTGAGACCATTTTAGACCCCACCTTTTTAACCCTTCAAAGGAAATTTAATAAATATCCAAAGTCATTCTGTGGGTAATTTTTGGTCCAAAGTGAAAACTTTAATCTTATATGGATCAAATGCCTAAAATAATTATTTGTACCAAGTGAATTTTTTTTATCAATATTGTTCTTATATATAAATTACGTTTTATGGGTCTTTTTTGTCCGCAGTCCACTAAAGGTTAAATATTTTTTAAATAAAAGTAAGGATAATTACAGTCTAATCAAATCTAAATAATATTGTTCCAAAAATTATGCAAACTTTGAGAAAACGTTAAAATTTTGGTAAATTTTTGACAAAACAATAATTTTTCATAAAATGTCCTGGCAAGGAGTAGTTCCACACACAAACACGAAATATAATTTTTTCAATTAATTTTTTTTTCTCTTTAATACACTCACAAGAACTTTTCCATAAAAGTTAACCGAATATATAGTTACCAAAGAAATATATATTTTTATGTTATTTAGTAATTAAAATACACATAAAGAAACGGACTTTCGGTATTAGTTAAAACCCAGCAAAAAATAACCTGGATTTGGTAACTACATTTGTATGCTTTAAAAATAGCGCTTCAGCGCCTTGCATTCTATAAAGAAATTATGTAAGGCATTCTGTAGTGCTTCCCAGAATGCCTTCTTTGAAGAAGTGAATAATGCTTGTAATGAAGCAATAAAAAATGCGTACCACGAAGCATTAATGTTATCAGCATACAAAAAAAGCGCTTCTTATTGCCTAAGAAGGCATGAATTTATTGCTTCTAAGAGCACATGAAAGAAGCGCTTTTCAAATGCTTAAAAGAGACATACCAAGTGGGACATCGTGAACAAATATGATGCCTTCTTTACTTGCTTTGGAAGCGCTTTGTATGCCTTCCGTAAGCGCTTCTGGGTAAGCACTATTTTCTGCTGGGAAGTTGTTATGAGGTAAGATTCATATTGTATGAAATTATATTTTGCAGCTCTATAAAATTAAAATTAATCAAGTTATTTTCATTTTGGTTTGTTTTATTGGTTGCATATCCTATTTACAAAATCTCAAAACTACACTGCGTTGCAAATCTAAAGGGTCCGCCAAATAACTTTTTTTTTTTTGAAAATGCTATAAAAAAAAACTACTGAATATTTTCTCAAATTTCTCTTTTTATTTGAAAGTACAATCCTTCCGGTTAATAATGGAAAATAATTTCATTGAAATGGCTGCCTCGGCTGGCCATGCAGTAGCCTACACGATCGGTCCAATTTTTAAGCACATTATCGATTGTGTGCAGCTGTTGCAGATGTTGATGGCGCTTCACGCACACTTTCTGCCACAGCAGCAATATTCTCGGGTATACGCACTGTTTTTGGCTTTTCACGCTTTGGTTTATCGATGAGGATGCCAGTTTCTTTCACTTTTTTCACAAGATAACGAACATACGGAGCTGACGGTGATTCTCTTCTTCATCCGTACGCAATTTTCGCACACATTCTGCAACATTTCCATGATTTTCAAAGTAATGTCGCAATATTTCCCAGCGTTGTTCAAGCGTATACACAACCATATTCGTTCAGCGGAAGGATAAAACTAATTATCTGTCAAATCAGACATGAGCTAAGTGTTACCATTCACGAAATAAGCACTAGTTGAAACAAAAAACGTTAGATGGCGGACCCTTTATAATTACACATTAATTTCACGAAAATTCGTAACTTAGTAAAAAAGTAGAAGAGCTGAACCGACATAAAAGTAAAACCAATGGAAAATTAATAATATTTAACAAAAAAAAAAAATCATTTATTTTTTATTTTACTATTTAAAAAGGAATAACAAAATCAGTTACTGTTTCATAACTATAAATACACTTAACTTAATATATCAAAATTTACAAAAATTTAAGGAAACTGTTTTAAAACAGCAGTTTTAATAATGCGTAAGGTCTCCTTTTTTTAATCATCTCTAAAATCTGATCAGACATACTGCCTACCAGATTTATTCGAAGTTCTTCCGTTACAGATCTCCACGCAGCAATAACTGCTTCTTTTAGATGAAAAATGCTTTCATATGGAGGGTGTGTATACGGGTTAATACTCCCCAAATATTCTCAATGAAGGTTTTATTCGGAGAACATGCGGGGCATTCTAATACTTTTATTTTTTTTGATGATATACTCAGGGAACTTCTGCTTTAACACTATGCAGTTGTTTGGGTTGTAATTGAGTTTCTTTATTTTTATTAATAATGTCAGTCATTTGTAGAACAAATGCAATTTTTTACTAACCTTGTAGTTCATTTAAAAAAACAAACCACTTGACATGACTGTTTTATGATTTTACATTCACCGTTTACAGCCGTTTTTTGTTATTTAAAAAAATAAATGTTTGTTTATTTTTTAATAACATATATGGTTCATTTTTACTACAATTGCAGTTAATTTTTTGAACATTAAGAAACAAATGACAATGTTAGTTGAAATTTCTGAAATGTAAGTCGTCCTTTCTTTAAGTGAAATTTAATTTATTTTTAGCTACATTTGCAGTGGTCTTTAATTACATGGTATTCTAAGTGTAGAAATTCCATCGTCTGACGACTTACACGTAC
Source organism: Delia radicum (assembly GCA_021234595.1). Lineage (NCBI taxonomy): Eukaryota > Metazoa > Arthropoda > Insecta > Diptera > Anthomyiidae > Delia > Delia radicum. The sequence continues at coordinate 181,844,272 of CM037852.1, read as the reverse complement.
TGAGGCATTGTCTTGTTGGAAAATGAATTCTTCTTCGTTGCTACACTCAGGGAAAAAGCTGCATCATATTTATGAAAAACTATATTTCTTTATTTGAGGTATTGTCCTAACAAATAATCTATAGAGTTTTTGTTTTCAAATTTATTAATTGACCACTTTTAGGAATGTGTTGAAAGATCTATTTCGGAAATTTTCTAGGTTCCTATCACCAGAACACGTTTTGTAAGAAGTGACAATCCCATGCAAAACATCAAACATTCATATAAACTACTTTTTTCACTAAACGAGAACTAATATATGAGCTCGAAGTTAAAGATTATCATATTATGATTGTTACGTGTTTCAATCATTACATGATACTCTTAAACTATGATAGAAGAAAAATTTATAATTAACATATATTTTTTTTAAAGATTTTAAAATGAAGCATTTTGCACCACGGATTTTGAAAAAATGCACTTTGTCTTCATAAAATGAAAAATTTTTATATACCAGTAAAATAAAGATTTAAGTAGCTTTCAAATGAATCAATGATATCTCTTGAAGCTTAAGCCGCTAAAAAGATATTAACAGTTAAAAATATAAAATACGACAATTTTTTGTTAAATGTTCGATAAAATATTTTTTAAATTTTCAAATGCGATATTTCCACACCGTAAGAGGTACCAACATAAAATTTGGACTATATCATAATTATATATCACTTATAAAAAAAATGAAGGGAATCGAGGTCAAAAACTCGATTTTTTGTGGTTTTATATGGAATGAGCCCATAGCTCTTAACCTAACCAAAGTTAGACAAAATTGGAAAAACTTCCCATACAAATATATTTGAAGTTTTAACCAGGAAGTTCGAAAAATTCGTAATTTTTTTTTTAATAATTCAAGACATTTTTCACGTTAAAAGTTTCAATTCAAAATAATGCATTTATTAAGATTAAGATTTCATATGTTATATATATTCGTATATTCATGGCTTGAAAAGCTCATTTAATTAAATTTGTTTATAAATCACTAAATATTTTCAAATTTTGTACCAAAGATAATATTGTTATTACTATTTTTGTTAATTCAATTGTGCTTTTTATCATTTCCAACCAACAACTGTCGAAACCCAACAGCTGTTTAAATTGTAATAAGCAGGGCAACCAGAAATAGTGTGTCTCATATTTTTTCATTTGCGTCCTATTGAAAAATTTATGAGATATTTATCCGTTTCAGAATAATTGACGAATAGCATCGATTTATTATATAATTATTTGCATATTTTGCTTTTAACTGCGTATTTTTGCATATTTTGATCATAAGATTTTTATTTTTTGAAGAAATCAAATTTTTTTTTGCATAATTTTGTAACAAAAACCATTTTTAAACATATTTGTTGGTTGTTTCGAAAATCCAAAGTTTTTTTTCTAAATTTTGAATGGGTTGTAACACTAATTTTGAAAATTTAAACCATTTTTGCAAATTTGAATATTCAGTTTTAAGACTACTGATTTTGGTATAATTAATCCTTTTTCTACTCTTTTGTTACACTTAGAATACTATGTAGGTACAGACCACTGCAAATGTAGTTAAAAGCAAATGAAATTTGACTTAAAGAAAGGACGACTTACATTTCAGTAAATTCAACTAACATTGTCATTTGTTTTTTAATGTTCAAAAAATTAATAACAATTGTAGTAAAAATTAACCACATAATCAAACATTTGTTTTGTTATTTTTTTATATAACAAAAAATTACTGTAAAAAATTAATGTAAAATCATAAAACAGTTATTTGATGTGGTTTGTTTTTTTAAATGAACTACAAGGTTAGTTAAAATTTTTATTTGTTCTATAAATGACTGACATTTATATTAAAAATAATGAAACTGTATTGCAACCTAAACAATTACATATTTTTAAAGCAGAAGTTCCCTGAGTGTAGCAATTGAAATACATTTCGCAAAATTTAGCCCAACTGTACTAACTATAAAATAAGCATTAAAATACAGATTTTTAAAGAAAACTGTGTTTTTAAGAGGACATATTTTTTTTCGACATCTTTTATTTGCATGAAATCGATCTTTTAGAGCATATTTCTGGTTCCCTGGTAATAAGAATTCGGTCAAAAGGCCGAGAGCATAAAATATTAAAAAAGGCATCTAGTTAGATACGAAATTCACTTGTTTGCCATTTGACAACTTTTCAAATTTCATCTAATTATACACAAATAAAATTTGGATTTACTTTTACTTCACTCTTTTTCTCTCCTTTTTTCCTCTTCTTTCCTTTTCCATCCTTTTTCCCTTCTTTTCTTTTTTTTCCTATTTTTTTGTTATTACTGAGGGGGGGAATTCCCCATTTTCCCCCTCCTTGGAGCTGCGCATGTCCAAGGATTATATACTATTTCAGTGATTTGATTCCATTTCGATTGCGCTCTAACCCTATTTAGTACGATTTTCGAAATTTCAAAGCCTCAACCGCTCCAAATCAAATTTCCTCCACTTTAGTGAATATAGTGTGTGCATTAAAAGGTAAACAAATTTATAATTCCATTAAGTTTACAAAGAAAAACAAACATATTCTTGAGATTGCAACGCGCCTTAAATGCAAAGCGACAAGTAAAACTGAACAAGAAGTCATAATAAAAAGTGCAAAAATAATAAAACAAGACAAAAAAGACCGGCAAACAAAAGATATTAAAAATCAGACAATGTTAAATAAAGAAATAAAATCTTAAACTGAACAATACAATCCAAACTAACATAAGTAAGATTTTTTTTTTTCTTTGTGCAAGACGTTGTTTAAACTACTTAAACCAAAAAAGTATTGTTTTAGTAAAGGTCTCTCAATGATAATTACAATTATGAAGCTGTGAATTTTTAAACAGCAGCGACACCAGCAGAACACAATGTAAGATTTGGCCAAACTAGACGGACAAAAGTCGGTTTTTTGAATTTTAATTTTAATAAATATTTTAGTCAAATATAAAAGAGCAGTTCTTATTGAGTACTTTTTTAAACATTTTCTCTTGTAAACTATAATAACCTTTGCCAATTTTGTAGTAGGACAATTTTTAAATGCTACACTCAAAAAAATAAATTAGTAGAAAAGTTAGTAAAACATCTTGTAAATCAGGTATACTATTTTTCAGCAAATTTTTTGCTAAAATTATGTTTTGAATTAAAATTTTAGTTATACTTAACAGTTTTGAACTAATGTTTTACTAATATTTTACTAATGTTTTACTAATTTATTTTGCTAAAAAAATTGTGTTGATTAGCACATCAATAGTGTGAACAACAACCAGACTGAAAGATATACTCAGAATGAATTAGTTGTCGCGGCATGTCACGATGTAGTGGTGACGAGGAAAATTATACTAAAAAGTACAACTCTAGTAAGACATAATATAAAAAAAATCCACTATGGAAGATTTTTGTAGCTGTTTTTCATACATAAAACAATATTGTGGATTAAAACAACTTAAATTTTGCGTCGTCACCGGCTTGTGAAACTAATTGCCTATTAATTAAATAAAAGACAAAACAAAATATTTCAATTTAATAAAGATTAAATGTGTATTTGTTAACTAAATGTTTATGTATATAAATAATCTTGTGTGGTCAAATTGCAAACAAATATGCAACAAATAGACAGACTAAAGCGAAAGACAAAGACATACATCTTAGGTAAATTTTTCTGTTTCCTTTTTCTTATTGCAAAAAATGGTTGTATATGTTATATTTTGTTATCGTTTCGTTTCTATAATTCTCTGCGGCATTTGCGTTCCTTTAAAAGATATCATAATTTAGACAATAATTGATGTAAGTAGTTCAAAAATAATTTCGTTTATGTTATATATAATTATTTCTATTGTTTTTAGATATTACATTAATTCATATCGTCAATTTGGGAGTATGAACATTTTTATATTTTGTAACGTATTGTAAATTATTTTAAACAGAATCACAAAAATATGTTTTATGATTTTCAGCAAATACATTAACTAAAGTATAATTTTTCTACAAATTTTTTGAGCTTTTTTCAGTCTACTAATATTCAGCAAATATTTTATTAACTTTTAGAAAGGGTTTTTTAATTTCTAATCTACTAAGTTTTAGCAAAACTTTTGCTGAATCTAATAATTTTGTTGCTAAAAATCAGCTCGCTGATTTTAAGCAAAAGATTTTGCTGACAGTAGCAATTTTTTTGCAAGCACCCTCCTGACTAAAATTTTGCTGACTCAGCAACATTTTTTGCTGACTTTACTAACTTTTTTATTTGAGTGTAGTAGTTAAAAAAATAATTATTTTTTATTTTTTTTTTAATTATTTTTATTTATATATAACTCAGTATAGACTATAAATTATTATTTCTCTTTTTGCAGAGAGTCTGCGGATCCGCGATCTTCTATTTGGTGTATTTTATGCTGAATACCTCCAATCATGATATGGATGACATTCATGTAAGTTTTTTTTCACTGCTTTTAATTTCTTTCTACAATTTTTCAGTGCATTTGACTGGGAAACCATTTTAATACACTTTTTTGCATAAAAGACCCCAAAAGGTACAAAAGGTACAAAAGGTATATTTTTTGCATTAAGCCATTCTAAAGTATTTTTGGCATAAGTCTGGCCAAAATAATATGTCGTTGTCAGAGTGTCTATCTCTGGTAAATTTTTCCAGTTTTACTAAACATTTATTAATGTAAATATCCGCGTTTATAGCCATATCTATTGAATCGTGGATGTAAAGTTGTGGTATACCTTTTGCCGAAATGGCTGCCCAAACTAGTACTTTTGGTTTAAACTTCGCTTTGGTCAAATGCCGTACCTTGTGGGATGTGTTTTTTTTTCAAATCATCAGAATAAAATCCAGAATCAATACTTCCGTTGTGTCAAGCAAAAGGAAAGTATTTTTCATCATCCAAAATTAGTTTCATGAAGTTTTTTCTCATTTGTCTGCATTTTGTTGGTATTTTTGCAATTATTTTTTATTATATTTGGGTACTGTCTTCCTCTGGTAGTGTTTCGCGTTCATTTGGTGTAAGTTTTTGCGAATTATTTCTTAGAAAACCGAAATTTTCTGACCAACTAACTATTAGATGCGGTTAGAGTTTCTAAAATCTAACTGCAAATGGGAATCAGAATCAGTTACCTTAAACCCAAGTTAAGACAAAGATTTTGTTTGATCGGATAAAAATATCTTTTTTAGCCGACATTTTGAATTTTTAGTTTTTGAGTAAAACATTTTGGTGTACAATTTCAGCCAGCTTTAACAAAGGGAAAGACTTTTTTACAAAGAGTACATGTTTTGAATATCGATAATCTAAATGTAGAAGCAGATACCGTTAACACAAGAATCTATAATCTAAATGTATAATCAGATACCGTTAACACAAGGATGGATGAAAATTAATTTTTTTAATGGCGGCATTTTCAAATTTGAATTTTTGAGTTCCTTTTTAAAATCACACAGTTTGAGTTTCTAAATTCTAATTGCAGAATTATAATCAGTTACCGTAAACCCAAGTCAACACAAAGTTTCCTTTCGATCGGATGAAAATTAACTTTTTTTTCCCGCCATATTGGATCCTCCATTTTTAATTTAATTTTTAAAATCGCCCACCCCCAAAACATAGTGTTGAGCAATTTCAGCTAGCTAAGACAAAGGGAAACACTTTTAAACAAAAAGTAGAAGTTGTAACTAACTTCGGCGGCTTTATTTCGTCCGCCATTTCGAATTTCTAAAATCTAATTGCAAAATCAGAATCAGTAACAGTAAACCCAAGTCAATAAATTTTTCGAATGAAAATTAATTTTTTTTTGCCGCCATATTGGTTCCGCCATTTTGAATTTAAAAATTTTTAAATCACCATTTTTGAAATCACCCACCCCCAAACCTTCAGGCAGCTGTGATTATGGTAATGACTTTTGGACAAAAAACTCCTGTTTTGGCCCTGTGCACACTGTGATGAAAGTGTTTGTTAAAATAACTTTCGCAAACTTTTTTGGCTTTTTTTAATTTTAAAAGATGAACTCATAGGTTTTCCTTTTTCGCTATGGTGAAATATAATTTTTTTTGCACGTTTCGCGTTTTTCTCAAGCACAGCATTTTCTTTTTTTTTTCTTTTTTACGCGAAATAATTGGTCAGATTTGTCTTTATGTTAATGTTCAAATATGATTTGATCGATTGCAAAATGGGATGCCAAATTGTGCAAAAATTGTAAAATATAGTAAAACCTCGAATTTATTTTTTAATGCTGAACAATTATTAACCCATTTTGATACCCGAATGTTAATGAAGGTCTTTTATATATTTACCATAAACACACTCAGGGAACTTCTGCTTTAAAAATTTGTAGTTGTTTGGGTTGTAATACAGTTTCTGTATTTTCAATGTAAATTTCAGTCATTTGTAGAACAAATTTAATTTTTTACTAACCTTGTAGTTCATTTAAAAAAACAAACCACATCAAATAACTGTTTTATGATTTTACATTATTTTTTTGCAGTCGTTTTTTGTTATTTAAAAATAAAACAATAAATGTTGTATTTTAACTCCAATTGTGGTTCATTTTTTGAACAGTAAAAACAAATGACAAATGTTAGTTGAATTTAGTGAAATGTTAGTCGTCCTTTTTTCAAGTGAAATTTCATTTGTTTTGGACTACAATTTCTGTCGTCTTTACCTACATAATATCCTTAATGCATCTAAGACGAAATATTTGATTTTTAAAATTGTATTTATAAAAAACTGCTTTAAAACATGCAACACTTTAATCAAAATTTGCTTAAAATCTGGCCCATAAGTTAAAAACTGGGTATACCATTAACATCAGCGTGAACGAGTTATTTAGGATCAATGGTCTTTGCTCTTGTTTTCGATTTTAGGGGTATTTTTGTAACACTGTATTATCCAAAGTTTTAAAGCAAGAATCGTATGAAACGCACATTTTTTCAATTATATGTGAAGTGGGCGTGTCAGTTGTTCAGTTCGCCTGTTTTTTTTTTACCAAAGCGTGTTCCTGCTTTAATAACATCTTCTACCAAATTTCAAAGGTATAGCTTATCTATTTTCGGTGATGAAATCTTACACTGTGCAGCGGTAATAAAGAAACTTTTTTTTTTAATGTTGACTTGACTCGACTTGAAAATGGCTTTTAATGGTAATGATGATGATGACTTATGACTGACTAGTTAGCTGACACTTGAAAAATGATGCTTTGCTGACTTGCATGAATGGATGGATGTTTGGTTAGTTGGATGGCCAAATGCATAGGTTGGTTTAATTTGGAGGGTTGGTTGGTTAGTTAGTTAATTTTGGAATGCATTGTGCACAGAAAAATAAAAAATAATAAACAAATAAAACTTAATTTTTAATTATCAGTATTTGTTATTAACAAAATTTAGCCATGATGATGACTTAACATGGGTTTTTCTTTTATTTTATTATTATATATTTATATTTAGTTTTTTAATTTTTTGCACAAAAGAAAAAACAACAATTTGAAAAACAACTGTGTGCCATTATCAATGATTGTGTTGAAAATTGAATGTGAATGACCGTGATATTGACCCACTTTTAGTTATAAGTCCACCATACAATGCTGATGCTATTGGCTGGCTGGCTTGTTGGCTGCTGCCATTCATCCAAAACCGTTGAAATCAAATTGAAAATACAAAAATAAAAAAATCATTCATCTCTTTTTTATCATTTGTGTGTGTGTGTGTTTTTCGTCGTTGTATCTTTTTTATTGCCAATTTATAATTTATATCAACATCATCTCAACAACCAGCACCATAAACATCGTCAAAACTATCTAATAAACTCTAATCATAACTAAAGTTTTAATGATTTTTGATGACCCGATAAAAAAAAGTTCCGATATAGGTATATATAATCATATATAGTCTTATATATAATTCATTATCACATAATATCGTAGCTGATCCGTAAACTGGCATACATAACCTTATATCATGATATCCCATGGGATCTCATTGGATATAGCTTGATTCGAAAAATGGGCCTATCTAATTTGATCGAGTTATATATAATTTGATAAAAATTGATACAACTTCATAAAATACTTCTTTGAAATCCGTGTCAATGCACAAATATAATTTTTAGCCCCATTATGCCCGAATTCTCTATTTTTTCCTATATTTGGCTTAATTTTTCGAAATTTTATCGCAAATACATGAGTTTTTGTTAAGAATATAAATCTACGCAAAATTATCTTTAATTTAAGTATAATCAAGTCTGCGTTTCTAGGATATTGCACTGGCGCACAGTGTCTTCAAACACAGAAAATGTCAATAATTATGGATACTGGTTCAATTAGGAAAAAGTGTATAAAATAATGATAAACGGGGACTTAGTCTTTGACAAAATTGTTTCCATAGTCACCCTGTTTTAATACAGGGTGTACTACAGGGTGTCTCGGGAAAATAAAAGCTGTAAGGGCATATAACTTTTACAAATGTGGACCGATTTCACAGATTTTAGACCTTTTGTAATTACGATTTAAAGAAGCAGAATTTGTAGTTACGATTTAAAGAAAACACATGCTTTATGTGCTATATTTGCTTTTAAAATTTAAAAAATATTTGTCTTTGAGGTTCAAAATCTTCATTCTTCCCCAAGACTTTTTTTTGGATTTTGGCCAATAAGTAATTCATTACCACAAGAAAATGTTTACAATTTTTCTGTGTAATTCTCATGACTTTTCTTAAACTCCGATTGAATTCTTTTTAATTATCTCAAGCCGTTTTGTAGTGAAAATTTTTTAAACTCGTAACTTTCAAATGTGTCCTGAAAATTGAAATTTTTTGGTCAATCATTCACCTTTACATCTAATTTTTTGGTATTGGTTTTAATATTTTTTAACATATTTTGAAAGAATGCGGTTCAAAAATGATTAGGGCAGGTAATCTGTTATGCTTCTCTAAATGCTTCTGTGAAGCAGTGAAAAATGTCTACAATGAAGCAGTTAAGAATACATACCATGAAGCATTAATGTTGTTAACACACAAAAAAGCGCTTTTTATTGCCTACGAAGGCATGAATTTATTGCTTCTTAGAGCACATGCTTTTCACCTGCTTAAAAGAGACATACCAAGTGGGACATCGCAAACAAAAGTCATTCCTTCTGGAATTGTTTCGGAATCGCTATTAAATAATGCCTTCCAGAACTGCGATATAATATTTGATTGTTTAAAACGTAAATGAATCGTTGTGCCTCGTGTATTCGTTCGTGATGTCAAAAATATATACCTAACCTTCATGCTTACAAAAAATCTCAAAGTAATGAATCTATAAAAACATTTTAAAAATTATGTTTTAATTATTACTTCACGTTTATAGTTCATGCATTATGTAATTGATGATCGGTAAGTCATTATTTCATATTTTGAAATAATGTAGAAGGTAATCAGGTATGCTTACAAGGTAATCCATGAGTGTTCAATTATCGGTAACTTATTACTTTATGTTTCCAAATAATGTTTTAGGTAAGGAGTATACATCACACTTGTTTTTGATTAAACTAACTAACTATACAATTAAAACATAAACAATTTTATTATCTCACTCATTTTTCAAACATAGTCTGATGAATAAAAAAAATTAAATCAATTGAAAAAAAAAATGTAAGCAAAAATGTGTGTTAACGTTTACTTGGGCGCACCCTTTACTTCTGACATCACGAACGAAAACACGAAGCACAACAATTCATTTACATTTTAAGCAATCAAATATTATATGTATCGATAGCTCAGTTGGTAGAGTTCTCGCCTAATTAATTGTTAATAACCAGATACCCCAAGTTCAAATCTCAGCGTGACCACTAGGCCGGGTCGATTTGTATGGAGGCAAAAAAATCGCTCAACGTTCTAGGAAAATCGTATTCTAGGGATCAAAATAAGAAACTTTGCCGAAGGAACCATACCTCTAAAACGAATTCTGATGTCGCGACTTTTGACCGGTAGGGTCAAATTTTAAAAAATTCCACTTTGACCCATTTAGAGTGCCCCAATCGAATCCAACCCAATCGAATATAATTTATACATTCATCTGCTAGAGCGTCTTCCGGAGAAGAAATAGAGACCCTAATCTTGGAAAGACTCCTCCTACTTTCTGAAATATCTCTATCCCGAGATTTGTACATTTTGCTTTAAAAACACGGCCTCTTTCAACTTAAATTTTAACCCCTTAACGGTCACCTAGAATGATGATTTATGCATTAATCTGCTAGCGCGTCTCCCGGAGAAGAAGCAGCTCCCATAATCTTGGAGATATTCCTCCTACTTTCTGAAATATCAAAGTGGGCTTTTTCAAAATTTTACCCTACGGGTCAAAAGTCGGACATCAGAATTCGTTTTAGAGGTATGGTTCCTTCGGCAAAGTTTCTTATTTTGATCCGTAGAATAGATTTTCCTTGAACGTTGTGCGATTTTTAAATCGACCCGCCCTAGTGACTACGTTATTTATTTGAATAAAAAAAATAGTTTTAACAATTTTTTTTTTATCAATTTTTTTTATAAAAACCTATTTATAGACATATTACTTTTCCCAACCAGGTAACCAGTTACTTTACCCCCTACAAGGTAATGAGTCCACCCATTACTTTAAGACTCATCGTCCGTAAAATTCATCAGTGAAGTGAAGGTGTAATGTAATGCGTGGAGCCCTATGGCGATACATTACTTTACCCATTATTTGGTAATGTTAGGTTTTGCTGTGAATATATAAATACCCAGTTTTTTAACTACATTTCAGTGAATTGTCATAGTTTCAATATACGGTTGATTTGTATGCTTTGATAATTTCGTTCTGCGAAGAAATAAATTCTCGAATTACATTTGTATTACTCTTCATACAAAATGTCTTTATTTGGCAATTCGATTGTAAAGTTTTTTTTTTTTTTATAGAGGCGTATTACTTTGAAGTGGAATAAAACGAAGATGAATTTTTTAAATTGACATGCAATTTACGTTATTCGAAAGATAATCATTATAATTTAAATATGACTTCTAGCATATGACCACCACGGCTGGCTCGGACGTAGTCTAATCTGGAGTACCAATTTTCGATGACTTTTTCCGACATTTGTGGCCGTAAATTGGCAACAACGAGGCGAATGTTGTCCTCTTAGTGGTCAATCGTTTCTGGCTTATCGGCGTAGACTAGCGACTTCACATATCTCCACAGCAAATAGTCCAGCTGCGTTAAATCGCTCGATCTTGGAGGGCAATTCACGGGTCCGAAACATGAAACTATGCGTTTACCACAGCTCCTGCACATCATGGTTGTGCAAGTGATGAACGAAAAAGTCAGTCATCCTCGCTCTATAGCAATCACCATTGACTGTAACGTTCTGACCAGCATCGTTTTTAAAGAAGTACGAACCAATGATTCCACCAGCCTATAAAGCACACCAAACAGTCAGGTTTTCTGGATGTAACGGTGTCTCTAAATACATTTGAGGATTATCATCACTCCAAATACTGCAGTTTTGTTTATTGACGTATCCATTTAACCATAATTGAGCTTCATCGCTAAACAAAATTCGCAAAATTCATGAGCGATAAGTATTTCGAACAGAACCATGATTTTCAAAATAAATTTCCACAATTTGGAAGCGTTGTTCAGGTGTCAGCCTATTCATGTTGAAATGCCAAACCAAACTAAACATAAATCACTTGACAGCTGACAAAATGGCCACCAGTTAAAGAAGTGTTGCCAACTTAAAGTTCTGTACCTAAATAAAAAACACCCTTTATATCAATAGATTGTACTTATAAAATATTTGCAAATTTATAAATACTACAAAGTAGGAAAATCATTAATTTTCAGTTTGTATGCTTTGGTTCTTTCGCGTACTGTATTTCGAAATTTGATTTTTATATTTAATTTTATCTTGGAAATCGAGCCTTCTGTAGATAGTGTATATTTTCATCGTTTATTACCATATCGAATTAACATTTCTTAACTTTTTTTTTATTTGCATCCATAACAACTTTGTGAATGTTAAAATGTTGTTAATTTGTATACATGCAAAATTTTGTTAATTTTTTGTATTATCGATTGTTAAATGATAGTTTAAAAATATTCAATCTTGTCAAGTTGTTGGACATTACTATTATCACCTCTATTGCCATCATCATTATGCATTTAGTATATCTCTTTCGATTTGATATGATGCGTCTTGAATATTAGTTGTCTGTCTTTTGCTGTTAAAAAATTCCAAAAAGTGCAACCATAAAATTTTTTTTTTTTTTCGTTTAAACTGGTTCGGTTTTAAGAAAAATATTGCATAAGACTCACGTAATTAAATGCCAAAAAATTATGTACAAAATAAACTTAAAAACTGGTTAGGTTAAATTAAATATTTCTTAAATTTATTTTTAATTTTTCAAAAGTACGAAAGCTTTGCAATATACAAAGAAATATTCAAATATTCGTACTAATGTGGTCAAAAGTAATCCTTGAAAGTTGTGGTAATTCTTGAAAATTTTTAAAAAACTTATTAAATGTTTTCCAATTAAATATTTTTTATTATCAACATTATCAAGAATCAACATTTCTTAGAAATTGCAACATTAAGGCCGTTCAATTGGTGAATAGAGCTTTATAGTGGAAAAAGTTAAAGAACACTCATAACACCGGTTGACATGATTTTTGCGTCTATCATCTAAATGTCAAATTTAGGTTTCATTTATAATACTAATACACTCAGAGAACTTCTGCTATAAATATTTGTAGTTGTTTGAGCATTAATACAGTATATTTATATTTTAGTGAAAAAACAGTCATTTGTAGAAAAAATTTCAGTTTTGACTAAATTTGCAGTTCATTTAAAAAAGGAACCACAACAAATTACTGTACTATGAATTTACTTTAATTTTATCAGTTTTTATGGTTCATTTTTTGAACAGTAAAAAACAAATGATAATGTTAGTTGAATTTAATGAAATGTAAGTCGACCTTTTTTCAAGGGACATTTCATTTGTTTTTAACTTCATTTGCAGTGCTATTTACCCACATAATATTCTAAGTGCAAAGGGAAAAACATTTTTTTTATTAAAGTTTTGATCTAAGTGCTACCTACTGCAGATCTTAAAATCTCCAAAACTTATTGTATATATAGTCGTAAACCAAAAAAGCAAACTTTGAAAGCTAGGAATGGATATTTTGGTGTTTTTCGATGTCTAGAACTAGAATTACTGCCTTAAAACAGAAACCCAAGAAAAAATTTTTCTTTGTCGACCGGTGTAGTAATCCATGCATAAAACGAAATTAATGCCAAACAAACGAAAATTTTTGTAAAATAAACTAATTTTCTTACAGGTTTTTGTTTTTATATACTCGATATTATTTTTTTGTTATCTTTATTTATAACGAGCTCTAAACCTCCGCATATTTACAAACATAAAGCAATTTTTTTCTTTTTTTTTATTAATTACACAGGCCTACAATGATTTTGGTGCCGCTAAAAATAAAACAGATTTCAAGTACGTTCGGTACCCTGATAAAAAATTGATACTTACTTTTTTAATGCTACGTGTAGTTTTCGAGATTTCGCAAGGATCAACGTATGTCTTCTTCACTGCATCTGTTATAGGTTTTCTAAACTTTTTTACTACATATTCACCACAAATATAACAAAATGTATTTGGATTATTTACACAACACCTTCTCGACGACGGCATATCGATATTATCATTTAATCAAAGAAATTAATTGACTATAATGACATTAAGTATAATAAAATACATTTTTTAGGTTATGACCGATCGATACAAACCTGAACGTAGCTTCGCGATTTTGGCAGCTAACCATGACGTCTTGCGGACTAATTAACTAAATTATAACATAGAATTAGCGGCACCAAACAAAAAATTTTTTTTTGTAGGCCTGTGTTATTAATCATATAATTACAAATTAACGTAATCGAGCACCACTATGGGTTTCGGCATGTTGTAGCGAAAACAGACAAGTGCCTCTGGTGGGAATCGAACCCACGACCCACTGATAAGCCAACAAGCTACCAACTAGCCTACCGGGCGCAAATTTATTATTTTAGCTAGGTTGATGCACGTATTTCGATCTGGCAGAAGATCTCATCAGAACCTGAAACTTTAGAAAAGCTACAGCATTCCGTATAGACAGAGCTTAAACAAAAGACCTATTAAAGAATCAATTATCACCATTCTTGTGTTCTTAACAATCAACCACGTGGCTAGGGGTTTTTCCTAACAATCATCATAACTTTACTAAATTTTGAAGACCAAAAATGTTTTATTTATATAAAAAATGTTTGGTTTGAAATGAGAACTCAAAATATTGTTAAAAGATCACGAAGCAAAAAAAAAATTTAAAGCGTTTCAGGGAAAGTAATAAAATCGTGGTATTCCCGCAGGTCAAAATTACTTAAAAAAAATACAAATTTTTAAAAGATGAATGTTGTTTTCGATATAAATCCTTTATTTTTGAAAGATTGAGTTCGATTTTTTAGAAGCCACTTGCACGGGACCGGACTCAGCACGGATAATCGAAAACACGGTTAATAAAAGTTATTTATTTTTCCCGAATTTTAACTCTTTCTCTGTAAGTGAAAAGAAAAAAACAAGTAAATAAATATGTGTGCCGCACGGATAATAGAGGTGAAGCACGGTTAATAGAGGAAAAAAATAATAGCACGGATAACAGAGGTAAACACGGTTAATAGAGGTATAAATCAAACCACCAGCATGACGGTGAACAGATGTACCCGGTTAATAGAGGCCCGGATAATCGAGGTTCAACTGTACTCATAAAAATTACGAATTTCCCACTTAGGATTATAAAAAGCAAACCAAAACGAAGAAATCCGAAATTAATACTATCAACATTCGCGAACCAAATTTAACTAGTTTTTTTTTTTGCATAAAAAAGTATAATTAACAACATATTTGAAATGTGCTCCAAAGCTAATCTCTTCAGATTTTTTTTTTTAAATTTTTTTCTTGATCTTATTCTCAGACAACTACAGAACTGACAAATATTTAAAAAGTGAGATGTAATGAAACATTTATTGAGAATAGTTTCAGGGAATAATTTTTTAGAATAGTTTCTGGATTTATTTAAATACCTCTAAATTATCGCGGACCAGAACCGATATGATTTCTTTTATTGTTGTGGGGTCAAAATGGCACCATCAAAATTCCTTGGACGAGTTTTAATGAAATTTATTCACTAAACTAATAAAGTTTTCTTCAAAATGTGAATGAAAAATTTTCTTAAACTTCATGAAAAAATCTTCAATGAAACTTTTTCATTAGACGTATAAACTTAAACTTTTCATTGAATTTTATGAAAAACTGCATTAATTTAATTAAAAGTTCCAATGAAGGAGTTCCAGTGAAAATTTTTTTTTTGTAAATCGTTTAATAGATAGATCTTTAAAATACCTTTAATTTTATACCAATTTATATACAGGTTCTGGGGTAAAGTGGATGTAACCGTCATATAATGACAATCGTAATTAATTTTATTATAATTAATTACTGCAAAATTTTGTTTTTGTTAGATTTTTACAGGAAGAATAATAAAACATTTTGATTTAAAAATATAACGGACACAATGGATACAATGGATATGCCAGACTTCCGCAGTTAAAAGAACTCGTCAGTGGTTAATTTATGTATCAATTGAACATAGTATTTTATATTGTTAAATTGCTCTATATGAAAAACTTTTAACTTTGTATCGTAGTGAGTTTCAAACCCTCAGCCATACATCAGGCTATGACTCGTAGAATCACCTCTTATCGAGTTAAGCCACGGCCGAACAGCGATGAGTGTAGCTAAGTGGAGTGTTGTCCAGCGATGCCATATTAGCGCTTTTCGCATTAGATTTAGCGCTTTTTTACTCCCGAAACTCGCATTATTTTCTTTCAGCGCATTTTATAAAAATGGCGCTATTTTGGCGCTTTTCTATTTAGCTTTTGTAGAGCCTTTTCCGAAAAAAGTTTAATGTTAACACAATTTTACCTAATAATAACGTTTTTAGGACAAAAATACGACTATTTCATAATTTTTTTTTTGAATTTAGCATAAAATAATTTAAAATTGTTTTTAAAAGCGTTTCTTTTTATAAATTTGCACTAAAATAATACTCTTTTTTTAATCTTTAAAATTTCTATGAAAAAAGAATATGAAGTTAGACTATTATTAATGAAATAGTGCTTTTTGATAAAATTTATAATCTAGCGCTTTTTTTTGCGCATTTTAAAGTACCTGACTGCGTGTTTTGTTTCAAAAAAGTTGGAACCACTGCCTAAAATAGTGCTTTTTAGCACTTTTTAACTGATTTGACACAGAAATTTGTTGAAAAAGTAGACATTTTGATCAAATTTTCCATCTAGCGCTTTTTAGCATATCTGGCTGCGCAAAAAAATTGCCACCACTGGTTTTGTCAATCGCAGCATTCACAATGTATATTTAACTAATATATATGAATAATTTACTTTTCAACTAGAATGCTGCCTCTTTTTAATCATATTGTTATCTCTTTTTTTTTTTAAATAAATGTGCAAAAAACCAATAAAAAAAATTAATCTGGATCCGCATCAGACCCCACCTTTTTAACCTTTGAAAGTAAGATTGGTAAGATAAAGAATTGAGCTTGTTCGTTAGTTTAGTACTCTTATTCACATATCCAAATTTAGTTAAATTCTAAAAGAAGTCTGTAGATTTCCTTGAGGGTGTTTTTTAGGCAGAAGTTAAAATATTATATCTATGGACCAAATCGCATAAAACAATTATTTCTATCATGTGGAATTTTTTTTTTTTAAATTTTTTATAAAGTAATAAATTTTCATAAAATGCGCTGGAAGCGGGCCGCTCCACACACAAACACGAATTACTCTACTTAACAAATTCAATTTTTTTGCAGACCATGTCTTTGAAATACATATTTTTTAATAGCTTTACGCTGAATCCAAATCTGTCTAAATTTTTTTTTCTCATTTGCAGTTTTTTACATTTTTGTGGTGTTTTTATATTAACATCATTCCCCCATGTTTAGTATATTTTGCTTAATTTTTTGAAATGTAAGCTCAAAATCATAATTTTTTGTTTTAAGAATATAAATCGACACAAAATGATCTTTCATTTGAGTAAAATTATGTCGATTTTTGTTTCAGAATAGCTTATCGATATTGCAAGAAAGTTAAACATTTTACATTTCATAAACATTTCACTGAACTCATTTTTGTATTAAAATCGCAAATATATCTTCCTTAAGTATACAAAAATGTAGTTTGTAACCTAAATATTATAGTGATCGAGTCGGTTTTTAAAAACCGGTTTCAATCGGTTTTTTGGTCTTTTTCAGGCTAAAAAGTTAAGTTTTTGAATATCGAATATACCGGTTTTTTGTTGTCGAATATCCCATTTTTTCTTTCCTAAAGGATGGCCCACTTAAAATCTAGACAAAAGTAAACAGACGTAACAACGCCCCAGATGTAATTACGAAATCGTTTTTTATATATGTTTTTAGCAATATTTCTGACATTACTTGCTCCAATTCTGAAGACATTCTGTTAAGAACTGCAGTAAATGTAAGGAATAAGCAAAATATGAAAACGAAAAAAAAATTCACAAAATTGGTATTTTTGCAAGCACTTTTCAAAAAAGCAGTTACGTTGTGTTAGCGGCAAAATATAAGGTTATTTAGGATTTTGGATTTGTTTACCTGAATTTGAGGTATGGCTACAAAAAAAATCTCTTAAAATAATTCGTATGTTGGACAAATCCATACTGCTCAAAACACCTATATATACTTTGACATTCGCATTAAAATTGTTAGTTCTCGGAAGATTCTGTTAACCGCCATTTTGTTTTTTTTTTTTCACAAAATGGACGATCAATAACATAAAAAAAAATTTACCCTGACCGAAGACTTTTTCTATTTCAAATGTAGACTTTGTATGGCATCCTACTTTTATTGGTAAAACTATAATCAAAAAATAAAAAAAACACAAATCAATTTGTTGCAGTTTACGCATTTGGAAACCTGAAATAAAATTTTTATAGATAGACTTTCAACAAAACTCATACTATTAAAAAATTTTATTCGCCAAGACATAGTGCACCAATATTCTACGATGCGCTCCGCAAAATATGCCAATAATTTTTATACACCCGTTAACACTAAAAATGCATCGGAGATGCGACTTATCAATTGTGATAGATTTTAGGACGTATATCACGAATGTAAACACCAAATTTTAATATTAGCTTCACTTTTCGAAATATTCGAAAATTTAAGTCTTACCAAAAATGTTTTCTTTAAAATTTCTTATTCTTATTAACACAGAAAAATCTAAAAACGGGTTTCAATTAAAAAATTTATTGAATCAATTAATATTTTAATTGATTTTGCACCTATCACGGCAATGATATGATCAATGATCAATTAAAACTTTTATTAAAATTAAGAAGAAAAAAAAAGTTATAAATAACTTCTACAAAACAAAAATATGATACTCACAAAAAAGTATGTGATCTATACGTTGGTATGTGTGTTTTTTGCAATGCTGAGTCTGTTTGTGTGTGTGCTTGTTTTGTTTGTTAACTTCAAATGTATTTGGTATTTTAAATTGAAAATTTTCTATTTATGCATACAGTGTATGAAAAAATAATATATTAATTGCATCTAAAATAAAATAGGTATTTATATATTTAAAAGTCAATTAAAATATTAATTGATTCAATTAAATATTTGTCTAGAAACAGATTAAATTCAAATCAAATCTTTAATTAGATATTTTAGGTTGATAATTTTTTCTGTGTACCTGAATAAACTCCAAATAACTTTTAATATGGTTTTAAAGTATGGACTTTAAGCATTGAAATACATATCAATTAACTGCGATTGGGTGAAGAATGTAGGATATGGTCGCAATTAAAGTGAAAACATCACTTATTTTCTTTTTTTGTGAATATTATAAAATTCCTTAATCGAATTTGCAAAATTTTAGCACATGATGTTAATCTATATTCCATTTAATTAGTTTTAGCGAAAGAACAATCGCTTTCTTATCAAACTTTTCTGATAATTCAGTATGAAGTTCAAAATTTTTAAAAATTTGTTTTAAATTAATTTTGTATATATTTACTATGGGAAAAATAAAACTAAACAATTTTTTAACATGCTTCATTTAAAAGTTAACTGGAACTTGTTTTGTATTGTGTTAAACATATTTGAATGTTTTTATTTGAATTTTGTTAATTAAGATTTGTCAAAGACTCCATATATTTAAGGCTTAAAAATATATACAATTTTTGTAATTTAAGCAATTTTTTTCTTAAACAAAAAGAGACTGCATGCGAATTGTTTTCATAAATTAAGTTATTAAGTGTGATGTTCACTAGAATACTATGTAAGTAAAGACCACTGCAAATGTAGTTAAAAACAAATGAAATTTCACTTAAAGAAAGGGCGACTTACATTTCAGTAAATTTAACTAACATTATCATTTGTTTTTTAATGTTCAAAAAATGAACCACAATTGTAGTAAAAATGAACCACATATGTTAGTAAAAAATAAACAAACATTTATTTTTTTAAATAAAAAAAAACTACTGTAAAAAATGAATGTAAAATCGTTGAAAACCAGCCATTTGTCGTGGTTTGTTTTTTTTTAAATGAACTACAAGGTTAGTTAAAAATTTAATTTGTTCTGTGCGCCCCGGTAGGCTAGTTGGTAGCGTGCTGGCTTATCAGTGCGGGGGTCGCACATTGGGTTGAAATGTGTCCAAAGTGGCGCTTAATTGAAATTTTAGAATTAAGTTTTTGCCATAATGATTGGTATCGAATAAAACTAGATAAAATTCTACATCACTATTTAAAATTTGAACCACCTAAATTGTTTACTTCATCCGTAGTGAGCTGTCAAAGTTAGCTAATTATTGCTGTTTTCTTAAAAAGTGAAAAAATTTAAATTTTATAAAAAGCAGTGCTTATTTTTTTAAATTTAAAATTAAAAAAGTTAAGCTTTTATGATGGAACCTTCAACTTCAGGTATTTAAGTGTACAAAAAATTAAATATTTGTAATATTTTTTAAAAAAAAAGCTCTGATATCGGGGTATTTTCCATATATGATGGACTAGAAGTAACAAAGTAGTAAAGTGCCGGCTTTGAAGTTGTGTTTTTTGAAAAGTATGGGATTTCTACTTGATATTACAAACAAAAAAGTTTGCCTCTTTGTTGCCCCGTTTTAAGATATTAATAAATTTATGTAAAAAGTCTTGTTTTCAAAATTCCTTTATTTACCATACCCACAGTGTTTTTGTTGTTACTATTGTCTTACTCTCAATGTTAGCTATTTTTGTTGTTGTTGATATTATTGTCAATATATTTTGATATTTAATAGAGATGGCTGCGTGAGTGGCGTTTGATCACCTATGTTCACGAGGGTGACCAATTTACCAGAAAAGAACAAAAATTAACACTCAATTTCAGCGAAAAAATAGGACTTTCTAATAATTTACCAAATTCACGTGATGGTTTTACATCTTATACTAATTTGCCCGTGCCGAGATAGTCACGCCTATATAATAACTGTTTTCAATCACGTACTTTGGGCAATCAACTTTTTTTTTAGCATTGCGTTTGACTTTTAATATTTTTTGAAATTAAACTGAATATCGTAATTTATAAATAATAATGTTTGCGAATAAACTGTTTCACGCGCCCATCTCTATTGCCGTTATTTTTGTGCTTGTTTTTATGTTTTGTTTTTCAGTGGTGTTTTTTGCTGTTTTAAAATTTGAAGTTTTTGTAAAGTGCGTATTGTGTTTTGCATTAAATAAAGTAATCGGTATAAGGTAATTGGAAAACCGATTAAACAGTTAAATTAAATAAGAACAAATTTAATATTTTTAGGAATAAGCCCCAAAACTATTTTTATATCGCGCCTAGAACTAAACAACTTTATGAGAAATACCGCTTTAAATGATTGGAAGGATAAAATCAATTTTCTTAAAATGAAAACCATTAAGCGTATAAACCCCAGCAATATGAGTTTTTTCAACCAAACGTTTGATAATTTTATTAAACAGTTTAAATCTATTTTCAATAGGTTTCTGCTAAGTATGATAATTGGGATACTTGTGATGTATTTGAAAATGTAGAATAATACAAATATGTTAATATATCTTTTATTAAAAAGGTAAATCGAAAACAAAGATTCCCCAAAAAGTTTTAAATTTTTTATTTTTTCAGATTAATTTTTATCATTTACTGAATTTAGTGGAAGCAAAAACTGGATAAAAATTTATAATAATAGGAATACATATTATTAACTTATTCTTTAAATTTATTTTGATTTCAAAGTTGCAGCGAAAATTGTGGATCATATTTTTCCGAAAAACAAAAAACGACTAACAGGTTAAAAAAGTTTTTTTCTTCCATTTTTTTTTAAACCTGTGTCTTTATGTATTTATGACTATACATTAGGTTGTCCCAAAAATAATAAAAATTTGGATTTTCTCGGAAGATCTTTCCTAATTTCGATACTCATAAGGTAAAGTATTTTTGAGAATTTTATCAGATTTTTCGGAAGTGGTTTAGAGGTCGCGCAAACCGATTTTGTACCAAAAATCGAGCTTTTTGGGCTTTTATTGAATTATTCTTGAAAATTGCTAAAAAATCGGTAATTTTTCGGCTTCTGAGTAAATATTCTTAAAGAAAATTTTCCGATCTTTAATTTTATGTTCATAAGTAATGAGTTTCGTCAGGGATTTTGCACATTTTGATACATTGTAGAACAGTTTTTGTAAATTTTCAACAAATATGAAAAAGAATGCTTTATAACTTTGAATGAAGACTAAAAAAACTAATGAAGCAGTTTAAAAGATTATGAAGTTTTAAATAAATTAGCAGAAAAAACAATATAATTTTCTCTTACCGTTCTCGAGTTATACCCTTTTAAAGCTTTGCACCCGTTGTATGAAATTTTTAGTACTATAAGATTTGGGCATCCGATTTGTTGTAAACTTTAGAATATGAGATTTGAAAATTTATTTATTGTATGTCAAAGCTTAGTTTTAAGTGTTGTCAAGTTGTGGACAGCAAAAAAAGTAGCCAAAAAGCCGTTATCACTAGGTGGCACTGATATGGCTCGAACTAAAATTCATGATTTATTGGATTTGGGGGAACTACAACCCTATTTTTGGCAGATAGTCTATAGGTTTAGAGATAACAAGTCACAATACAATTAAAATTTTTGTAAACTGATAAGTGGAAGACGCTTGCTTGAGATTGAGATAAATTTTAATTGAGATAAATAAAGACTCTGAAAACCTTTCTGGGTCATCAGTGGTACCTTTCCGAGAAGTTGGCTGCCTTATCGATTTTTGATGAACGTATAGATACCAAAACTTTGCGTTTAATGCTTAGAAACCTACATGAACCAAGTAATAACAACGAATTAGTGAAAGGAAATTTAACAGAAGACATGATTGAAAATAAACAAATTCAGTGTTTTATTATAAAAGCCAGCCTAACTTTTTTTGAAGCCTGCAACATTTCTACTGATTTTTTACAAACGGATCCAGAAAAATGGGAAAACAACAAATCATTTCAGGAAGCAAAACACAAAGTTCAACAATTGCAAGTTGTAAAAAGGGTATAACTCGAGAACGGTGAGAGAAAATTCGTTTTTTTTTTCTGCTAATTAATTTAAAACTTAATAATCTATTAAACTGCATCTTTAGTTTTTTTAGTCTTTATACAAATTTTAAAAGTTATAAAGCATTCTTTTCCATATTTGTTGAAAATTTACGAAAAACCGTTCCTAAATTGTCAAAATGTGCAAAATCATTGCCGAAACTTATTATTTATGCACATAAAATTAAAGATCGGAAAATTTTCTTTAAGAATATTGACTCAGAAGCTGAAGAAATATCGATTTTTTTACCAATTTTTAAGCATAATTCAAAAAAAGGCCAAAAAGCTCGATTTTTTTCCGAAAAATCTGAAAAAATTCTCAAAAATTCTTAGCCTTATGAGTATTCAAATTAAGAATGATCCCCAAAATTTTTTTTTGAATGGGACACCCTACTATACATTACTAAAAAATTATAATATTCTCTTTTGTGACTTTTTTGAAATAAATTTGAACATTTATGAGATATTGTGAAAAACAAAAATTTAAATTTAAATTAAATTTATACTAATATAAATGCATACAATAAATTTACTCTTTGAATTTTGTAGTAGCACATTAAGTATGCTTTAATTTCCAATTTCATTCATTAATTTATCGCTTTTCATTCCAAAGTTACAGCATAAATTCTAAACTAAGGTATTTTTTTTCCAAAAAACAATAATGCGCTTAACGGGTTAAAACATTTTTTTTTTAACTTTTTTTTTCTTAAATGCTGTGTTTTTATGTGCTTATAATAACTCATCAATAAAAATATATAATATTTTAAAACTACGGCTTCTATGAATTAATCGCCACTTTGGGTACTATCGAACCCACTGTGGGTCGTGGGTTCGATTCCCACCAGAGGCACAGGTCGGTTTTCGCTACAACGCGCCGAAGGCCATAGTAGCTAATGCTCGGTTAGGGTAATAGTATATAATTTGTAATTATATGATTATTAATTAATATAAAAAAAAAAATATTATTTTACAAAAAGTTTATCAAAAAATTTTAATTTCCTAACGGAGTGTTTTGCTAATATTTCTTTAACCATAGCTAACGTTAAAAATCTAAAGCCATATTCGTCATGTGCGTCTAAAAGTCTTTTAGAAATTACAGTTCTCAACCCCAAAGCATCGATTTTTTCCGATTTTGTTGTTATTAACGTTTTTTATATTTTTTGATAAGTGCGCCCCGGTAGGCTAGTTGGTAGCGTGCTGGCTTATCAGTGCGGGGGTCGTGGGTTCGATTCCCACCAGAGGCACTGGTCTGTTTTCGCTACAACGCGCCGAAGGCCATAGTAGCTAGTGCTCGGTTAGGGTAATAGTATATAATTTGTAATTATATGATTATTAATTAATAAAATAAAATAAAAATATTTTTTGTTAAACCTGAATAAATGACTTTAAATTTGATATATCATACTATTATGGGCCACTTTTTCTTCTAAAGTTATTAAAACATTTCTGTGTCCAGATTATAAGTGGGCCATTCTTAATTGTTTTTTTAGTTTGAATATATTTATTAGAAACTGTTAATTTACAAAATTCATTGTTACTAACGAAATGTTCTGAAAATTGTTCTTATCATTTTTTTTTGTAAAAGTGTTTAATTAGTTAAAAATTACTTATATAAAAGGGTGTAAACATTTTTATAACCTCAAAAATTATTATTTTTCTGTAATTTTTAAATTGTTCCATGATTCTGTCATTTTATATTTGGGTATATTAACAAATACAAATACAAACAATAAAAAATATTTAAATTTTTTTGTACATTTTTTTCTTCTTTAAACTCTGTTTTATTTGTTTCGTTTTCAATAATGAACGGGTTTTAATATCCCAGCAAAACCTAGGTAATGGGCTGGTATTACGGGACATGTTACCTGGTAATAAGTTAAACTAATTACCCTTGCATTACTTTGTAACTGTTGGTATTACTGACTGCCCATTAGTAACAGCAAATTCACATGTTTAAATGTATTTATGGTGTAATTAGTTCCTTTAGACATAGAATTTAATATAATAAAATTTTTACTAAACATTTGACAACACGTGAAAAAACGATTAGATTCGAACAAATGCAATTGATTAAATTATATCTGTTTAAATTTTGTAGCGAATAACATCGTATAAGATGGGATGTGATTTTATGTGGAATTCTAATTTTTCTTTTACATTGTTTTATGTGCCAATGTTTGCAAATACAAAATGATATAAAATACCATATTATTGCTATTCCAATTTAGATATTAGACCTGAGGAAATTATATATTGAAAAAAAACTATTAGTTTTTTTAATAAATTTAAAACTCACAACCTAATAAATTAAAAAAAAAATAGGATTAAAAAGAGGAAGCATTATGGTTGAAAAATATATTGTTCATAGGTATTAGTTAACTCTGTCTCTTCTGATTAAAAACAATATACTGTGAATGCTGTGATTGACAAAACACCACTAAGCCACATTCATCGCTGTGTCCACCGTAGCTCAGCTCGCTAAGATGTGAGGCTATGAGTCATAGCCTGCTGTATGGCACATAGTGGAGTGAATCAAATAAAAAGTGGTAATAAATATAGAACTTCTTAACTACTGGACCGATTAAGAATGTATATGTAATCGTTAAGGAGGAGTATAGCTTTCAGAAAATTAATTTTGAAGTCACCCTGTGTTGACACAGGGTGCGCACTAAGGTGCCAAAGTAGACCACCTCGAGTACAAAAAACTTTTAAAATGCTGTAACTTCTACAATTATGAACCGATTTCGATGAATCCGCTTGATGAGATTAATAAAAAACATGCTTACGGTAATATGTTACCTCTTAAAGTTTAAAAGTTGTGTGATGTTGAACATTAAAATTAAAATTTTTTGACAAGTTTTTTTTAGGTTTTAAGTTAATAACTCCTTTGCAATAAATGGTAAGACATTAAAAAAAATTTTGTGTATTGTCACTTTTATCATTAATGTTGTGCTTAAAGTTTCATTTAATCATCTGTAACCCTTGAGTAAAGAAAAATCTGCAATTCAATTTTTTTAAATAGGTCAAAAAAATTGTAAAATTTTTGAGAAAAAGTAGCTTCACTCATACGTTTTTTTTTATAATCTAGTAGAAGAAAAATAAATATCTTTTTAAATATTCAAAAAGAACAGTCTGTGAGAATAGTTTTAAATAAAACATTGATCGAAAATGACCAATTTTCAAGCAACTATTTAGATATTATTTATCAAAGTTAAGTTGTTATAATACAAAAAACACTATTATATATATTTTTTTGTTTTTTTTTACTTATTTGTTCTAGAATTTTTTTAAAATTTACAATAAATTATTTTTTTTTTATAAAGTAGAGGTTCTCACCTGTTCAACGATGTATAACATGTCTGGTGAATACGTTTACAAACGTCTGAAAACTTTTTTAAAATGTATCAACTCGACCAAAAATTTAATTTATATGAAAATTCTTTTGTATGAAAATCATGGTACCAATAAACCAGGTACCATGATTTTCCAGGTAATTTATGATTATGTATGGGTTTATCCACGGGTCCTAATGTTTACCATTTGACCGCAATAGTTATGGCTACAGGCTAAATTTTTTTAGCATACCGTACTTGTTTCTTGATATTCCCAAATTTTGAATTAGGGCTAGTGTTTCTTCAGCTGTAAACGATTGTGATGATTTTGGAGTTGAAATACTATCTAACATTCTCATCAAACGTTTTGGAGAAGCCGTAGGTAATACATCTACAATTTTTCCTGTTTCTTTTGGTTGCGTACTTTTAAAGCTTAATTTAAAAGAGTCCTTTATTTTCTTAAAGAATATAAATTTACAACTTCTTCTTGTTTCATTTTTTTTGTTCTTGGTTTAACATTATCATATCATAAAACTTTTATTAAAATTAAGAAGAAAAAAAAAGTTATAAATAACTTCTACAAAACAAAAATATGATACTCACAAAAAAAGTATGTGATCTATACGTTGGTATGTGTGTTTTTTGCAATGCTGAGTCTGTTTGTGTGTGTGCTTGTTTTGTTTGTTAACTTCAAATGTATTTGGTATTTTAAATTGAAAATTTTCTATTTATGCATACAGTGTATGAAAAAATAATATATTAATTGCATCTAAAATAAAATAGGTATTTATATATTTAAAAGTCAATTAAAATATTAATTGATTCAATTAAATATTTGTCTAGAAACAGATTAAATTCAAATCAAATCTTTAATTAGATATTTTAGGTTGATAATTTTTTCTGTGTACCTGAATAAACTCCAAATAACTTTTAATATGGTTTTAAAGTATGGACTTTAAGCATTGAAATACATATCAATTAACTGCGATTGGGTGAAGAATGTAGGATATGGTCGCAATTAAAGTGAAAACATCACTTATTTTCTTTTTTTGTGAATATTATAAAATTCCTTAATCGAATTTGCAAAATTTTAGCACATGATGTTAATCTATATTCCATTTAATTAGTTTTAGCGAAAGAACAATCGCTTTCTTATCAAACTTTTCTGATAATTCAGTATGAAGTTCAAAATTTTTAAAAATTTGTTTTAAATTAATTTTGTATATATTTACTATGGGAAAAATAAAACTAAACAATTTTTTAACATGCTTCATTTAAAAGTTAACTGGAACTTGTTTTGTATTGTGTTAAACATATTTGAATGTTTTTATTTGAATTTTGTTAATTAAGATTTGTCAAAGACTCCATATATTTAAGGCTTAAAAATATATACAATTTTTGTAATTTAAGCAATTTTTTTCTTAAACAAAAAGAGACTGCATGCGAATTGTTTTCATAAATTAAGTTATTAAGTGTGATGTTCACTAGAATACTATGTAAGTAAAGACCACTGCAAATGTAGTTAAAAACAAATGAAATTTCACTTAAAGAAAGGGCGACTTACATTTCAGTAAATTTAACTAACATTATCATTTGTTTTTTAATGTTCAAAAAATGAACCACAATTGTAGTAAAAATGAACCACATATGTTAGTAAAAAATAAACAAACATTTATTTTTTTAAATAAAAAAAAACTACTGTAAAAAATGAATGTAAAATCGTTGAAAACCAGCCATTTGTCGTGGTTTGTTTTTTTTTTAAATGAACTACAAGGTTAGTTAAAAATTTAATTTGTTCTGTGCGCCCCGGTAGGCTAGTTGGTAGCGTGCTGGCTTATCAGTGCGGGGGGTCGCACATTGGGTTGAAATGTGTCCAAAGTGGCGCTTAATTGAAATTTTAGAATTAAGTTTTTGCCATAATGATTGGTATCGAATAAAACTAGATAAAATTCTACATCACTATTTAAAATTTGAACCACCTAAATTGTTTACTTCATCCGTAGTGAGCTGTCAAAGTTAGCTAATTATTGCTGTTTTCTTAAAAAGTGAAAAAATTTAAATTTTATAAAAAGCAGTGCTTATTTTTTTAAATTTAAAATTAAAAAAGTTAAGCTTTTATGATGGAACCTTCAACTTCAGGTATTTAAGTGTACAAAAAATTAAATATTTGTAATATTTTTTAAAAAAAAAGCTCTGATATCGGGGTATTTTCCATATATGATGGACTAGAAGTAACAAAGTAGTAAAGTGCCGGCTTTGAAGTTGTGTTTTTTGAAAAGTATGGGATTTCTACTTGATATTACAAACAAAAAAGTTTGCCTCTTTGTTGCCCCCGTTTTAAGATATTAATAAATTTATGTAAAAAGTCTTGTTTTCAAAATTCCTTTATTTACCATACCCACAGTGTTTTTGTTGTTACTATTGTCTTACTCTCAATGTTAGCTATTTTTGTTGTTGTTGATATTATTGTCAATATATTTTGATATTTAATAGAGATGGCTGCGTGAGTGGCGTTTGATCACCTATGTTCACGAGGGTGACCAATTTACCAGAAAAGAACAAAAATTAACACTCAATTTCAGCGAAAAAATAGGACTTTCTAATAATTTACCAAATTCACGTGATGGTTTTACATCTTATACTAATTTGCCCGTGCCGAGATAGTCACGCCTATATAATAACTGTTTTCAATCACGTACTTTGGGCAATCAACTTTTTTTTTAGCATTGCGTTTGACTTTTAATATTTTTTGAAATTAAACTGAATATCGTAATTTATAAATAATAATGTTTGCGAATAAACTGTTTCACGCGCCCATCTCTATTGCCGTTATTTTTGTGCTTGTTTTTATGTTTTGTTTTTCAGTGGTGTTTTTTGCTGTTTTAAAATTTGAAGTTTTTGTAAAGTGCGTATTGTGTTTTGCATTAAATAAAGTAATCGGTATAAGGTAATTGGAAAACCGATTAAACAGTTAAATTAAATAAGAACAAATTTAATATTTTTAGGAATAAGCCCCAAAACTATTTTATATCGCGCCTAGAACTAAACAACTTTATGAGAAATACCGCTTTAAATGATTGGAAGGATAAAATCAATTTTCTTAAAATGAAAACCATTAAGCGTATAAACCCCAGCAATATGAGTTTTTTCAACCAAACGTTTGATAATTTTATTAAACAGTTTAAATCTATTTTCAATAGGTTTCTGCTAAGTATGATAATTGGGATACTTGTGATGTATTTGAAAATGTAGAATAATACAAATATGTTAATATATCTTTTATTAAAAAGGTAAATCGAAAACAAAGATTCCCCAAAAAGTTTTAAATTTTTTATTTTTTCAGATTAATTTTTATCATTTACTGAATTTAGTGGAAGCAAAAACTGGATAAAAATTTATAATAATAGGAATACATATTATTAACTTATTCTTTAAATTTATTTTGATTTCAAAGTTGCAGCGAAAATTGTGGATCATATTTTTCCGAAAAACAAAAAACGACTAACAGGTTAAAAAAGTTTTTTTCTTCCATTTTTTTTTAAACCTGTGTCTTTATGTATTTATGACTATACATTAGGTTGTCCCAAAAATAATAAAAATTTGGATTTTCTCGGAAGATCTTTCCTAATTTCGATACTCATAAGGTAAAGTATTTTTGAGAATTTTATCAGATTTTTCGGAAGTGGTTTAGAGGTCGCGCAAACCGATTTTGTACCAAAAATCGAGCTTTTTGGGCTTTTATTGAATTATTCTTGAAAATTGCTAAAAAATCGGTAATTTTTCGGCGTCTGAGTAAATATTCTTAAAGAAAATTTTCCGATCTTTAATTTTATGTTCATAAGTAATGAGTTTCGTCAGGGATTTTGCACATTTTGATACATTGTAGAACAGTTTTTGTAAATTTTCAACAAATATGAAAAAGAATGCTTTATAACTTTGAATGAAGACTAAAAAAACTAATGAAGCAGTTTAAAAGATTATGAAGTTTTAAATAAATTAGCAGAAAAAACAATATAATTTTCTCTTACCGTTCTCGAGTTATACCCTTTTAAAGCTTTGCACCCGTTGTATGAAATTTTTAGTACTATAAGATTTGGGCATCCGATTTGTTGTAAACTTTAGAATATGAGATTTGAAAATTTATTTATTGTATGTCAAAGCTTAGTTTTAAGTGTTGTCAAGTTGTGGACAGCAAAAAAAGTAGCCAAAAAGCCGTTATCACTAGGTGGCACTGATATGGCTCGAACTAAAATTCATGATTTATTGGATTTGGGGGAACTACAACCCTATTTTTGGCAGATAGTCTATAGGTTTAGAGATAACAAGTCACAATACAATTAAAATTTTTGTAAACTGATAAGTGGAAGACGCTTGCTTGAGATTGAGATAAATTTTAATTGAGATAAATAAAGACTCTGAAAACCTTTCTGGGTCATCAGTGGTACCTTTCCGAGAAGTTGGCTGCCTTATCGATTTTTGATGAACGTATAGATACCAAAACTTTGCGTTTAATGCTTAGAAACCTACATGAACCAAGTAATAACAACGAATTAGTGAAAGGAAATTTAACAGAAGACATGATTGAAAATAAACAAATTCAGTGTTTTATTATAAAAGCCAGCCTAACTTTTTTTGAAGCCTGCAACATTTCTACTGATTTTTTACAAACGGATCCAGAAAAATGGGAAAACAACAAATCATTTCAGGAAGCAAAACACAAAGTTCAACAATTGCAAGTTGTAAAAAGGGTATAACTCGAGAACGGTGAGAGAAAATTCGTTTTTTTTTTCTGCTAATTAATTTAAAACTTAATAATCTATTAAACTGCATCTTTAGTTTTTTTAGTCTTTATACAAATTTTAAAAGTTATAAAGCATTCTTTTCCATATTTGTTGAAAATTTACGAAAAACCGTTCCTAAATTGTCAAAATGTGCAAAATCATTGCCGAAACTTATTATTTATGCACATAAAATTAAAGATCGGAAAATTTTCTTTAAGAATATTGACTCAGAAGCTGAAGAAATATCGATTTTTTACCAATTTTTAAGCATAATTCAAAAAAAGGCCAAAAAGCTCGATTTTTTCCGAAAAATCTGAAAAAATTCTCAAAAATTCTTAGCCTTATGAGTATTCAAATTAAGAATGATCCCCAAAATTTTTTTTTGAATGGGACACCCTACTATACATTACTAAAAAATTATAATATTCTCTTTTGTGACTTTTTTGAAATAAATTTGAACATTTATGAGATATTGTGAAAAACAAAAAT
Organism: Delia radicum; assembly: GCA_021234595.1. Taxonomy (NCBI): domain Eukaryota; kingdom Metazoa; phylum Arthropoda; class Insecta; order Diptera; family Anthomyiidae; genus Delia; species Delia radicum. Next base: position 181,812,959 of record CM037852.1, on the reverse strand, counting down.
TTAAATTTAAATTAAATTTATACTAATATAAATGCATACAATAAATTTACTCTTTGAATTTTGTAGTAGCACATTAAGTATGCTTTAATTTCCAATTTCATTCATTAATTTATCGCTTTTCATTCCAAAGTTACAGCATAAATTCTAAACTAAGGTATTTTTTTTCCAAAAAACAATAATGCGCTTAACGGGTTAAAACATTTTTTTTTTAACTTTTTTTTTCTTAAATGCTGTGTTTTTATGTGCTTATAATAACTCATCAATAAAAATATATAATATTTTAAAACTACGGCTTCTATGAATTAATCGCCACTTTGGGTACTATCGAACCCACTGTGGGTCGTGGGTTCGATTCCCACCAGAGGCACAGGTCGGTTTTCGCTACAACGCGCCGAAGGCCATAGTAGCTAATGCTCGGTTAGGGTAATAGTATATAATTTGTAATTATATGATTATTAATTAATATAAAAAAAAAAAATATTATTTTACAAAAAGTTTATCAAAAAATTTTAATTTCCTAACGGAGTGTTTTGCTAATATTTCTTTAACCATAGCTAACGTTAAAAATCTAAAGCCATATTCGTCATGTGCGTCTAAAAGTCTTTTAGAAATTACAGTTCTCAACCCCAAAGCATCGATTTTTTCCGATTTTGTTGTTATTAACGTTTTTTATATTTTTTGATAAGTGCGCCCCGGTAGGCTAGTTGGTAGCGTGCTGGCTTATCAGTGCGGGGGTCGTGGGTTCGATTCCCACCAGAGGCACTGGTCTGTTTTCGCTACAACGCGCCGAAGGCCATAGTAGCTAGTGCTCGGTTAGGGTAATAGTATATAATTTGTAATTATATGATTATTAATTAATAAAATAAAATAAAAATATTTTTTGTTAAACCTGAATAAATGACTTTAAATTTGATATATCATACTATTATGGGCCACTTTTTCTTCTAAAGTTATTAAAACATTTCTGTGTCCAGATTATAAGTGGGCCATTCTTAATTGTTTTTTTAGTTTGAATATATTTATTAGAAACTGTTAATTTACAAAATTCATTGTTACTAACGAAATGTTCTGAAAATTGTTCTTATCATTTTTTTTTGTAAAAGTGTTTAATTAGTTAAAAATTACTTATATAAAAGGGTGTAAACATTTTTATAACCTCAAAAATTATTATTTTTCTGTAATTTTTAAATTGTTCCATGATTCTGTCATTTTATATTTGGGTATATTAACAAATACAAATACAAACAATAAAAAATATTTAAATTTTTTTGTACATTTTTTTCTTCTTTAAACTCTGTTTTATTTGTTTCGTTTTCAATAATGAACGGGTTTTAATATCCCAGCAAAACCTAGGTAATGGGCTGGTATTACGGGACATGTTACCTGGTAATAAGTTAAACTAATTACCCTTGCATTACTTTGTAACTGTTGGTATTACTGACTGCCCATTAGTAACAGCAAATTCACATGTTTAAATGTATTTATGGTGTAATTAGTTCCTTTAGACATAGAATTTAATATAATAAAATTTTTACTAAACATTTGACAACACGTGAAAAAACGATTAGATTCGAACAAATGCAATTGATTAAATTATATCTGTTTAAATTTTGTAGCGAATAACATCGTATAAGATGGGATGTGATTTTATGTGGAATTCTAATTTTTCTTTTACATTGTTTTATGTGCCAATGTTTGCAAATACAAAATGATATAAAATACCATATTATTGCTATTCCAATTTAGATATTAGACCTGAGGAAATTATATATTGAAAAAAAACTATTAGTTTTTTTAATAAATTTAAAACTCACAACCTAATAAATTAAAAAAAAAATAGGATTAAAAAGAGGAAGCATTATGGTTGAAAAATATATTGTTCATAGGTATTAGTTAACTCTGTCTCTTCTGATTAAAAACAATATACTGTGAATGCTGTGATTGACAAAACACCACTAAGCCACATTCATCGCTGTGTCCACCGTAGCTCAGCTCGCTAAGATGTGAGGCTATGAGTCATAGCCTGCTGTATGGCACATAGTGGAGTGAATCAAATAAAAAGTGGTAATAAATATAGAACTTCTTAACTACTGGACCGATTAAGAATGTATATGTAATCGTTAAGGAGGAGTATAGCTTTCAGAAAATTAATTTTGAAGTCACCCTGTGTTGACACAGGGTGCGCACTAAGGTGCCAAAGTAGACCACCTCGAGTACAAAAAACTTTTAAAATGCTGTAACTTCTACAATTATGAACCGATTTCGATGAATCCGCTTGATGAGATTAATAAAAAACATGCTTACGGTAATATGTTACCTCTTAAAGTTTAAAAGTTGTGTGATGTTGAACATTAAAATTAAAATTTTTTGACAAGTTTTTTTTAGGTTTTAAGTTAATAACTCCTTTGCAATAAATGGTAAGACATTAAAAAAAAATTTTGTGTATTGTCACTTTTATCATTAATGTTGTGCTTAAAGTTTCATTTAATCATCTGTAACCCTTGAGTAAAGAAAAATCTGCAATTCAATTTTTTTAAATAGGTCAAAAAAAATTGTAAAATTTTTGAGAAAAAGTAGCTTCACTCATACGTTTTTTTTTATAATCTAGTAGAAGAAAAATAAATATCTTTTTAAATATTCAAAAAGAACAGTCTGTGAGAATAGTTTTAAATAAAACATTGATCGAAAATGACCAATTTTCAAGCAACTATTTAGATATTATTTATCAAAGTTAAGTTGTTATAATACAAAAAACACTATTATATATATTTTTTTGTTTTTTTTTACTTATTTGTTCTAGAATTTTTTTAAAATTTACAATAAATTATTTTTTTTTTATAAAGTAGAGGTTCTCACCTGTTCAATGAAGACTGGAAACTGTTAATTTACAAAATTCATTGTTACTAACGAAATGTTCTGAAAATTGTTCTTATCATTTTTTTTTGTAAAAGTGTTTAATTAGTTAAAAATTACTTATATAAAAGGGTGTAAACATTTTTATAACCTCAAAAATTATTATTTTTCTGTAATTTTTAAATTGTTCCATGATTCTGTCATTTTATATTTGGGTATATTAACAAATACAAATACAAACAATAAAAAATATTTAAATTTTTTTGTACATTTTTTTCTTCTTTAAACTCTGTTTTATTTGTTTCGTTTTCAATAATGAACGGGTTTTAATATCCCAGCAAAACCTAGGTAATGGGCTGGTATTACGGGACATGTTACCTGGTAATAAGTTAAACTAATTACCCTTGCATTACTTTGTAACTGTTGGTATTACTGACTGCCCATTAGTAACAGCAAATTCACATGTTTAAATGTATTTATGGTGTAATTAGTTCCTTTAGACATAGAATTTAATATAATAAAATTTTTACTAAACATTTGACAACACGTGAAAAAACGATTAGATTCGAACAAATGCAATTGATTAAATTATATCTGTTTAAATTTTGTAGCGAATAACATCGTATAAGATGGGATGTGATTTTATGTGGAATTCTAATTTTTCTTTTACATTGTTTTATGTGCCAATGTTTGCAAATACAAAATGATATAAAATACCATATTATTGCTATTCCAATTTAGATATTAGACCTGAGGAAATTATATATTGAAAAAAAACTATTAGTTTTTTTAATAAATTTAAAACTCACAACCTAATAAATTAAAAAAAAAATAGGATTAAAAAGAGGAAGCATTATGGTTGAAAAATATATTGTTCATAGGTATTAGTTAACTCTGTCTCTTCTGATTAAAAACAATATACTGTGAATGCTGTGATTGACAAAACACCACTAAGCCACATTCATCGCTGTGTCCACCGTAGCTCAGCTCGCTAAGATGTGAGGCTATGAGTCATAGCCTGCTGTATGGCACATAGTGGAGTGAATCAAATAAAAAGTGGTAATAAATATAGAACTTCTTAACTACTGGACCGATTAAGAATGTATATGTAATCGTTAAGGAGGAGTATAGCTTTCAGAAAATTAATTTTGAAGTCACCCTGTGTTGACACAGGGTGCGCACTAAGGTGCCAAAGTAGACCACCTCGAGTACAAAAAACTTTTAAAATGCTGTAACTTCTACAATTATGAACCGATTTCGATGAATCCGCTTGATGAGATTAATAAAAAACATGCTTACGGTAATATGTTACCTCTTAAAGTTTAAAAGTTGTGTGATGTTGAACATTAAAATTAAAATTTTTTGACAAGTTTTTTTTAGGTTTTAAGTTAATAACTCCTTTGCAATAAATGGTAAGACATTAAAAAAAAATTTTGTGTATTGTCACTTTTATCATTAATGTTGTGCTTAAAGTTTCATTTAATCATCTGTAACCCTTGAGTAAAGAAAAATCTGCAATTCAATTTTTTTAAATAGGTCAAAAAAAATTGTAAAATTTTTGAGAAAAAGTAGCTTCACTCATACGTTTTTTTTTATAATCTAGTAGAAGAAAAATAAATATCTTTTTAAATATTCAAAAAGAACAGTCTGTGAGAATAGTTTTAAATAAAACATTGATCGAAAATGACCAATTTTCAAGCAACTATTTAGATATTATTTATCAAAGTTAAGTTGTTATAATACAAAAAACACTATTATATATATTTTTTTGTTTTTTTTTACTTATTTGTTCTAGAATTTTTTTAAAATTTACAATAAATTATTTTTTTTTTATAAAGTAGAGGTTCTCACCTGTTCAACGATGTATAACATGTCTGGTGAATACGTTTACAAACGTCTGAAAACTTTTTTAAAATGTATCAACTCGACCAAAAATTTAATTTATATGAAAATTCTTTTGTATGAAAATCATGGTACCAATAAACCAGGTACCATGATTTTCCAGGTAATTTATGATTATGTATGGGTTTATCCACGGGTCCTAATGTTTACCATTTGACCGCAATAGTTATGGCTACAGGCTAAATTTTTTTAGCATACCGTACTTGTTTCTTGATATTCCCAAATTTTGAATTAGGGCTAGTGTTTCTTCAGCTGTAAACGATTGTGATGATTTTGGAGTTGAAATACTATCTAACATTCTCATCAAACGTTTTGGAGAAGCCGTAGGTAATACATCTACAATTTTTCCTGTTTCTTTTGGTTGCGTACTTTTAAAGCTTAATTTAAAAGAGTCCTTTATTTTCTTAAAGAATATAAATTTACAACTTCTTCTTGTTTCATTTTTTTTGTTCTTGGTTTAACATTATCATAGTCCTTTTTTGGTCGTCCCGGTTTCTTTCCATCAATATTTATCGTGAGCTCATTTTTCATCCAGTCTTCATTGTTTTCAATAAATCTAGTCTTCGATGAATGACACTTTTGCAATTTTAGTTTGTAATTTTTGTAAAAACTCTCAATTTTTACTTTATCTTCAACTTTTATATTTAATCCATAATTGTATGAACTCGATTTGCAATTTCCTCCGTACGTACAGCCAAATCGGGAACATTTTCCCAAACAACTTTACATAAGGAATGATACTTCAATGTAATCTCCATTGCAGACTCTACTCAAATGATGCAATTCATAAGTGTGGAATATGTTTATATGTATATTATAGAATTTATCTTTCGAATAGGCAGTCTTAGGTAAGTAAGGCAATTGTTAAATTGTTAAAAAACTGCATTTATGACAATCATAAATTACCTAGAAATATTTTTATGTAACTGTTTTTATTGAAAGAGTGAGATATGCAAATTTAGCCTGTAGCCATAAAATATTAGTTTATATGAATGTTTGATCTTTTGCATGGGATTGTCACTTCTTTCAAAACGTGCTCTGATGATGGGAACTTAGAAAATTCCCGAAATAGAGCTATCAACACATTCCTGAAAGTGGTCAATTAATATATATAATAAACAAAAACTCTGTAGATTATTTGTTAGGACAATATCCTAATAAAGAAATATAGAGTATGGCCTCGAATTTTCATTTCATTTTCAATGGTACTTTTAATTAATTTTCATGCGTTTAATCAATTTTAATTAAATTTTAAAGTTAACTTGTATTGTTTAATGTATTCTCTGCATAAGTTTTGTATAATTAACACAACATTTTATTTGTATACACTAAACACTAAACCACTAAAAAATACTTCTGTTTCTCTTAAAACCAATTGGCATATAAAATTTAACAGATGTTGAGTATCTTTGTTCTTCTTTAGTCTATATGTTCGCTGGCTTAAAATCATGGTTGGCAAACACAACCTTTTCGTTATAGTGTTTGTTGTCTGCCATGCCTATGAAAATTTTTAAACTACGATTCTAATAGTGTCATTTGTCTTCTAATATCAATGCGTTTATTTCAAAATTTTACAAATTAAATTTTGTTATATCGTTATTTTAACTATATTGCAATATATTTCAAAATCAAACTTTTAAAATAGCAAAACAGGGCTTAATGGAATCGTTTTTTAAAAATTTTTATTCGGTCTTGTTTTAACTGTTATTATTTAAAGGTATTGAATGCCAGCCTTGCTTAATATATAATAATTACAACGTTGTTTTTTAGTACTTTAATAAAAAAATATTAAAAATCATTACAAACCAAAAAACCGTAATTGTTCATTTTTCTTTGCATTAAATTATAAAACTAATTTATATTCGAATTATAAACGGTGCTAAAAAAAATATAAAAAAGTGGTTGAATTTTTCATTAACTTTTATTATACATACATATTTATATATAATGAAATGTTTTGCCATATATAATTATATATAAATGTGATCGAATTATTATTGATTTATTGTACCATTTACACTTGCATACTATAATATATGGTGGAATATATAGATCTATATCTATTTCATATGATCAGATATACAAGATATGCTAATACTTATATAACATACGATACAATAATATATGATGATATATTACGGCATATCAAAAAATTTACATAAACTAAGTATACGAAATGAACATATATCGTAATATATTGCCACACATATAATCATATATAATGATATAAAGTTGTATATGAGTATATATAAACTTTTTGCATATGGATCATAAACTTTTTTCTACCACTGTTTCTTCTTAGAATAGGAAGTATTTTAATAATGGCTAAATATTTAACAACTCCCACATTTAATAATATTAAATAATACTAAAAAAACACGTAGAATATGCGGGTATTTAAAAACAATGTTAAATAACGGCTGTAATTATTGCTAGTTTACGTTAAAATATCACGTTAATAGTAACTGTATATTTAGTATATTATTATTATTAACTTGATGCCATTGTGGCATATTAATATTAACACTGTGACAACAACTACAAAAAATATATTTATTAGGTGCGCAACTGAAAAATTTAACAACTTCATTTACATGATTGTGCATGTTTCAATGTATAAATTGGTGTTAAACATTTGTATGCAACGCACAATATTAATACAATCGTAACGGCTTTAAACAATTTTACATCAAAAACTGTTGAGTTTTCATTGTAAACAAAAAAAATTGTTAGAAACAAAAATGAAAATGAGTTTTCAGTAGAAAAACATAATTGTAATTTTTATAAAAGTAACGGTTTAGAAACTCAAATCAACGAAATCTAATTATCAAAGAAATATACAAATTTGGAAATGAATTAAAATCTTGGAAGGCTTTACATTACAAAGCAATTAAAACAAATACAAGTGTTGCATTAGACCGCGTCGAATCTTTTATACCATCCATTATTGTTATATTTTCGATTACAAAATATTTAATAGAATAGTAAAAAAAATGAATTTAAATAAAAATAAAGTAAACAAATCTATAAATTGATCCATTTAAGACAGCTTGTGACATGTAAGGTGGTGTGCTTGAAATCAAACCCTAGACGTCTGTTGGAGTCGATCACAGAACATTCTGCTCACACACCAAACACTCTACCGGCTGAATGTAACGCAGCCAATATGCCTGTGCATATTGGCTAGCTAATAGCAAAGTTATATATTTTGCATGTGTGTTTAAATACAAAATAATAATAAAAGAAACACTGCAAAATATAGTAAAAGCGGATATGTCCTTTGAGGCCAATTGACTCATATATTTTAAAACATATAATTAAAATACAGAAACCGCAATATCATTAGAAAATTGTTGTCGTAAAAAGTCAACTGACAGCTCAACTGTAGAGCTCGATCACGTAACGTTCTGCTTACAAGACTAACGCTCTACCATCTAAGCTAATGTTGCTTGTTTATATTGGCTGGGTAAAGGCTGAAACATAATTTACTTAAGGGAGTTAAGTAAGGCGTTGATATAAAACGAAAAGTTGGAAATACAATTATTTACAAAAAAAAATATATATTTCCTTTTCATTCCAATACCTGACCTAAGTCACTTAAGTTACTTTCAGCCAGAGCTGTGACTGAATCATTCATTTTTGAATTAATTCGCAAATCATTCATGCACTGAATTAGTAAAATTTTGAATTAATTCTTTTCGCCAAAAAACGAATTGAATGAAATTTGAATCGATTCATATGCATTTGGCTGGAATGAATTGCAATTCATTTTAAATCAAATGAATTCGGCAAAATGAATTGCAATTCATTTTCAATTCAAATGAGTTTGGCGAAATGAATTGCAATTTATTTCCAATTCATTTGACTTGAATTGATTTTGAATTAATTCAAATGAATTAGAAAAATGAATTGCAATTCATTTTCAATTCATTTGTATTAAATTGATTTTGAATTAATACAATTTAATACAAATGAATTGAAAATGAATTGCAATTAATTTTTCTAATTCATTTGAATTAATTCAAAATCAATTCAAGTCAAATGAATTGGAAATGAATTGCAATTCATTTCGCCAAACTCATTTGAATTGAAAATGAATTGCAATTCATTTTGCCGAATTCATTTGAATTGGAAATGAATTCCAATTTATTTTTACCAAATTCATTTGAATTAATTCAAATTTCATTCAATTCAAATTCGTAATGAACTGAAATCAAAAATGAATGATTCATTCACAGCTCTGCTTTCAGCCTGAATAGAAAAGTTATATTTTTTGCGTTTGTGTTCAAATATGAAAACAAAAAATTATAAAAATCCAATAAAACAAGTAAATAAAAGAAAAGAAAAATGGAAAATAAAAATCGTTACAAACACCAAATAAAGTTTAAGTGTAGTGATATACTCCCGGTTGACCTGTCACAATACAGGTCCTTTGAGGTCAATTGCCTTATTTTTTTAAAAACACACAATCAACATACAGAAACCACAGTAATGTGAAAAAATCAATTAAAATTGAGAAAATCTATAAAATAAATAAAATAAATATTTTTGTCCTTTTAGTTCCATCCTTTAATCCGAGCCTATTTAAGAACTTCTATGGTATGAAGCCCTTAAACACAAGACTTAGAGCCTGATGTTATCAACATGCACAACAAAATTATTGACAATAAAATTTCAATAGAACTTTTCTTTCATTTCAAATTCACTTTCAATTAAATGTTTAATAAAAGTTCTATTAATTGTTTAATTGCAATGGAATTTGGTGTACACACACTATTTCCAGTTTTTATACCAACAACATTTTGAAAGAAAATTCAAAAGTTTTAAAAAATCACCAAAATTTAAAAATATATCACCAAAATTTCGTTGCCTATTTGCGGCGATATTGGCCAACATAGGTTTACAGCGAATCTAAAAACTAATCCACAAAAATTTATGAATTGCTGCATACATTTTTCCTCTTAGCAAAATATAACTACAGTCCAAAAATTACACTTTTTATGCTTTTACTAGAGAAGATATGGCGATTTTCGTGCTTCAAAAAGCGCGAAATTGAGCGAAAATACACCCTCACTTCAATGGATATATATTAAACTTAAAGGCTTTGCTACTACTAGCAAACTTTCTGCCAAATTTCATAAATATACGTCCACAAATTTTTAAGTAAAGACGAAACACAACATCGAAACATTTACAAAAGTTTTGTTTATAAAAGATTTTAAAAATCAAACTGAATACATTTTTTACTTTTTTTTTTGAATTTACACTATCATTCGATTTACGCGATACTTTTTTTTATACGATTTAACCTTTATACGATATTTTTATTTGTTGTATAAATCGATTGATGTGGAAATTACATCGGCTTACAAAATTATTTTTTTAATTTTATAAATTTTTTCACGGAAAAGTTTTACATTTTTTACTCTAATAGAAAATATTTAGTAGGGTAATTGTAAAAGCTTTCTATCTTAACGAAGTGAAAGAGTTGTTTTCTGCCAACTTTTGGAGTAGAAAACTCTTAAGCTGGAAAACATTTCGATAACTCTTTTAAGGTAGATAAAGAATTTGAGTTTTTTTTTTGTTACTCCTAAAAGAGAAATAATTCATTTGTATCTGATGGAAGTATGAAAACCTGTTCACTGGATATGAAACTTCAAATTTTGACAAAAATTAAGAAATCCAATGAACAGGTTTGTAATGGAAGGGGTCATCATTATTTTCTAGTTTTTTTTTTTTTTTTGGAAAATGTACTTAAATCTAATTGCTTTTGAGAAGAGTTAATGTTTATAATCTGAATTTTTTTTAAAGAGACAAATGATCCGGTCCTCTATATTATCTTCTTATTTATCATTTTTTTTTAAATTTAAAATAAATATTCAGAGAGTACTTGTAAGAAATCTAACTGGGATAGAATTCGATAGTTTTTTTGTTTAAATGAATCTATTTAAATATAATTAAATCCAAAGTGATACACTCAAATAAAAAAGTTAGTAAAGTCAGCAAAAAATTTTGCTGAGTCAGCAAAAATTTAGTCAGCAGGGTGCTTGCAAAAAAATTGCTAATGTCAGCAAAACCTTTTGCTGAAAATCAGCGCGCTGATTTTTAGCAACAAAAGTAGTAGATTCAGCAAAAGTTTTACTAACACTTAGTAGATTAGAAATTAAAAACCCCTTGCTAAAAATTAATAAAATTTTTGCTAAATATTAGTAGACTGAAAAAAAAAACTCAAAAAATTTGAAGAAAAATTATACTTTAGTTAATTTATTTGCTGAAAATCATAAAACACATTTTTGTGATTCTTTTTAAAATAATTTACAATACGTTACAAAATATAAAAATGTTCATACTCCCAAATTGATGATATGAATTAATGTTATATCTAAAAACAATAGAAATAATTATATATAACATAAACGAAATTATCTTTGAACTACTTACATCAATTATTGTCTAAATTATGCTATCTTTTAAATGAACGCAAATGCTGCAGAGAATTATAAAAACGAAACGAAAAAAATAACAAAATATGACATATACAACCATTTTTTGCAATAAGAAAAAGGAAACAGAAAAATCTACCTAAGATGTATGTCTTTGTCTTTCGCTTAAGTCTGTCTATTTGTTGCATATTTGTTTGCAATTTGACCACACAAAATTATTAATATATATAAACATTTAGTTTACAAATACAAACACATTTAATCTTTATTAAATTTAAATATTTTATTTTGTCTTTTATTTAATTAATAGACAAATACTTTCACAAGCCGGTGACGACGCAAAATTTAAGTTGTTTTAATTCACAATTTTGTTTTATGTATGAAAAACAGATACAAAAATCTTCCATGGTTGATTTTTGTATATTATGTCTAACTAGAGTTGTACTTTTTAGTATAATTTTCCTCGTCACTACTACACACATCGTGATATCTAATTCATTCTGAGTATATCTTTCAGTCTGGTTGTCGTTCACACTATTGATGTGCTAATAAACACCATTTTTTTAGCAAAATAAATTAGTAAAACATTAGTAAAATATTAGTAAAACATTAGTTCAAAACAGTTAAGTGCTGAATAAGTATAACTAAATATTTAGTTTAAAACAAATTTTTAGCAAAAAATTTGCTGAAAAATAGTATACCTGATTTACAAGATGTTTTACTGACTTTTCTACTAACTTATTTTTTTGAGTGTACAATTTAATAGAACCATTTTTCGGATCAAATTATATACTCTAATATTTGCGGAAAATATATCATCACATATTAACTTTTTTCTCGGGATATAACAAATATGTTTATATTTTTAAAACCAGATAAGCAACCAAAAAATGCCTAGCACTCTAAATTTTAATGCAAAAAGTGCCTTGCTTTGGGGTGTAAAATTGTCGCCCCAGGAGTCTGCAAGGCACGGTGCGCCTGAATCGATTTTAAGAAAATTTGCGTGTTACTACATATAATTCTGTTTCTAGATGGTCTAAAAACTATTTTTTTTTTCCAATGAAAACAAAAATAGACTCTGCTCACGTATCTGAATAGTTTCAATTTTTTTTCTTATCAAAATCTTTAAAGTGTTCCTACACTAAAGACAGGCCAAATTTTGAAAATTTTGATTGGCCGCGAAAAAAGCACTACTTACAATTTTTTCCTTTTTATTGAAAAATTGATTTTAGACCATCTATAAACAGAATCCATTTTCAGATTGGAGAAGTACGCCAATTTAATTTAAATTGAACCAGGCGCACCCGTGAAGGTTCAATGTCAAAACTAAGGATCGACATTATTTCACTGTTTCAAATTTCATTAAAATCACACAAATAAGTACGAAATGGCTGAATTTTTTCCAAAAATTTTGTGAGATATCTCACTGTGCCTTGGTAGCTTAATCACTGTAGTAAAAATAAGCTCAATGTAGGGTATACTAAAGAGAAATGGGAGAAAATCATTAGGCATTAATAAAATGTATATAAATGGTCTAATCTTAATAAAGTGATTGCCTATTTTAAAAAAAAATGTTGTCGTTTGATTTTAAATGGCAACTACAAACTTTTGATTAACAATTTAATTAGTATTACACTAGCTTACAGATGTACATCCTACTAATTTGCACTATTCATTTATTTTTATTGGCTAGCTAAACATTCATTGAAACTTTTGTAAGTTTAATAAAATCATAGATCTTAAAATTTTTTTGTTAAACCTTATTTCAAGAAGTTTCCAGTAATTTTTTTCCATTTTTATTTAATTTTGAGCTTACTTGCCTTCAAAGAAAACAAACGATATTTAAATTAAATGTGCCGGTATATACACATAAAAAACAATTTTTCACTTTTTGCCGAACCTGTCTTTGAAACACTCGTACATACACCCATATTCATAAGTAAAAGTTGGCAAGGAGTTAACATATATGTATGCTATTCATAGTTATGAATATATACATTAGGGTGTCCCATTGAAAAAAAAATTTTGGGGATCATTCTTAATTTGAATACTCATAAGGCTAAGAATTTTTGAGAATTTTTTTAGATTTTTCGGAGGTGGTTTAGAGGTCGCGCAAATCGATTTTTTACCAAAAATCGAGCTTTTTGGGCTTTTTTTGAATTTTGCTTGAAAATTGGTAAAAAATCGATATTTCTTCAGCTTCTGAGTTAATATTCTTAAAGAAAATGTTCCGATCTTTAATTTTATGTGCATAAATAATAAGTTTCGGCAATGATTTTGCACATTTTGACAATTTAATAACGGTTTTTCGTAAATTTTCAACAAATATGGAAAAGAATGCTTTATAACTTTTAAAATTTGTATAAAGACTAAAAAAACTAATGATGCAGTTTAATAGATTATTAAGTTTTAAATTAATTAGCAGAAAAAAAAAATGAATTTTCTCTCACCGTTCTCGAGATATACCCTTTAAAAGCTTTGTACACATTGTATGAAATGTATAATACTATAAGGTGTGAACTAGGTTTGCATTATTTTAAACTTTAAATCATTGGATTTAGAAAATGTTTTTACAAATAAAATAATAGTTACTTACCACTCATACATAACAATTATATTAAAACCAAAGAAAAATAGATTTGTTATAAATCATTTATTAGAGTTCTTGCGATGCTGCTCTACACCCTGCAGTAAACTCTAAAAGTCTGTTTCAGAAGTTGTGATATTGATATAACTATTAGCCAAGGCCACACCACGTTCTGCGACATCATTTACAACTTACAAGGTTGACATATATTGCAGAACGCGCTCTTCAAGTCGTTCACGAAGTCCTTTCGTTTCTTAATTTCGAGCTTGGTTTTTCTAGACTTACCCTTACATAACTTTGCCCACTTCGAGTGCAATATTATTATTTTGCGAGAAATGTTGCACAGTTCCTGATTTGGATTCCACAAATCTCTGAAACTCTTTGCTATTATTCTGGCGCTTTTGGAAATAGTGCACTTCTCCACTAAATGCAAGTTAAAAAATCTTTGCAGTATTTGCATTTTTGTCGGCGGCTTGGCAGTATCAAGGTCATCAATCATTTTGCCCACACACCACACATTCCTTGTATTCGACAAAGGCATATCTATTTTAAAAAAAAATTACCCAATATTTGTTGGACTACTTTATGATAATTTCAACTTACCGGAGCAATAAAACTTCAGATTAACAAAATATTTTTATTCAAAAGACGAGACTTCTTGTAATAATTAAAAATTTTTTGAAAGAAAACGACTGTTTTTTCACAAAACGTTTTTTTTTTTTTGTATTTCTCTGCCAGCTGATCACAAAAGCTTATCAGCTGATTAGACTATCTGCCAGCTGATTAGACTATCAGCTGATTAGACTATCTGCCAAAAATAGGGTTGTAGTTCCCCCAAATCCAATAAATCATGAAATTTAGTTCGAGCCATATCAGTGCCACCTAGTGATAACGGCTTTTTGGCTACTTTTTTTGCTGTCCACAACTTGACAACACTTAAAACTAAGCTTTGACATACAATAAATAAATTTTCAAATCTCATAATCAAAAGTTGACAACAAATCGGATGCCCAAATCTTATAGTACTAAAAATTTCATTAAAAGGGTATAACTCGAGAACGGTAAGAGAAAACTATATTGTTTTTTCTGCTAATTTATTTAAAACTTCATAATCTTTTAAACTGCATCATTAGTTTTTTTAGTCTTCATACAAATTTTAAAAGTTATAAAGCATTCTTTTTCACATTTGTTGAAAATTTACAAAAACTGTTATATAATGTATCAAAATGTGCAAAACCCCTGACGAAACTTATTACTTATGCACATAAAATTAAAGATCGGAAAATTTTCTTTAAGAATATTTACTCAGAAGGCGAAAAATTACCGATTTTTTTTAGCAATTTTCAAGAATAATTCAATAAAAGCCCAAAAAGTTCGATTTTTGGTACAAAATCGGTTTGCGCGACCTCTAAACCACTTCCGAAAAATCTGATAAAATTCTCAAAAATACTTTACCTTATGAGTATCCAAATTAGGAAAGATCTTCCGAGAAAATCCAAATTTTTATTTTTTTTGGGACAACCTAATATACATAATACACTTGTCCATACTCTTGTTTAGTTTATGTTAACAAGCTTCTAAACCGTTGTTAAGAGTTTAAAAAACAGCTGTTTTCTGTCAAAGTGACTACGAAAAATTATAAAAAATAAATATACATTTTTGTGCCCGAAAAATATTTTTTAATATCTAAATTATGGAAACGCTTAATAATTTAGATTCATTGCACTTTTTAAGAAATAGAGCCCGTAATCGTGCGGTTAAGGTTTATAAAAAAGAAAAAAACCATTTTTTGTTTATACTGACAGTTAATTTCGTAAAAAGTATAGATTTACAAAAGAAAATGCCAAAAAATTTATTGATTTGGTCAAGAATGACCTGAAAAGAAAAAAGAACGGTGGACTCATTCCACCGTATCTTCAAGTTCTATCAGCGTTAAGTTGTTGGGGCGGCAACAACGTACAAGAAGGTTATGGTGAATTTCATGGTTTTAGTCAACCTTCCATGAGCCGAATTTGTGAAAAGGTACATATAAATAAAGGTAAAATGCCAACTACAGCTGGCAGAACTAGTCTATTTAACAAATCCTGTAAATACATGTAAAAAATAACATAAATGTAAAAAATTTTATGAAAAATAATTATCTTATATTACCTTTTCATCCTGTTATTATTTAAAAAAATCAGAGATGCTTTTCAAAAGCATCTCTGATCTCTCCACTTACAGAATTACTCAGTGGCATCATACAAATTTAGGGTTGATTTTGAGTTGCCAGATTAAAATGTATTATGAATAAACTCTATGCTAAAAAGCTTCTAAGCAAAAATGCATTCTAAAGGCTGTTCATCGGACTCGCCTCTCATTGAGCCACTCTTTCGCGCGCTGTGTGGTATGTGGCACCGTCTTGTTGAACCCACATGTCACCCAAGTTCATTCCATTTTGGAAAAAAAAAAATTTTTTTTGTAATCATCGCACAGTAGCGTCATGCATTGGCAGTTCTTGCATTGGTTCTGGCTGCTCTTCACACCAAAAACGGCAATTTTGCTTGTTAACGTATGCATTCAACCAGAAATGAGCTTCGTTGCTGAACACAATTTTCCCATAAAAAAGTGGATCTTCATCCAACTTTGCCAGCGCCGATTCACCAAAAGTTAGACGTTGTGGTAGCTCGTGTAACTTCAATTCTTGCACCAGCGGTTTTTTTTTTCGCAAAATTTTTCACAAATGCCCAATTGCTGCGAATGGCCCCGACTCGATAATTCACGCTTTTCAATAACACTGGGGGATACATCTGCGATATTTTTTCCTCTTTCCGCACTCTACGTATGGGTGTTGGTGATTTAATGTCCAATAATGTAAATTTGGTGCAAAATTTAGTCACAAGATTCCGAATAGCCGCCTCAGAAGGTCTCCCAAACTGACCATAAATTGGAAGAAGTGCACGATGCACATTCTTAACCGAGCATGAATTTTAATAATAAAATTCAATAATCTTCAAGTGTTGTTCGATTGTAAGTCGATTCAGGGTTAAATTATAGACCAAACTGAACAGTAACATGTTACACGAAAACAGCTGAGCTGCCAAAAACAGTGTTGCAAAAAAAAGTTGCTAAAAAAACACCCTTTATATACCTGATCAAACCTTGAGTTTCTTGTGGGTGGTGGATTAGAATGAGGCTGAAGATGTCGCTTAGCTCGAAAGTGCGCTAATTTCCACAAGATTTTTTCCATATTTTCTCTTACATTTATTAACAATTAGTATTTTCTATTTGTAACAGTAACATTTTAATTATAATCTCAAACCTGACAATTCAAAATGAAATGCAATTTTAAAGATCAATTTTAAAGATCAACTTTAAAGATCAAAACCACATATGTAATAAAAAATAAACAAACATTTATTTGTGTTATTTTTTTAAATAAAAAAAAAACTTCTGCATCAAATGAATGTAAAATCATAATACAGTAATTTGATGTGGTTTGTTTATTTAATGAACTACAATTGTAGTCAAAACTGAAATTTCTTCTACTAATTACTGTTTTTTAACTGCAAATATTTACAGCAGAAGTTTCCTGAGTGTACGTAAAAAATTCTCATTTTAAGTTAATTTAAACTACACACTATTTTGAGTGTACTAATATGTCATTATTTTGCACGACAATGGGATTTGTAATGACAATTATAAGTACTTGCCATTACAAAATATGTGCTTATATAATCACTTATATTGTAATGCTTTTCTACACTGGATATACTATAGAATTAATTATTAATGACAAATGCTCCTTTTATGGAAAAGCTTTTGAATTTTAATAATAAAATTCAACAATCTGCAAGTGTTATTCGTTTGTAAGTCGATTTATGGTTAAATTATAGACCAAACTGAACATGTTTAACAGTAACATGTTACTCAAAAACAGCTGAGCTCCCAAAAACAGTGTTGCCAAAATGAAAGTTACTAAACAATTTAATAGTTGATATTAATAGTTATTAATAGTTATTATTATCCTTATAAATTTTATGTATTCTAAAAAATGTCTAAACTTAACATTTCACATTATACTCAAATTAAAGATAACACTATGGGGGCATATTCTTGGGGGTGGATGATTCTTATACCGAACGATTCTATTAGGTTAGTATAGTAAAATCCCAAAAGGGTTTGGTCCTGTCTACAGTCAAATTTTATGGCCGTTTAAAGTTTTAATTTTTTTCGCAAACACTGCATTGAATAAGACTCAGAAAGTAGTGTACTAGTTCTTTTGAATTAAATTCTGTGTTCGGATATCCCCAACAGAATTTTATGAGGAATTTTTTTATAGAACATTTTAAAACTATATCTGCATTTTTCATGAGCCATTTAAGTCCCTTTTCTTATAAATACCACAAGAGTGTCCTAAATCGTGTTAAAATACAATGAATATGTTCTACAGCAAATTTTACTTGGTGGGTGTCGAAAACAAAAACGTCATCCGGTCATGTTAAATCACTAGAAAGGTGAATTTTAATTTATCACGTGCAGCCTAGTCCATTAACAATGGTTAATTTTTCTAAATTTATATTTTTGAATGATTTTTTTTGTATTTAATATTTTAAGCCATTATCTTGTATTTTTCCTGGTAATTGTTTTTTTTTATTTGGCAATAGTTGCAACTTAGGAGTTTCAAGGATTATAATTTTCCGCTTTTAAATGTTTGTAATTTAAAAACTTATTTTTATATAGTTTACGAAAAAAATTACAATTGTTTTCAATAACGATTCACGTTTTTAGTAATTTAACATGACCGGATAATGTTTTCGTCTTTGACATATCCTAGAAAAATTTCCTGCACAGAATATTCACAGAACATTTAACCCATTAAACGAACGTTTTAAAATACTTTTTTGGTATTTCTAGAAAAAAAACTGAAATGTGCTGCTATGAAAATTGCAGATATGTGGTTAAAATATTTTACAAAAAATACATATTTAAATTCTGTTGCGGAAAAGTGAACTCCGAAGTTAGATCAAAAGAACTATTACACTACTTTTTGAGTCTTATTCAGTACAGTGTGAGATAAAAAAAAAAAATAAAACTTTAAACCGCCATAAAACTTGACTTTACCCATACAGAACCAAACGCTTTGGAGGTTTTACTATTACCAGCCTAATACATTCTTCTTGTATATGAATTATTCACACCCAAAACATTTGTTGCACAGTGTAATTCAGTGTAGATTTATATTTAAAAAACAAAATCAGAATTTTGCTATTAAATTTCGAAAAATTAAGAAAAATATACGCAATAAAATGGGATGAATGACGTAAATATAAAAACCGCGATATTTCACAAACTACAATTGAAAAAAAAATTTTGACCAGATTTGGATTAAGCGTAGATAAGTCCATGAAGAACGATGTGTTATAGCTCAAATTTTGTAGTAAAAAAATTTACGGGAAATATAAAAAATATATTCAGCGTATAAGTAATAAATGAAATAAAATTACTCATACGCCACGTGTTATTACCATCTAAAATAAATAAATACGTTAATAAAGATTTATTAAAAACATTTTTGAGCTATCGATTCCTAAATATAAAAATATTTTGGAAAGGCAATACAACTTATTTTTCTGTAACCTAGTGTTATCTTTGTTTTAACAATGTAAAACAACACTTGTTGCTCTTACACCAACGATGGTGACGCACAGTGTTACATTTGCCCAATTTAGAACGACAAAAATAAAAATTTTCTGATTAGCCCGGTTTTTTTTAGTATTTAACAAATATTCTAACTAATATGTACATAAAAAATCGGGAAAACTTCTAATTGTCAAAAAGTGAATGCTCAAAGTTGCATCATATAAAAATCACTGCACTTTTGTGTAATATATTTTAAGAGATATTTCAATTTCAAACTCGTAAAATTTTCCCCAAATTATTCAGATAGAGTTTTTTTTTTGTATTGAACTCCATTGAAATTACTTTTTAAAAATATAACTTTTTTTTTATAAAAAGTTTTAATTCAATTTTTATCTTTAGTAAAAAAGTTCCATATAGTTTTAAAAAATATTCGCATATACAACTTTTCAGTGGAGTAGAACTTATGACTGTCAGCAGCTGTCACCGCGAAACTGAGTGTAAGTGACTTCCATGAAACCCATTTTTTAAATGATTGTGTGTAGCCGTCTGCAGTCATGAAAAATGTTTGAAAACCCGCGAACATCTATTACACCCATTTTTTACATCTTCTTAATATATAAAATCGAACACCAGTGGGATATATCACAAACTTGTTCTATATAATTCGGTCATTTCTTACTTAGTGGTCCGATTGGAATAAAATTTGGAACATGTTTAATTGACGTAATATCGAGCTTAAGTTTAAACCTTGCAAATACCCCGGGGGCTGCAATATGACCACCCAAAATAGGGCACTTTTTGCATATAAAATTTTGAGTGCTTGCCATTTTTTTGGTTCTATTCCGATTTTCAAAAATTGACATATTTGTAATCTGCTAGTAGAGACTAGGATATTCAAATTACTCTGGTTTGGTTTTGTTCGAATAAACTAGTAACTCGATTTTGAGGTTTTTAACTTACTTGATTAATCAAGTTATATTTTAAAATTACTCAAGTAACTCGAATAATTTCAATAGTTTTATTTTATTATTTTTCCTTAAAAATTCCTAATAAAATACAAAATTAATACAAACTCATGAGCTCCGAAATGTATTGTATCATAATTAAAAAAAAAAGTGAGGTAATTAATTTAAAATTAAAAATATCTTCTAAACTGTTTAACTTTTAAAACCAAAAAATTATTTTTCGATCTTTTTTCATAAATTATGATGTGAGCAAGATTATTCAAGTTCAAGATCATTTGTTTTTTGTTAAACAAAAAACCGTGCAATGTTTATTTATTACTCAAAAAAGTTTTTTCCCGCTAACTTAAAGCAGATTTTATCTTTATCAGGTCCTTACATATTTCATTTCGCGTCACCAAAATTCATCAGAGAACCAATGTAGAAGGGTTGGAAGATTTTTACCCAAATTTTTAAGGAAAAAGATCAACGCTTTACCCGTATTGTTTTATTTACCCGATGAGCAGATAAAGTCTGCTATAAGTTAGCGGCCAAAAACTTTTTTGAGTAATAAATAAACATTGTACGGTTTTTTGTTTAACAAAAAACAAATGATCTTGAACTTGAATTATCTCTAAAATAATATAAAATTGCGATGTTTTACTTTATTTTCTTTCGTTTTTATAAAGTTAAAATTTAAGAAAACATTAGGGATATAACTTTTATAATTTATTTTTAAATATCAAAAAAATAAGCCCTAACAGTCTATGCATTAAAAAAATATAAAATCAAAATTACATACATTTTTAATTTGTGATTATTTTGGAAATATGTAGATCTGAAGGAAAGAAACGAGTAAACTGACCAATCTGACATGTAACGCCAAAAAATTATGACGAATTAAGTACAATTTAAATCTTGCAAACACTTTAACACAATATTATAGTTTTGCGATTGTTGCGATTTTTTTAGAGTATTTTAATAAAGGGTCCGCCAAATAACTTTTTTTTTTTTTGAAAAAGCTATAAAAAAAAACTACTGAATATTTTCTCAAATTTCTTTTTTTATTTGAAAGTACAATCCTTCCGGTTAATAATGGAAAATAATTTTATTCAAATGGCTGCCTCTGCTGGCCATGCAGTAGCCTACACTGTAACGGCCACTCCTTGCTCATTTTCGAAGAAAAATGTCCCAATTATGCCTCTGGAACAAAATCCGCACCAAACAGTGACTCGTTTTGGGTGTATCGGCACACATTCTGAAACATTACCATGATTTTCAAAGTAATGTCGCAATATTTCCCAGCGTTGTTCAAGCGTATACACAACCATATTCGTTCAGCGGAAGGATAAAACTAATTATCTGTCAAATCAGACATGAGCTAAGTGATACCATTCACGAAATAAGCACTAGTTGAAAAAAAAACGTTAGATGGCGGACCCTTTACATTAAAATTCCGGTCTATATCGGACCTTTTTGTCTTAAATTTGTTGTTAGTTAAATTGTTTGTTAATTGTTTAAGGATATTTTCAAAATATCTTTAGAAATTGCTAAAAATTTAATATTTAAGGCATTGGTCTCGGTGCCGAATGTTTTTTCTCCAAAGAAAACTACTTCACTAATATAATATTTAAATTAAATCCGTAACAGTTACATTGCTTTATATTTTTTACTAGGTTCATATTGAGCCCCAAAATACGTATTTTTGGTTTTTTATGTTTTCGATTTCGGAATTTGAAAGAAAGAAAAAGAAACTACGTATTTTTGGGTTCAGTGTGAACGCAGTTTTATAAAAAAAAAATTCTTTTTAAAAATACGAAACAAGAATGCAGCAAAATTGATTATTAATAGGTTTTTTGTTAAAGTTCTGCCTATTATGGAGGCTCTAACTTTTCTAAAACTTCGGGTTCTGATGAGATCTTTAGCCAGATCGAAATACTAGTATCAACCTAGCTAATATGTTTTATTTGCTTTATTTTTGTAAATATACGGAGGTTGAAAGCTCGTTATAAATTGAAAATAACATAAAAATAATCTCGATGTATATAAAAACAAAAAACTAATATAACTGTAAGTTGTAAGTTTTTTTTTGTTTTTATAAACTATAAACTGAAATATATCGTATTTTGATTTAATCGAATAACTCGATTAATTGACCAAAATTGTTCGAGTTATTCTTTACACAAAATTGGTCATTTTAATTTACTCGAACAATTGTTTGATAAAAATTAATCGATTTATTTAGTAACGGTTAATCGATTGAATACCCTAGTAAAGAGTACCAAAAAAAATGCTCATATATGTGGGCTATCTCCAATTGTTCCCCAGATATTCCCATTTGAAAATGTGAAATTCCAAATTTGTCATTAATCCAACTCATCCCATATATGGTGTTAACATTAGGTACACTCAGGGAACTTCTGCTTTAAAACTATATAGTTGTTCGGGTTGTAATACAGTTTCTTTATTTTTAATGTAAATGTCAGTCATTTGTAGAACAAATTAATTTTTCTACTAAACTTGTAGTTCATTTAAAAAAACAAACCACAGCAAATGACTGTTTTATGATTTTACATTCATTTTTTACTTCCGTTTTTTGTTATTAAAAAACATAAAAAAATATAATTGTTTGTTTATTTTTTACTAACATGTTTTTCAGTTTTATTACAATTGAACATTAAAAAACAAATGAAAATGTTAGTTGAATTTACTAAAATGTAAGTCGTAATTACTTTAAGTGAAATTTCATTTGTTTTTAACTACAGTTGCAGTGGTCCTTACCATTCATAGTATTAGAAGTATACTTTGAGGACTACAAATTTCAGGTCAATATCTTTAAAACTACATTTTTGTCGTACTTAGTTGGCCAAATCTGACACTGTGTGGCGATCGTTAACTAAAAAAAAACAACAAACAATTATTGGCAATGTCAGTGGCAACCAATAACATAAACAAAATTGCACTCTACTGAAAAAAATAACTTACAAAAATTAATCAAAGCCTGGTTAACACTATTGTTTAGTATGTTGTATGTAGTGTTGCGGTACTGGGTGGTGTTTGTTGCTGCTCTAATGTTGCTGGCTGTCATTATTAACTATTACTTGTTATGCCAATTTATTTACAAAAATAAAAAAAAAAAAAAAAAAACTGTAAATAAATACACATGATTTTTACAATAAATACATTTTTAAGTTCAATTGCATGAAAACAATTCGTTTGTGTTTTCTGTAATTATTTCTCTCTGTTTGCATGCATTTTAATGAAAGTAGTTTGAGACGCAATGCGACATTATGTCTCAAATAGATTTATGTTTATTTAAACGTTTATATGTAACTTGCGTACATTAGACCGGCTCAAGTACCAGCTAGCATACAGTATAGGCCCCTGTAAAACAACTGTATTTCGATTTATTTCCTAATGATTTTGTTAGTATTTCAAAACTACACTCAGTGAAAAAAAGTGTCATCATATTTATGAAACAGTTTGAATGGACGAAATTCTATTAAACATTGTCATATTTATAAAATTTTCATAACTATGAAGAAACTTTTCACAAATATTTATTAAACTTGCTTCATAACTTCATCATCAAATCATAGAAAAATGTCATCAATACCTTTTTTTTTGAAAATTGATCCATATCACGAAAACTGAAAGAGATTGGGCAAAATGGAATAATTTTTTAAGTCGTGGGTAACAAAATTTAGCCAGGTATGGGTGGAATTTCAATACGTATTACCTGAACAATATTTTTATGAAACAGTGTCTTAAACACACGCAGAGAAAAATTTCGCCATTTGCCAACTGAAATTCGGTTATTACAGCTTAAATTCGTTTACTACGACTAGAGTATTGTTTTTCACGATAAAATTCAGTTAATACAACTGGATTTTAGTTGCAACATTAAAAATATTCATAAATCACATTTCAATATGGTTGTACTAACCAGGGACCGTAATTATTATGAGTTTTATAATAAAAATTACACAATAATGATTATATTATGAGTTTTAAGAATTTTTTTCAATTGTAATGATTATTTTTGAGTAATATTAATTAAAATCAGCCATAATCATTATTTTTGAGCAAAAAAAAAAATACAACTCAAAAATAATCATTATTTATGATTTTTATTTTTTTCGCTCAAAATAAAATTCACTTTCAATTTATGCCTTTTTGTGAGGTTTTTTACCGACATAGTTGCATATCCTCTTAAAACAAATTCCGAGGAAAGTGAGTTTTATTTTGAGCGAAAAAAATAAAAATCATAAATAATAATTATTTTTGAATTTTTTTTTTGCTCAAAAATAATGATTATGGCTGATTTTTTTTATTATTACTCAAAACTAATCATTACCATTGAAGAAAACTTTAAAAATCAAAAATTTTAAAATCATGACGGATATGCAAAGATTGTCAAAAAATAATAATAATGGTGCAATAAATTTTTTTTATGTCTGTTCTAAGTGATTGATTTTTTGATTTAAAAAAAACGAACAATAATCATTATTTACGGTCCCTGGTACTAACCATTTTTATTTTTTGTTACCACCAAGAAAAAAGAAAAAATTGTTACCATCAAAAAAAAAAAAAAAAAGAAAAAATACACTTTTCAATTCGGTTGGCACTTTATTTTTCTGTGTGTATTTATGAGACAGTTACATTGGACAAAACCCAATGAAGGATTTCATAAATATGATGAAGCTTTTCCTTCGAGCGTAGCTATTATTGATCGTACGTTAGATGGTTAAAGTTAGACTAATATATTTTATTATAATATCATCCCAAAAAATAAGCTTTGATATGCCACTTGAGGCGGTCTAACGTACCAAAAAAAAAAATTTGCTTTTACATTGTATTTTATTTTTGCTTTATGTTTTGGTGTGATGTTTACCAACTATGTAGTGAAACTAGATTACAACAAAAAGGAAAGTAAAAGGAATACGAGACAGAAAAAAATTTCAAACTCGTATTATTTAATGGGATTTAACGGAAATTAACGATGTCAAGGTTAATCATTCTGGTTTAAAAAATAAAAATATGATTTCAAATTCTGAAAAGCAGACCTGGGCATTTTCAATTGCATTTGGTAATTATTCATTTGTGTAATTTTACTATTTTGTTAACCCTCTCTGACCTATGCTTATAGTTGGGGACTTAAACGTTTGGCCAGGGCACAAAAAATATCCTTAAAACGAAATTTATAATATGACTACAGGAGTGTAAAGCTTTTCAATAAAAAAAAAAGAATTTAGACTTGATAAAAATAATTATTTTATGTTATTTTATGTACATAGGTTTACCACTTGACAATTTATACCCCTTACATTTTTTTGGTAAATCATTAGCTATTTCTTTAAAATGCTCTAACATTAACATTTATATGAATCCAATTGCATCAAATAACACGGTGCTACAGAGAAAAAAAAAATTGGAAAACGACCTAGCGTGGGTTATAGGTCTTGTTGAGTACATTACAAATTGTGTAAAAAAATTTCAGAAACACCCTCAAATTCGGAAGTTATTCTAAAAAAAACGTTTTCAGTGATGTTCGTCAACTTATTGACCTGTAACTCAGTCAGTTTTTGTCCGATTTAATTTTTTTAACGGGTTTGGAAAGAAAACTGCTTACGCTTTAAAATTACGTGCAGTTTTTGATACATTTGTAAGTTATAAGTATTCTGTTTGTTTAGAATATCTACAAAAAAAACGAAAATTATAAAATTTTTTGATTTTAGTAGCTTTTTATTGCTTATTGTAATATGAAAGCTTATAAAACTTTATACCAACGTATAAAGCAAATTTAGTTCTTAACAAAACATGGTTTTTATTTTTCAAATCGGATGAAAATTGTTAAACTTATTCAACTTTTCATTAACACCTGTTTTTAACTATACATGTTAACTTAGGTTAAGCTATTTGTACAGATTTTAATTTACGTTAGTAAGTCTGCAATCCCAAAATTTTTAATTTAGAAAAAGTTCAGTAACTTTTGCAAATATAAACCGATTTTAACAAATGATATCTCGTTTTTTTCTATATAAAATTGTCTTTAAAATACAGTTCAAAAAAGGTAGGTTTTCATAGAAAAAAATTAAAATAACTCTTGTTGAATTTGAAAATATAGGAAAAAAAAAATAAAAAAATGAGAAACTTTTGATAAACACTTTCCTAATTTCTTGGAATATATATTTTATGAATACATTTCATGAAAGCTTAATTACCTTTCCAAAACTGTTTAAAATGTTGAAATCGGTCAAAAAATGTGTGAGTTAGAGGTGCTAAAGTGCTGCGACCTACCCTAAAACAGTTTTTTGAAAATAACTCAAAATTTTGAGGGTGTTTTAAAATGTTTGAAAACGTTTTTTGTATGTCCTCACCTAGGGGTACAACCCCCACTAGGTCGGTTTTCAAGTTCTGACAAAAAGTGTTTTTTTGCATCAAGTGGAATTTTTTATAGAAATTTTAAAGCTTTACACTCTTGTAGTCATAATATAAATTAGGCTTTGCTTGATTTTTTTTGTTCCCAGGCCACTAAGTGCTAACGATTTTATAAATATAAGTATAGATAATTATAGTCTAATCAAAGGTACATAATATTTTTTCAAAAATTATACAATTTTTGATAAAAACATACGAAATTAGTTAAATTTTTTACAAAATAATCAATTTTCATAAAATGTCCTGGAAAGTAGTCGCTCCACACATAAACACGAATTATAATTTTTCAATTAATTTCTATTGTTTAATAACAGCTACATATATCCCTCGATTTAGTCGATACTTTTTTTTTACACGTTTTCACTTTTACACGTTTTTTCTATTTCTAAAAAAGTTATCAAACCTTTCCCAGATAAATGGATTTCGTCTTTAAAAGTTGGCGGGAAACAGCTAATTCTCTGGCATATGGAAAGCAACAACTTTCACGATCGCCCAACTATTTTCTATTGCAGTTAAAATTAAAAAAAATCGTGTAAATCGATTTTTTTTTTTTTGTTAATTTTGCAAGTTTTTTGATATAAAAGTCTTACATTTTTAACTGCAATAGAAAATAGTTGGGCGATCATGAAATTTGTTGCTTTCTACATGCCAGAGAATTTGCTGTTTCCTGCCAACTTTAAAGACAAAATCCATTTATCTGGGAAAGGTTTGATAACTTTTTTTTAGCAGCATATACAAAATGGATGTTTCGAGTTTTTCTATTGATTTTAAAAAATACAATAAATAATTTAATTAATGCTGTAGAAAATATGTAAAATAAGAAATTTACTGCAAAATTTGAACTCAGATTCTTCAAAGCAACTGTTTTGACAGTTATTTTAAAAAAACAACTGAAGAAAACTACTATATTTTATAACAGTTGCTTGAATCAGTTGTTTTAGTATTTGTGTAAACAACTATTATTTATTTAATTAGTTATTTAAAAATAGAAGATTATATTGAGTTTTGGAAAATTCTCATTTATTTTATAAATATTTGTTTTTATTGATATTTTCAGAGTTTGCAAATAATAATTAGAAAATTTTATTATAACTCCAATGCATTAAAACGTCATAACTGAAGTACCGTTTGGAGTTTTGACTTAGCATTTTAAGTATTTCTTTTTTTTTGTAATTGAAAGATAAAAAGCTTTTTCTTTATTAAAAAATATTTTTAAAAATGCCGAAAATATAACTATTGAAAAACAGTCGTTTTTACTAATTTTTACAGTTGTTTCAAAATTTTTGTAGTAAAAAATTGTCAGTTGTTTTTACTACATTTGTTAGTTGTTTTTCAACAGTTAAAAACAACTACATTATTTTAACGGTAATTACTTTTGCAGCCTTTTTAACTGATGCTACTGTAATTTTCAGTATTCTACTGTAAAACTTTTTTGAGTGTATGGTTTTGGATAATTTTCGCCCTACGGCTATGTAATTTTTTGTTCAACTGGTAGCAACACTGCTTTGAAGACAAATTAGTTCGTTTTATTATTTTTTCTACCCTTTTCCGAGTTTAGGCTTAAACAATTTTTATTCAGATTTTAGAGATTTTAGTTGCTTTCGTAAAGATTTACAAAGTTGTGCAATAATAAAAATTATTTTGTAACTTTAAATAACTTCGATTTTTTCACACTCTAATTTCATTTAAAAAATTAAATTCTTTTTAACATCTTCAGGACCACTTAATGATTCTTTGACCGCAGCAATGAAATGTTATGACTCGAAGGAAAGATTTCAGTCGAATATGGACATCCCAAGAAAATCGAATTTGAAAAAAAATACGGATTTTATGAGTGATCTAAATTAAAATCTTAATTTTTAACTTTTTCGATAAAGCCTTAAGGTTAGCTCCGTGAGGAATTTTTGTATGTGAGTCGTTCAATGTCAAACCGAACGATTTTTGTCACCACAATATTTGTTTGCTTTGAAATTTGGTATTCTTATTTCAAAAATATTTGATATGTAAATTTCAAATATTGGGATTTTTTAATAATAATAAACTGTTTTTCAAAAATGGGCCATTTTCGGCCGCCTTGCGTAACGGGTTAACGTTTTCCAAAAAAAATCGATTTCTTGTATTTGGAACCATTGGCAATGAAATTGGGGGGGGGGGGGGGGGGTGTAATGAAAATCGACAAATCGTTATTTTAAGAGACATACTAATGTATGTATTCAAGAAAAGAAAATATGATCGGATATCTTAAATACTCCATTCAAATCTTTGGATGCAATTTCATATCTAAACATTCGAAATTTAATATTTTTACACAAGCTTATACTTACGAAGGAAGCTGTTTATTTATATCCGAAAATAAATATGTCCACATCAAGTCGTACGACCAATATTAACACTGCTTACAATTATTTATCATCAGTGAGATTGTTCTTTGTTAGTGCTGTGAAATTGTGGAAGTCTTTACCTAATCAAATTAAATCTGATCCCCGTGTATGGTTTTTTAAATTGCCAGTTAGTACACTCAGGGAACTTCTACTTTACAAATATGTAATTGCTTGGATTGTAATACAGTTTCTTTATTTTTAATGTAAATGTCAGTCATTTGTGAAACAAATTAAATTTTTTACTAACCTTGTAGTTCATTTAAAAAAACAAACCACATCAAATGACTGTTTTATGATTTAACATTTATTTTTAAAAAAGTAAATGTTTGTTTATTTTTTACCAACCTATGTGGTTCATTTTGACTACAATTGTTAGTAGTTTTTTGAACTTGAAAAACAAATGACAATTGTTAGTTGAATTTAATGAAATGTTAGTCGTCCTTTCTTTAAGTGAAATTTCATTTGATTTTGACTACAATTGCTATCGTCTTTAACTACATAATATGCTAAGTGTAGTTTATTCAAAGATTATTATTATTATTATTACCCTAACCGAGCACTAGCTATTATCCCTTCGTCGCGTTGCACTGTGTCGCGATTTCATACAATGGGTGGCCAAAAATAGAAGCAGCTAGAGTAGGGAGGTGAAATTTGGCATGAATGTTTTTCTTAGGAAAAGAAGTATTTATGCGAAATTTGGAGAAAGTCTAACAAGTGCCACGCCCACCTCTCATACAACCTAAATTTAAAAATTGTTAAAACTTGGAAATTAGTAATCAGATAAGAGCGACAGTTTGCATGTGAATATATTTATTAATATTTTAACATATTTCCAATTTTCAAAAAAATCGGACAAGCGCCACGCCCACCTCCCATACCCTCTTAAGACCTGAACGTGAACCGATTGAGTAAAAGGCTTTTCAACTGCTTTTTTTATCTTATGAGGTGTAATTAAAATTTCGATTTTTCTTATTTTTTTATTTTTTTTATTAAAAGTGGTAGAAAAAGGAGGTGCACATATGTGTACTTCAGGTTTTAATGTTTAGTTAGTGAGTAAAAATAGACTTAACGCTATGGTAGTGCTCAAAGCAGTTATTTTTTAAAATACATAAATAGACATTGCATTTTATACATATAGTACGGCAGCGTGAAGAGCAAGTTGGGTGGCGACATTTTGACGCAAACTGGCTCTCTACAAAGCGCGGTAGGTGACCAACATTGTCTAGCCTTATTTCTGGCTGTGGGTGTGGCACAACCGCACGGTGCTTCTTTGAGGGAGGTTCGCTTAGACAATCTTGACTTTCATCTATGGCATTCAAGCTGGATCCTGCAAATGCGCCGGTGTTGGGACGGGATATAGTGCCACAAGGCAAGAAATTGGGTTCAACACTGCCTCCATCATACTTCATCATCGCTTTGGCCAGATTCAGCCTGTATTGCAGCAAGCCTAACTTATCCTTTCGTTGAACATTTTCTTGTACACAACAACGCGTGTACATGACCCAGCAATTAACGACAACTAGGTCCAAGAAATGGCAGAAAGCTCTCACGGTCCATTTTTTCGTCCGCATTGAACTTCGATAGTAAGCTATCAATCTATCGCATAAATCTATGCCACCCATGCAGGAGTTATAATTATTTACAGCAGCTGGCCGAGTTACATCAATTTGTTTCTTTTCTTTTTTGCACCAACGTTGGCAAGTATCTGCAGAAGCGCTTCCTGAACAAGTGGATAGCATCGTAACTGATTTCGTATCCAACCATTTAATGATACAGACTTTATCATCACTTCTAACTTTCTCGTCCCATTCTCCCCTTTTTAACTGCTTGTCGGGCTTTAGTTTTTGTGCCACTGGTCCAATCCTATTTGCCATTACAGTCCCAGTCAGAAAAATCCCGCTTCTTTTTTCATTTAAATGATCAGCCAGTTTTAGGCTAGTAAAAAATCTGTCTGTGTACAAAACACAGCTGTCGGTGATTGTACGACAAAGCTTTTCAACAATTCCTGCTCCTAATCCAAGATTTTTCATAACGTCTTGAGGTAATGTATCTTTCCCAACATAGATCTCGAAGTCTAGTACCAACCCGTCCCGAGCAGCCAAAACAAAGTTTTTTAGTCCAAGTGGATTAGGCTTAGATGGCATATATTGGCGATACTCACAACGTCCCGAAAAAGGTATCATTTGTTCGTCGATTGACATGTGTTTGGAACGTGGCAAACTTTGACATTTTCTCAAAATTGGGTCTAAAAGTGGTTTTATTTTCCAAAGTTTATTATTGCCATTGGATTGATTGCTATCTGAAAAGTGGAGAAAATTTCTAATCTCAAAGAACCTGTCGCGATTGATAGCTTCTCTAACAATTGGTACACAAAGGTCTCGACTCCAATAAAGCTTCGCTTGAGGATATTTGAGGGTGCCCATCATCAGCTGCACACCAGCAAAACGTATCATTTCAATTGTATTGGTGTTAATTGATTTTAGCTCCCGCTTTTGTGCCGAATATATGTTACTTTGTTCTGCCACTAATTTCCAAAAGTCTAGCCCCAAATATTCCAAAAAAGAGTGAAGAATGTTTATGTCAGAGCTACCCTCAGAAGTAAGGATATCATTCTTTATATCTGGTCCAGATTTAGCCATTTCTTTTGTCTTCCAAAAAACGCGGTGTGAACTTGCAACTTCATCTTCATCATCTGCCCCATTTTGCATATCTTCTTCATCTCCCACCCATTCTTCAGATGACTGAAGCGCTCGGATGACTTCTGGAGGCAAGTACTCATCATCATCATCGTCTCCAGAGAAATCAAATTCGCTATCATTGAGCATATCCGCAATCTGCTGTTCATCCATATCCAAGCTAACAAATATTCAATGTTTTAGCAAAACAAACTTTTAATCCGGAGGTACACATATGTGTACCAAGAATAGAAAGTAGTATTTCATTGTGAAAAACCACTAAAAATAAAAAACTTACCTTTTTCCACGTTTACTCAACAAGTTCACTATACAAAACTTCAAAAAGTACTAACCTAACTAAACAAATAAATTTTTATTAATTTTGTTTACAATTTTGGCAAGGCCTACTAGATATTTTTTTAAACTGTTAAATTCAAATGCAAAAACATTGCCTTCAACTTCTAAGCAGCACCATCTACTGATATTTTTTTTAAGCCCAGTAGCTTAAAGCAAGTAATAAAACTGTTGCTAGTGATCACACGATGCCGCTAGTGTTTAAAACTTGTAATAAGTTAAGGTACACATATGTGTACCCACGGTCTGAAGAGGATACAACCCAAATAAAAAAATTATTATAATTTGTAAATAAGTGATCAGATAAGAGCAAAATTTTACAAAAGTAAATTTAGTACGTAAGTCCTTGCCGCTCAGTAAAAACAAATTTAGAAACATAAATTTTATTTATTTAACATAACATATTTAACATACATACATACATAAAATATATATAAGTATTACAGGCAATCAAAGTATATTAACAATTATCACTGTAATCACTTTCAGATTCTACCAATGATTCATTCGCTGTTTTTATGTCGTTAAATCTTTTCTTTTCAACTAAATAACCTTTCAGATCATTTAAATCACTTTTTCTTAAAAGTATTTTCTGACTATGCATCGAAATTGCGGGCTCTGACTGCAAAATAAGATAATTTATGAGGTCTATCATGGAGGCAATCCTACACTTGGGAAATTATGTTAGTAAAGACGACAGCAATTGTAGTCAAAAACAAATGAAATTTCATTTAAAAAAAGGACGACTTACATTTCATTAAATTCAACTAACATTGTCATTTGTTTTTTAATGTTCAAAAAATGACTAACAATTGTAGTAAAAATGAACCACATGGTAGTAAAAAATACACAAACATTTATTTATTTTTATTTTTTTAAATAACAAAAAACAACTGTAAAAAATGAATGTAAAATCATAAAACAGTCATTTGGTGTGAGTTGTTTTTTTAAATGAACTACAAGGTTAGTTAAAAATTGTATTTGTTCTACAAATGACTTACATTTACATTAAAAATAATGAAACTGTATTACAACCCAAACAACTACATATTTTTAAAGCAGAAGTTCCCTGAGTGTACTTATTTTTCTCGTATGTCTTAATCTTGCATTTCTTAGAATTTTGTGACTTGATTCTATTGCTTCTTCTGATAACATTCCAATGGGAATGGTAGAATATTTAATAAAATCTATACCATGAACTAAAATTTTGTGCACAGTTGAAGGCATATAGTACCAAGAGTATAATTCAAAGTATAAAAGTGCAGTATCTTTTAAATGCTTTTCAAAACTTGATATATTTATATAATGACCACTTGAAAGTGTTCTTAAAATAATGGAAAAATTTTTTATTAACCTTACATCTACATTAGTAATCTGAGCTGAAAGTTCCACATTAGAAAAGAAGCGCCTTGCAGTATTGCCATCATTCGTTGTGCCATACCCCGTCTTAACCTTATCAACTATAAGACCCATTTCAGACTTTAATTTGGCTTGAATATTTCTCTTTTGCTCAGCAACCTGATCATTATTTTCTTTTCCTACCACTTTCCATTTCTTTATATGCTGTTTGTAAGAAATATGCAAAATGCATTCAAAACATTTGATCCATGCATGTAATGTCGACAATCCATACTGATAGCACTGCTCATTCACAGTCCTTTCGAAAACCGATAAGTTGTTCATTTCAGATGGCTTAGCTCGACATAAAGCACAAGTTGAACTACTACTGTTTCCAATTAATACATTTAAAACTGCACCATCTATCATCGTCAACTGCATTTTATAATGAACGTTAAGATTTTTGTTTTTTGAAATGTATTTATATGTATCTAGACCTTCAATTTCTGAATTTATGCTATCCCTTACTGATTGTTTTACATTTGGATTCTCCTTTGTAAAAATAATTTTAAGTGGTCTACATAAACTCCAAGATGAGTGTTTATCATTTTCCCAAACTACTTGATCATCTGCCCAATCCAACAAGCGTAAAGGAACGAAAGATGTAACAAACATAAATTCATCACTAGCTTCCTCATTTTCAAATTTTTGTTTGTATACACTATGACCACTACTGCCGTCAAATCCCCACTTGCATTCCAAAACTATATCATTTTCGGTATCAATATCATGAACATCTAAAATGCTTCTTACAGTTTTGTCTAAAATTTTTTGTAAGGGAACCTCTGCAGAAGTTTCTGTTACTTGAATGTCATCAGGTAAAATCGTTTTTTTTAGCATCTGCAATCATTTAGTATGACGGAAAGCAATCTTCGTGAAGAGCATTTACTACTTTTCTCATCATATTGTACTGCCTCATAGATAAATCCATATCAATGCATAATGCTAGAGCACTTTCAACAGAAATTTTCTTATTAGTATTTGAACCTGTTACCCTTTCTGCGGCTTTTTTAAGAGCTTCAGATGAAGTAGAAGCGACAAGTTCTTCCACTCGCCTCCTTTTTGTTCTCATTGAACCCTCCTCGTAGGAAACATTCGGTCGGTCTCTACCACTTGTATTGGCTTCCTAGTATAGTATAACACAATTTAGTTTTATTGCAAAACCAAAACTTTATACGGAAACTTACATTACAAATGAATTCACCAAATAATTCGCTATCTAGCCAGTCACTCAACTCAGTTTCAAATCTATCTCTCATGCGATGATATTTAGACCAATTGGTAGAAAATTTTAAAAGAGTAAGCCTTATTTTCTGTTGTTCCCTTTCTAATAATACTCGTTTAAAATGATTTTCTACAAAATCTTTAACATAACGCAGGGTCTGTTTTGGTTTATCTCTAGCCACAGTTGAAAAATAGTACGAATCCGCAACGAGGTTGACACTAAAAATCAATCACAAAAAGAATTCGGGCAATATCGGGCAGCTGAACTTTAAATATATTAAAATACATACTTGCAGCTAAAAAATACAAAAAAATAGGAAAAGTGTTATTTCTACTTTCTTCTAAATTCTCTACGAAAGTTCACGGTTGCTGAAAAATCTTGAAAATGCCTCACCATTATTTTTTTCTAACGGTATCTGACATATGATCAATATTTGTAAACAAACACAGTGTTGTAATTATAACTAGAAGCATCACTTACAACCCTGTTACAAATTTTGGTAGCCGTTATATTCAAATACTTAAATTCTTAGTATTATAAATGAACATTAAATTTGGGATTTTTCCATAAATTTCGTATGCTGTAAACAAATCTTAACTTTGAACCACTATAACTTTACAATTTGTAAACATTTTAAGATGATATTTTAGATATCATCTAACCAGAGTGTTAAAAAAAATAAATAAAAAAAAAAACTTTCAAATTCTAACATTGACTTTAACCATTTTTGGCCACCCTCGTGACACAGTGCGTTGTAGCGAAAACAGACCAGTGCCTCTGGTGGGAATCGAACCCACGCGCACTATTCAAAGATTAATTATTTCTGTTTTGTTTTTATTTTTGTCGTTTCTTTAAATTTTTTATTTTAAAAGTTTTATGAATTAAGTTAAGCTATTCATTCAATCATTGTTATTTAAAATGTTTGAGGTGCTTTAAGAGACTCTAAGTCTTATTATTACCAATAATTGTAAACCGACAAAAAACTAATTTTCTTGTGTAATTCATTTTTTTTTACACCTTTATGTCTGTATGACGATTTGTATTTCTTTATCATAATTATTTCCATCGACATTCTAGCAACATTGGATGCATGCAAAGCTTTGCAGCAACTTAAATGTCAAAATATAAGGTTGAAGTTTGACATTTAAGTATTTGCCATAATACTAGTTACTGTTATAGTTATAAACATTTAACATTGAAATACATGCAGATCTCTAACCCCCATATTCATAAAAATATTAAACAGCATATCAAATACATTTTAGTTAAACAACAAATTGTAGCCTTAAAACTGTATTCATAAATGAATAATAACTTTTACACAATGATTAAAATACGTATTTTAAGCTAATAATATTTGTATACACTCAAAAAAATAAGTTAGTAGAAAAGTTAGTAAAACGTCTTGTAAATCAGGTATACTATTTTTTAGCAAAATTTTTTGCTAAAATCGTGTTTTCAGCTAAAATTTTTGTTATACTTATTCAGCATTTAACTGTTTTATACTAATGCTTTACTAATATACTAATGTTTTACTAATTAATTTTGCTAAAAAAAAATTGTGCTGATAAGCACATTAATAGTGTGGACGACAACCAGATTGAAAGATATACGCAGAATGAAGTAGATGTCGCGGCATGTCAAGATATAGTACAGAAGAGGAAAATGATGCTAAAAAGTACAACTCTAATAAGACATATAAAAAAATCAACCATGGAAGACTTTTGTATCTGTTTTTCATACATAAAACAAAATTGAGGATTAAAATAACTTAAATTTTGCGTTGTCACCGGCTTGTGAAAATAATTGTCTATTAATTAAATAAAAGACAAAATAAAATATTTATTTATTTAAACTAAATGTTTATATGTGTGGTCAAATTGCAAACAAACATATACAGAAATGTAGACAGAGTAAAGTGAAAGACAAAGACACACATCTTAGGTAGATTTTTTTATGGTTCCTTTTTCTTATTGCAAAAAGGGTTGTTTTTTTCGTTTCGTTTGTTTTTGTTTATTTTTTCATTTCGTTTCTATAATTATCTTCGGCAGTTGCGATAGCATCATTTAAACGATAGCATCATTTAGACAACCATTGATGTAAGTAATTGAAAGACAATTTTTGTTATGTTATATATATTTATTTCTATATATTTTCAGATATTAAATAAATTCATGTCGTCAATGTGGAAAAATGAAAATTTTTATATTTCGTTATTATAGTAAATTATTTTTAAAAGAATCACAAAAATATGTTTTATGATTTTCAGCAAATAAATTAACTAAATTACAATTTTTCTACAAATTTTTTGCGTTTTTTTCAGTCTACTAAAACTCAGCAAAAAATTTATTAATTTTTACCAAGGCTTTTGTATTTCTAATCTACTACTTTTGCTGAATCTACAAATTTTGTTGCTAAAAATCAGCTCGCTGATTTTCAGCAAAAGATTTTGCTGACATTAGCAACTTTTTTGCAAGCATCCTCCTGACTAAAATTTTGCTGACTCAGCAAAATTTTTTGCTGACTTTACAAACTTTTTTTTTTTGAGTGTATGAATACATTGTTAAGGCTGACAATGTGTTTTAACTAAAATGTATTTGAAATCTGAATTAAGTTTTTTTTTTTATGAATTCGTTCGTAAATGTTTATGGGTTTCTAAGTGCTTGTCCTGTCAGGTTTTTTTGTTTGTTGTTTTGTTTGACATTTAAGTTTAAATTACCAATTTCAAAATAAACGTCAATGAAACATTTTGGTTTTATTAAAACAACTTCCTATACTGATATGAATTTTTAATAGACCAAGAAATCTACACACAGAGAAATAAAGTGCCAACCGAATTTAAAATTGTATTTTGTTGGTAACAACTAATAAATTCACTTAGTACAACCATATTTAAATTATATTTATGAATATTTAGGGTGTTGCAACTAAAATTCAGTTGAATTTATCAAACTTTGTTGTGAAAACCAATATTCAATTGTTCCAACCGATATCAGTCGTAGTAACAGAATTTCTGTTAGCGAATGGCTAAATTTTTCTCTGTGTGTATAAACTCTTTTTTATAGTCATTTTTAAATTAACAAAAGAAATACATATTCTAATAACATTTATTAAAACACAAGTAAACTCCATATATGAATATATATTACACTACTCAACAAATTTCAACTTTTTGCAAAATATATTTAATTTAATAGACTTAATTACGCCGAATCCAAATCAGGCAAACCAAGAAAACAATTTTTACAATTATTACAGCCGCAGATTGTTGAAAAATGTATCATATAGAGACAATCTGACAATTATAAGACACAAATAATAATACAATTTAAATGGAAAATCACTGATGACGCCTGTCCATAAAAAGGCAGAAACTAGTCTAGTCTGATTTAAAAATTAATAGTGTTTATGATTTTTTGAGAAAAACGTTTATTCTTCTTTCTAATTTTTTTAATTAAACATTACCCTAAATTCATTTTTGTATTCAAATTGCAAATTTCTTTTAAATATCCTGAAATATTTAGAAAAGAATAATATTTTTATATATATATATGAAAAAATGTTATTAGAATATGTATTTCTTTAGTTAATTTAAAATTGACTATAAAAGAGTTTATACACCCGGAGAAAAATTTAGCCATTCGGCAATAGAAATTCTGTTACTAAAACTCAAATTCGGTTACTACGACTGATATCTAGTTTTTCAAATTGTAATATTTGTTCCCTGAAGAAGTCACCCAATGTGGAGACGAAATATTGGAAATAAATAATTAATAAATAAATGATCTTAAGCTCGTTTAAACTAAGAAGAATAAAATAAAAGAAGATCGAAGAAAACTTAACATTTTTAAAATAATATTTTTATATAAAAAAAAAAAAAATTTAGGGTATGTAACTTAAATACAAAACCGCGATATTTTACAACGACAAATAAGATTTCTTTTTGCAATACTTAGACTCAGCGTATTAAAATGTATTAAAAAATATGTATTATAAAATTAATTTCTTAAAAAAAGTTGCAAATTCTTCAGTAGTAATATTAATATTACGAGGGCGGATCAATAAGTCCGTCACTTTTTGAATGAAACACTTTTAGCTCAATACACGTTTCTCCAATTTTTGTATCCCTTCCCAAAAATTGGATTTTCGAGGTCCATAAAATAGGCATTTCGTGGCCATATGGGATCGTTTTTTTTAAATCCTCGCGAAATCGGTCCAATAAGTTGGCATAATATTCGCCGTTTGTTGTTTTTCCCTTTTGAAGGTAATCGATGTGGATTATCCCGCGTGCAACCCAAAAAACAGACAGGCTTTCTTAAACCCAACTGATCATTTAAAATCGAAACCACACTGCCATATGAAATGTCTATGGTATCAACAATCTCACGCACTTTTACTCTTCGATTGGCCAACACCATATCGTTGATTTTTTCGACATTTTCGGGTGTATTGACCTCAATTGGCCGTCCAGAACGTTCAGCGTCATTTGTACTTGTGCGACCACAACGAAAGTCAGTAAACCAATTTTTTACAATTGAAATCGATGATGAAGAGTCCCCATAGTATTAATCAAGCTTTTCCTTGGTTTGATTAACGGTTTTTTTTTCGCAAAAAATAATGTTTAATGAGCACTCGAAATTTATTTTTTTCCATTTTTAAAAAAATCCACGAGGTTGTATGTTTTGAACAGCTGTTAAACACAAAAGAAATGACGTAACTTGCTCAAAACAATAGTCTATGAACAGGTGGTACTTCATGGGAGCAGTGTTGTATTTCATATATCTACGAGGGAAGTTCGAAAAGTCACCGACTTATTGATCCGCCCTCATATTATTTTTTTATGAAGAGAACTTGTTTTACTTTGGTATTTGAAGCAAGAGAAAAATAAGTTAAAATTTGAAGTGATTTTCTAAATAGTTTAGATCATTCACAATGTAACGTTAATATAAAAATCTATTCATTGAATTCTCTAATTTATGTACAATAATAAAATTATAAATTTTTTTAATATGCACAATACATATAAGGTTAAAACTAAAACAGTAAAATTTTAAACTTCCTTGCAATAATAGTGCGATGTCCGGTTACAAATACCGGCATTATTAAACTCAAATTAAAGATAATTTTGTATAGATTTATAATCTTAAAAAAAATCATGATCTTGCGGTATAATTTCAAAAAATTAAGAAAATTATAGAAAAAAACTGGGGTGAATGATATAACTGGTGATTATTAAATGATTATTAAAATTAATTGGTGATAATTAAATGATTAATGATTATTAAATGACTATTTAATAATTATTTTAATGTGCTGTATTTCTTAATGAAATGAATCTTTAAATAATATTTAGAATCTTCACTTTAACCCTTTATAGCCTCATGTAACATTACTGTAACAAACCCCAAAATCCCGAAATAATACATACTGAATTTATTTAGCTCGGTCAAATTTGTGTGACCCTACTGTGACATACCACTGATCAAATTAGTGCCAAAAAAATATCATAGATGGCGTAATTTTTTTATGACTTCCGTCAGTTTGTCCCTATTCGTATTTGCATAATATGAATAGGGACAAGTTTGAAAATTTAAAATTTTATAAAAAAATACAAAAAGTAAAAAAAATTGGGTTGTTTTTATGAAAACCTGTAGGTAAGTGAATAATATTTTTTACTTATTGTATACAATGCATATTTTTACATTTTTACATGAAAAAATTATATTTTTATGTTATGTAACAGTAACGTCACAATCCCTAAAATATCAAGTAAATAATAAATAAAGGATATTTTTTAATTTCTAAGTAATACCTTTTTTATTTACTTTAACCTTTCCCGTACCAAAAAAATTTTTAGTTTTTAAGTTCATGGGCTAAATAAACTTTTTTTAATTAATTTTTTTTTATTTATTTAAATTTAGCCTAATAAAATACAAACAAAATTCGCGAAAAAATTAATAAGCGTTTTTCTTAACTAAAAGTTTGAATATTAGATATATTCACATATTTAGGTAAAATATTGTTCTACCTCAGGTCCAAAAATCTAATATTATAATGTAGTTTTTTTTGTTGTTTTTTAAAACGTTTTATAATTTTCATGATAGACAATACAATTGTTCCATTGGCATCACCCAAATCTTCAGTTGTCTGTAATAGAAAAAGACTCAAACCGAGACATTCGATACAGCAGACAAAATAACCTCCATGAGAATCTTTTTGTTTGCCTCGCTGTATAAACTGCCTGATGTGGTGGATTAGACTAGAGTGGCACTATACAATCCAACTATCCTACCAGGTAAACAATTCCAAACGTCAGATGACGTCACTATTCGACCAACAAAATAACGCACCCTCCTGTCGGAGAGCCACGGACATTTGCAGAGAACATGCTCTGAGTTCACGGGTTCCAATTCACAAAACCTGCACGTATCCGTAGAGGATCGTCCCATCTTGTACAATTGATACGTAAGGCCACAGTGTCCCGTGAGGTAACCCATCACCATCCTTAGTTCGCCCCTCGTCATGTTACCCTGATGTGGTAACTCTAATTATAATATCAAACAGTTTGATATTATATATTATAAAAAGTTCTCCTAAGCTGCCCCTTTAAGTTATTATTTTTTTTTTTTGAAATTTGGGCTTGGTCTTATCCTCAGAGAACTACAGAACTGATACCTGTTTAAAAAGTTTGAAATTGAAGTGTGATTGAGAAAAATTGCTTTAAAGTCAGTATAAGAGTAGTTTCAAAGTAGTATATTTAAAAACCTGTAGATTTCCGCCACCGATATGAATAATTTTTTCTTTGTCGATTGAATTTACAATACTACACTTAGGAAATTATGTTGGTAAAGACGACAGCAATTGTAGTCAAAAACAAATGAAATTTGAAAAGGACGACTTACATTTCATTAAATTCAACTAACATTGTCATTTGTTTTTTAATGTTCAAAAAATGACTAACAATTGTAGTAAAAATGAACCACATGGTAGTATAAAATAAACAAACATTTATTTATTTTTATTTTTTTTTTAAATAACAAAAAACAACTGTTAAAAATGAATGTAAAATCATAAAACAGTCATTTGATGTGAGTTGTTTTTAAATGAACTACAAGATTAGTTAAAAATTTTATTTGTTCTACAAATGACTTACATTTACATTAAAAATAAAGAAACTGTTTTACAACCCAAACAACTACATATTTTTAAAGCAGAAGTTTCCTGAGTGTATAAGCATGGGCTATTATCCAAAATACATATTTAAAATTGGGGTTAACATTTCTATTTTATAACTTTATGGCACATTAATAGGATTTTACACGATAATAAACCACTATTAAGGGACTTAAAATTAGTTTGCATGAATCACTTTCTTTACGGGACGCAAAATCTACGGCGGTTTAAATTTTAAAATTAAAAAAAAATCCCAAAATTATGTTTTTGGATTGAATCCAAAACTGTTATTAGTATATTTTGGCGTTTTCATGGAAATTTACTCCACTTTTTGTGTTTTCTAAAAAATCTTATTTAAATTTTGTGGCGTGTCAATTTTTAACTTAAAATTGCGATATTTAAGAATGATAATTTGTTTTGGAGATTACTTTTGAGCTTAACGTAATCAGTTGAAGAGAAAATGTATTTTCTACACGATAATTCTAACTATGTGGAGTTTTTTTATTACTTAATCAATTTCATTTGGTTCATAAAATATTTATTTCCCTTGGTTTTGTGTTAAAGAATTGATAAATCGTACAATCGCAAAACGTGTTTAGATAAAAGAGCCAATTTTTTAGCACACAGTCCATTTTGAAAAAAATTTGTGATGGCGATCAATTACATGCGTTGCCACTATTATTTATAGGCAAACACAAATTATGCAATTTTCAAAAAGTCTATTTAATTTTTGCATTTAAATTTTTTTTGTATGCTCCTCTGATTTTATATGGCCTATTTAAAACTAAACAGAAAAAACAGAAAAACAGATTTTTGAACAAAACTCACTCCCATGTTTTTAAACTTTTGTGACGGAAGCATAACTCCAACTTTGCATAATTTACGAACCATTGTTTTGAAATTTGTATTCAATGAAGAGGCATCAGTGCCCGGTACAAAAAAGCCACATATTTTAAAACTAAAAAATTGTTTCAATTTTCGACTACAATGTATTTTTTTGTTAGGTGATGAATCTATATACCCTGTTAAAAATCTACATATATGGATAACCTTGCTTCATATATGTCCACATGCATCCATATATGATTCATATGTGCTCATGAACCATTCTTATATGTTCATATAAGGAATCATATGTATTCATCTGTGTGTAACGAGAATTGATTTAATATATAATCATTCATGTCTATACATTTCCTTACATGGTCATATGTGTAAAGTAACGAAAATTGAGGTAATATTTATATATATGATTATATATGAACTCTTATGAGCATATGTGAATCTAATATGGTGGTATATGGACATGTATGACTGTGAATCACTTCATATATGAGCATCGATGAGTTCATACATGATCAAAAATGGAGGCATATATGTTGGTTTTTAACCGGGTATATAAAATTAGTTCTCTGGTTGTTTGTTCGCTATATATATTTTTATTTTTTTTAATAAATTAATAATTACAACTAAATAAATTAATAATTTACAATCGTTTTAACAAAAGATTTTAAGCTCGAAGAAGAATCATATATAATAAAAGAAGATCGAAGAAAATTAAACATATTTAACGGATTTCTCTGAAATTAGGTATACTTAATCATATTAATTCAAAGAAGGGCGCCTTGTGCTTTTTTTGTGCAGACCACGC
The DNA here is from genome assembly GCA_021234595.1 of Delia radicum. Classification (NCBI taxonomy): domain Eukaryota; kingdom Metazoa; phylum Arthropoda; class Insecta; order Diptera; family Anthomyiidae; genus Delia; species Delia radicum. The sequence continues at coordinate 181,769,313 of CM037852.1, read as the reverse complement.
CCACTATTTATATAAAAATATGAATTTGTTATATACTAATGAAATTCTTGATTTCCAACGAGTTTCGCTCAAACTTGCTGCACATATTCTTTATGCCTCAGCAATGGTCACCATATACTCTATATCACCATATACCTACGTTTACGCCCACTTTTTTCTTAATTTGTGAGTTCATTATTTTTCTTTAGATAAAATATTTGTTTCTTTCTGGAACTTGCTCAAAACTGGCACAGGTGATCCTCAAACCCCAGACCAGATGGCCATATACCTGTCATCGACCACACCTACCTTTACGCCCATTTTTTTTTTTTTTTATAATTTTTAATGCATTTTTCAATGTAGATAAAACAGCCGTGCTCACCATATACTCTATATTGGCCACGCCTACTTTTACACTTACTTCTTTCTTAATTTGTGAGTTCATTATTTTTCTTTAGATAAAATATTTGTTTCTCACTGGAACTTGCTCAAAACTCAAGACCTCCACATACTTTTTATTGACGGAAATTTTTTTTGTTGCAAATTTTATGTTTATTTCACTAAATTTGTTTCGTTTTTTTAACTGATTTCTCTCGAATTTACTTCATATTATCATGATATCCCTTGTAATGCAGCCATATATTGTTATCGACCACACCCATTTTTACGCCCACTTATATTTTTATATATGCCATACAAGTTTTTATTAATCTGGTAAATTTTTCCTAAAACATGTGAAATTTGCATAGTCCACACACATTATTTGATTTTCTTATGGATTTTGTTCAAATTTAGCACACATAATTTTTACACCTTGGGCGGGGTAAGCAAATACTTTTCATTGACCGCTCCCATTTAAAGGCCAACTGTTTTTAAATTTATAAATGCATGGTTTACTACGGATTTTCGCATTATAAATTGTTACTCTTCAGCAGATGTCGCTTAAATTAGACAAGTTATAAAATTTATAGACTCCAGTTTTGATGTTCCCTAAACAAATTTATATTTTTCACCAAATTCCGCTCAAATTTTAAAAAAATTCGCCATTCAAAAGATCGTCTTATGTTTTTATATGCTTTAAGAATAAAAACGGGGCACAGTGCAATGTGTGAGGTGGTAGCGGTCAGAGTGGCGACAGAAGCAGACGCGTCGTTCGCATTGTAGTCGGTAATAATAAAGATAAGGAATATGTATTTTTTTAAGTATTTGAGTCCCGTGCAAGACCGGGTACAAACAGCTAGTTTGCTGGTAATAATCGAAAATACAACATTTTAACAGTAAACAAGTTGTAATTACACAGTACAACAAATGAAGACTTTTGGAAAAATGCACGGACTCGACAGTATAGGTTCGATTGTACTACCAAAGATTAGTAAAACCCTGTACTCGGTTTGGCCAGTTTGACTACCAATTTTATTTTATGGACCTCAAAAGGTTTTGAAAATCAGTGCACCACTCTCAAAAAGGCGTCCTCAGTTTTTGGCCAACAGCTAATTCAGACTTGATGATATTGCTTAACTATATTTGGCAATAATGTAGTGAAGAGTCTACTGAACAAATTTTATAAACATTTTAAATGCAAAAAAACATTTTTCCTGCACTTTTTTGAAGAAATATAGGAGAAAATTATTTTTTTTTTCTGCTTTTTTCAGCATAACTCACAGGGACTCATAATTTTTTAAAAACAATATATGACAAAATTGTAGCCATTGTAAATCTGAACAACTTTTGTGAATATATCAATACAATCTGAATGTGTCTAGGCATCCGAAATAGCTTACAAATTCCACTTTGTACCTTATAAATAGTCGTTTTTGACTAGACTACACTTTTATTTAATTTTTGTTTACTTTCTTTAATAACAAAAAAAGTATGATGATTTTATGCACATAAAATGTTTATAAAATTTGTTCAGTAGACTCTTCACTACATTATTGCCAAATAAAGTTAAGCAATATCATCAAGTCTGAATTAGCTGTTGGCCAAAAACTGGGGACGCCTTTTTTAGAGTGGTGCACTGATTTTCAAAACCTTTTGAGGTCCATAAAAAAAATTGGTAGTCAAACTGGCCAAACCGAGTACAGGGTTTTACTAACCTTTGGTAGTACAATCGAACCTATACTGTCCAGTCCGTGCATTTTTTTCACTGTTGATCAATGTTATCTAATAAAATGTATGTTCTGAAATGTCCTATGTATTCCTAACATCTTAATCCTAAAATATAATGCATTGATATTTGTATATTGTAAAAATACAGAAAAAAAAAAATATATTACAAATATTCCAGATCCCATGAGGGCGTATTACATCAAGGCGCAAAAATTTTGTATGGATACAACCACCAATTTTATTGCCTCAATATGATGACGTTATAAAGCAGTGCTAAAAATAATAACTCCCCAACAAAATATTGAAACCTAAAGTTTTATCATGTTTTTAACTTTGATAGAAGTTTTCAATGTTTTGACAACGTTAAAAATTTTCACTTTTAAAATTTTTTGTTTTTTTCTGAAGTTTATTTAATTTGTAACAATATTTTGGCTTACAGCGATTGATAATTAATAAAAAAAACAATTAAATTTTTGCGAAAAAAGTTTTTTTTTCAAGTTTACAGTGTATTGTAACCCACTGTATATTATTTATGTTATTGCAAAAACTGCAAATGACAAAAAAAAAAAAAAAAAGTTTGGACTGCTTTAAATTCAGCGTAGCCTGTTAAAAAAGATTTCTTGAAAGCCAGTTTTTTTGGCCGTTGAGTAGTGTTATATAAATTTTATTCAATATATTTGATGACAATTTTATTGAAAAGGAATTTTGTGGCTTTTTGATTAGTTTTTTTTATGACGCAAACGTAAAGTAGCAATAAAACCTAAAACTAGTTCTTTATTTCAATTATTAACAAAAAAAAAAAAAAAAAAAAAAAAAAACAGAAAAAACCTGAACAATTTAAAGAAAAAAACCCAAAAAAATTAAGTTGAAATAAATCTTTAGAATTATGATGGTAGGCATTAAAATAAATGAATCATTATGGATTTAATATAAAAAAAACTGAATTAAAATTACCATGTCAATGGTAATTATTACTTTGTATGTGTTTAGATGAATGGATTTCATAAGAAACGCGATTAAAGCTGCCTAATGACCAGTGTTGCCATAATTTGAATGTTAAACAAATATGAAAAAACGAAAAAATAGTGGTAGAAAGTGCTAGATGGTGAAAAAAAGTGCTACAAAAAGTGTTAGATTTTTTTTAGCATATATCTCTATATAACACTTTGTACTTTCGATTTGTAAATGGATCTTTAAGATCCCGTTTCTTTGTGTTAAAAATATAAGATATTTTTTTTTTCCAAATGTGAAACCACAAAATTCAATGTGTTGTATTTAAAAAAGGCAATTTATGTTTTCATTGATTTAAATTTGGATATTTTGAATATAATTATAGTTCAAATATTAAAGGATATTTTAATATTTAGATCCATAAAACATTTCCTTTTTTAATATAAAATTTTAATTCTTTAGATTTATTGGTAAATTTGGTAACCTTCGAACATAAATTGGTATCGATTTATTGACTATAACCAGGGCAACAAGAAATATACTGTATCATGTTTCTTCCTGTGCGTAGTATTAAAAATAGGTAGATATTTATCCATTTCGGTACAATTGACGAATTCTGGCATTGCTTTATTAGGAAACGTTTTTGCATATTTTTCTGTTAATAGAATATTTTTTCGATTCTTCAGATTATGTTTTTTAGACTTATATTTTAGATAGAGTGATTGTTTTTTTTTTGTAGGCGAAACTATTATTCGATTTTAACTGAAAATATTTTATTCAAGGGATAAAATCTCCGAAAAGTGGTTGGTTGTTGGTATTAAAAGTAATGTAGAAGATGATATTTTTTCAATATTGATAAAGAAATCCAATAGTTCGAATGATGTGACTGTGTTTTTTGGGTAATTTTATATATTTTCTGTTTAAAATATAGTCTAATTATTCTGATGATGAATTTTAAGTACTTACAATTTATATTATTGAATAATGATTAAATTTTGTTGTTACAATGGAACTCCAACCAATTTATTCTCTGTGTGCATATTTAATAAATATTGACACATTGATTTGTGTATGTCAAACTAAATTCTAATAATGAGTTTAAGCTTTGTTCGAAAGCTGGTTTAAAATCGAGTTAAATCCAGTTACAAATCAACTTTATTTACATTATAAAATTTGACAGGCAAACTAGATTTTGGCTTGACAACAACAACAGCAACAACAACAACAACAACAACAACAGCTACAACAACATTTTGTAAATAGAACAAATAAAATAACCTGAAACTGAAAAGTTGTCCAAAAAGTTATTAATTTACTGACGGAAGATAACATTTGCAGCGATTATGAAAGAAACAATGTTAATTTTGCTAAAAAAAGTGTTTTTATTGGTGATGACTTTTTGGAAGCATGATATTACTTTTTGTTCTTCTGGTCAATGTTTTTTGCACAAATTGTCTTAGCCGGAAACTTGTCCTTCAATTTGAATTTGTCTTTTGCCATTTTATTGGGTTTAACACTTGTGTTATTAAGTTTTCCTAATCTAAATATTTATTTTTATTTGTTCGCATTTTTTTTTTTGCACAAAGTGATGCCACATTTTGCGAATTTTTGTCCCAAAATGTTGTATTGCTACAACCTTATTTTCAACGTTGTTTTAAACTAGATTGTCCGACAATATAGTTATGAATTTTTATGGAAAATCTGGATTGAAATTACGTTTCATAACCAGATTGTCACCAAAATCCAGTTTAAATTAGATTTCAGTTATAATATAAATTTACTATAATTGTTTTTTGTAATTTTTCTTTTGTTAATATAAAAATATGCTTGTAGCTTATTTTACTTTCCTAATTTGCATCAATGTAAATTTAACAAATCATGTTTTTTTTTTAATAATGTTCATCAATGTAAATTTAACATAGCACAAACTTGAATAAATTCCCATAAAAAAGCTAGTGCAATTTAACAAATATGCGGTTTAGCATATTATCCAAGCATTTTCGCCTTTATATTGCTATTAGTTCAACACTAAGGACATTTTGCACCGAAAGGCTTTTATGAAAACACACTAGTATTTTTCTGCGTGTGCAAGAGTTTGTTTTTAGTTTGATAAATATATATATAATTCACATCTGTAAAAAAAATTGTGAAAAATATATTCGGAGCTAAAAGTAATCGTATTACTTTCAAAAAGTGCTATCTAGCACCTAGCATTTTTATTTTTTATAAATTTTAAGTTCTAACTCACAAAAAAGTGCTAGATCTAGTATTCATTATGCTAAAATGGCAACCCTGCTAATGACGCATGTTAAAGTAAATTTAAATTGAAATTAACAGCAACAGCAGAACAAAACAGCAACATGATTAAACATGTTCAAGTACTCTGGCAACATAAAACTCAAAACAACAGAGACCATACAATATAAGGCGATCAAGATTTAAATGTTATAGATTCCGAACAAAAAACGTAACAAAAATTCATAAAACTGAAAGCACACAAAAAAAAAAACACCACCGTTTAACAAGGAAACTACACAGTGGTGTTACCCTTAATGAAACTTGAATATGTTGCGCGGGACAAAAAATTATAGAACAAACAAGTTGTTTTAGATCCATAATCCCACGTTTAAGGTATCAAATTTGAGGGCAAATCTGATACTATTTTTAGCTTTTTTTGTGCTTTGCCATGTCGGTTTCAAAGGAAATATATACAACTAAAGTATCAAACGAAAGGTATTTCTAAGATCTATCATATTAAAATGTTTTCAAACAAAGAAGTCTTGAACAAAATTAAAACCCATTTCAACCCCTTAAAAATGAAAATACGCAGGCATATTTTTTAGTAAATGTTTTTTTTTTTTTTTTTTTTAATTTTGTCCCCTCTATTCGCCTATCCAAATTTCATTAATAGTTGTGGGTTACACCACTGTGTAGTTTCCTTGTAAGTCGTTGTTTGGTAGTTTGCTAGTTTATCTATTTGTATGTTGCGTACTTATACCCAGTCAGCCAGAGAGTCTGTCTATAGGTTGGTCGTTCACTTATTTAGTTAGTTAAACCACTCTATGATCTTTTGCTTACATCCCAATTTTGTTGGAACCACTTAAAGCCACAAAATAATCTTAAGACCTAAAAACACTAATACACCAACATGCGACTCACTCCATGTGACATAACAACTATGAGGAGAAGAAGAAGAGGAGAAAAACAAACAGCAGCTCGTTTAAGCCAACTAAGCCAGTAAACTCATTCAGCTATAGTGCAATGATTTTTTTTTTTTAAGTTTACTATTATAAATTTGTTTACCATCCCTTATAGCAAAAGGGGGGAAATGTTAAGTTAATCGTTACATTTGTAAAATCCTAATTATTTTTTTTTTTATTAATTCCTTAACTGTCAATATAAATTTTAGGCGAGAATCATAAAATTGAGCACAAAAGAATTAAATTTACAAAATTTTTTGTGACATGATAATATAAAAAAGTTAAAGTAATTTCACTTTAATCAATTGAATATAGAAAAAATAAGTAATACATTTTTGAATTAGACCTTTACCCAGCAGAAACATGGTAATGACAGTTTATTACCATATAGATTACCAAATAATGATAGGTTAGTACCTTTTGCATTATTTTGAAATAAACATTTTAAACATTTCTTTTTAAAAAAAATTAACTTAAATATATATAACCACTAATTTTCGAATCCTAGGTAATCACTTATTCTATCATTGTAAGTAACCATTTATTCCTTCTATTAAAGTAACCACTTATTCGTTCACTATGAGTAACCAATCAGAGAGGGTAATGACCACCCATGAATTTTTGGACTTTGTGAACAAAAGTAATTAAGCGAGTAAATGGCCTGGCAACTACTGAAACCAATAGTGCGCTAATTACAAGAACCTCTGTTTTTGCTGGGTACCCAGTAAAAAACGCTGCTTACATGCAAGCAGGTTTGTAAGGGAGTAAGCCGAAAAGAATCCCTTACAAACCTGCTTTCATATGCTATGATTTTTAATGGCGAACTCCCACTTGGAAGCAGTACTTTTGGTCAAAATATTCGCTGATTTTAGCACTTATAAAAAGCTGTGATTTCATGGCTTGCAGCAAAATCATATTTCATGTCTATATTATTACGATTAAAAGTAATAACATGAAAATACCATACAAAATTTATTTTACATAAAATGCTACAGGTATTATTTTTTATTTAATTTTTGACATATAATATAATCATTTTATTTTTTTACCGCTCCACGAAAACACAATCGGAATTGGTACAGATCGTTTTTAATACAGGATATGAAACTTTCTGCATTACAAACCGCATCCTTGTAAGGGATTAGCGTAAGCTACTTACAACCTGCATCCTTGTAAGGGAAAAAGTAAGCTCAAAATTTGTTTATTTTTATGTGACAAAGCCTTTACAAAAAATAAGCTTTAAATAAAAAAATTGTTTTTTTTTTCAATATAGTTTTTTTTAAGTTTTAAGGGCAAATTTTAACTAAAATAGTTCCGTAAGACATAAAAAATTAACAGGCTTGTTAACGAGCCACTCTTACAATTCATTTTGCCAAAAAGTTCAAAACTGCAGTTCAAAATATGCAGTAAAAAATAACTGAGAAAATTCTACGGTATAAAATTAATGTAAAATCATAGAACAGTAATTTGATGTGGTTTGTTTTTTTAAATGAACTACATATGTATGTAGTCAAAAATTAAATTTCTTCTACAAATGACTGTTTTTTCACTTAAAAACAAAGATACTGTATTACAACTCAAACAACTACAAATATTTACAGCAAAGTACCCTGAGTGTACGTTTGCTTCGTTTAGAAATTTTTTGACCAGAATTGATATATTGTCTAGTTTATGCATAATGCTAAAATCAAGGAATATATAGACTAGGAATAACATTTTTTGCCTTGGAAAATTTGATCATGTGTACCGGTTCTCTTGTCGTGTATTGAAAATCTCCTTTAGTAATTACCTTAAGTTCAATAACCTTATACTTTTTCACAAGATTATTATGACGAAAGAACCAAATTGCCTTTTTGAATGCTTACAGTTTGCAAGATCGAATAGAGAAAACTATATTATACAAATCCGTCACCGGGACCATGAATCTGAGTTTCAATTTTTTATTTTTACCATTCGTCTCTTGAACCGACTACATAGGGATACTCAAAGCTCCAGCAACGCAATACATTTTAGGAAATTAAGAATTACGTTATTAATATGCAATGTTCTGTTTAACTTGTCTGATTCTAATACTGTAATTTATAATATATTGTATCTTGTTGTATTAGAAATTCAAATTATAATATTTATTGTATACAAAATACAAATACAAGTTGAAACAGCTAGGACAGGTGGATCATTTGCTGGTTAAACTGCTACATTTTCCTTATGCGAACAATCGTTTTACAACCAGAAGATCCAGCTGTTTCAACTTTCAACTCTACATATTTATTGGTATTTATTTATTTTTTAATTCATGCAATTTATATGGATATAACTAAAAAAGTAAAGTGTTAAACTTCTTTGCAATACCAGTGATATCCTGATGCAAACACCGACATGACTACACTCAAATTAAACACAATTTGTGGACATTCATATTATTAAATATGATTTTGCGACAAAATATAAGAAAAAATGGGGTGAATGATGTTTATATCAAAACACTCAGGGAACTTCTGCTCTAAATATTTGTAATTGTTTGAGTTGTAATACAGTATCTTTTTTTTTTAGCGAAAAAAACAGTAATTTTTAAAAGAAATATTAGTTTTGACTACATATGTAGTCCATTTAAAAAAATAAACCACCTCAAATTACTGTATTATGATTTTGCAGTAGTTTTTTTTATTTAAAAAAATAAATGTTTGTTTAGTTTTTTTGTTTTTATATACATCGAGACTATTTTTATGTTATTTTCAATATATAACGAGCTTTCAACCTCTGTATATTTACAAAATTAAGCAAATCAAACGTATTAGCTAGGTTGATACTAGTATTTCGATCTGGCTAAAGATCTCATCAGAACCCGAAGTTTTAGAAAAGCTAGAGCCTCGATAATAGGCAGAACTTTAACAAAAAAACCTTTTAATAATCAATTTTGCTCCATTCTTGTCTTCTTAGTAATCAAGCACGTGGTTAGGGTCCTAACAAGCATTTCAAGTTTACAAACAAAACAAGCACACACACACAAACATACAAACAGAGGGATCATTAACAAAAACACACATCCCAACGTATCGTACACACACTTTTTTGTGAGTATGATAAAATTTTTTTTTTGTAGACGTTATTTATAAATTTTTTTCCTTTTTAATTTTCAATAAATGCTTTAATTGATATAATCAATGCCGTGATAGATGCGAAATCAAATTAAATATTAATTGATTTAGTAAATTTTTTAATTGAAACCCGTTTTTAGTTGTTTCTGTGTATGCATGAATGTAAAATTAAATTGGTTAAATAAATATTTTAAATACATTTCCCTCATTTTTAGGGTATCCATTATTCGATTAAGCCTTATATATCACTTCCAGTGCTTTTTCTATACTTTGTTTTGCTATTTTTTTTTTACATGTTTTAGTTTTAAAACCCACAAAATTTTAATCTTCACTTTTGCTTTCATTTATAACCAGTTTATTGTTTTGGTTGTGAAAAAATATAAACTTTGTTTAAAGTGTGAAATAGCAAAAAAAAATTAAAACAAAAGAATAAAAACAATATCAATACTACTACCATAATCCTAACATTTATAAAAAAAATTTATTGCAATTCATTGAAATTCATTACAAATTGTTTATTGTTTGGTTTTGTTTAACCCTAGACGGTTTAATAGCAGATTATGTGGTTTAATATTAAGCTAAAAAGAGGTGTCGTTATAATTGAATTTAATGTGGTGATTAAAATTAAAGTTTAACTTAACTTTTAATCGAAAAAGTTAATATATATGAGCTATTTCAGAAAATTTCGACACCTGTTGAAATTTACTTTAGATGCCTCTTATTTTGCCAAATGAATTTGAATTGAGAGAAACAATGGACAGGGTTAGGTAGACTATACCCAGCATAAAAAATACCGAAGTACTTGTTAATGGATCGCATTTTTAACATCATACAAGTAAACAATTTTAAAAACAACTAATTTGAACCGTACAACAGAAACTGATTCATCCTCAGACAATATTTGTTATATTCGAAAAAAGTTGTTTAAGAGTAGTTAAAGTAGTAACAACATGGGACACAGATAATTAACTCTGCTCAACATGGGTTGACTCTACTCTTAACATATAATATTACGATAACCCAATTAGAGCAATAAATAGAACGAAAATGGTAAAAAACCCAAATAAATTAACCGTTTTCCGAAAAGTATTTATTTTTTTTTGTTTTTTTTTTATTTTTTTTTAAGAGAAGCAACACTCAGGAATTTTTAAAAGAGAAGCAACACTTTTTCTATTAAATTAATGTGTTGCTTTCTTTGGAAAGGGGATAGTGGAGAGATGAAAGATGGTGAACGATGAAGGGCTTCAAACATGGCAACACTGTAATTGCGCGAGATGATAAGTCTTAGAACAGTTGTGGCTCGACACCTGATGTAGAGTTGTCGAATTTATTGAAGCTTTTTGTTTCATAGCCCTGATTCATTATTTTACTTTGGTGAGGTTAAGTGCTATGGGAACACCGAAGGTGGTTGCAGCGATACATATAAGTGATAGAAAACTCATACCTATTATTTTTCTAAATTTATGTTGTCGTCACCGGGAATTGAACCCGGGACCATCTGTGTAAAGACCGGTGCTTATGTAGTTACCAACAAATGAAATTTCACTTAAAGAAAGGATGACTTACATTTCAGTAAATTCAACTAACATTGTCATTTGTTTTTTACTGTTTAAAAAATGAACCACAATTGTAGTAAAAACTAACCACATATGCAGAAAAAATTATTTAAATAAAAAAAACTACTGTATAAAATGAATGAAAAATCATAATACAGTAATTTGATGTTGTTTGTTTTTTGAAATAAACTACAATTGTAGTCAAAACTGAAATTTCTTCTACAAATGAATGTTTTATCACTTAAAAATAAAGAAACTGTATTACAACTCAAACAACTACTAATATTTACAGCAGAAGTTCCCTGTGCACTAAATTGTGCTATAATATCAATAAAATTTACAATTATGACAAATTTAAGATTTTTGATATACAACATTTTAGGCTGTTCTCCAGCGTAAATATATCAGTTCCATTTAATTTAAAATTTTTAATATTTTTTTCCTTAAACTATAATTATTTTAAATAATTAAATTTGTACAGGCTCATAGGACCATGAATATAAAGTGCTATCTGTCTAAAATTTTAAACGTAATCTTTTAATGTCTATTTCTACCGATCCCACCTATCGCCGTATTCAAATTCCAAAAGCATTTTTCATCGCTCCTCTCTAATGGAGTTTTTTGTTTTTTAACAGAACGCGAAATGGAGCGAAAACGTACGATACCTTAACGTCAATATACAGGGCGTTTAATATATATAACGTGAACTTTGGTTTATAATTATTACCTAAACTATTGAACCGATCGCTAAGGTGTCTTCGGCAGATTAACTCACCTGTGTCTTATTTATTGATGGATGCAACATAAAAAGGCGATGTTATTAAATGTCGTTGAATATATCAAACTATGTAGTTGTCTAGTGTTTATAATGTAATTTTTAGAAACTTTTAAAAATAAGCGGAAAAATCTTTGGGTAAAAATTAATCTCCATTAAAGAATTTTTTTTTGTTCCATTAACATAGATAAATTGCAACAAAAACTATATTTCTTGTGGATATTATATAGAAAAAATTAAGATTGTTGAAAAGTCCAAAAACTAAAATTTCTTTTTTAAAAAACTAATCATTTGGGGATATGTATTTTAGCTATAAACTTCTACAGTAAAGGTCCCTTTGGGGCTATAATAACAAAAAAAAAAGACATTTTTGATAAAAATAACATGAACACTAAGATGTCGATCTTCGTTCATTACACCCGCAGTTTTATTATAAATGGTTCCAAATGGAAGAAATCGGTTTGCCGCAGGACAGCCGAAAATGGACCATTTTAGAAAAAAGTGTATTATTATTAAAAATTCCCAAATTCGAAATTTCGAAAAATTTACTTTTTATTTTAATTATAATTATTTTTATGTTGTCGTCACCGGGAATCGAACCCGGGACCATCTGTATAACAGTCCAACGCTCCAACCATTACACTACAATGCCCACAACGCTCCACACACCACATATAAACTTATTCTGATATGGAATTCTGACTTCATCGGATATCATTAACCCAGTTTAGCCAAGAATCCAAAATGACCTACGAATACAGTACGTTTTTTTTAAATTAATTTTAAAATTTTTTTTAAATTCCAAATTTGCAGATGTCGCACAGTGGTTCCAAACACAAAAAACATGGTAATAAATATAGATGTTTTAAACTACTGGTCCAATCGGGAAATGGTGTTCCCAAAAATTGAAAAGCGGGAGCTAACCTTTAAGGAAAATGTTTCTGTGGTCACCCTGTTTTAACACAGGGTGTGCTACAGGGTGTCAAAGTTGACCATCTCGAGTATGAAAGAGCTTTAAAGGGGTATAACTTCTATAACCATGCATCGATTTTAGTGTTTTTTGGACTTTTTTAAATCTAGGTTACGAGACAAAGCAAAAACATGCTTCATGTACCATAGTAACTCTTACAGTTAAAAAAATATTTCACTTTGAATTTCAAAATCTTCATTTTTCGCTTTGACTTTTTTAATAGTTTTGCCAATAGATTATTCATTTTTCAAAGAAAATGCTCAAAATTTTTTCAAGTCATTCTAATGACCTTTCTTAAACTCCTAAAGAAAACTTTTTTGAATTATCTTAAGCCGTTTCGCAGTGATACTATTTTAAACTCAAAAATTAAAAGTGTGTTCTGAAAAATGGGGTTTTTTGGTCAGATAAGGGGTAACTTCACACACCTTTATATATATTTTGCTGATATTTTTTGGATTAGTTTTTTACATAGTTTGATAGAGTAGACTTCAAAAATGCTTAATGGTATAGTTTAAAGCATTTTTGGATATGCACCCTACGTCCAGCATTGGTCGAAAATGATGAATTTTTGAACGGAATTCTATGTTTATGACCGTGATAAAAAAAAGTCACGCCACTTAGAGACGATTTGAAATTTTTATACTGTAAAGAGATTTATTCTAATGAGTTTGCCACTTCATTTGCCGCCGCCCGCTCAAAAACGTAGCCTGGAGAGCAAATTTTGTGGAAAAAGTCATTTTTTCAAAAGCCTTTTTTTGATTTATAAAAAAAGCGTACTTATATTATCAATTTCAGCAAGATTTTATTTTATTTTTAATAAAACGTAAATAATTGTCCTACATTCCAAAAATCTTTTCGATATTGCTTATGGTTATTTTTACATAAAACATCAAAGTTCAATGTAGTATATCTAACTATAATTAATTGTACATTTATTGGCTTTTGTTTTCGGTAATGTTAAAAAATTTAAATAATTTCAGAAATTTTTTTACATATTATTAAATTAGACTTAGTTATCAATTCAACGATGCATAAATCGTTTATCTAGTGTAATAAATGAATTCAAACTATTGCGCTTAAATCAGGCATTTCAGGTCAAATTGCAGTATTTAACAAATTTATATATTCAGGTATACAGAGCGTGTTGCATTATATTTCTCTAAAAGGGTTACGGGTTTTTTTATTTTTTTAATACTATTTCAAAAACCTAATAAGATATAAATGCAGGTAGAAAATGCGTTTTATGATGTAACATTTGCATAATATATTGTTCTAATTTTCCATATAAAACAGGTAAATAACTACCATATATTCATTTATTTGAAAGACAAAATAATGTTTTTTTTTTGTTCTAAAGATAAGGTTTTATTAAATTTAACTGGTACAGTAGTAATTGTGCTAAAAATATGAATATATTCCTAAGGACTACACATTTTCTACAAAGTAGTCTGAAGTATCAAAAGTTAAAAGGTCGTTTATATGCATAGATTCAGAATCTTCCTTTTCAATGTCTATGCTTATTTTTGGTAACCATTTTGTTCTTATGGAGTAAAGTACTGGATCCGATGATATTAATAAAAATTCCATCAAATCGGAATTTTGAGCTATTCTGGAGCACTTACGTGTGTTAAAAAGCCTAAAATGTTTGACGTCTCTATTTCTGGCCTCCTGGGCTTCTTCAGTCAGTTCGCCTAAAGGCAACATACTGTTTTCTATTATTTCTTTGGCATGAGCTAATACTTTATGTACTGTTGGTGTCATTGGCCTCCAAGAGTACATGGTGAGTATAATGTCTTTTGTTTCATTGGCAAAGAGTTTAAATTTAGCCACATTAATAGGTTTTTTACTGTTAATGACTGCTAATATAACTTTAAAACGTTTTAGTAGGTTTTTATCGAGACCCGTAATTGAGGAGGTAGTTTCTGGATCTTCGAAAAAACGCCTTGCTGTATTTCCGTCATTGGAACTTCCAAACCCCTGAAGGGGCGTATCAATGATTAATCCAAGTCTTAATTTAAATTCATCTTGAATTCTTTTCTTCTCTTCTTTTCTCATGTTGTGTAGATCAGTGTTTTTGTTTACGGAAAGGCTTAGGTTTCCTGGAATAAGGCGGTATTTGAGATCGTATGCGAGGTGTAAACAATATTCCATAAATCTTATTCTGGCATGAAGTGGCGATATCCCAAACCTCAGAGCGTTTTCGTTCATAGAAATTGTATCACTATCTTCATGAAACTGTGAACTTAATTTTCCACATATATTACATTTCCAAGTAGATGTTGTGTCTGTAATTGCATTTGCAACTTTTCCATCAATCATTGTAAGTTGTGGTTGAAATGAAACTTTAATAACTTGTCCAGATATTTCCACGTAAAGTGGAGACAAGCTCGAAATTTCCCTTTCTATTGAATCTACTAAACTTTGTGTTGAAATCATGTCTTCTTTTACATATTCAAATCGTATTGGACGACATAAAAATTTAGATCCAGGGGTTAAATTCGTCCATATATCATTTGCAGACGAGGTTGAAGGTAATTTATTATACAACCGCATTCTTAACGGCACAAAAGAAGCCATAAAAATTGATGAAAAACTTTTTTCTTTGCTGCTTCCAGATGGTTGTTTGTATTCGGAAAACCCAGATGTGCCATCACAGCCCCATTTGAACATTAACACGACATCAGATTGCTTGCATCTTTCAATATCTTTGCTGCTAAATGTGGACATAATTCTAGAAACAGTATTGTCAATTAACTGTGATAGTTCAACTTTTGCGCCTTCAATAGAGGCATGCACTGGGGATGTTATTGGTTTTAAAATATTTTCTTTTGTTTCTTTTATTGCTTTACTGCTAGGAAAAATATCATATCCTTTTTCAATGAGAGCTTTTCTTAAAATACCATATTTATTTCTCGTTAACCCCAAATTTAGAAAAAGAGCTAATGCATCTTCACTGGTAAAGGAAGTTGATGATTTTGGTGTTGGAATACTTTGTATCATGCGCTTCAAACGCTTAGGAGACGCAGTTGGTAGGACGTCGACAATTTTCCCTGTTTCTTTAGGCTGTATACGTGTCAAAGCTGCTTTAAAAGAATCCTTTATTTCATTAGCGGAGTGTGTGTTAATCATTTCTTCCTGTTTTACCTTCTTAGTCCTAATCTGGACCTCTTCATAATCTTTTTTAGGGCGGCCCCTTTTTTTCTGTTCAATAACTACTGACATCTCCTTATTAAGCCAATCTTGACTCTTCTTCATAAATTTTTGTATAGAATAATCGCAATCTTTAATCCTTTTTTCATAAATTTTGTAAAAATTTTCAATTTCATCTGGCTTTATATTTAAGCCATACGAGTAGACAATGGTATCAATCAGTTTTCCTATTTTTTCCGATCGTATATCAGTATTGGCAAGAGTATCCCAAATTACTTTACAAAGGGAGCTATATTTTATTGTAACCTCCATGACTGCTTAACTCAAATAACCTCCTTTTAAAATTACTACGCTTATATATTACAAATATTTGTTTTTTTATAAACAAAAAATCGAGCAGGTACTGGATTTGTAAAAACAAAAAACTGAAATAGGTAAAATAAAAAAAAAACGCATTATATTAGCCCATTAAAACAATATGTTATGCAAATGTTACATCATAAAACGCATTTTCTACCTGCATTTATATCTTATTAGGTTTTTAAAATAGTATTAAAAAAATAAAAAAACCCGTAACCCTTTTAGAGAAATATAATGCAACACGCTCTGTATACCTGAATATATAAATTTGTTAAATACTGCAATTTGACCTGAAATGCCTGATTTAAGCGCAATAGTTTGAATTCATTTATTACACTAGATAAACGATTTATGCATCGTTGAATTGATAACTAAGTCTAATTTAATAATATGTAAAAAAATTTCTGAAATTATTTAAATTTTTTAACATTACCGAAAGCAAAAGCCAATAAATGTACAATTAATTATAGTTAGATATACTACATTGAACTTTGATGTTTTATGTAAAAATAACCATAAGCAATATCGAAAAGATTTTTGGAATGTAGGACAATTATTTACGTTTTATTAAAAATAAAATAAAATCTTGCTGAAATTGATAATATAAGTACGCTTTTTTTATAAATCAAAAAAAGGCTTTTGAAAAAATGACTTTTTCCACAAAATTTGCTCTCCAGGCTACGTTTTTGAGCGGGCGGCGGCAAATGAAGTGGCAAACTCATTAGAATAAATCTCTTTACAGTATAAAAATTTCAAATCGTCTCTAAGTGGCGTGACTTTTTTTTATCACGGTCATAAACATAGAATTCCGTTCAAAAATTCATCATTTTCGACCAATGCTGGACGTAGGGTGCATATCCAAAAATGCTTTAAACTATACCATTAAGCATTTTTGAAGTCTACTCTATCAAACTATGTAAAAAACTAATCCAAAAAATATCAGCAAAATATATATAAAGGTGTGTGAAGTTACCCCTTATCTGACCAAAAAACCCCATTTTTCAGAACACACTTTTAATTTTTGAGTTTAAAATAGTATCACTGCGAAACGGCTTAAGATAATTCAAAAAAGTTTTCTTTAGGAGTTTAAGAAAGGTCATTAGAATGACTTGAAAAAATTTTGAGCATTTTCTTTGAAAAATGAATAATCTATTGGCAAAACTATTAAAAAAGTCAAGGCGAAAAATGAAGATTTTGAAATTCAAAGTGAAATATTTTTTTAACTGTAAGAGTTACTATGGTACATGAAGCATGTTTTTGCTTTGTCTCGTAACCTAGATTTAAAAAAGTCCAAAAAACACTAAAATCGATGCATGGTTATAGAAGTTATACCCCTTTAAAGCTCTTTCATACTCGAGATGGTCAACTTTGACACCCTGTAGCACACCCTGTGTTAAAACAGGGTGACCACAGAAACATTTTCCTTAAAGGTTAGCTCCCGCTTTTCAATTTTTGGGAACACCATTTCCCGATTGGACCAGTAGTTTAAAACATCTATATTTATTACCATGTTTTTTGTGTTTGGAACCACTGCACAGTGCTTTGTTCCCATATAAGCAGGGTGCAAAAATAGAAGGAGTTATTGTATATAAATAAAACTTGGCATGCTATTTTCTTATTCCAAAATTAGAAAAAAAAAAAAATTTTGGACAAAATCGGTTCAAGGACTCGAACACCTCCCATACATCCTGAACTGAAAAATTTGACTAAATGCCACAATTTTATTCAAAAAATTCTGAATATTTGGCATTCTATTTTTTTTCATAAAAGTGAAAAAAATTAAATTTTTGGACGAAATCGGTGCAAGGACTCGTACACCTCCCATACATCCTGATTTAAAAAAATAGAGTTAAAGCCACAATTTTGATCTTAAAATTGAAAAACGTTGTCCTGCTATTTTTTTTTTTGTCAAAGTAACAATAAAAAAAAAATTGGAAAAAATCGGGGCAAGGACTCGCACACCTCCTATATATCCTGAATTTCTAATTTTTAATAAAAGCCACAATTTTCGTCACAAAATTAAAAAAAGCTATCCACCTGTTTTCTTAGTTTAGAATAAAAATAAAAAAAAAAAAATTCGACGAAATCGGTGCAAGGACTCGCACACCTCCAATATATCCTAAATTTAAAAATTTTAATAAAAGCCACAATTTTCGTCAAAAAATTAAAAAAGCTATTCTGCAATTTTCTTTGTTCAGAATAAGAAATGAAAAAAAAAATTCGAAAAAAATCGGTTCAAGGATTCGCACATCCCACATATATCCTGAATTTTAAAATTTTAATAAAAGCCACTATTTTCGTCATAAAATTCAAAAACCTGATTCCTGGGTTAGAAATAAGGCTCCTTACGTTAGAAAAACTAAACTAAGATATAAAAAAAGAATTAGACAAAATTGGTTCAAGGACTCTTACATCCCGCATATATCCTGAATTTAAAATTTTAATAAAAGCCACAATTTTCGTCATAAAATTAAAAAACCTGGTTGCTGGGTCAGAAATATTGCTCCTTACGTATGAAGAACTTTTCATTGCAAGCGCAGCAAGGACTCATTTAGCTGTCATATATCCTTTTTCGTAAAAACGATATAATCCCTTTAAAATTCATCCAAACATCACAACTTTTTCTTTATTCAAAATTTAGAAACAAAATTTACATGCATAACCTCCAAAAACCCAAAATTTTTAAATATTAAATAAAATCTTCAATTCTAGTTAAAAAATGGTAGAAATTAGTTATTGAACTGGAAATGAAGCTATTAATATCCGTACTAATTTTCATTTCAATCGAAGCAAGGTTTAAATTTGCTTCAATATATCCGTTTTCTTGAAAACGCTATTTGAAAACCTTGCTACAAAATGTTAAAAAGGTATTTGTGCTTGTATTAACTATTTAAAATTTCATTATAATCTATTTAGTAAAAATAATAAAATAGAACTTCAAATAAAATTCTGTATTACTTATATTTTGTTGTTAACATTTAAAGAAAGATTTGTGAGAGAGAGAAATTATAACAAAAATATTAATTAAGTAAAGAGCTTGATACAATTTAAATGCACCTTGGTAAAGAGGTTATAAGAAGAAAAGAGTTGAAGTTTATTTATTAATACTAGTGTAGCCAATTTAGTGTTATTTAAATCATTTTGCGGGAAGATATGCATTTTGGTGTTTTATAGCTTTTTCGGTATCTTAAAGTAGCTTTTTATACATTACGAATTATTTAATTGTTACAAATTGCATTTATAAATGTACTATATAAATATTTTACATAAAAATAACCAAAAAAAAAAAAAAAATTCAAAAAAATTATATGATTATTATAAAATTATTTGTATATATTTGAGTACAAAATTACAAAATTTGTTTTATAACGTATCAGATATATCATAAAACAAAAAAAAAGTAATAAATAAATATAACAGATACGATATTGTTTGCTTAATTTTTAGTACAAATATAATGATTTTAGGTGTTACAAAAAACGACAAAAAAACATAATTATCGTCCGATAGGGCATCTTTTTAAATTTTTTTCTAACAGACAAAGGTCAAACCTAACCAGGAAAAGAAAATAAAAAAATACGGAATACATGTATTTTTTAAATATTTTACCAAACTTTAAAATTTTTTTGGGTTTTTACTAAAAATTAGCTAACTTGCAACGCCTATAAACAATAAAACATTTTTATATTGACTTATAAAATTTTTTTTTCTAAATCGAATATATTTTCTTGTTTAAATTAAAAAAAAACTAATAGTTTTATAACAAAAGTAAAATGTGACAGCTATTATTGCAAACCACCATATTTATAGTTCCAAAACTCAGGTTTAGGGTACAATTTAAAAAAAATATATAAAATAGTTCTTGTTAAAAAGGGCAACTTATCTTTAATGTTAATAGTACACATAGGTATAGGCTTTCTAAGAAAAATTAAAAAAAAATTTTTTTTTTACATGTATTTTTTTAATATTCCATCAAAATTTCGTAATAAAAACCTGTGAACAAAAAAAAATATAGTATTTCAAATATACACAAAACTCATATTTTAAATTTTTTTTGCACAAAAAATATTTTTTTTTTATTGAAAATATTCTCAGTAACTTAAATGTGCAAAAATAAAGATGTTATCTCAAAAAGTGAATTTTAAGCAATTATTTTTGTAAAACATAAAAATCAACAATTTTTTTAATAACATTTACATACAAAAATTCTCCGAGTTTGGCGCCCTCTGGTGGCGTCAAAATGAGTCAAATCAAAAAAAAATACATCTTTTTTTTTTAATTACTTTATAATCTGTCGACTAAGGTATCTTTCATCAAAATCTGAGACACAGTTTTATTTTTGATTTTTGCTACGGGACAAAGCACTGTGCACTGTGTGTCGTTGCTATTTTTATAATATTGTATTTGTTATTAAACAAAAAAAAAATTAATTGGAAAAGTTATAATTCGAATTTGTATTTGGAGCAACTCCTTTCCCGGACATTTTATGAAAATAGCTTATTTTGTCATAAATTTAATAAAATTTTAATGTTTCCATCAAAGTTTGCACAATTTTCGGGATAACATCACTTAAATTTATTAAGACTAAAATTATCTTTACTGTTATTAAAAATATATTTAACTTTTAGTGGGCTGGGGACAAAAAGGCCCATGAAACTTCATTTTGATTATGACTACAAGATTGTAAAGCTTTTAAATTGATAAAAAAAAAACGATCTCAACCCGATAAAAATAATTATTTTATGTAACTTGATCCATATAAGGTTAATTTTTACACTTCTGGCCAAAAAAAGAACCCACTAGGAAATTTACAGAATAACACCTTTCAGAATTTTAGGAAAAATATCACTTACATTTGATAAATATTTTTTTATTCAAAAAAAAAAATTTAAACCTTATTGGCCGGGAGACAAAAAAAGACCCACTTAATTTAAATGATGACTTCAAGATTTCACAATATTTATTTTTTGAAATTATACGAAATTTTAAATTTAACATTTTCTCGCTTCCAGAAATGCACACAAAATATTTTCTAAATTTGGTTTTTTTTTATCGAAATAGCATAATTTTTTCATTACAAAACACAAATTTGGAGCATTTATGGCCAATTTAAAGTACATCGTCTGAATGCAGGCTTGCCATTTAGAGCGTTAAACATCGGCTAACATATACAGAAAAGGTTAGTCATGCAAAACAAAATTTTAAAAATAGTTTGCCTCAAAGTGTCGAACATTTTTGAAATTCCTCATACTAGACAAACAATTTATTTGTTTATTTAGAAGCCAACAAATATATTGAAAACTGTTTTTTTTAACAGGAATGATAACATAAAACTGTGTGTGCCAAATTAATTAAATTATCCCGAAATATTGGCAAAGTACCCATTTCATTTATTTTATCTTTGTCACTACGATTTAATCTTAAATTCAAACAAAGTGGCTATAATCCTTTTTGTACCTCATTTGTTGTTTTTTTAATTTTCATAATACACTACACTGCAAAAAGAAATAATAATAGAAAATTTGAGTAAAATAATAATAATAATAATACTTATAGAGTAAGTGCGGGTAATGTGGAGTAGGCAGGTAATGTGGAACACAGCTTTATATTTGAAACCAAGTACTAGTTGTTGGTCAAATCAATGCATATTCATATAAATTAATGCCACGTTTACATTTTTGAGACTAATCATAACAGTTAGTTAGTTTTTCATTATTTGAAAAGAAAAACTTGGTATGCTTGACAATTTTTTTTACAAGTGTTGAAAGATTTATTTGGTACAACAAATTTTACATATGTTAATATTTTGGAATTGTGTCTGAAAGAATATGAATTAAGAAATTTTTTAATGACATTAATGTGTGTTAATATTACGTTTAACAATTTTTAATAATTTTTTAAAAAAACATAGTTGCAGATTGGCCAATGTGGAATACATCAAGGCGCGTATTGTGGAATACCATTCCACATTAACCTCTCAGTATTTTTTTTTTAATTTAAAATATCAATTTTAAATTGTAGTTTTATCTACTTTTATTGATTTGACATTAATACAACAATAGGCTTCTAAAGCATTCTTTGTCTTTTCTCTGAAATTTACACCGTTTCATACATATATTATTCGCTAATTTTTGTTCACTTGTGAAAAAATATTTAGTTTTACAAGAATGTGGATTTATTTTCTTAGCTATTTTAAACTATTGTAAAATTATGTTCTCCTCTAAAGTGGGATACGCGAGTTTTTCTTTACATTTTTTGAAAATCAACCAATCTGAAGAAACTATTTTAAAATAAAGTGTTCGATTTTTTAGATTTTTGTTAGATAGATTAATAAATGTTATTGTTGGTGTATTTAAGCCTTAAATCTAAAATCTAACTACCCAGTTGAAAATTAACGTATATGCGTCCATTTATGAACATGTATGAACTCATTAATGCTCATATATAAAGCCATTCGATTTAATACATGTCCATATACCACCATATATTATTCATATATCGCTCATTTACTTCAAGACTGTCAGAAGTAAAAAGAATGCCATGTTTTAGTAAATGATGCTGATTTATTAGTTATATCATGCTTTATATTGCGTAAAAATTTCATATTAATATCATGTATACTTTTTGAGAAAGAAGATAATATATTTTATATTTTCTTTGAAGTGGGTGCAAAGAGTATATACTTCATATAGAAACTGTGCTACTCACGGGTCTCTCGATAATTAGCGAATTCGCACACAACTCTCACAAAGAGAAAAATAAACTAAAACCCCATATTTATAAAAAACGGGGAAAAAAATAGAGAAAGGGTTCAGCGAGGCAGATATGGATTGAAAACTTTAAACTCGTTTTCTGCAAAATCGTGTTTTTTGAGTTATGTCAGTCTTGCAGTAAATGAGCGATATGTTCATTAGAGTTCATATATGATAATATATGTAAATATTACCTCAACTTTCGTTTATGTACACATATGAACATGTGTGGAAATGTATGGACATGTATGATTATATATGTAAATATTACCTAAATTTTCTTTAATGCACTCACATGAACATATATGATTCCTTATATGAACATGTATGAATCATTTACGAACACATATGATTCCTATATAAATGCATGTGGACATGTATTAAGCATGTGTGCTCATGTATGGATCCATATATATAGCTATTTTTAACAGCATAGTTTTGAAATTTCTATTTGTTTTCAAATAAAATTTTTAAAAAAAATTTTGTCAAGCTTATTTTTGAAAGCTAAGCAAGTTCATATCCAATAGAGCGAGCATGTTATACTTTTTATATAATAAACCAACAAAAAGTTAATGTAGATGTTTTTTTTTTCCACCAAAACTCTTATCTGCATGATATTAATGCATTTTTGCATAGAACCAATGAAGTTGAATTTGACCATTGACCATTGAAACTATTTGTTAAACTAATGCAAATTTTCATAAATAATTTTATTTAATAAAATTTGCATTCACTCTATAAAGAAGCTTCACTAAGAAACAAGTTTAATAAAAAGTATAAAGCTTTTCATTTATTTTAATAAATTATTCGATCACTTTGTGAAGAAAAGTTTCATTAGTTTAATGAAAATTTTCTATTATTTTTCGTACTAAATTCAGTTTGCCAAAAAAAAATCCAAAAAGGCCAAAATTCGTATCTGAAGCAAAACAACGTAGATTTAATTGCGTGTAATGTGGAATAGTGTTACACATTACCCGACTAGGTACTCCACATTACCCTCCATATTTGATGGTAACTAAGCTTTTTCGTGGATTACTTTTTTTTGCAATATTTTTGTAAAGCACACAGTTTAACAGCAAATTAGGCTACATTTTAACATTAACTTTTGTAAATTTATCATCTATACTTTGGCGGAAAACTACAAACATATAATAGGTATTCCACATTACCCGTACTTACTCTACCTAAATAAATACAACATTTTGTTTTGTAAGTTATACAAAAAGCCTTTAAGCCTTAAATGTTTTATCCTTTGGTTTAAAAGTAGCTTTTGGCCAAGATATTTATATTAGCTGCAGCTTTTTCTTAATAAATATTTTCCATAATATTAAGAACAATTACCAAAAGCCACTTTATTTGTATTCTTTTTACATTTTAATCAGTTTAAAGGTAAACAATTTTGTTTGTCCTTAGACGAACTTTTGACCCAAATTCGTAATAAAGTGGTCATTATATTTAAATTAGTTATTTGTATTATCTTTATACAACTTTAAAAAAAAAAACATTAATTGCTCTAACTTTTATTATCTATGAAATCTTTTCATAAAAAAGTTCTTAGGATTTTTTGAATATTTTAATTACACTGTGCAGCAAATTTTGGATCATCGCCGCCAGTCTCAATGTTTTCAATGAGAAATGAAAGTTGACTATTTGATTGGACAAAACCGCTAAAGGGTTTTGCAAAGTTAGTTTGAGTTTCAGTTTTATGGCCTCTTGAAGTTGGGGTACTTTTGACAATTTTTTTTCAATATGAGCGAAAATCAAAATAATATAATAATCTATTTATTGGAATGTAATTGTGTGTGGAAAAATATATGTTTTCATGTGTTTCAACAAATATTAGGCGTGGTCAAATAGAAAGAAATTATCCATTTTTGGCAGACATACATTTATTATCTTTTTGGAAACAATTTCATAAAATTGTAAATCAAATGCATTTGTAAGTTTATCGTATGTAGAATTTATGTTCGCAATTTATTCTGAATATTTTGCAAAAGATTATAATTTTGAATTTTTAAAATTTGATTTCAGATTCGTATTCAGCGACCTCTAAAACATTTAGAAATAAATTTCAAGAGAGCATAAAAAAGAAATACGAACTAACTTTGCAAAACCCTTTGCCGATGCTGTTTATTTATTAATTAATCTGTGATATTAAGTTAGGATGTGTTTTTATTGTTAAATTCGTGTTTTTTGTTGTATGTTACATGTTAAATGTTAAATTATTTATAAAAAAATTTTTGAATGTAATAATATTAAAATTTACGAATCCCCAGAAGAAGTCGACAAATAATCGACGAAACGTCGGGACAAAATTGTAAACAAAAATTTAGTTTTTATTTACATGAATATTTTAGGTCTTATTAGCTCAAAAAAATTAACAGATTTATTTTCATTTCCTATTATAACCAATTATTATTTCTTGCTGCACCATGTTATGTATAATTAAAACTCGCTAATACAAATTAATACTTTTTAGATAAACAACTTGTTGGTCTTAATTTTCTTTTATTTTTCTTTAGGTTGTTCAACATAATAAAACTTTTGTGCTGCAACAAAACTTGTAATAAATTCAAATTTAACTTTTCCAAAAGGTATTATATCAAGTTGATATTTAAAAGGAGAGCAAATATTTCTAAATTTTAATATAAAGTTTAGAAATTCTTTTATTGTTAATGAGGCTTATTCTCCACTCATTATTGTTAACCGATTATCTTAAAATTAAGCGTTTCTGACATAGAAAATACTTAAAAATTTTAATATTTTCTAAATGCCTTTACTTCAATCATTTATAAGAAAAAGTGTTATAAAAATTTTTATTTATTTTAAATTTCTTCTATGAAAAAACCTATGGGACGTAGAGGGCGGATCAATAAGTCCGTGACTTTTTGAATGAAAGACATTTTTTGTAAAAAATACACGTAGTCCAACGTTTCTTCAATTTTTGTATCCCTTCCAAAAAATAGGATTTTTCGAGTTCCATAAAATAGGCATTTCATCGTTGGAGCTAAATCTCTTTCCACAGAAACATTTCTTTAGGTTTGACAATAGGAAATAGTCACTGGGGGCTAAATCTGGAGAATATGGCGGATGAGGTACCAATTCGTAGCCCAATTCATGGAATTTTGCCATTGAGACTGTGCACGTGTGCACTAGGGTGATAACTTTTTTTGGACAACATTCTCCCCAGGGGTTTTCTAATGGCAAATATTGTATTAATACTAAAAAAAAACTATTTCAGTTCAATTTGGTAAAAAAAACCTTACGCACCAGCGATTTCTAAAATGCCCTTAATACATTTTTTTAAAATTTTTTTTAATAACAATTTTTTTCAAATATGGTTTTTGTTTTAAATTACAACCAATATATGAAAATGTGTGAAAACTGATTTTTTTTTATATAAAAAACTGCAAAAAAATAGCGGAAATTAAAAGCAAATTTGGAAGAAAACTATTCCATTGACTCGAAAACAGACTTTATTATTGAAATCCGCATGCCTTAATTATATAGATGTGATGGTCAGGCGTTGAGGCATCAAAAAAAGTTTTTTTTTAACTTTGTTTGATTCAAAATTTTAACGCGTTTAGTGCGTAACCTTTTTTAACGATACCGAAAAACTAAAAACGCAGTTCTTAATATTTGTCCATGCCCTACACGATATTGTCTGAGGAGAATTGATATTTGCAAAAAATGCAAAAAGTTGTTACCCTAGTGTGCACCCGTGCATTATCTTGATGAAAAGGATTTTTTTTCTAGGCCATATAAATATGCCCTCCTTTAGCCTTTATTATCCGGTTGATTTCATTGTATTTTATTGCATTCGCGTTGAAGAGCTCTCTTCAAAGAGCTCTCTCAATTTCAAGTGATATTTTCTAAGTTTCAATTGTAATTTTCTGAATTACAATTGCTGAGTTTCTGAATTTCAATTGATATATTTTGAATTTTAAATGATTTTTATTTATTTTATCTTAATTTCAATTGATATTTTCTGAACTTCAATTGGAAATTCTGAACGTCAATTGATATTTTCTGAATTTTGATTTTAAATTCTGAATTTTTATTGACATTTTCTGAATTGCAATTACAAAAGGTTTAGAAGGTCAGACATCAATAAGTATAACCTTGTTAGGAATTACGGTTCAAATCTCTTTTAAATTACACATTTTTTTTTTATTTCTTATAGTTTTTTGATCCTAAAACAAGCATCAACAAATTACTTAAATTTTTGGATACAAAAAAAAAAAAAAAAATTGAGAAATCTGAAAATTTAGATTTGATAAAGTCTCAAAGCAGACAGGGTTATGTCAATTGATCTTAAAATTTTCAACTGTTAACTAGATCTATATGAAAAACTATGGGCTGAGGATCAAACCCAGCGCCATCATAAGGCTATGATTCATAGCTTCACCTCTTAGCGAGTTACACTAATGTCCCCACATTTATTTTATAAACGGTCTTGCTAGTTAGAGGCTAATAATAAAATCATTTAATATTTAAAATTTTTAACTAAAAAATTTAAAATTTAAAATGATTTTAATTTAAGTCAAATATATAATGCAACGTCAGCTTTGCAACAGTTGTAGTTATGAAATTTTAATGCTAATAATCAAATTTCTTTTTGTTATTTTAAGCCATAAATTAGGTGTCTAAATCTTATCAAAATTTGCTCTTTTTGTTTTTGTTATTTTCTAAACAACTTATCAAGTATTTAAACACTTCAATTAACTTTAAGATTGTTTCAAACATAATTTTATATTCAAATATAATTTATTATTATTTTCCTTGTCAACACTTTATTAGTTTTTGTTGTTCTTATGATAATGTTAATGTTTTTCATTTACTATTTATGTATTTTCTGCATTACATCCATTATTCATTAAACAAAACAGATTTTTAGTTTTATGCCTGGAAGTATGCTTTAAAAATATGTAAATAATTTTAAAAGTGTTTGCCATTCTACTTCGCACTCACACTCTCGCACTCTCACTAACCCATAGATACATTTTATGCATATGCACATTTTAAATTAATGTTACGAATAAGTATAATAAAGTTTTTTTTTTTTTATTTTTTGCATGTAATAAGTTTTGATTTATAATTTATTACAACATTTTTTTGCCAACAGGAAGTTGACATACATATTTTATCTATAGTTTTATACACAATTTTAAATTCTATCGATTTGTTTTTGTTGAATATTTAAATAAAATTATGTTTGAATTTCAGATTTTCTACTTAATATGCTTGTGAAAAAACAAAAACAATTTATTTTAACCTGAAGCATAATATTTTATTATCTTATTAAAATTTTCTACACCATTAATGTGCAATTGAGTGTGTGTGTGTGTACGTGTGTTTGCCTTAAATGGGCTCAGAAATACTTAGTGTGACATTAAATCATAATTTTATGTGCATGTAAAGAAAACCACCTCAAGTCATACAGTTACACATATTTTGCGTAGCTATACACATGATAAACTGTAAGTGTAAAAATATTTATCTACTTACCACATACACATCGGCGATCATAAATTGCTAACTAGTAATTGATAATATTTCTATAACTTGAGATATGGATGTTGGAGAAATTGTGCGTCCCGCTAGACTAGTCGGTATATCGTGCTAGCTTATTAACCCGGGGGTCGTGGCTCAGTGGGTAATGCTC
Organism: Delia radicum; assembly: GCA_021234595.1. Lineage (NCBI taxonomy): Eukaryota > Metazoa > Arthropoda > Insecta > Diptera > Anthomyiidae > Delia > Delia radicum. The sequence continues at coordinate 181,740,748 of CM037852.1, read as the reverse complement.
ATGAAATGATTATATTTTATTCACTATCTACACTTAGAAAACTATGTATGTAAATACCACTGTCAAATGTAGTTAAACGCAAATGAAATTTCACTTAAATAAAGAAATGATTAACAATTGAAGGGCTTAGTGCAAAAACTTGATAAGCCACAAAATTAAAGTAATGAAATAATCGCCTTCAAAGTTTAAAAACAATGTAGAAAATAAGGCTTTAACTAAACCAGACTGTAAGCATACATAATATGTGCTTAAGGAAGGCTCCCATCACATACCCGTTCATGGATGACAGAAATCCATCGGAAACTGCTTTTTTACAAAAAAGTGTGGCTTATCAAGTTATTGCACAAAGATAAGTAAAGAAATTCATAGTCTGAAAAATGGTTGCAAATTAGATGGTCTTTCTTGATAACTGATACTTCTAAAAAGTGCCAAAATGTGTCTTCTATTATATGACCTTCTTCGGAAGACTATAAGACAGTAAAAACCATTTTATTAAGTCAATGTGTCTTATCAAGTTTTTTCAGAAATTTTATTTAGAATTTTTTAATTTTGAAGAAATGATATCTGTATTTTAGGCATTTAGTGCTGTAGAAACTTGTAATAAATGCTAAGATATTTTAGTATTTATTACAAGTATCTGTTGCTCGAAAATCCTGCAAAATAGCAACTATTTCCTCAAAATAAAAAAATCTTAAAGAGAATTTTTGCAATAACTTGATAAGCCACGTGGATTAGAAAAAATGGGTTTCACTGCCTTATAGCCTTAAAGCGATGGACATGTAATAGAAGACACCTCTTGGCACTTATTACAAGTATATAAAATATAAAAGTCCAGAAAAACAGAGACTTTTTCTTAAAAATAAGAAAATCTTAAATAAAATTTCTGCAAAAACATGATAAGCCACATTGATTTTAAAGAAATGGTTTTCAATGACTTCTAGGCAGCTGTTTAGCAAGATGTTCGAGCTATAAATGCTTGTAATAAGTGACAGTATGTGTCTTCTATTACATATCCGTCGGTGGAAGTCTAGAAGAGTGTAAAAACCATATTATTACGTCAATGTGGCTTATCAAGTTCTTGCACAAATGTTATTTGGAATTAATTAATTTTAAAGACTAGGTAGCTTTTTTGAAGGATTTTCATGATATATACTTGCTTTATGTTCAAAGATGTGGTTCTATTTCATGTCCATCGCTGGGAGACTAATAGACAGTAAAACCCAATTTGTTAAATTAATGTGGCTTATCAAGTTGTTGCAGAAATTTTATTTAGAATATTTTTATTTTAAAGAATTGACAGATTTTCGTGATAAATATACTTTTTGTAAGTGTAAAGATGTGGCTTCTTTTACATGTTCCTCGCTGGGAGACTAGAAGTCAATAAAAAACATTTTAATAAATTAATGTGGCTTATCAAGTTTTTACAGAAAATTTATTTAGAATTTTTCAAGGAATGTGTTTGTTAGTGGTGTGGCATATCATGTTCTTGCGTAAAAAAATATTGAAATATAGTCGCATTGTAAAAAGTAACATTTGCTCTAGATCTGAAAGTATTTGGAATATAGATTAAATCATTTAAGTGGATATTGATACCACGTTAGGTAATGCAATGAACACATAAAATCATTTTTTGAAAACGTGTGGGTTATCATGTTTTTGGACTAAGCCCTTCAATAGTATTAAAAATGTTATTTAAAAATTTTTTTTTTTATTTTTTTAAATAACTAAAAACTACTGAAGAAAATTAATGTAAAATCATAAAACTGTCATTTGATGTGGTTTGTTTTTTTAAATGAACTACAAGTTTAGTAAAAAATTTAATTTGTTCTACAAATGACTGACGTTTACATTAAAAATTAAAAATAAATAAACTGTATAACAACCCAAACAACTACATATTTTTAAAGCAGAAGTTCCCTGAGTGTACTATTTTGAGTGCAATAATATGTCATTATTTTGCGCGACATAACCATATAAAAGTAATGTGATTTGTAATGACAAATATGTACTTATATAACCACTTATATTGTACCGCTTTTCTACACTGGGTATTCTAAAGAATTAATTGTTAAGGACAAATATTCCTTTTATGGAAAATCATTTGTAGAATCTGACGATTTGTATTTTTTTTTAGCATATTTCGTTTAATAAGGATAAAAAAAAATGTTTGTAAATCCTATATGAAAACTGCTGTTTTTTAAACTTTTGCAGGAGCTGCTGCAGAGATATGCTTATGAAGAAAATAATAAATGAAAAGTGTTCACACATATTTACTTGAATCTAGAATTGTCAAATTTCGATAATTTTTTCGATAAAAAAATTCTACAATTTTCAATATAAAGTTCATGTTTTTTAACTGCAAAAAGACATTTCTAGATTCATCGTCATTTTTGTTTATTCTTTTGTTCAAAAAAAAAACTAGTTTTTTGGTGAAGTTTTAGATTGTTGGTTCATGAATGAAAACTTTTATCATTAAAAAAAGAAAAATGCTAAAAACAAAGAAAAATATTGAAGGTATATATGTGGTAAATTTTAACGCTAGAACACACACCCGGGTACAAATGTATGCACTGCAACTTTGCAGTGCTGTAACTCAGGAACGGCTAGCCGTTTTTTAAGCCGTTAAGCCGCGGCTTAACTTACGGCATAGAGATTTCAGATCTAGGAAATATAAGTAATTTCTAATCTTTTAAAGGTTATTTGATCCAATTCGGATCAGGAGCTACGAGCTTCCAAAGTCGACACCTACGTAAACACACACAACATTTGGCTATCCCATGCCCGTGACCTTTTTTGCCTATATCTCTTGAACCGGGTTGAATATTTGCATGTAACAAAAACTAAAACATTTGGAAAATATTAATGAAACTCGAACATTTAAACATCAGAAAAAACCAAAATTAGCTAGTAGGACAAACTTATCCCGGGTGTGTCTTCTCGTAGAACAAGTTGGGTATGCATCGTATGGTTAAGTGAGAAAACGACTTGGAATTGCTAAAATATTTATATTTCTTAAATTGAGTTTTTTTTTGCTGGCACATTGGGTCATAGCAGCTAATATTTATAAAGGAAATAAAATTATTTTGAATATTTGCAGTTTCTGCAATAAAAATTCAAAGTGTCATAATATTTTTGGAAAAATAATTAATAAATATAGTTCTGTTTTTTGTTTTTATATGATTTATTTTCTAATTGTAGTGCATTTGCCCATAGTGATTTCTGAAGAATGTAAACAAATGTATTAGTTTTTTTCATTTACTTATTGCTTATTACTTATCACTCTGTTCAAGTTGTTTTACAAGATCTTGAAAAAGCAGGCGACATAAGGGCTTAAGAAATTTAATTATTTCTAATCTGTTTTGTAAAAAAAAATCTAATAAAAATTAACAAAAAATATCCAAAAGAATCTTCTTTTCCGATTCAAAAATGACTCATTACTTTAATATCTTAAAGAAATTCTATAGACTCAAAAATAAATTTTTTATGGAGCCTTTTTTGTAGTGTTCACAAAATATTCCAATTCAATTACATTTTTGAGTCAATTCTGAACCATTTTTTGGATTTAAAAATTTTGTTCAAATTTTTTTGTGTATTTTATAATTCTCTTTGAAAGGCTCACATTTTCGACCTAAAAATTGGTAATTTCAAAAATATATGTTATATTTGATTCTCTTTCTACTCATAGAATAAGAACCCACAAAAAAGTATCCACATTTTGCTGGCTGGGTTTATCAAAAAACTAGTTTTGATTCGCAGGTTCAATATATAATTTCTTAAAGTCAAATATATAAAATGAAATAAAAATAATGTTTGGGCCTTGGATCATTACTATGTTTTTTATTATCGGAATGATAATATAGGCATTTAATTGCAAGCAAATATAAGTTAGTCAAGACTATCTTATTGTATAAATGGCACGTAAAATAATATAAAAGAAGACATATTTTTGGATATGATAATATATGGCACCGAATATAAAAAAAAAAACAGAATTTCATATAAAGGGTGTGTTTTTAAGCCCGATAGAATTTGAAATTGTAAAAAATAACAAAAAAAATTAAATTTTAATCAAAAAACTTTTCCGAGCATTGCTGGCCTTATGTCACGAATAACACGACAATGTTGGCGCTATGCGCCAATTGTTGCTGGTTTATCAGCATAAACCAGTGACTTTACTAGCCCCTCAGTAAATTATTCGAGAGGTGTCAAATCGCAAGCGGAATTTTTGTGTAATATTTCTTTTGGGGTATTTTTGGTTTTGGGTTCAGGTCCGTACAAAATTCGTTCTGGGGCCGCATTTGCCCATGTCTGATATATATAGTGAAGCATTTCATAAATATGATGAAGTTGATTTTGTTTTTATAAGATGTTTCAAAAATACTACGAAACGTTACATTGGACGAATATCTATGAAACATTTCATAAATATGATGATGCATGGTTTATGTATGTTAAAGACAAACTATCATGAAAACTGGTGAACACCACTTGGCGCCTTAAGCAACAATAAACCAAAAAAATTTCAACGCCAAAGATATGGCATTTTCACGAAGTTCTTAGAATTTAAAAATAAGAACAAATACGAACAATTCATTAAAGTTGAAATTCATGCAAGAATAACTGCTAAAAACCTAACAAAGAGTGGCAAAATTTTAAATTTAAAAACTTGACAACATTTTCTTTATTTAAACTCTATTTGATTTTATAAAATTAACATTTAAATTTGTAAAAAAAATTTAGTTTATATAATTTATTAATAAAATAAAAAAATTAAGGATGAATTATTTGATGTCCATACCAAAAGTGGTAATGTATTTATCAATTTCCTGGTATCAATTTATCACCATTTATAATTTGAAGTAGCAACAATAGCTATAATTTTAAATTGTATTTCATTTATCTCTTAGACAATAACAATTTATACAAATACCTTGATTTTCTAGGGGAAGGTCGACTTTGTTAATATTTACTTTAAACTCTACTTCAAGCTAATCGGATCTTATTTGCCAAAGAAAATTTAAAAAATACGTTTTTGGTTTTTGCGTGTCAAAAAGTTTATACTTTTTTGTAAAAGTATATCGCTTGCCGGGCAGTAGCCAGGATTTTTTTTCGGAATTGTGCACACAGAAAAATTCTTTATTTTAGCCAAATTAGTCAAACATTCAAATTCTATTTTTTTTTTTTGCAGATTACTAAAAAGTATCAACTTAAGTCAAGTTTAACTACAAACAAGCCTTTTTCGTCCGCTTTTAGATAATTGTTAGAGTGCGTTTAGAAATTTTAACTTTGGGATATCATAATTTTTTAGAAACTTTTTTACATCAATTGGTGCAAAAGTTTTTGATTTATGATTTTAATGTAATAGTGTTTACATAATATTTAAAATTTGTTTTTTTTTATACAACAATACAAAATAAATCCAATAAAAAAAAAACGGCATAAAATTATCTGATATATCGCTACCCGTTTAAAAGTTTTAAATTAGATTTTTTGGTCTGATTTTGAATCCTAATTAATTTTTAACTGCGCGTCAAATGAAAATAATTTGTTATCTATAGTTTGTGTTAGGTAAATAAATTTATAAAAATTGTCAAAATTAAAAAAAAACTCGCTAAAATAACACAGTGCAGCATTTTTAAGGTCATCGTTTGGTTCCTCTTTCGTACCCGGTTTTTTTTGAAGTGTATATCGAAACTAAAAAAAATCCGCAAAGGACTTGGCCAGATTACATCGAAATTTTTTTTTTGGACACCCTAAGTTTTTGCACCCAAACATGATTTTTTTAAAAAAGGAAAATTTTTATGGAATCCATATATCATAAACCATTCGGAATTTTGTTTTTATGTCTTTGGCAAAGTTGTAGATCCAAACCAAAGCAAAAAAATTCTCATATGGACCGACCCAAAAAAAATTGCATCCACTGCATCAAAATTGCAAAAAATTGGGAAAAAATGCTATTTTTTTATGATTTTTTGATGATTTTTTGATGATTTTGTCCTGAAATGGCTTAAATACTGGGAATTTAAGAAATCTTTCTTCAGCTAAATTATATCTAACAACAATATAAACAACTCTCTAGTACATGTCATCTTAATACGAACATTCCTTAACCCTAGAAAGCACATCTTTTTGCTCACACTTATTTTGCATAGCCAATGTTTGTCGTTTCGACAAAGAAAGACTATATAGCCCAGCAAAATAAAGTGGAAGTAGTGCTTTAAGAACCTCTTTAACTTGACTTCCAAAGCATTAGCATACGCACATTTTTCACTTTAATAGAAGTTATTGTTAACAACTGCCAAAAATGGTAAATTAAAGTTATTTTCAACAGCATTTGCATCACCATATAAATTAATTGGTATCTAAATTAATAACATCCTAAGAAGTACTTTTTTATAAGTTCATATATATTTTTTTTTATATGGAGGTTGAGGTGGTAAGTGGTTGGATTTGCAATCAGAAGGTTGCGAGTTCAATTCCGGGCCGGGGAGATAATTTTTTTTTTATTTTTTTTTTAATTCTAATTAATTTTTTTAGTATTTTTTATTTAATTTGGATTTTCTGAGTATTTTAAGAGAATTAAGTAATTTAAAAACTACCAAATAATTAACATCTTGACTTTAATCATAAAGAATTAAATTAAATTAAATTAGAAAATTGTTATCCAGAGTGGACAAATAATTATTTGATAAAAATCTATTTTTTGTCTTTGCGATGGAACTTTTTGTAAAACTTATTTTAAAAAAAACCTAAGGTTTAATATTTTTTATTGTTATGTTGATAAGAAAATGCAAAGATTTATTTCACTGCTAAAAATTATTTTATCGAATTTTTCATATTTGTTTCAAGATATACTTTTCAGGTGTGCCTCAATTGAAACGTGTGCAATATTCAAAAAAAAAATAGGTAAAAAATTTAATTTTGGCTTCAAAAATCTAGTTGAGTTTTTAATTCTATTGTTTCGGATCGCAAAAAATTAGCAAAACCAAAAAATATCGAAGCCAAATTTTGAAAGCTAGTTTATTAATAATAATAATTAATTAGTAAATTAATTAATTAATAACTTTTACTTAATTTAAATATATCACTTTAATTTACCTATAGAGTTTTTACCGACCTCTTTCTTCAAATCTTTAGAAAAAAATACGGGAAACATTAAAAGATCTTAAGTTCCAAGGCACAATCGTTTCATTGCAGGCCACTTTTTCCGATCTGTAGTTAAACTACTTCTCCAATATTTTTTTTCTCATTGTCATTATCTTATTAAAGACACTTCTCGTCAAATTATTAAAAAAATAATTTAAAATTTGCAATGAATTCAAAATTGTTAAATGAGCATTTTTATTATTTCTTAATATTTTTTTTAACCTCATCAAAACTTAAAAATATTTTAAAAATAATTTATATCTCAGTGATACGAAATCAAATAATAAAAATATTTTAAAAATCATTATTTTATCTTTTTTATTATATATTTGTGTAGCATATTTTTCTTGTTTTCATAAAAATATATCAATATTTTCAACTTAAGTTCGTTTTAAGTTTGTTGTACTGCATAAGTAACTTTGGTGCAAATGGTAGCGCGGTCTACTTTAATACAGCAGATCGTAACTCAGATTCGTGTGTTCAATACTCGCTGGCACCAAAAGATTTTTTTTTTTAATATTTAAAGTTACGTCCCTAAAGTATGCTGCACATTTTTATTAAATAAAAATGTTAATATATATTTGAAAAAGACCTTCCATGAACTATTGAAAAATAGCATCCATGCACTGTTTAAAATGCTATTAAAGAAGTTATATATTCACTCCATCCGCCCAATGACACGACAATGTTAAAATCATTAATGATTCACCTAAATTTGCACCACATCCGACTCAGTAGATGTGGTGTTTTTACTACTTCTTCCTCAGCTCTTATTTTGCTGGGAGGTTAATGCCGTTTTTGTTGTTACTTGTTTTCAAATTTACTATTTAAACATTTTATTGTTGTAATGCTGATATGTTTTTGAAAAAATGAATATATTTATTTTATTAATAAAAAGTAATTATTTTATAACGCAATTAACAATTTCATAATTTTTTTTTTATTTTTTGTTTAAGTTTTTTTGTTTATTTATACAAATGCAAAACATGTGTATTATTAACTGCCGATGATTTTATTCTGCTACGATTTTACCCGAAAAAAGTATAGTAACTTCTGGTAAAATGAGAAACACAATTACTTTCTTATCACGCTCTCATTTACCGAATTTTTGTTAATAAAAACGCTTTTTGGTAAGATGGAGTCAAAGCGGGTTCGCGAGGTAACGTTTGTCGAACAGAACTAAAATAAGAAAATATATAATTAGACTTTTCACTTTCGAATACACTTGTTGAATGACAATGAAACGATACTTGAACTGTTATTTATACTGCGTGCTAGTCTGATTGTCAAGTGTGTTTTATCTTCGTGTTGCACTTTGCAGGTAGAACTGGGTTTTTACAACACCCTTTTTTAAAAACTTCTTAAAAAATGTTTCTGAGTGGGTGTGATTGTCATGTGTGTTTTATCTTCGTGTTGCGGTTTTTAGGTGGAACTGGGTTTTTACAACACCTCATCTTCCTAAACAGGATTTTAAAATTGGATTTTAAAGTTTGGCTATTTCCATATTATCATAAAAAAATAGCATTTTTTCCCAATTTTTTGCAATTTTGATGTAGTGAATGCAATTTTTTTGGGTCGGTCCATATGAGAATTTTTTTGCTTTGTTTTGGATCTACAACTTTGCCAAAGACATAAAAACAAAATTCCGAACGGTTTATGATATATGGATTCCATAAAAATTTTCCTTTTTTAAAAAAATCATGTTTGGGTGCAAAAACTTAGGGTGTCAAAAAAAAAATTTCGATGTAATCTGGCCAAGTCCTTTGCGGATTTTTTTTAGTTTCGATATACACTTCAAAAAAAACCGGGTACGAAAGAGGAACCAATTTATGTGTTGCACTGTGTAATATAACAAAAAAACTCACAAAATTTCTCCAAAATTAAAAAAAAATCGGCAAAATTGTTCAAATATGTCAGCACTGGCATATGGTTCTCATTTAGCGGGGACACTAGGTTATATGAATGTTTGATGTTTTACATGGAATTGTCACTTCTTTCGAAACGTGCTCTGATGATGGGAACCTGGAAAATTCCCGAAATAGATCTATCAACACATTCCTGAGTGTGGTCAATTAATAAATTTGAAAACAAAAACTCTATAGATTATTTGTTAGGGCAATATCCTAATAAAGAAATATAGAGTATGGCCTCGAACTTGAATAATTTTAAATTTTTAGTATTTAAAAGTAAAAAAACATCACAAAAAATAAGTTTGCTTTAAACCGGGATCGAATTCGGAACCTTCCGAAAACATCATTCTTTCTATTAAATAAATACTTTACCTGTGGTTAGACTTTTAAGCTGTTGGTTTTTTCTGACTGGATAGCACTGGGAAAACACTTTTTCCCAATGTTGGTATAGCCGTCTCAGCCAATTCATTGTCAATGACTTTTTCTGTAGACCACTAAAATTATAGTAAAACTAATACTGGCGAAATTCTTTTTGGAAACGCTGGTAAAGCGTCTTAAATAGGTGTTCTGCCAGTAGTTTATTTACAATTTCTCGGTTAGCCAGTGGTATACCAGTGTTTGATTGTTTGTACCACTGGAAGTATCTAACTGGGTTTGTTTCGCTTTTTGCGACAACGCAATTGAACCAGGAAAATGATGTGCAATCCAGTTGAAACTTTTTTAATATAGAGCTAGCGAAAATTAAACTTGATGACACTTTTGACACTTTCATGTAAAAACACGGAAAAACGTAAGTACCACTTTAGCAAACAGCCCACATTAAAGAACATGCCCTTAATCTTTTGTTTAGTAGTTTGGAAAATATAGGGGAATACGTTGTACTTTAAAACGTTAAACACATTAAACGGTAAAAAGGGTAAACATGCCAAAGGGCTTAGCTCTATTTGAGCACCGTCATATTTTATGAGGTAAAAAACCACAATGAAATTTTATGAAAACTCTTTCCTTTTCGAAATACTACAAAAGTTGCGTTGTAAAAAAGTTGCGTTCTTTTTTAGTATTTTAGTTCTACTAGATGACTTTCTTGTTTCTAGCAACGCCATAGTAAAATTCACAGCTGAACATATTCGTAGAACATTTAAACCCTTAATAAAGCCTTTCAAGAGGCCTTTTTTTTGTTATTATTTTTTTTTTTTTTAAACAACTGAAATTTTCTGCTGCGAATTTTAAAATTTTGTTATGGGTTTCAACTAGAGATGGGCACGTGAGCAAAATTTTGCGTGATTCCTACATTTACTCAGGTGAACGTGTGTGAGTAGGAAAAAATTCTTCGTGAGTGAGTGTGAGTGAGTCAGTGCTCGTGAGTAGTGTTTTACCACAAAATGTTGTTTTCTTTAACTTTTTCGCATTAAATATTTTTGGGGTTTTAAAAAACTAGGTAAATAGCAAAACTACATATTCAGATCAAATTTAAGTAAAGACACTCAAAATTTACCATCATTTTTACATTTTATTTTTTTCCGGCCCGATTTTATTTCGTGAATTTGTATGATTCACGTAAATCACGCGTGTTAATGCGTGAGTGTGAGCAAAATCTAAATTTACTCACCTGAAAGTGAGTGAGTGTGGGAGGGTTAAAAATTCCCGTGAGTGATTTTGCGTGAGTCTAATTTTTCTCTTGTGAGCGTGACTAAGTGTGAATTAAAATTAACTCACGTGCCGTTCTCTAGTTTCGAAACATAAAATTTAGCTCAGAAAAAGTTTTACGCTGGTTTTAGCGTCTTGTATCACACAGTACTGGCCAAAACAAAATAATACCCTAAACAACCATAACACTTGACTGTCGAATTTTACATAAATCACTATTGATACAAATCGATTTTCTAATTTTAACTATAAAACTCGGGTGCAAAGTTGTAAGAGAGTTGCCCCTCTGGCGCTGGAATTATCTTCCCCACTTAAAAAATGCTGCACAGTGTCGCTCTGTAACATGAACAATTTAAGTAGTTTACAAATTTTACATATTTTCTTTTTATTACAGCAGTTATACTTCTATACATCATTATTTATTCGTCTTATCTTAAGGCTAGAACAGTAAATCTTCAAAATTTTTATTTTTGTTTTTATAGGCATGTTACAAATTTATGATTTTAATAAATATTTAAGTATAACAACACTATCTGTCTTTTTCAATACATATAACTGCATGTATACAAGTATAATAGAGTGGGCCGAATAAAGAAAATATCAGGGTTTTAAAAGGAAAACTGCATCAATGTCCTTAACCACTTACCTGGTTTATTAATTTTAAAATATACAAAACAAATTTTACAAAATTTATCATAACTTTTGAGCAAAAAGTCCAAAGTTATGACTCAAATGCAAGACAAGATTTTATACTATTAAAAGCATCAAATATCAAAGTGGGCTCTATGAAATAACCCCCAGGAAATAACCCCCCAAAACAGAAATGAAAAAATTCCCCAAAAATGGGGATTTATTTCCTTATGAAATAATACCTCAATTTTAAAAATTAAATAAAACCCCAACGAAATGAAATAAATCCCCAAACAGGAATGAACAAACCCGCCACTTTTTGGGGATTTATTTCATAATGAAACAAATCCCCAATTTGAAACGAAATAAGTCCCCATTTTTAAATTCAAAATTGTACATATAGATTTAAGTTCATATATTTTTACTTCTCATAATTTTTGTACTTCCAAAACAGATATTTTTAAATATGAACCTGAATATAGTCTTCAACTGTATTGCGATAATAAGGGCTTACGTCCAATGACATAATGTCCATGGACGTTATGTCACTCGAAAAGTGTCATAATGTCCATGGACTTAATGACACTCTGCAATGTTACATTACGTAAACAAATGCAATGACATAAAGACCATGGACATTATGCCACTTTTTGGGTGACATTTGGGTCCATAAACATTATACTCCAGTGTGGAAACAGATCAGTAATTTTGAAGTTTCTTTTGTGTCGCACACAGAAAAAACTTTATTTCGCGAAGCCTCCTGCCGCGTTCTACGGAGGAAAAAAACCACCCAGAAGAACTTGTTTTTCAAATCAGATGTCGAATCCGTTGAAATCTTATATTTTTAAGACATCAACTAATTTGTAAAAACAAGTTTTTCTGTGTGGCGGCCTTCGGCCGCTCTTAGGGGGGTTTTTTCCTCCGTAGAACGCGGCAGGCGGCTTCGCGAAATAAAGTTTTTTCTGCGTGCGATTATACGATTTATAAATTTAGTTTTATTTTGTGATATACATACTACTAAAGAATATTTAAAAAAATTGTATTGATATACTAAATATTATTAATATTTTTATTTGAAAAAGTCTGGACGCTATGCCACATTTGAAAGTGACATAATATCCAAAAAAATAATGTCGTAATGTCCATGGACATTACGACGTCATTGGACGTTATGACATGCCACCAGGGCTTACAGGCATTTCGCCTTACAGCCTGGCAGAAATAAAATCTAAAAATATAGGGATTCGAAATTCTTTTTATTACACAACCAAAACATTAATATCACAAATTAATTTTCTACTCCAACAATCTATATAGAGAACATTTTTTTCCACATCAATAACGAATTAACTCCCCAAAAATAATTACTGGGGAATTTTTTCATTTTGAAATTTTGGGGACTTATTTCATTACGAAATAAATCCCCAAATAAAAGAAGGAAATAAATACCCAAAAGTGGAAATAACTCCCCAAAATGTCATTGTTGTTGTCTTCTATATACATTTTTGGGGATATATTTCATTTCTGTTTTGGGGAGTTATTTTCTGGGGGGTTATTTTATGGAGCCATCAAAGTATCATTATTTTTTTTTTATATGTAAATCCTGTGTAAAGCTTGCTTTTAAGTTTTATTTGGGCCCACTCTAAAGTCAATACATGACAGCATGTACTTGAACGTCTGAATGACAAATAAGTATTCTCGTTTTATATTTTTGTCAAATTTAACTGTAATAATGAATAATGTTGCAACTCGAAATTTCTTTTGACATGCTGTTACATTATGTATGGTGTAGAAAATGAGTATGCAAGTCTATTCATATTTTCAAGAAAATGTTATTCGTCGACAACACGATAGTTTTCTTATTGTTCCAAAACAATTTATGCTGTTGCATATAATGCAAACACTCTGTATATTTGCTGTCTTTTTTTTTTCGTTCTCTAAGAATTTGAATTTTTGTTAGTTAAGGAAATAAAAAAATAATAAAAAGTATGCAAAATAACTTTTTTTATAGACTCACTTTTACACACACACACTTATATAAGAGGAATTTTAAACATTTTTGACACTTAAAAAAAAAAATATTTTCAAAAGTTTTGTTTGTATGCCACGATTATCATTTTGTGTATGTGTTAGATAAATCAATCGCGAAAATTATTAAAGTTACAGTTTTGGTTGGATTATATTAAAGCTAAAACAATTTATAGATTTTATTTTCTTTATCACACGCTGAAAAACGTCCTGCTGGAAATATAAATGCTGGTAATATTTTTGTTTAGAAAAACATTTTCGTTTCACATGTTTCCAATATAATATGTTTGCTTGCAAAATTTATGTTTGCCTGTAAACATATACATGTTTGGAACTAATGGAAAACGTCTACCGGCAAACATATATATGTTTGGCTGCAAATATATATATATATTAGGGTGGCCCTTAAAAAAAAAAGTGTTAAATCCCCCAGAAATATGCGAATGGCCAAAAAAGTGATAAATTCGAAGTTTTGGGTAAATCGAAAAATGTTTAGAGGTCGCTCAAAGCGATTCAAAATTGAAAATGCGTTTATATGGGGAAAAATTACTTTTTTCGAGACTTATGTAAATTTTTCATTTATGGGAAAAAATTTTATTCTGCATATTAAATTATTTGATATAAAGAGATCATTTTCTATTCAAAAAGGTATAAAAATTCAAATTAGGTTAAAAACCAGCCCAGTAATAAATAATGCCCCAGACCAAAAAAGGTTAAATTATTATTTCATTGAGAAATTCGACCACACGTCATAAATATTTTTGAAATCGATTACTAAGTTATAATTTTTTTACTTAATAATATAAAAAAATAAAATATTTTATATTCTTAACACTTTTGTCCCAATAAAATTATTTGTTTTAACAAAAACAATTATTATAAATATAACTCATATGCATTCAGAAACATATGTAAACATAAATAAATTCTTTAAATATTTTCTTTCTAAATATACATAAAATTCCGAAGTATCTCCCTTAATCTCGATGTGGCAAGGTAAGGGTTAACGTTGGTTATTTTATCCAAAAATTTTTCTTTATACCTTTTTGAATAGAAAATTATATCTTTATTTCAAATAATTTAACATGTAGAATAAAATTTTTTCCCATAATTGAAAAATTTACATAAGTCTCGAAAAAAGTAATTTTTGCCCCATATAAACGCATTTGCAATTTTCAATCGCTTTGAGCGACCTCTAAACATTTTTCGATTGGCCCAAAACTTTGTATTTAACACTTTTTTGGCCATTCGCATATTTCTGGGGGGTGAGACCTAAAATTTGAACACTTTTTTTTGGCCCATATAACGAAGGGCCACCCTAATATATATATATATGTGTATTATACGTATGTTTGCATGTTCCAAACATAATATTTAAAAAATTTAAAATGGCAAATATATCTGCGTTTAGGTTTGAAATTTTTAATAATTTTAAGTATATATAGAGCAATTCCATATGAAAGCGATCACCTTTTGGACGACCCCTCTCCGATTTTAAAATAAATAGTCTCAATCGATTGTCCAGCAAAAAATAATGTACCTACATATTTTTTTTTTTTTTTATAGTGACTGGTTTAGAGGTGGTGTGCACCACTGTCATGTGACAAAATTGAAGAATTCTTCATAAGGGACCTCATTGAAAGTTGTTTAAAAAAAAACTACTAAAGCGATCGCAACGAGTGATAGCTCGTTGGAAAGGTATTGAATCAAGCTTTAATTAAAAAATAAATTTTCCTAATTTTTCTCAGAAATTTACCTTTTTTCCCATGAAAATTAAATTTTCCCATGAAAATTAAATTTTCCGATTTTCCACAGAAGCTCCTAAATTTTCCGGCTAATTTTATTTTTTTTGGATTCCTAATAATTTTTGCTTTAAGAATCAGCCATAAAAAAATGGGCCCCGACTCCTTGTTTGGACAGGAGAAGAGCATTTAAGAGACCACCTTGTTCGCATTGTTTTTATATTTTTTATAATTGAATTATTTTTAATTATTTAACAAGAAAAATTAGGAATATCTTATTTTTCAATTAAAGCCTGATTCAATACCTTTCCAACGAGCTATCACTCGTTGCGATCGCTTTAGTAGTTTTTTTAAAAACAACTTTCAATGAGGTCCCTTATGAAGAATTCTTCAATTTTGTCACATGACAGTGGTGCACACCACCACTAAACCAGTCACTATAAAAAAAAAAAAATATGTAGGTACATTATTTTTTGCTGGGCAATCGATTGAGACTATTTATTTTAAAATCGGAGAGGGGTCGTCCAAAAATTTGCCAATTTTGATCGTTTTCATATGGAATTGCTCTATATAATTACCTGCAAACATGTTAAAAAGTATCATTTTAAAATATATATTACACTAACAAAAAATATAAAAATATACTCAAAAATTTGTTTGACATATATGTATTAGAACTTAAAAAGAAACCCGCAATTTTTTAGGAAAACACTATTTTTTTTACATGTTTTATGATATTTAATTAGGTTTATGGTAGAGTTCGCAAAAAACTGAAAAAATTTAAAAACCGCGGGTTCGGTTTAAAAAAAAAAAAAACTTTAGATTTTAAAATATTTTATCTTTTGGAAAAAATACAGACTGAGCAATGTTTTTCTTTTTTGTTCGGAATATTTGTTTTACTAAAAACAACTAAGATTTTAAAATATTAATGCTCTGAGATTCTAATGATTTTTTGCATTATATCTGTGAAATATTACTGGAACTCGTCCATTGAAACTTTTCATTAAATTAATGCAGTTTGTCATAAAATTTAATGAAAACTTTCATTTTATGTATTAAAACTTGCATACGACTAATGAAGTTTCATTAAAACTATGAATCTTTTTCATAAAGTTTAAGCAATTTCTCATTTACATTGTGAAGAAAACTTCATCAGTTTAGTGAACAAATTTCATTAAAATTCGTCCTAAAAATTCTGTCTGTGTAAAAAAAAATAACCATTTGAGACCCAAACTTACGATTGTTGATTCAAATTTTACACAGGTTTAAATTCTGTACCATCTTATAAGAAAGTAAAATAGTTAAAATATATTTTTTTAATTTTTCTGGTATGCCTCCAAATTCTGTTGTGATTTTTCTATCCACTTATATCGAAAGTTGAAAATAGATTTGAAACCTTTTTGGAAATTTCGATCATTTTTGTGTTTGGTACTATTCCGGGACGTCTCTAAGGCTATCCACTACATAAAACTTCCGTCCGGGAAACTGTAAAAAATCCGCAAATACATAACTTTTGTCGTCCATAATACAACATTAAAATTTTTGAAAGAAAATCATTTTACGATTGTGAGCCTTCATATTTTCTGCTAAAACTTCGAAAATTTCCAACAGTAATATATATATTGCGATGAAGAAAGTCCTCTTATATTTTTAGCCTAATTGTATTGCATAAAATATTCATAACTATACGAAACGAGTAAAAGTTTTTGAATCATTTTACGATAAACGTGAAAAATCAAGAACTTTTTGAAGCTGATTCCGGTTTGAAATTTATGATTAATTAACATGCTATTTATATAAATATGAATATATTAATAGTGAACAATTTTTTTTTTAATTGATTAAAGTATTTATTAAAAACCGACTTATTTTTGTTGGTTTTCGGTTTTGAATCTTGAAAACCCGCGGTTTCGGTTAATACCGAACACCAAACTCTATATTTAGTTTGCGACATAAAATATAAAGTCCATAAAATTTTCTGAATGCCTTTTCGTTTTTCGTATTGAGCTTATTAAAATCTTTTATTTGATACGTTTTGGTGGAATTAATGCAGCGCATTAGCTGGCACAAAGCCAACTGTGTTTGGAAATAACTGCAGCTGTACTCACTAGGAATGAAAGAAATATATCTTTTTCACTTTACGAAGTTAGTCCGTCGTAAAGTTTTACTCTAGAGACGTAACTATGATCTCAAGCCATGTTTTTTTATAAAAAAATCCGAACATATGTTTGCGTTTAAAATTTTTAAAAAAACTCAGTTTTGCAATACGCCTCCAATTTGAAATATAATTGTGAATGTCAGATGCAAAAAACAAAAATTAAAAAAAAATTTACGTCAATTCTTTATAAGTTTGGATCTTCGTATCCCGTTATTGGGATATAAATAAATTAACACAGCTGTTTAAATACTGTTTTCAAAACTCAATTTCATTAAATGGCCCAAAAACCCTATGGAAAAACTGCGAAAGTTTAAAAATCGGAAAATGTTTTTTTCACTTGTAAATTACAATACAAATTATTGCCAAGCAGCAATATGGAAGTTATGTTTTAGTGAATGCATCTTCCAATTCTAGTTTTGTATTGGTTTGGATCTGAATGCAAAAACCTAAATTAATGCAAGAACTCTTGTAAGTTTCAAATCATTCTTCGTGATTTTTCGACTTTAGGTGAAGAAGATTCATCGTGAAACTTTGCATGTCATTGCATTTACTTAAGTACAGCAAATCTAACCCTTCTTTTCAAGTCATAAAACCTTCAGAAATAAGAGGCATCTAAAGTCTGTTTCGGCCGGAGTCTAAAATTTTTGAAGTAGCTCATATACAAAATGTAAATTGCTAACACAGGATTTTTTTTTACGACGCATAACAATTTTTATGTGCATTTGCCACAAATACATGCATGTTTGCTAGGATGTCCCATAAAAAAGGATATGTCGATTTTCATTCCTAACACCAACTAGTTTAATTGTAAATGGCTCCAACTAGTTCAATTGTAAATGGCTAGAAAGCTTTAACACTTGCCGAATTTGGGCAATTTTTTATTAAAAATCCCCAAAATTCGAAATTTAAAAAAAAAAAAATTTTATATCACTTATTCCTTAAATATAATTTAAAATATTCAGATAAGGTATTCCGACTTTATCGTATGTCCTCAACCTACTTTAACCGCAATCAAAAATGTAGCACAAATTTGATAAAAATGCGAAAACATATTTTTTTTTTTTAAATTAATTTGAAGATATTTTAAATTGCCTAATATGGAGATGTCAATTGCTAATTTTATAATAAAGTAGTTGCAATTTAAGAAGAAAAAAATTAATTTAAAAATGATAATACGCGTTTTTGTATGGAACGACTCCTTTCCAGCACATTTTATGAAAATTTATTATGTCAAAAATTTAACAAATTTTGAATGTTTTCATAGAAGTTTGCATAATTTTCGGATATAATTTCTCATATTATTCTATATAAATATATTTGTTAAAATGAAAAATAAAAATTCTATCTTCAATTTATAACGAGCTTTCAACCTCCGTATATTTACAGAAATAAAGCGAACCAAACATATTAGCTAGGTTGATACTAGTATTTCGATCTGGCTAAAGATCTCATCAGAACCCGAAGTTTTAGAAAAGCTAGAGCCTCGATAATAGGCAGAACTTTAACAAAAAGCCAATTAATCATCAATTTTCCTCAATTCTTGCCTTCTTAGTAATCATGCACGTGGTTAGGGTTTTTTTCCTAACAAGCAAAAAAAAAAAAACAATCACTTTTATACATAAATAACAGAAAAAACAATTTAAAAAAAGTAAAAAAAGTTAAAGTAAAAAACTTGGAAAAGCTACACTTAAAATTAAAAGTTCAAAGTTTATAGAATACATACTATGTTCTATGTTTCACATTCCCATGAAAGTGAAAACAATACGACGTTTTTGGTATCTCTGTATCATGATTAAAATGTGTTACTAAAAAAAAAGAAATATAAAATAAACATATCCCAGTGTGCACAAAAACGGATGCGGATCCGTTACGGACCCGTTCCGGATCCGTAATAGAGTTAAAAAACGGAATCAGTGTAATCGCGATTTGAGAGTGTAATAGGTAATTGAGTTTTTTTTTAAGAAAAGGTCATTGTGTGGACCCAGCAAAATCAGTTTTTAATAATTGAGTTTTTTTTTATGAAAAGGTCCTTGAGTGGACCCAGCAAAATGAATTTGTAATAACTTTTTTTTTCTAAGTTATCTAACACAACTCCATTGAAATGATTTTTTTTTTTTTGTTTTAATAGGAGAAAAGCATTTTTTTTTTTTTTTTTATTTTATCAGCAATTAATGGCTGATATAGATTAATTTTTTTTTGTTTAAGATTATTTGGGATTTATTTTTTTTTTATTTTTTAATTATTCATTCCATTCATTCATTTCATTTCCAATTTAAATAAGTTTGGCAAAACAAATTGCAATTCAAATGAATTGTCCAAAATTAATTGCAACTATTTTCTAATTCATTTGAATTAATTCGAATTAAATTTCATTAAATTTTTTATTTTGGTGAAAATAATTTAAAAATTTGCCCAATTCAATGCATAATCATTCATGCTAATTAATCTAAAAATTAATGATTCCTTTACAGTTCTGGTAGGTCATAAGTTTTTAAATAGTTTAAAATATAAAAAATATTTTTGTTTGATTCAGGTGCATTCCAAAGGAAGTTTGTGAACGAACCAATTTCGGTAGTGGAGGAAGTTGGAAAAAAAATCTTCCACTACGCACATGACCGAGTTCAAAAACAACAAAAATAAGCCTTACCCACGATGTCGAATGAAGGACATAAGCGAATGAAACCCAGTCACTCACTTTGTAATTGATTTTGTAAATTGAAAAATACAAAAACAAATACAAAGTGATTGACAGGCTTTCGTGCGCTTCTGTTTTCTTTCAAAATCGTGGGTTAGGCCATTAATTTATTTTTTTGTAAACAAACTTTTTTTTTAATATTCTATGAATTGTTTTTTATGTTTTTAATGTATTTTACTTTTATATGTTAATTTTAAATGAACTGACTGAATTGTTTTTACTTTACTATCAAATGACTGTGAATTTAATAATAATAATAAAAAAAAAATTAAAACAAAAAATTCATCACAATATTAAATCTTTTTTATTAAAACCACGCAGTGGATTCCGTTTTATTAAAATACACGGGTCCGTAACGGATCCTAATATGATGTCCGTAACGAGTCCGTAACGGATCCAAAAAAACGGACATAAAATCCGTTTTTGAATCCGTTTTTTCGAGAGGAATTTCTCCCGCTTGCGGATCCGTAACGGATCAGTAACGGATTCCGTTACGGATAGAAAATACGAAGATGCGGATCCGTTACGGATCCGAAACGGGTCCGTTTGGCACACTGGGATATTATTGAATCAGAGGTCCAAGTCGATCGGCGCAAAGCCGGCTTGGCGCTGCTGCCAACTTTGTTTAGAGCTCAAGCTGCCATTGAACAATTCGGGCTAAATTTATTAGCCGACTTAACTAGATAATTCAAGGAGCGAAACATAGTTTTAAATGCTTTATATAATATTTGATTTACTGTTTATTTTTTCTTCTAAAGACCATTCCGATTTTTATAATTTAATCGGGCAGCTCTTAAATTCTCAATTATAAAAAATAACAATATGAAAACTTATTTCAGAGAGCTTTTTAAAAAAAAAAAATTGTATATGGTGTTTCTAGATAACGTTTAAAAACAAATTTGTTAGTTAACTCTGTGTGCGAGCGGATTTTGGACGTAGTCGTCCATCGGCTTGAGCCGCCGCCAATAATTGTTTGCTACGCCGCAGCCGCCGATTATTTTGAGTCGGCCTGGACCTCTGTATTGAATTGATCAACAAATATTAACAGCTGACAGAGAACATATTTTTTTCAAATATTAGTTCGAAATTTATACATTTATGGGGATTATAAAGCAACAATTTTCCATTTCATGTGTTTTTCAAATCTATCCGCATTTAAAAAGTAAGGAAACACAGAACATGGGCTATACATGAGTTGTGGTGTAATGGTTAGCGCGTTGGACTTTTACACTGAAGGTCCCGGGTTCGATCCCCGGTGCCGGCAACATCAAAATAATATGTATGAGTTTTTTCTATCCCTCATACGTATTGCAATGTCCACCTTCGGTGTTCCCATAGCAATTAACCCCACCGAAGTAAAATAATGAATCAGGGCTATGAACCAAAAAGCTTCAATAAGTTCGCCAACTCTCCATCAGGTGGCGAGCAACAACTGTTCTAAGACTTATCATCTCGCGCAATTACAGTGTTGCCATGTCTGAAGCCCTTCATCTTTCCCCAACTTTCATCTCTATACTATCCCTTTCCAAAGAAAGCAACACACTAAATATAGGAAGCATTTCCTGAGTGTTGCCTCTCTTTTTAAAAAAAAAAAAAAAAAAAAATAAAAAAAGAACTTTAAGTCAGAAAATGTTAAAAAAAAAAACAAAAGAAGCCAAAAATCTAAAGAAAAAGAGTATTTAATGCTCAAAATCCAAAGAAAGCAAAAAAGAAAAAATATAAAAAAGTAAAAAAGCTAAGTTGTCTTATTTGATAATTACATATAAATATCTATGGCAGAAACTAGCAAAAATTCTATCACTTTTACATATAATTGTAAAGGGTGTCCCAAGAAGAACGCAATTTTTAAATCTGGCAACATTCGAAGTGTCATTGTTTGACATTTGAACAATTGTTATTGTTTGCTAGTAGAAGGTACGAGGTTAGTAAAAATGGAGCCAGCTGACCATGGACAGCGAAGGGAGTTCGTTAATTGGGTATTGGAGAGACAACATGAAAATTTGCTGATAAAATCATCTTCAGTGACGAGGCCCATTTTCATCTTGATGGTTTCGTCAATAGACAGAATTGTCGCATTTGTGGTGAGAAAAATCCTCGAGTGATTCACGAGAAGCAAATGCATCCTCAACGTGTCACTGTGTGGTGTGGTTTTTGGGCTGGAGGAATCATTGGACCTTTTTTTTATGAAAATGAGGCAGGTCAAGCGCAAACAGTCAATGGTGTTCGGTATCGTGAAATGATAACCAGTTTTTTCTTGCCTAGAACTGAAGAAATGAATGTGGAGGGCATGTGGTTCCAACAAGACGGCGCCACATGTCATACAGCCAGATAAACAGTTCAATTGCTGCATCAGTCATTTCCCGGTCGTGTTATTTCGCGTTTTGGAGATCAGAATTGGCCGCCTAGATCGTGCGATTTAACACCACTAGATTTTTTTCTTTGGGGTTTTTTGAAGTCGATGGTTTACGCGAATAAGCCGACGACGACTCAAGCCTTAAAAGAGGAAATTGGACGCTGCATTAATGAAATACCGCAGCATTCATGCAAAACGGACATTGAAAATTTCATTAAAAGATCGCGTGCATGCCAGCAAAGCCGCGGCGGCCATCTGCACGATATATTGTTTCATACATAACCTCATTCTGTCTACTTTACGATATAATAAAGTTTCACGATTTTTTTTTAAATATCTGTGTTTTATTTAAAATTTAAAAATTGCGCTCTTCTTGGGACACCCTTTATATGGCATCTCATATTACTTAAATTACAATTCCGTATAATGCTCCAATCCATTGATGTATACTTACATTTTTATTTGCAACAAAATAGTAGTGTGGATTTTCAAACAATTTTATAAAGTTATATCAATTTTTTGAAATTATATATAACTTGATCAAATTAGATAGACTAATTTTTCGGATCAAATTTTATCAGATGAGATCCCATGGGATCTCATGAGATAAGATTATGTATGCCATTTTTCGGATCAATTATGATATGATGTGATAATGGATTATATAAATGACTACATATGATTATATATACCTGTATCGGAACTTTTGTCATCGAGTATTTAGTTAAAATATTGTACTACCTCAAGTCCAAAATCCAATATAATATTGTCATACTAGATTTTATTTGTTGCTTTTCAGAACTGAAGATTAGGGTGATGCCTATGAAACAATTGTATTCTCTATCATGAAAATGATCAAACTTTTTGAAAACCAACAAATAAAATCAAATATGACAGTATTATATTAGATTTTGGACTAGAGGCAGAACAATATTCTAACTAAATATATGACAATATAGAAGGTTCAAAAAAACCATTTGTGTATTTTTAATACAAAAATTAAAGCATTTTTAATAAATAAAATTTTTCAGTATTTTGAATTTTGGGAACTTTTTATAATTTTAATTTATTTACAAACATTTTTTCAAACTTAACTGGGGGCTGTAATCACAAATCCATTTTTAAAAGACACCCTAATATACACACACTCATTTTAACAATTGCTCACATACTGTTCAGATGTGTTCACATCGTAAACCCAAACACAACACAGTGTCAAATTCATACACATCAAACACTATCATCATGTGGCAATCATGTTGCCACACTGCTGCATTGTACATTTATATTCGAGGTACTACTGCTGCCAGTGCATTTGCTCCTGTTACTGTTGTTCATGTGGCAAAGGAGGATTTTTTTTCGTTTTTTCTGGAAAACAAAAAAATATTAAAACGCTTGAAACAATTTATGTATGAAATTAAAATAACCTTGTAAAAATGCTTCATACATCAACATGCATGCATGTATTCCCATGTATGATCTTATGTGATTATACTGTATATTCTCTTTCGCTAAGTTAAAGACAATTTAGTTTTTTATTTTTATTTAAATTTTACATTTTTTGTTTAAAAAGTTTTTTTTTGGTATGAATTTTTGTTAGGATGTCCCATAAAATAACAATTTGTTGATTTTTGTTCATTATACACCCCAGTTTTATTACAAATGGTTCCAAATGGAATAAATCGATTTATTTCGCAACAAGGCTGCCAAAAATGTCCCATTTTGAAAAAAAAGTGTATTGAAGTATGTGCCCAAGTAAACGTTAATACAGAACAAGTTACATTAATATTTGTTGATTTTTGTTCATTACACACCCCCAGTTTTATTACAGATGGTTCCAAATGGAAAAAATCGTTTTTTTTTTGCCACACGACGGCCAAAAATGTCCCATTTTGAAAAAAAAGTGTTTTGAAGGATATGCCCAAGTAAACGTTAATACAGAACAAAGTTCATTAATAGAGACTGAGTTAAGCGATTGCTTAAAATACAATATTTTATTGATTTAAATTTTATACAGGTTTAAATTCTGTACCATCTTATATGAAAGTAAAACGTTTCGTATACATATTTTTAATTTTTCTGGTATGCCTCCAATTTCTGTTGTGATTTTTCTGTCCACTTATATCCACAGTTGAAAATAAATTTGAGATCTTTTTGGATATTTTGATTTTTTTTTTTGTTTGGTACCATTCCGGATGTCTTTAAGACAATCCGCTACATAAAAATTCTGTCCGGGAATCTGTAAAAAATCCGCAAA